>JAWNPD010000430.1:1200000-1875826 GCA_035045305.1 Drosophila maculinotata
TCGAAACAGCCGTCGGTAATCGTTTGCCAGCTGTGTATCTCAAAGTCAGCTTTCGAAAGCACAGAAACCTTTCCACAAATAGTTCGGTAAATTAGGCGAATATTGTTTTTGATTTGGGTTCAGAACTTTATTCATTATATTCTTTCATAATATTGTAGATAATACGATTGGTAGTAGCTAGAGCAAACGATTTTTTGGATGAAAGAAAAACCTTGATAACCCTGAAATTCTATAGAAAATGATTAACTTTTTTACTTACAATAGAAAGTAAAGAGTTTGTTTCCTTTCTAGCAACATTCGGAATATATTTCTTATTGAATAATATCAATAGAGCAACAGGGCAACAATGGGGCAATATCATTTAGAATGTCTTAAGAACTGAATACAATAATATATAAATTTGAATAATAATTAATAAATATATAATATCAAAATCGCAGTAGGAATACTTTTCATAGAACCCTACGTATAGTAGGAACGCTTTTCACAGAACCCAATAGAACTGAACATAAAATCAATAAGATCAAATATATACCATATTGGTTGTCATTATTTTTATTGTATTTATGTAACTTTACTTAAATTGCCATCTCTTCATTTAGTTAAACAAACCCCAATTAACGATAACATTTAAGTGGCGAAACTAACCCAATTACTCACATAATGCCTAACTATCGGAACCCATAGAATCAAAATCCATTTCACACAGCATTATCATCGTATCATATGCGGCTAATAAAGCTATTTAAACGAGTTAATGACTTATTTATGGCCATTGTCGCACTCAGATCCAAATTAGACAAAAACAACGCAAATTTGCAAATTAAATTGCCATTAACCTTTCCAAAAAAAAGCTAAATCAAAAAAAAACGAATAAAAACAAAATTTTGCTCAGTAAAAGCAAATCGTTCAACTGTAAACAAATATTTTGAAATTGTCATTAAAATATACCAAAAAAGAAAAGCCCAAATGGAAAAAGAATTATCAGATTTTATAGTTCAAAACTAATAAAGTGACAAAATGTTTTAAATGGAAAACTTTGCTCAGCTTAGGTTGTTAATAAATGTTGTTTGTATGTGTGAAAAATGTTAGTTGCATAAGTTTAGTGGCTAAAATGATTTAAATGGAAACTATTTCAAGGCCACGTGTTTGGTTTTGAATTACTTTATAGCAAAAAGTTAGATCAAAGTTGGGATCACATTGTAAATGAAGTTAATGTTTAACAGATTTGATGAGCAGCAGGTCAAGCTCAGTTTGCAAGTATCTAAGACTCATATCTATGTAGTTGTTATTCAGTAATTACTTGAATTTAAGTCTAATATATTATATTTGAATTTATAACTTCAGCACCCATCAGAGTTCAGTTGCTTTCATTACAAACAAAAGTACTTTAAACAAAAAGTACTTTTTGCTTAAATTCTCAGAAAACAAAAAAAAAACAATTTAAATTAACATAAATCAGCACAAGTGTACTTAAAATCCTTATCAAATATATGCATTTTAAATTTGAACGTAAAATACATAAATTTACTTAAATGCATTTTAAAGAGCTTAATAATATTTGGTTTCTTAAATCAAATATTGATTATAAAATTGAACAATGTGTTGACAGGGAATAATTTCGATAAAAGTTTGTGATATATAAAATGATCAACATTTTGATGGCAGCTGTCTGTCGATTTCTATATTCGTAAAGAGCAGGATCACATTAAGATATACAATGTATATTCATCTATCTTTGGAGTATCTTTAACCCTTGCTATCGGTAGCCAAGCATCTGGAAATTACAGTTGAACTGTTGAAAAATATGGCAAAACGAAATAAGTGAAGTCTTAGCCTTTTGTTGTTGGTTTTTGTATTGTTTTTTTTTTTTTTGTTTGCGGTGGCATTAACTTTTAAATTATAGCTGTATTTTATTTTAAGTAGAATATAATTTTGTGCCCCGCCGCCAATTAACGGTTGAATGACATTTTAATGCTTGGCGGCCAATTAAAGTGCGATTGCAACAAATTTATCGCATGCGATAAATGCATGCAATTTGTCAGCTGACAAATTTGGCTAGCTGCGGCCAAAAAGTTTTCTGACCATATTCACATATCGCTTGCATTTCTAAATTATTTCATGAATTTTTAAACGCCAGCAAAAGTGTCATTAAAAAATGTGTGTATGTGTGTGTGTGTGTGTGTGTGTGTGTGTATTTGTGTGTGTGACAAAATATATTTTATTTAAATTTTATTTGACGCTAAATTGTGACAAATGTTAGCTGCCAATTTTGTAACCAGACAAAAGACCGCAAAACACTGAACCAAAAAAACCAACATAAAAAAAAAATAACTGTGCAAAATGTGAGTGCCAAAAAAAAAAAAAAAAAAAACGAGAGAAAGACGAAAAATCATAATCATAAACACGTTGGCCCCGACGAGCGCACTGAATTATAAATGAGCCAAAAAAACACGACTAGCAACTAGATATAGCTACAGCTACGGCAACAGCTACAACTATGGCTGCAGATACATTTGTATCTGATAGATACACTCGCATGTGGCCTGCCTAAATGCAGCCGCATTGTAATTTTCAATTCTTAATTAGTTTGCGCAGCGCACACATTAAATATTGAAAGCAACTAAAATTTTAATTTAAAAACTTTTTTAGCCAGGCCAAAAAAGTTTTTTGCAAGCCAAACAGAAAAATATTATACAAAAAAAAAAAAAGGAAAACTTGCGATGCAAACTTATTTTCTAGCTGCCAGTTGTGAGTTTGCGAGTTTTGAGATTTTAGTTGATATTTGAAATGAAAACAATTTCAGTTGCTGTATTTTATTTTCATTTTTGTTGTGGTTGTTGTTGTTGTTGTTGTTGTTGCCGCTTTTTTGTTGTCACTCGTCTGTTTGTCTGTCCGAGTCGCTTTTGTTGGTTTGTTGATTTTGTGCGCCTGTAAACATTTTAATGAGTTTTTCATGTCACGGGCCCATTGGCCCCCTCTCCCCTGCCCCCTTGCCACCTCTTTGCGCACACACACACACACACACACACATAGGTTCGCTGCGAACTTCTCAAGTAGTCGTTAAATTAATTAAATATAGTAGAAGGAAATATACAAAAAGCAGCTCGAGTTGAAGTTTTGTTTACACAAATGTGACAATTTCAGTTTTTTTTCAGCACAAGCCATTTTTTTTTATTTGCTGCATACTTCGCGGCGCTGGACAAATTGTTAACACTTCCAATTCTAGTTCTGTGGTTTTGTGTGGCTAATAAACTATCATGGGTTTTATGCCAAACTCATAAAAAATTGACAATTATTTGCGGTCGTAAAAATCAAAACGATTTTCATTTTATAGTTTGCGCCTGAAAAACTCGTAGCAAACAAGCAGCGATATTATCTATCAGATGTGTGATTGGATATGTGTGTGTAGCGAATTTGTATACCAAAATTTAATTAATATTAATTAGATTTAAATGATTCGCAAAATTAATCGCCTGCTATTGATATTGTTAACTGTGCAACGGCAACAAAAATAGCAACAACAACAACAACGCTAACAAGTTTCGAAAGTTAATTGTGAAAAATTGACTGAGCAAATGTGCAGAATATTTCAAAATAAAGTTTAAATAATTTTATAAACAAATTGTTAAACGAGAGAAGAAAAAAAAGAAATGCGGCTTTTAAATGTTTAAGCCATAAAAGGCAAAGTGACTTCAAAATGGCTGAGAGAATGGCACAAAGCTTAGCTCTACGGATGTCATAGATAGATAGATCAACTACTTATATAGCGACTGCTTTTGGTGGCTATAAATGTTCTCAACACATCATTAATCGTTGACGATTTGGTCGCGTTTATGAAATCGAAAGTCTTTTGGAGCTGCTAATCAAAAACTAGATTGCTTATGAGAAACTTGTTTATTATACAGTTCGAAAGTGCAGAAATTGATTCAAGTTTATTATAGTTTGTGCATACTTACTTAAGATTATAGCAAACTTTTTAAATTTAAAGCTTCAAGTTAATTTGGCTTAGTTTCTCAAAGTAAATCTGTCTCAAAGCTACAACGAGCTTTTGAAGCTTCTTGTTATTAAAAAGCCACGGATATAGAACTAGCTAGTTATATTATTATTAAATGTAAAGTTTTCATGAATGAGCTTTCAAAGCTGCTTTTAATTAGTTCAGTTTTCTTGCTGTTTGTTTAATATTTCAATCTGAGCAGCTTTAATATTTTATGAACTTAATTTGACACAAATAAGCTTAAAGCTCTCTTTTTTAAGAAACTCACTAGTCTTCACATACACATTGATTTCTAGCTGTAATCGAATTAGCTTCCTCTTTGCAGCAATTTATTTTTTACTCATTATCATTTTTTGTTGTCTTTTTGTGGCTAATCAGCAAATCAAATGCGAAAAATGTTTGCTGCTGTTTATTTTTGATTTTGTGTGAATTTATTTGGAACGGAAATTCCAGGCATAATTTTCTAATTTCACAAGTCAAACAGACGCGCCAAGAGTTGTTAATTAAAGACAGGCAAAAAACCAGCTACGAAAATCAAATAAAATAAAATAAAATACAAACTGAAAAATCGCTGGCAAATTTACCTGAATCAAAGTCGATCTCCGAATGTCTCTCAAAGTCTGTTCCGTCCTGTTTCTCTGTGTCACACACACACACACACACACATACAGATGCATTTGAAATGTGACAAACAGGCGCAGGCGCACAGCTGTGTTTCGTGTTCGAATATTTGTGTTTGGGAATCTGGGTCCGTATCCCATATCCCAAATCCCATATGCCATATTCCAAGCGCACAGCCCGCACAGGTTTTCAGGCCAAAAACTAACATATTGATCTAGTGCCGGGGCCCAAGTGCAAAATCAGATAAGCTCCGCGCAGGGTTCTGTTTTGGAATTTATGATTTGCGCCTAAATAACTTTATCACCCCGTGCAGACAACCAGACAGCCAGACAGCAGCAGCTCAAGGGAGACACAGGAACGGGGCCGAAACAGACAGACAGGAATACCAAAAAAAAACCAACAAAAAATACAACTGGCCGGAAACCCGAAAAAAGCAAACCCATAAAATATAGACGAAATTTGTGTATAGTTTTTTTTTTTTTTCTTTTTGTTAGTGATTGGCGCATAAATTTTGCCATGTGGGTGTGCCGGTCAGCCATTTTGAAGCCCTACAATCAGAAGGATTAGGACACCAAATAGAATATATGTGGGAGTTTGTGTGAAAGTTATATTCAATCTGATAGCTAAAATGCAGCATTATTTATTTGCAATAACTTGAATAGCAGACCGAAAATATTGTTAATTAATCAGAGATTAATTATAGACGACTAAAGTTCGAATAAGTTAAAATAAGTAAACAGGTTTCACTCGCATTGACATAATGCAGATACCGTTAATTGCTGTTAACAAGACTGGCGTGAGAGTCACACAGAACAGCGCGAGAGAACTGATAGAAAATAATATAACCGAGATAATTTAAAAACCAATCAAATTAAAATCCTTTCTATAGTTTTTCATTTATGTCAAATTTCTATGAAATTTAGTATGTAGTCAGAAGTGAGGTATCCGCAAAATATGTGAACTTTTGCAACTTTATTATATTCATATTGAAAAAGTAATTGCCAACAAAAATATATATTCCTTTCGCAGTTATTTCTGTGGTAAGTCAAGGTCTAGTATCTCTCTCGCTCTCTCTCTCTCTCTCCTCCTCTCTCAGGCACTGTATTGCATACGCTTATGCAACATTATTCATTCATGAGATCATTGCTGCAGCTTAAAGCTCTCATCCGACAGAGACTACCGCATGGCTAGTCAGCTGCAGTCGCTTAAAGACCAAATGGTTATTGGCCTAATTACTGCGGGCCATGTGTTCAAAAAGAGCTCACTCGCTGACCCGACTGACGGTCGGCGCGACACTGGGCATATTAAAGCAGCGGCCGCCTATTAAAGTGCAATTAAAAATGTGGAGCTCTTTAAGTTCAGTCAAGGTGTCAGCGCTTGTCAAGCGGCTGCGGCTACCGTTTGGGCCAGCAAACATATATTAAATTTCCAAAAATAAAAAATAAAAATAAAAACCCTGATAGAGCCAGCAAGAGACAGAGAGAGAGAGAGAGAGAAAGGGTGGGGGAGAGAAAGGGGTAAGGGAGTAACTTGTGCATTTTGAGCGCGTTGCACATAAATCAACTGATAAATAATGCCAAAAAAAATTGTTGGCCAGTTTCAGTCAGTTCCAGTTCCAGGGCTGGCCAAGCCACGCCCGTTTATCGCGTGTGTATTTCGGCCAGAACTAAGAATGAACAAAAAATCAAGAGAAAACTAATATGCACGGCACGCCGAAGCTTGAATACCCTTTGCAAATGCTAATAACTAAATTTAATTGTTAACTTTAAAATAGTTACTTAAATTTAGATGAGAGAAATTTTAGTGATTGATATATGGAATACGTAGTATGGGGGAAAAATTGTATAGAATGATGTCTGCAAAAACAATTTGGTTTACATAATAGAAATTTGAGTTGACTTTATGGGGTTTGAAGATGTCATATCGAGACGTTGCACATTTCGTGACAAAATGCTAGTAGCCGCTGCAAGGGCATTACAAATAAATGGCCAGGTAAAGGCACGCTCGTGCCGCTCTCCAGGCGCTCATTAAACGGCGCCTTTTGGCGTCGCATTTCCCGCTGGGATTTTGGGGCGCTCGAGTTAGTTTCTGGCTGGGAACACCCGCTGCGCCATATGACACCTCTATACGTGTGTGTAGTATATACGTACGTGTGTGTGTGTGTGTGTGTGTGCTCAGGTGCATTCGTTGGCCAGCTTTGGAGCTCTGCGTCGCTTGCCGCGTGTTGCATGCAATGCTCGCTTTAATGGCGTCGCTTTTAAAGCTCTTTAGGGGGAAAAGGGGGGGCGGCGCCGCCGCCTCTGTCTCACATTATTTGTGTATAGCTGTCTCTGTCGCACGCTGGCTTGGCTTTTTACGAGTGTCATTTTTATAACCCCCTCTTTTAATGACTAATTAAGCATGGGACAGTTAAAAGATACAAGCAAACAAAAAGAACAACAACAAGCACAATAGCTTGCAACAGGATGCAACGACTTTTCAGCTAGATTCTAGCCGAGATTCGGTTACATCAAAAAGAAAAAAAGTGGAAAAAATAGATGCCGCCAATGAGTCCAGACGCCACTGGGCAACAATTCTGTTGGCGTCAGTTGGGTACTCCAAAAAAAAACAAATGTTGTAAGCGACACTTGAGGCAACAATAGAAGCAGCAGCAGCAGGCGCCAGGACGCAAGGCTTTATATAATGCCCAAGTACTATATATCGCATTACAAGAACTACTTTAACGCATCACTTATTTATAAAGTACTTGAGAGCGAGTGGGAGAGAGCGAGCGAGAGCGAGAGAGAGAGAGAGAGTGAGGGAGGTAGCGACATTTTAGCATGTCGCTTGTTTTGGATTGAGAGCTCTTAATCTCAAGTATCGTCTGGGTAAGTCAGACGAGGCTATCAACAGGTTGACCGCCTCCTCTTGCTCTCTTTCTCGCTCTCTTCTTCACGCAGTCTCTAACCTTCTCTCTCGCACCCGAACCCGACCGCTCGCTGTGCGCCGCGGGGCAACTCATTCAAAATTAGATGACGACGAACTGTGGTAACTGAGGTTGAGACGGGCATTTGGGCAAGGGAAAGGGAACGGGAATCGGGTACGGTAGTCTGGCAGACGGTAGCCTAGTCTTGCTAATTACCGTTACCTGGCTAATATTTTGACTTGCAGCCAGGATATGCCTATGCCTACAACAACAACAACTACCTCTACCTGCAACAAAATGTGGCTCATTATGTCAAATTGAAATGTTGCCAGACTCAAACAACTGGCCAAACAAGTTGCACATCATCATCGCTGGCAACTTTGTTTAGACGAGTTTCTTTTATTTCACTGAGATTTACGTAACATGAACGCAGCACCAGAACTTATAGAAACAAACACAAAACAAAAGCAACAAACAAGCATCATAAATTCCTTTGCGGGATAAATCAATATCGTATTCTCAACTGGTTTTCAATTTATGTTGCTCTATAAATAGTTTTAGTGTTGAAAACATTGCTAATATTGAATAATACTATAATATTCGTGAAAGACAAGGCGAAGCCACAATATTTAAATAATAAAACACTCAGCGCAAAAAGGATGTACTCAATTCCAGTACAATCTGAAGATATTTAAAATATTAAATAAGAATGAACCTTCTTGCTTTTATAATGGATAGTTGCAATAAAGCGGAAAATAGTTCAAAATAAGTCCCTAGAAATTACCCTCAAAGACTTCTCCAAATAAATGCCCTTCCCAGACTTCAATCTACCATAACTTTGCCAAAAACTATCCGTTCTTCAATTCCGAGGTTATTCTGATCTTGGTTTGTCCTCCTTAATAATTCAACATTCAAAGTTCAGAAACTTCTACTTATTGGATTTCATGTCTAAAATCATGACAAGAACGTTGTCATGATGGTTCTTAAAAATGCCCTTCCCAGACTTCAAAGTGTCATAACTTTGTTAAAACTGATCCGATCTTCAATTCCGGGGTCATTTTGATCGTGGCGTGTAATCCTTAATAGTTCTACATTCAAGGTTGAGAAATTTCTAATTTAAATTTTACATGTCAAAAATCATGACAAGATTTGGGCATGTGAAGTTCCCAATTCAGTAAAAATTATCTTCCCAGACTTCAAAGTGCCATAACTTTGTCAAAACTCAACCGATTTTCAATTTAAAAGTCATTTTACTCATGGTTTGTCATCTAGACCAACTCTACATTAACAGTTGAAACACTTCAAATTTTTGGATTTTCTTTCAAAAATCATGACATAGATGTCTCCAAGTCACTAGGAGTGCGTGCTCAAACTCCAGACTGCCACAGCTTGATCAAAAGTGGGGCCAAAACCAACAACACCGATAGAGCTGGAGCTATGCTGATTTATGTTGTTATGGTTTTGTTTTCGAAGCCCTCGTACAGTTACTAGTTAGGTAGCCTAAGCCACTGTGGTAATGCCTACTGGTAACAAAATGTAGCTCATTATGTCAAATTGAAATGTTGCCAACGAAGTGAGAAAACTCGCTGAACAAGTTGCAGATCTGTTCGTAACGAAACGAAACGAAACGAAAGCAAACTTCTGGGATTCGTCTTGATATTGTATTTAGTGAGGAAGTATAGCCCAACGGACAGCGTTTTGTCGCCTAAGTGGGCAGCAATAAGTCTTTCGACAACAACGACAACAACCAAGACAACAACAACAACAACAACAACAAAGACAACAACGATGTGGACGAGCAACGACCACACAGCGCCAATGAATCATAGCATCAGGTGTGAGTTGTGGATGTGAGTTGTGAATGTGAATGTGAGTTGTGAATGTGAGTGTGAGTTGTGAATGTGAGTTGTGAATGTGAGTGTGAGTGTGAGTGCCTAGCATGCTGGATGAGTGCAAGTGTGAGTGCAATGAAGCTGGACCTGAACCGCAAGACCATAAAGCAGGCCTACTTAAAACGCCATAAAGCCAGCAATTTATATACCTTCATTGGGCCCAGCTACGGCCCATACTCCGATTCGGATTCGGACTCCATCGAGTGGCAATCAACGCCGCCGCCGCCGCCGTCGTCGTCGTCGGTTTGGGCACAGATCTCGGAACATGCCGCAGCGGTGCAATGCTCCTTTGAAATTCAAATTTTATGAAGCTCATTAAATATAAATTTGTCGTTCGTTTGCGCTGCAGATGCAGATGCAGAGAACGAGAGAGAGACAGAGAGAGAAACCAACAACAACAGCAACAACAACAACGAACGAACGACAACGATCTGTGGATCGCTTCGCTTGTATACGACACCCAAATAAAATAATATAAATTAATTAACAAAACGAATCCGAAATGAAGTTAAAATTTGCATGAACAACGCGCAGCCTTTGGCGGCCTTCCTTTCTTTTAAAGCCCTCCTTTGTGGCAACCCCTCCCCCTCACCCCTCCCTCCTCCCTCCTCTCCCTCCTTCCATCTTCTCGCAAGTAAATTTTCAATCTGTAGTAGCTGCCGTTGCTCTCTGCCCTTGCGTGTGCGTAATCGACTCCATATATATAACTATAGCTATATATATATATGTATGTATGCACATACTTGTATTTAGTTCTTATAGCATCATATAAAAAGGATCACAACAAGGCACAACTTGGCATCGTACGAAGACGGCGTTAAATGGTCAACTCGATCTTGGCCAGCCATAAAGCAGCGGCGGCCTCTTTTAATGAGGTCTTAAGTTTTTATAACGGTGCACACACACACACACACACACACACACACACACACACAGTCACAGAGTGCATTGTACATAGGAATGTGGCTTAAAGGCACACCCTTGGCCAAGAGGCCCAGCAAATGCAACGCTCAACTAGAGATGAACACTGAAAAATGCAATTAAATGTATTTCAAGTGGCTTAAAACTGTACAGAGATTTTAAGTGAGCTAAAGTAACTTTAAGTTATATAAAAGATACAAAACAATTACAACAAACAAGCTGTAAGCTACATTTTTGACTTAGCCTAAGAAATAACCGAAGATTTGTAATTAATAAATATTTATAATATAAATATTTAAGTTAACTTTTGTATTGTATTTTATTAAACTACCTGACTAAATTCAGTTCGTGAAAATCTTGCAAAATTTCATAATAACTTTGTTGTATTTTATTTATACAAAAATTATACTTAATGCTTATTTAAAAGTAACCTTTTTGCTCACTATGTAAATTCGTTGAAATTTTGTCTGCATTGCTCGGTTTTTGCTTTGAGGTTTTTCTGTTCTTTGTTGTTTGTTCTGTTGCTCCTCTCTAGTTGCATCTGTTGTAGAATTTGCAGCATTCAAACTGCAAATTTGCCGACTGCAGCAAAAATATGTTGCTAACGCATGTTGCCGAGGCACAAGAGGTGGGGTGGCCCAAGGCAACACGGCAACACCACAAAACAACAACAACAAGAGTGACGACAACAACAGCAACAGTCGCTCAAGTGCAAAAGGTGCGCGCATGCGCAACAACAACAACAACAACAACTTGAACATCCCCGAGGCCCGAAATGCAAACAAGGCAGTTTCGTTGTTTCAAGCAGCATGCAAAGGGGGCGTGACGGTGGTGAGAGGCGGTTCAGTTGCTTTGCTTTGCTTTTGTTGCCTGTGTCTCATGTTTGCGCAATATTTGCGACAAATAAAGCATAAAAACTGTTAAAGTTCACACGCGTCAGGTCAAATATTTACACAAGCCGCCTGCCATGGACAGCAAAAGCAACAATAACAACCAACAAAACAACAACAAGTTATAACATAAGCAACAATTGAATGCAACAATATGTGCTCAATTCAATTTTGGCCCAAAAGGCACACGCACAAAATGTTGGCTAATTAGCCGACCAGCTGCAAAATGCCAAACGCATTTATGATAAGCCACAAAAAAATAAGTCAATAATGAAAAGCTAGTCAAAAATGTGGTTGCTTACACAGTAAAAAATTATATATTTAAATCGATGCCTTTTGACATATTTGTAATTAAATAAATTACATTTAAGCCACTTAAGGAATTTATTTACAGCTATTATTATATATTATTACATTTATTGCAAATTGCACAGAATAATTTGTAGTCTTTTTGTAAATACTTCAAATTTTCTCTTTGAATTCCCAGCAGCATTGAAACAATAATTTCCACAAATATCAATTTGTGCAGTTTTTAATTATTCAAACGAGAATTTATAAAATTAAAATATGTCTACGCAATTTTGCCAACAATTTAATTGAAGTGATGGTAAAAATTGGTATTTAAATAAACATTTTTTACTGTGCAGGTACAGAGGGGAGTAGTGTGTTGGGGGGGGGGGGGGGAGGCAGGCGAGTCTGTCAGCATTTGCAACATGTTGCGTTGGCCTTAAAAGGTTAAACTGCATTTTGATTTTCCAATTTGGTTATCGAATTTGTATTTGAATTTCAATTTGTTGTTTAGCTTTAATTGCTTTTTTCTTTGACCAAATTGATGTGGGCTGTGGGGAGCGGTGTGCGGGCTGCGACGGGGCGACAGGGGCGACGGGGGCGATTCGAGTTGACGTTAATTTGACACTTTTCGAGTCATTTCTGACGCTGAGCCGTCAGTAAAAGAGAGAAAGAAAGAAAACACTGAATTCAAATGACGTTTGCGGCTTTCACTCTGTGAACCTTCTTTGTTATGAGGGGCTTTTTTAGCCGTGGGTACGTATGTATGTATGTATGTCTTTTCCCTCACGGCGCCTTTTTTTTTGGCCATTGGCGACACTTGTGTTAAAACACCATAAATAAATGTCGCGCGCTTATCTCACACACACACACAAAGACACACACAGAGAGACAGTGAGAGACACGATCCTGCGTCGGCGGGTTTGGCCAAGACAAATGCGTTGTCAACGCAACCTGCCTAATAACCCATCATGATCATCACTTAGAGAGCACAAGAGTCTGCCGCTCCAGCCGGTTGGACAAGAAGCTCAGAGGAGCTCAGGCTCCGACACTATCGCCTCTTGTCATCTGTCTGCGCGCCAAGCAACACGCAACATACAAACACACACACCAACACACACACACACACACAGAATCCCAGCCAGAACTCCAACTACGACTTTGACTGCAGCACGACGGCATTTTGTTGCATACACACACACACATGCAGAGAGAAAAAAAGGTCATTTCCGTTGCAGCACTCAAATACACAGTGAAAAAAGCTGCATTCTAATGGCAAATTTTAAAATAGGATTTTACGTTATTGAATTAAGAATATCAGTACAAAAATAAGAATTACAATCTGAAGTCAAGAAGGTGTTCTCAAACGTGTGAAACTTAAGGTGTACTTAAGTATTCCCTCTGTAAAAATAAAAAAATATTTTAATTAATAAAATCTTAAAATGGGATTTTATGTGCTGGAATCAGAAATATCCACTCTAAAGTAAGATATATTATCTGAAGTCAAGAACGTGTTCTCAAAGATGAGAATAAACAATTTAATTGAAAGTTTAGGTATACTTAAGTGACTAAGTAATATATCTGTTAAATTGAGCAAACATATTTCTTAATAATTTTTTTTTTTATATATTTTTTGAGATGTTTTAAGTTGTTTTATTGCAGAACAAACGCCCTCAGTCTTAGAGTGAATTCGTAGTTTAGAGTTTTTTCTTTATGTTGTTTTTTTCTCAGTGTTTCCGCTCGTCTTTTGGCTGGCATAAATTGTGTGCTGCAGGCCCATGTCCATTTTGAGTCCAGGCACTCTTTGATGTCGCGGCATTGGCAGCTTCTGCCGCTTGCTGCATGTCTCGTATTCAAATTTGGCTTCAATAAAACGACAGCCTACAACTACAACAACAACAACAACAATAACAACACTAACAACAACAACGATCGACCAATACGAAAATCAAACACTTCAAAGTGACTCTGCAGCCGGCGGCATCTTTTGGTTTCTTGTCCACATTTTTGTTGTTGTTCATCTCCGCTCTTTTCTCTGTTGTCCATCGATTTGAAATCGAAGCCAACTGTTTGCATTGATCAGTTCTGTTATATTTATATTGACTGCGCTTGCGGCTTACACACATCTCGAACTTCGATCTTCCATCCTCCATCTTCGATCTCCCATCTCCGATCTTTGAGCGATGATCGGGAAAGCGCGTGACACGAGCATTCACTTCACTGAACAATCAAATCAATCAAAATGTTGCCCAAAAGGTGAATAAGTTAAGAGACAGCAAATCACTCAAATTGTTGCAAAACTTTCAGCAGAAAAAGAGTAGAAAAAAAGAGCCAAAAGTGACTTTAAAAATCAATAGAACCCAAGGACTAAATACAAATATTTCCCAAATCCCAACTAAAGTATTTTCTGCATTTTGTGGCCATGGAGCATACAGCTTTCAAAAGTTTGGTAAGCGTAATTTTAGAAGTGACCATGGAGGATATGTATAAAATTCAAGCAAGAGACTTAACGATAGATAAGCGAAAGAAAATGAGTGTCTAATGAGAATGAAAAGGTCATCAAATAAAATAGCCATGTTAACGAGCTTTTACTAAATTGAAAGTGAAATAAAACCCCAAAACTCACATATGAAAAGTCTAACAAAATGAACCCTTTTCACCCGAAACCCATCACTAACAAAAGCTTTACTCACGCTCCCATCGCCAGTTTACAATTCCTGATGCTGCTGCTGCCCCAATCGAAATGCTCTTTGGTGTTTTGTGTGTAATTAATTAGGCAAATTTATATAAAACAAACATATATATATATATATGTATATAAAATATACGAAATACATACGTATTGCTTATTGATATCGGTATGGTATGGGTAGATATGTTTATGGGGCGGTACATTGTTTTTGATGTGGACCCAATAGCCAAATGAAGATTACGTTGTCATTGTCAAAGTAACTGCACTTAATTAAGCCAACTTAAGGCACACACACACACACACAGCCCCAAAATTGCAACAGATACACACACACACACGCACACACACACAGATGCAGATACAAATGTAAAGGCACATAATTGATAGGATCCCAGCGAGCCGAGGCAGACAAACAAATCAAAAACCACAAAGCTTCCTTCCACACACACACACACACACACACAGAGAGAAAAACCAGTGACCAGCTGGACACGGACAGGCAGGAGAGACAGGAACACAGCACGAGAGATCTAAAGGGTAAAGAAGGGGTGGCGGAGCGGAGGACGAGGGCGGATACTGCTACCCAGCCCACGCAGTGCTTGCAAAACAATGGCCAACGAATGTTGCCTAATCAGTGGTCGACTGAGACAGACTGACCAGGGCGACAGGGCGACAGGGAGGCAGGGCGGCAGGAAGGGAGGGAAGACAAGGACTGGCATAAAGGTTGCCAGCATGAAGCGCTCGTTACGTACATACATACGTACGTATCTACAAAATTGATGAGTCTGTCAAAATGTGAATGCGAGAAATCGAAACTCGGCGGCCAAAATGCGATTGGAGGCACGTGTTCCAGCGTTCTGCGCTGTCATCATTAATTTTTTAAGCGTTGCGCTAGCACAGGTAAAAAACGGCAAGGCAAAATCCAAAAAAACCAAAAACAAAAAAAGGAGCAGCACCACATCGTTTTTTATTCCTGGAAAAATGACAAATTTTCGTAGAAGTCACGCGGCCAACGGCATTGACTGGTGGGAGTCGTCATGTCGTGTATCTGGCTGGCTGGCTGGCTGGCTGAGCATCTTCTCTTTAGTTGCCGTTTTTATGATCATGTGAAATTCCTAGTTTCGGGCTGGCGGCACTTGCTTTTCAACTGTCAGTGGCTGCGCTTTGTATTTTCATTCAACAAATGTGCCATAAATCAAAAAAAAAAACCATGCACAGAGAAAAAACTGAAATTCACTAAATAAACAAAATTGCGAATCAATATTTAAGCTTTTTTCATGTTACAATGGAATATCTAAAAAGGAAAATAGTATTTTTATTTTAAATTAGGATTTGAAATCAAGAACGTAGAAATGAGAAATGACCGTAAGTTGTATAAATAATCTCATTTTGTTAAATTAAAAACAAATATTACAAATAAAATGTTTGTCGATCTTTTTAAGCTGGTTTTAAAACTCAAAGTGGGAAGATATCAAACTTGATTGTTGTTCATTTAAGCAAAAACGAACTTAATCTAAGAATATATTCTAGGTTTAAGATTTTGCCAGATTTGGCTAGGTTTTTTCTCTCAGTGTAGCCCCGCGTACAGACCCAGACTGAGAGTTTATGCCAGAGGCAGCGACTTAAACAGTAGTTGCTTTTGAAATCGCGCGCATATCCGCAAGAGCTTCCATAATTTTTGAAGCTCTTCGGACTCTCGCACGTTGTTCGTATCTTATCGATGCTTTGCATTTTGCATGTTGCTGTTGTCGACAACAACAACATGGCTGCAAGGAATTGATACGACTGCCAGGCAGCAGCCAGCAGCAGCCAGCAGGAGACGACTCCTCTTCATCTGTGGCAGCCATTGCAAAAAAACTGGTTGCACAACGCCGCAGAGAGTGCAATGTTTTTTTGCCATTTTTTTTTGTGCTGTTGCTGTTGGCCAGTTCGATTTTGGTCTTTTGAAAGATTGCCGACTTTGATAAGCAGCTGCTGGTTTAGTTGCGCATCTCATGCTGGCCACGATTTTTTTTCCACTGGGCGTTCATTATTTGCCTTTGATATGTTTATTGCCTGTAGCCAGCATTCAGGCAGCCCCCAAAACTCCCAGACAGTCACTCAAAAAACAATATCATAGAGTGCAGCATTTAGCTATCCATCAAGCTCTCCTCCAACCTCGTACCTCGTACCTCCTACCTGCTGCCCCCCCACCTTCAGCTGCAGCTCCTTCGGTACACGAGCGAAACGCGTGTAATTAGATAAAAACGCTTAAACGCGCAAGATACTCAGCCAGATACGAATTCTACTCTTGAGCTTCTTTTTAGCTGCATGTTGTAGATTTCTCGTAACATTTTATCTACAGCTAGGCAAAGATTCCAAGCAAAGTCGCAGCTGTGAATACTCTTTTTAATTTATGAGATGAACATATTCTCATGTCTGAGAATTTATAATAAATAAAATATATATGTACAGCTGTGAGCAATGAAATAGCAGTGCCGTTGCGCCCCACCTGTTATAGTGTCTACTGGCACTATAAGTAAAATGTTGGTCCATCTACTTATTAAAATAGTAATTTGCAATCATTTTCCAATATTTTGTAAGTTATGGGAGCTATATAGTTAATGTTGATATAAGAATATATGTTAATATATATATAAAATTTACGCCAATGCTGCTTAGATAAATTGCAAAATATCTCATATTACAAAATTAAAACCTTGGAAAATACATATTCATGCTCTATGAACTGCTTATAAGCTCAGCAATGCCAGCTTTAAATTTTACTACAAGCCAGCCGATATTTTTGAACTACTCTCTCTCTCTCTCGGTTAGTGTATGCGCCATAGTGCTAGAAGAAAGGGTTCAAGAGCAGACAGCAGCCAAAAGGTGCGGCCATTAAAAATGTAAGCACTACAACAAAAAAACAGCTCAAGATCACAGCAACAATGGCAGGCAACCTGCTCTTGTTGTTGTTGTCAGTTGGCAGCTGTTGGTTGTTTAATTGAAAAATGTATAGCCAAAAAAATGGCAGAGACACGCAGCTTTGCAAGTGCTGCAAAATGCTGCAACGTTAAAAGTGAAAAAGCCGCAGCAGCAGCCGCATGTGCTGTCACACCTCAGCCACCTCAACTCACACCCTGCGCCCTGCGCCCTGCCCCAGTGGCTGCTGCTGCCACAGCACAAATTCATAGACGACAAACACGAGACGAAAATTGCATTTGCCAATGCCCCCAAAGTGTGCCGCAAAAAGCGCCGAAAAACGCAAAAATTTTCAAGCAGACCAAATGCCAAAAACAGCACAAACTCTTACACACCCCACCCCCCCTCCCATCACCCTTGCAGCCCCTGGCTATGCTAGCAACCCCCAACGTAAAGGCCGCTTTTCGGGGGCGCATTTTGGGGGCAACATGCAAAAGATATGCCGCAAAAGCGGAAAAAAGATACAAGCGCTGGAGTTGCGCTTAAATTCCCATTACGCGTCGTAATGGCTGCGGTGTGTGCGTGTGTGTCTGTGTGCGTGTGTGTGTGTGCGTGTGTGTGTGTGTGTGTGTGTGTGTGTGTGTGCCCCAAAAGGAAAGAAGAAAACGCAGTGCGCAGGATCATTAAGGCAGGCAGACAAACACCTACACACATACACACACACATACACACACACACACACTCACACACACACAGAGTGAGCAGCAAACAATGAATGCGAAATGTCAGTCAGCAAAAGATACGCAGCCTGGAAATTTATACAAAAGAAGCTGTCCAAAAGCGACACCAACAACAGCAACAACAACAACAACAGCAATAAGAGGAGTCGGAAGAAGAAAAATGGTGGCCACGCACCCAACAACAACAACAGCAATAACAGTAACAAGAACAAGAACAAGCAGCAGCAGCAGCACATGACTGACTATATAGGGTAGCTTTGGAGAGAGAGAGCGAGTGGGAAGGAGCGAGAGAGAGAGAGAGTGAGCGCTGGCGCTGGCGCTGAAGTGCAAGCGAGAGGCGAGCAGAAAAAAGCGCACATGCCACGCAAAAAGAAACAACAAAAAAAAAAGCAACAAAAAAAAACGGCAAAGGCTGGGCGCTTGAAGCTTTGAGCTTGAAGGCCGGCTGAGGCGGCTTTAGAGTGGGCCGGCGGGCGTGGGGGGGGGAGTTGCACATGGAAGTAAATGCTGGCGTCTGAAGTGCTTGGCAGCAGCATGAAAGCAACAAATACACAAGCAAATGAATAAACCAGGCAACAACAACAACTACAACAAAAAAGCGCACGCCAAAAAAAAAACAAAATAAAAAAAAAAATTAAAAAGAAAGACAGCAAAATAGCAGCAACAACAACACGGGGCAACGGCAGCAACTTGTCTGCTCCGCCTTTATAAATAATTCATGTGCAGAGGCAGCGAGTGCGAAAGATACGCAAGATACACACACACACACACACACACACACACACACATACACACACACACATACACACACACACAGAGTTACAGATACAACGAGCTGAGATACGCAGCCACGTTTAAAGATACAAAGAGGAAACAGCCACAAAGCTTCGTGTGCGTCGCTACATATACATACATACATATATAAATATATACATATATATATTATAGATATATGTGTATGTATGTATGTTTGTAACTGTGTGCGTGAACATTTAAAACGTGCTAAACGCGCGTCAAAGTTTTTCTTAATTTTTCAACAGGCAACAAAAAAAAAGTTTTTCCTGTTTGCAAAACTTTTTTTTCGCTGGATTACAGCTAACACACATTCACACACACACATACAAATACTTATAAAAGTTTGGTGGGGGGGGGGGGGGATTGCGCACATAATGTGGCAATGATTGCATTGATTTTTTTCCCCCGTTTTTGGCACCCAACTTTGTGCTAAACTTTTCGCTGGCAACTTAAATACTTGAAAATTTTCGTGTGCCGCTTGGCAGATTTATGAATTTTTCAAATGTTTTGCCAAGAAAAGTTTTTGGTTGCGGGGTAGGGTCATGGCACTGGGTAAACATACAGCTACTGCTCTTGGCCGGGGATTATTTGATAACAGTTTGTTAATTAGCGCCATCTTTGTTTTGCGACTTACTTATTTGTTTGCAACAATTCGAGGCGCATAATTGGCTAAAAAGTGCAGCGGCAGCTTCCTGCTCGAAAAAAACATCAGCAAATTAAATAGTGATTTACCGACGCTGTCGCGTTGCCGTCGGCATTTGCCAAATGAGCAAATACAACAACAACAACAGCAACAACAACAACTTCTCATGTTCTCAATAAGCAATTAATTCCATTTACATTTCAACTGCATATTTAAACTTAACATAAACCGATAATCGCTAACAGCTGTTAGCTAAGCAGCGCTGTTAGATGCACAAGCAGTGTCATAGCAGCCAGCTTTGCAGAGGCTCATTTAAATACAATTAAAAGTGAACTTTTTAACTGACATTTTCATTTGTTTTTAACTTTTGCAGAAAAACAACGATTGTCGCATTGCGTGGGCTGCGGAGGTCAAATACACGATCAGTATATTTTGAGAGTTGCCCCCGATCTGGAGTGGCATGCGGCGTGCTTAAAGTGCCAGGAATGCAGGCAATTTCTGGACGAGAGCTGTACGTGTTTTGTGCGCGATGGCAAAACCTATTGCAAGCGTGATTATGTTAGGTAAGTTATCAACAAAAAAAAAACAAAAAATCTACTTAGGTGTATCAATGAGAAACTGGTAAGAACTTGTAGCTCAACTAGTTCAAGGTCAAATAAACTAATTGATTAAAGTAGAGCTTTCTGATAGTAGAATAATCCATTTAAATGAGCTGGAATACTTAAATATGATTGAAAAAGCCTTATTATATGTTTAGCAAATTTTAAATATTTAAAGTACATATATTGTATGTTGAGATATATGTATTAATCATATTCCTAATTTATTTTAAAGACGTTTTTATAGCTTTACCTTTTTTTAAAGTTTTGCTAAATTTTGAAAATATTTATTTTTAATTTAAAATATTCCACATAAATATTAAAATATAAAAAAAATAATAAATTGAAAACTTTTATAAAGATCAAACTTAGTTTGCTACACTGAACAGCACATATAAAGCAGAATCCTAAAGAGCAGCCTTAAGCTGATAAACCACGCAATACCCTACCATATTTTAAACCCACAGCCTCAATAAAATGCAGTTATTAATATTTCCTCAACAAAATGCGATTTGTTAGCGTCGCTCTAAGCATTTGCCACTTGTTGTTCAATCATGAGCTAATTGCAGAAATTAGTAAGCTGACAACTGGAATACCCTAGACACGCGTGTTGTAAGTTGTTGAGGTTTGATCATGGGACTGCTCGGAACTGTAGCAGTCGTCGACACTTGTTAGCCATGTTAATTAGAATCTCGTTAGAGGAGTACTCCAACAGATGTGTGGTTGCTTTTGGCATCTCACGGGTTTCATCATTGCCAAACGTATGACGTGCAATAAACTTTTGATAGCAACAACAACAAAAACAACAATAAACAGCAACAGCAGCAGCCTGACAACGTCAACAAGAAGGGTGGAGTAGAAGGGGGGGTGGGAGTAGTAGGGGGGTGGCAAGCGGTACTCTTTACTGTAGTCACAGCAGCGTCGCGACGTCCAACTATTTGCCATGCAAATCTTTGAATAATTGATTAGCACGTGCAAAGCTATAAATTAACACTTTACTTGCACAAATGATTGATGTTCAACGCGGTATTTATTTTTGTATTTTTTTTTTTTTTTTTTTTTAAATACCCTATAACTATAAAGTGGAGACAAGCGGGCATCATTAAAGTTGAACAGGAAACGGCTCATTTTGATCAGCCTCTAACTGTACTCATCGAACTCGGAAACTATTAGAACTAGTGTCATTAAATTTGGTATGTAGGTTCTTGTATAGTTAATATAATAAAATACAGTTCAAATTTGCAGAAATTAAAATGCATTAGAGTCTAGATTAGCAGTTAAACTCTAGAAATGTTACAACATTTTTAGATTTAAATCAATGATAAGCTCCGTTAATAATTAATAATTTAATAAGTTATAATTTATGCAATTAAATTATAGATTTCTCAAGAGCAGCTGATATTTCTATGTATTTAATTATATATATAGGTCACTTGGTTTACCACAGACAGGGTATCTGCTAGTCGAGCACGCTCACCAACGCATCTGCATACTTGTTTTTTATTGATTTTCTTTATGCCAAGTTTTGTATGTTTTTTTGTAATAGTCATAAAGAAGAGACTTGAACGCATTCAAGGCTGCTTAGAAACGTACTCCCATTGTATCTAAGTAATCATGGTAATCATAGTACTCTCCACTCTCCACTCTCCGCTCTCGAAACTCATCTGGTTCTTGTGTCTATTTACAGGTTATTTGGTACAAAATGTGATAAATGCGGTAACTCCTTTAGCAAAAATGATTTTGTGATGCGAGCCAAAACGAAAATCTTTCACATCGAGTGTTTTCGCTGCTCCGCGTGTGCCCGTCAACTGCTGCCAGGTGAGTTACCCCCTCCCCCCACCCCCTCTCCCCCTATGCACCTCCCTCAAACAACCCTTAACCCCAACAAACAGAGTTTAATAACAATATTTATTTATTCATTTGGGAACAGGCGACGAGTTCGCGTTGCGGGATGCGGGCGCCCTGTATTGCAAGGAGGATCACGATGTCCTGGAGAAGTCATCGCAAAGTAGTCTAACATCATCATCCGTGGAGAGCAACAACAACATTAGCAGTAGTAACAACAACAATACAAATCTTAGCAATAATAACCATTCCAGCGAACTGGGCTCAATGTCAGGTGAGTGCTTACATATATACATATATATATATACTTGGTCTAGTTCCTAATTGATTTCTCGATGGGTTCCACTTGAGTTATTTGGATTAGGCTTGAGTTGAGTGCGTTTGGATTGGATTTGATTTGAACTGCTGCAACTATGAGATTTCTTATATCTATAACTAGATTGTTTGCGGCTTTAGCTTCAGTTACTTCCGTTATGATTGGATTATGCTAAGGATTAGGTTATAACTGAGTTTTAGCTGCTTTTGATCTCTAATCTTCCTTAAATTCTCTATAATTTCATGCATATGCTTATATTAAAAGTATAAGATATAGAAGATGCTTCAAGGCAAAGTTTTCAGGTTTTCACTCTTAGTTTACTTATCTAAACATTATTTAACTTTAACTAAAAACCTAAAATCTTATTGGAACCATTTCAAAATCAAATCTCTTCAAGCCGATAGTTATAATATCAAAAGTTGTATATATCATTTTATACCAGTTTTCAAGTTCTAGGTTTAAATTTCCTATCCTTTGGTCTTTGGCTTTGCCTTAAGTTTCCTTGGTTATTAACCTCGTGTTCAGGATTTGCGAAGGATTTGCATGTAGTCTGCTTATATATGATTACAGTAATCGCATTGAAAGCTGAGCTGCTCCCATTTATGTCTAATTCCCTGAATTCCAAAAAATTGTAAACACAAAAACCTCCTATTCTTATTATTATAAAAAATTCTAAAAGATATGTCATTACATAATTCAAAGTAGTCTCCTTTTTACACTAACTTAATTGCAAAATAAAGACTATGTTAGTAAAGAAGAAGAATATGTCGAAACCCGATTTTCAACTGAAAACCTCACCTCGTAACTCAATTAGTCCAAATTGCAATTTAGTATTGCTGAAGAATGGAATGAAGTAACGCTTGGTATCTATTGATGGTGTGGTCCCGTTATTCGCACAGATTGAACAAGACTAGCCCAATTAGGCTAAATAGAATTAGAGAGAGAGAGGTGAGAATGAATAGTATTGGGTGGTGGGTCGGCAGTTCAAAGGGTTGTCTGGCGTGTGTTTTATTCCTAGAAAGACAGCGGTTACATCCTTGTAAGAGCGATAAAGTGTCAATAGAAATCGGCAAACGTCAAACAATGTACGACAATTGTCAAACCATATCGTCAACATAATCTCATTGTTTAAGTTGGCAACATGACGGGGGAGGGAGCGGGGGGGGGGGTCGGTTAGGAGTACAGAGAACGAGTACAACAGCCAACAGACCTTATCAACATGCGGCGGTGTTGTCAAAGTCGCTCCAAGCTCGTGTGCGGGCTCCAAAGAGAGACAGACACTGAGAGAGTGAGATAGAGAGGGAGTGAAAGAGAGAGTATTGGGAATTTTGCAAAAGGTACAAAATAACTGCAGCTGCTGCTGCCTGCTGCCTCAGTGAGGGGCAAACAAAAAACTCAGAGTTGCATTGAAGCATTCAAGCGGGCAAACATTGGACAACTTCTTTGGAAATTGTTGTTGGTTGCTTGGCTGTTGAATCTTGAATCTTTGGCGGATCTGTGGCCGGCTCAATCGAGGCGAGCAGGTCCCATTCATAGTTCCACTTGTTTGTTTTCTACTCGAATAGTTTATACCAAAGTGTTTGCCCAACATTGCGGCACTTTGAAGTCACAGTTTGCAGTCACAGTTTGCTGTCACAGTCACAGTCACCGTACCGGTCACAATCACCGTCACCGTCACCGTCACAGTTGCGATCGTCGCTTTAATTTGTATAAAAGTTTTTGTGCCAAATTGCCAAATGATTTTTGGAATCTTCAATTTCATCAAAAGGCAGCGCCGCAGTTGAAAATCGATGCTACGCCGGTTTGCTTTATTTTCATTCATCGATGCGATGGTTATCGAAATTAGATAACGATAACAAGTTGTTGGGGGTCTTGTGAAACACGACTTAATTACGTAGCACGGCAAATCAGTCCAGTCATCTACGATTCCAATTCCCGTGCCTCCGACATCAATTTACTCTACGCCGCTCACAGCCTCTTTGATCTACAACAAAAAAGGAGGGGGGGGGGGGGGAGGGGGCGGGGCATGGGAGTGCTATTTTTGGGTGGCATTCGTTGTTTTTCTGTTTTGGTGTAGACTTGTGGCGGTCTATTGGAATTCGCCTTTGTGGCAAAGACAATTTATCAACTCGAAGTTCAAAGCGTGTGCAAAAATAGCAAATGATTTTGTATTGCAACAAAAAAAACGATTCCTTAACATCTCTCTACCTTTCTCTCTCTCTCTCTGTGTATCTCTTTAGATTCTGGCAGCGAATCGGGCTCACATAAAAGTATTAGGGAAAAGCGTCCCTCGGGTCCATCGGATGGCAAACCGACGCGAGTGCGCACCGTGCTCAATGAGAAGCAGCTGCATACTCTGAGGTAAGCAGCCCAAAACCCACCTAACATAAACCCCTGGCTAAGCTAATCCTTGAACAATCTTTGCAGAACCTGCTACAATGCTAATCCGCGACCTGATGCACTCATGAAGGAGCAGCTGGTTGAGATGACCAGCCTGTCGCCGCGAGTTATACGCGTCTGGTTCCAGAACAAGCGCTGCAAGGACAAAAAGAAGACCATCCAAATGAAACTGCAAATGCAACAGGAGAAGGTACATATAAACATCTATATATATGTATATATAACTGTACATATATATAACTATGATAGGTCATCAACTAAATTAGCAGCTAGCTTGTTTTTTCAAGTGTGGTTTTTTTATTGCTTGATTTTACTTTATTATATTTGAAAGTCAATTTAAGAGTTTTATTGTGGATTCCTGGAAAATTGTAGTTCAGAAAACTAATATAGACTTAAGTTTCAAAGATCAGCCTCAAACTCAATTTGAAAGCTGTGCATAAAAACAGAAATCTAAATCTAAATCAATCACCTGCTAGTCACATTTAAAATTAATTTTAAATATTTTTTGCTTAACAGGAGGGTCGCAAACTGGGCTATGGAGCCATGCAGGGCATACCGATGATTGCCAGCTCGCCGGTGCGACACGATTCGCCGCTGAATCTGCAGGGTCTGGACGTGCAGACATATCAACCGCCATGGAAAGCCTTAAGCGATTTTGCCCTGCACGCCGATCTGGACAGCAATGGGGCCATCAATACGCACACGCCCGCATTTCAACAGTTGGTCAATCAGGTGAGCATACGTAATTTGAGTAACTAACTATTAAATATTATTCAATTTTGAGTTCATTAAAAACAGCTTAACTGATTTCCTCTTTGGTTATAAGTTAGCTTGAGATAAAAACTTTTAGAAATTAGAATTGATTATAAAAAAGATTCCCAAAATACTATTTAAAGCAAATAATTTAGAATCAAATTTTAAGGACATTTAAACTAGAATTTAAATAAAGCCTAAGGCTCAATGTTATGGACAATTTTTCAATCTAATATTTTCTTCAAAAATTCAATTGGTTTTCAACCCACTTATAAATTGATTTGAAATTTTTGCCCTACAGATGCATGGCTATGATATGAATGGAATGGGTGTGCTGCCGCCGCATCCTGCGCAAGGACTACACCCAGGAGCGGCTGGACAGCAAATGAACGGTCCGCCCGGGGGCAGCAGCATGGACTCGGGCATTACGTCGCACCATCATCCGGATAGCACAGACTCGTATGTGACATACCTGGAGAGCGATGACAGTATGCAAGGCAGTCCATAGACAAAACGTACCGAATCTAATCTCAGCTTCTTTTGTTGCTCCAGAATCCAAGCTGGCGCTGACGCCATCGTCCTCGTCATCGGCATCGGCGGCCACATCGATCTCATCGCCGCCGTCATCGACAGCTGCCGGCGGTATGGGCATGGGTGCTGTTGCTGGTGCTGGTGCTGGTGCTCCTGCTCTGGGTTGCTTGGGCATGGGCGTTGGCGTTGGCTTAGGCGTTGGTGTTGGCCTAGGCGGTGGCATCATCGCCGCCAATCAGTCGGCCACGGAGCAGCTAATGCAAATGCTGCAAAAGGTTACCGGCTCGCCGGCATCAGTCCTCTGAGCGCAAGCCCAACTTTGTCTGGCGGCGGCGGCGGCGATGGCAACGATGCGGATGCGGATGTGGATGCGGATGTCGATGTCGATGTGGATGTGGATGTGGATGCCGGTGTGGATGTGGATGCAGCTGCAGCAGCTGTTAAACAGCGCAAACAGCTTGCGGGCTTTGTGCAATGTGGCGAAACTTTTGCACGATACAGTGGTCGCTCGCTAATAGAGAAAGCTTTACTTTCCTTAACAATCCGTAACATCTGTTATTTCCCAAATTCAATTATTAATTGGAATTTCATCATTTCTTATAGACCAATACCATAAATAAAATAAAAAACTTTAATTCAAATTTCTGGCAGCGACCACTGTAAAATATTCGTCTATCGGTTTTTTTTTTGATTCGGTGCCAAAAGAAAAAGAAGCAAAAATAATATAAAAATGTAGTCTGCAGGCCTTTGGCTGGCTTTAAATGTGGGTCTCTGGCCAGGCTCCTACCTCAGCCTCTGCCTCTGAGGCTTGGGTCTAATTCTGACACTGACTCTGACTCTGCTACTGATTCTGGTTGTGGGCGCGGATGTGGATGCGGATGTGGATGCGGATGTGAATGCTGATGTGGGGTTTTCAATGGAGTTTCAGGCAGTTGTCAGTTTCAAGTTTCATTTTGTCGTTTCCTTTGTTATGTAATATACATTTTTGTTGTTCAGTTTCGCATTAAATTAATTACGCAAAAAACAAAAACAAAAAAACCTAAAAAAAAAACACAAAAAATGCTCATACACTTGAAAAGTTTTAACAATAATTTCGCATTAAAAAACAAAAAACGCTCGTCAAGTAGGGAATTTCATTAAACACAAATTGTACATAACTTTTATATAAACACATGCATATATATTTTCATTAAAAATGCAAAAGGAAATCGAAAAAAAATACACACACACACACAAAATTCATATGCGTACATTAAAACCAAAATGGAAAGAAAAACGAGAAATTGACTATAAAACAAAAGAAAAAACAAAAACAAGAACCTCGTGTGTATTATATGGTATATATATATATATATATAAACTGCAAAGTAAACTAAACTATAAAAAATAACGCACTTGGCCAGTTGTAAATCGAATTAACAAAACAAAAGCAGCTACGTTAAGTTCATGAAATTGTATTGAAAAAGATGAAAAAAATGAAGTTAAGTGAAGGATTAAAGAAATGGAAACGTATGTAAGTGAGAAACTGTAACTAAATCTAGACTTATTTGTTAGTTTTTTAAATATATTTCCATTAACACAAAGAGTAAATAGAATAAAACGAAAGCAAACTGTAAGGCAGCGAACGTACCAAGGATGTTTAATAAATTGTTTCGTGAAACAACTAATGTATTTTCAATAATATTTAAATAATATTAATAATAAACAGTGCATAAGTAATTTTAGTAACTATAGAAAATGTTTAAATGAAATTACAAACGAAAATAAATAACAAAAATCATCACTCATTTGCGTACTGGTGTTTTGAATAATTGTTGCAATTTTAAATGTGCGCGCGCAATTAAGCTTGCCGACAGTGCAGCCACTCATTAATTAGACACTTTACTTGGCAGCACTTTGTAAGCGCAGCCAACTTCACGCGAGTTGAAAAAGGGCGCACTGCCAACTTCACGTGAGTGCGCAATAATGCGCACAGCCAACTTCACGTGAAATCAAAGGTGCAGAGCAGCCAACTTCATGTGAGTGCGCAATACTGAGCACAGCCAACTTCATGCGAGTCGAAAATTGCGCACAGCCAACTTCACGTGAGAGGCATGTAAATATTGTCGAAGTTTGATTCGGCACTTTTTTAAATTAACATAACTGCATATATATAAAGCAATGTCAATAGCAAAGCGTGTACAGGTTAGCATTTAGGAAGTTATGAGATTTGATAGCTATAACAAAAAATGTACTTACAGCAATGGGCGACATTTGCGCGCACCTGGCACATTTACGATTGCACCTGGCAAAATCCTTTTGAATCCGCCCAATTGGTCAAAACACATCTGATGGGTCTGCACAAGCCTATCTATCATCCAATGAGTAAGTAGAATCCACAATTGGATTGCATTGCAATAGTTTTAAGTGAGAACGCGTGCAAATTACGGTAAATGCATATACGCGCTCATTACGTCACAAGCGGCGCGAGTGTTGTGAAACGTGCGAGGAATGAAGAATTCTCAAGCCAAAACAAACACTAGGTTAGCTTTAATATCCTTTGCGCCAATCACCATTAAATTTGGCGCCTAATTTTTTAGATGACTGCGGCGATCATGTGGTGCTAATTAATACCAAGGAGATTGCGCTGCCTGGCGATGAGTGGATTAAGCGCGTCTATTTCCATCATACCGGATATCCGGGTGGCGCTTCCTGGACACTAGCCTGGCAGCTGCACGAAAAGGACTCCACCATGGTCATGAAAAAAGCCGTCTACAACTCAATGACGGGCAATCTGCAGCGCAGACACACAATGCAGCGATTGCATCTCTTCTCCGACGACAAAGTGCCCGAGAATATACTGGAGAATGTTACGAATCAAATAAGAACTCCACGCACTGTGCCGCAGCGATTGGATCACATTGATAAGGAAACGCTGGAGAACTTCCCGGCAATTATGGATTATCCCAAGGATTATGTGCTGCGCTAAGGCACACGTTCATCTAACTGTTAAGCAAAATATATATTGTTATATACAAATATTTGCGATGCCGTTTTATTTTGTCACGCGAAAAACACAACCGATCAGCAAAGAAAACGCACACAGACTAAATGCACTCAATAAGCTCGGCTCTATTTTAAGCCGGCATATGCATACCAATAGCAATATAACGGAATCAAAAGCGCCACTCATACTTACACCAACTACAGCGCTTACACCACCCACTCTCACGCTCTCTGCCGGCAGAAAGCACAACTAATGTAACAGGAGCCAAACAGCTTCTGCCAAAGCTCACAATGTTCTTTCTCTCTCTCTATAAATATATAAAGAGAACTTCGCATAGATTTTTGCATATTGGCCATTGCCACAAATTTCAAAAGCAAAATCCCTCCAAACAGTTTCAAAAAGCTTGGAACGATAAATTTTAAGTTTTCGTACTTAATATATCGATAGCATATCAGCATCCCTGGTTGCCATTTTGTTTTCTGTTGCCGGCAATCGACTCATCGCCAGTGAATTGCATTTGTTCTCCATATTTTTTTTAAGCAACGCCCCCCACATATTTTGAGCGTGTAATCATCTTTACCACTTATTAAATTAGCAGCTGGTGAGAATTTTGTATTTTACTGCAGCTGTTTGGTCGACTTATCTTATCGTAATTACCGGTCACTTGAACAAAAAGCTCAACAATCCAATTCTCAAATTTGTTTGCAGTCCCCAGACGAACCTTGTGCACTACACAACAACAACACCGACAGCTTCTACAATCGCAGCTGCTACCAATTTATCAGGTACAACAACAACGCAATATGGGTCGTTTGGGCATTGTTGATCCCAGCTCCTACTCCCAGCCGGAGCTAATAACCACGGAGCACAGCGCCATCAATTGGAAAGTGGATTTTGAGGCCACCAAGCTGAGTGGTAGCGTTGTCCACAGATTCAATGTGCTGTCCAGTAATCTGGAGAAGATTGTGAGTACTCAATCATGGTTTGAAATGTTCAGCACCCCTAATACAACCATTATTTCCTTCCTAGCTGCTGGATGTTCGCGATATAGATGTGAAGAATGCCACGTTGCTGGCCGGCGGTACGGAGTTGCCTATCAATTACTTCATCAGTGATCCCGTGCCCGATATGGGCCAGAAGCTGACGCTCGAGCTGCCCGCGGGCACGGCAAAGGGCAGGTGCGATAAGCTAAACTAATCTTTATAACACTTGTAAATAGTACTCATTTATAATCATATCTTAAATCGTAGTCTTAACGTACGCATTGATTACGAGACGGCCAGCAACGCGAGTGGACTGCAATGGCTGAATCCCACCCAAACGCTGGGCAAGAAGCATCCGTATATGTTCTCGCAATGTCAGGCCATTCATGCCCGCTCTGTGATGCCTTGTCAGGATACGCCAGCCGTGAAGTTCACATACGATGCTATTGTGGAGCATCCCACCGAGCTGACGGCTCTGATGAGCGCCCTGATTGACAAGAATGAAGCAGGCAAAACTCATTTTAAGCAGGCGGTGCCCATACCCGCATATCTGGTGGCCATTGCCATTGGCAAGCTCGTCTCACGGCCTCTGGGCGAGAACTCGAATGTGTGGGCCGAGGAGTCAATTGTTGATGCTTGCGCCGAGGAGTTCTCAGAAACGTCTACCATGCTGAAGACGGCCTCGGATCTGTGCGGACCATATGTGTGGAAGCAATACGATTTGCTGGTTATGCCGCCCTCATTTCCGTTTGGCGGCATGGAGAATCCTTGCCTTACTTTTGTAACGCCCACTTTGCTGGCGGGCGATAAATCACTGGCCAATGTTGTGGCTCACGAGATTGCCCACAGCTGGACGGGAAATCTGGTGACCAACAAGAATTTTGAGCATTTCTGGCTAAATGAGGGCTTCACTGTCTTTGTCGAATCGAAGATTGTGGGACGCATGCAGGGCGCCAAGGAGCTCGACTTCCGGATGCTCTGCAATCTGACCGAGCTGCAGGAATGTGTGAGTAGACTTTTCCAAAACCAATTTACTATTTTTCCATCATCTCCCTATCTTCCCTTGCAGCTGCGCACCCAGCTCTCTGACACACCGGAGCTTACCAGGCTGGTTGTCGATTTGAGCAACTGTGGACCCGATGATGCTTTCTCATCGGTGCCCTACATAAAGGGCTCGACATTCCTGCGCTACTTGGAGGATCTGTTGGGCGGTCCGGAGGTCTTTGAGCCCTTCCTGCGCGACTATCTGAAGAAGTTTGCATACAAGTCGATTGAAACGGATGACTTTAAGGGCGCCCTGTACGACTACTTCAAGGATACGGACAAGAAGGATAAGCTGAGCCTTGTTGACTGGGATTTGTGGCTTAAATGCGAGGGCATGCCACCAATTATACCCAAGTAGGTTGATTAATCTCAGCGAGAAACTTTAAGTAATCGCCATATTTGCATTTTTAGATTCGATGAATCTCTGTCGAATGTCACCAAGGAGCTGGCCGCTCAGTGGAGCAGCAAGACTGTCGATGAGTTGTCTAACACTCCAGATATTAAGCAGACAATTTCCATACATCAACTGATTGAATTTTTGGGCAAACTCATTGAGACCAAGGACATTGTTGAGCTCAATGAGGGTAAAATTGAACTGCTGGAAAGCACATACAATCTGAAGCAGTCCAAGAACGCTGAGGTGCGTTTCCGCCTCAATCGCCTGATTATACGTGCACGTCTGATCAAGCGTCTGGATGAGATCATTGAGTTTGCCAACTCGAATTTCCGCATGAAGTTCTGCCGTCCCATCTATCGTGATCTGGGCGCCTGGCCAGAGGCCAAGCCGGCGGCAGTGCAAAACTTCTTGAAGGTCAAGGATGAAATGATGTCAGTCTGCTCGCATACCATCGAAAAGGATCTGGGCTTGAAATAGACCGGCAGCAGTAATATATAATTTTGATAGCACTTTGCATTTTGTGAGAATTCGACTTGAAGTCGCTTTTGTGAAAAAGACTAACAATTAAAATAATAAAAAAAAATCATCAGTATTTTGTTATTGGTTTTTTTCTTGAGTTATTGTTTTTATTAAAAAATAAGCAAAACTACGTTTATAACAAGTTGATTTTCCATTTCCATGCTCATTGTATGCGACTGTTTTATATCAATGTAATTTTCTTGAACTTGCATCTCTTCTCCAATTTGTTCTTGCTTGCACTCGAATTTGTCAAAAATTTGGTGAATCGTTTTTTTTTATACTTTTTGTGCTATTGGCCCAAAGCGTTGCCAATTGTATTTGTTGTATTCATTTGTTCACATTCAAATTAAGGTTTTACAATCCTTTTTGACTAATATTAGAGTTTTTTTTGTACAACTAAACAAATGTTGCTCAAAGTTTCGAGTCCTATGCGACAATTTTACTTTTTAACTTAGTTTTTTTGTTGTTTGTCATACAATTTGTTCATCCTGGTTTAAATTCTTTAAAGTTCTGCTCGTAATTTACCTTGTTACACACACACAGATATTAAATTTATTATTGTTTGCTTGCGTTTTGTTTTTGTTTTAGTTTTTATATGTTTTTTTTTTTCAACTTCTTGACGAGTTTTGCTTTATTGTTTAAACTAATCAACAATTTGTTTCTTTTACATTGACCAAAATGCAACCTCAACTTTCTCTAACGCTGAAATTTGTTTAGTGGACAAAGTTTTGAGTTTTGAGTTTTCGTTTTTTCTTTCTTTTTGTGTTTTGTGTTTGTTCTTTATATAAATTTCTTGTTGTCGTTGAGGAATAAAAACTATCACGCACTAGAATTATCATTGGAACGGGATGTGGATGGACCGGCACCCAGATCATCGCCTACGACGAATGTGGGACTCTGGCGGGACGTTGACGCAACCGGCTGGTAATGATAGCCCTCGCGATAACGCTGATTGGGTTTGATGCGTGCGGTTTGTGTGTGACCCAATGTTGGACGCTGGTTCAGCTCATTGGGTCGTTTGGCTGCAATGAGTTGAGAGATTTGAGCCGAGTGAACCAACATCACAAATAGACAACTAAACACATCGCTTACCAGGTATATAAGGCTTTTGATTATAGGACGATTGTTGTTGTTGGTTATATGCATCGGCCGCCGTTGCATTGCCATTGGTTTGGCTGCTGTGCTGATACGGCGCCAGGCTATGCCCGGTGTCGGGCTGCAGCTGTAGATCGGTGCTGGTAATGGGGCTCATCGGCGTCATTTCGCGATCCTCAATGAACAGTTCGCTGGCGTCGTCGGGCACCTGACGGTACTGGGACCAGGGCCAGGAGGCGATGCCCGACAGCAGCAGCGCCTCCAAGGCGCAAAGGTAGCCAATTAGCTAAGCAACATGCAAATTGAAGGCAAATTAATAATGCAACATGATGGTTGACATTTGTTAGCTGCTTACGCCTGTGGCTAGTAACGTGTCCTTGGAGTGCTTGGACACCCATGTGTACTCCGTCGCATACAGCACCATGTGAACGAGCAGCGTGGAGCTCAAAATAAATATTAAACCAACACTCAGGTACATCCACGTATTCTGTTGCACAAAAGTCCACATAATGTTTCATTAAAGACAGATCAAAATATTGTATGGAATTATTTATTTACCACTTTCGTCCAGTTGAATGGAAACATGAGCGCTATATGCGATATATCGAGAAAGAGCATCAGACATGTGATGAGTAGCGAGAAGAGCGCACAGAAGACCATCAGCCTGAGGCGTCCGATGAGTGGCAGTAGAAAGAGGCCGACCTGTACGGTGCCCGCGGAGCATTCGCAGGCCAGACAGACGGCCGAGGATAACTGAGGAGGACTCGACTATTATTAACTGTTTTTTTTTTTTATTTATTGTCCATTGAGGGATTTGCTTACCACCAGTAGTATGCGCACAATCCCTGTAGGCGATTTCAAGTGTTGCGGATCACAGTGTAGGGCAACGCCCCATGGCAGCGGCGTTTGTTGTTGCTGTTTGTAGTTGGCGTGCGAGTCCCAGGAGGTGCACGTGCCCAATGGCGATTCGAGTGAGAGCGAGAGCTCGCCGGCCCTGCTGCCAGCTATTTCAAAGTCCTGCTCATCGTCCAGCTGACAGCAGACCGGCTCCAGCTCCAGCTCACGTATCTCGTCCAGCAGCAGTTCTATCTCGTCCGTCCCATATAGATCAGATACAGACGGTATATAACGTTGGGGTTGTTGCATTTCCCGTTGCGGGATGTGTCCCACATCACCGTTGCGTGGCCTGGGCGTGCTAAATCGGATGCCACCCAATCGGCGTTATTCCCTCTCCCTTGCTCCGTATATATAGCCTCTCGCTCGTTCTCTTTATTGCTTTATGTTTGCCTCACGCCTTTGCCTGTAATGAGCAAAAAATTCCAAATCAATTATGAGTTTTATGCATATATTGATGAAAGTGCCTCCATTCCATGCGCTTCCCACGGCGCTCATTAGTCCCACATGGGCTCATAGCCATAACGGTAATTTGATATGATCTGTCACTCATACGCCTTGTGTGCCACAACGACATCGCAACTATGTTGTGACCCCAAGAGAGATGCCAATCATAATACACTCTACATTATACATCAGCCGGGTATACTAACTAGGACATGACATTTGCATAGCCTGCTTAAGGATCTAGACTAGGCTTACAGTTTTCAAGTCATTTGAAATTCCATCCAAGCCATCAAACTGCCATAACTTCATGACAAGATGTGGACAAGTTGCTAAACCTGCCGATCCCAGACTTCAAAGTGCCATAACTTTGTCAAAACTGACCCGATCTCCATTCCCAAGGTCATTTTGGTCATTTTTACATTCAAAGTTTCAAAATTTCAGATTTTCGAATTTTATGTCAAAATTCATGACAAGTCGCCAAAACTGCCGATCCCAGACTTCAAAGTGTCATAACTTTGTCAAAACTGACCCGATCTTCATTCCCAAGGTCATTTTGATCATTGTTTGTCCTCCTTAATAGTTCTACATTCAAAGTTTCAAAATTTCGGATTTTCGGATTTTATGTCAAAATTCATGACAAGATATGAACAAGTCGCTAAACCTGCCGGTCCCAGATTTCAAAGTGTCATAACTTTGTCAAAATTGACCCGATCTTCATTCCCAAGGTCATTTTGATCATGGTTTGTCCTCCTTAATAGTTCTACATTCAAAGTTTCAAAATTTCGGATTTTCGGATTTTATGTCAAAATTCATGACAAGATGTGGACAAGTCGCTAAACCTGCCGATCCCAGACTTCAAAGTGTCATAACTTTGTCAAAACTGACCCGATCTTCATTCCCAAGGTCATTTTGATCATTGTTTGTCCTCCTTAATAGTTCTACATTCAAAGTTTCAAAATTTCGGATTTTCGGATTTTATGTCAAAATTCATGACAAGATGTGGACAAGTCGCTAAACCTGCCGATCCCAGACTTCAAAGTGTCATAACTTTGTCAAAACTGACCCGATCTTCATTCCCAAGGTCATTTTGATCATGGTTTGTCCTCCTTAATAGTTCTACATTCAAAGTTTCAAAATTTCGGATTTTCGGATTTTATGTCAAAATTCATGACAAGATGTGGACAAGTCGCTAAACCTGCCGATCCCAGACTTCAAAGTGTCATAACTTTGTCAAAACTGACCCGATCTTCATTCCCAAGGTCATTTTGATCATGGTTTGTCCTCCTTAATAGTTCTACATTCAAAGTTTCAAAATTTCGATTTTCGGATTTTATGTCAAAATTCATGACAAGATTGAACAAGTCGCTAAACCTGCCGATCCCAGACTTCAAAGTGTCATAACTTTGTCAAAACTGACCTGATCTTCATTCCCAAGGTCATTTTGATCATGGTTTGTCCTCCTTAATAGTTCTACATTCAAAGTTTCAAATTTCGGATTTTCGGATTTTATGTCAAAATTCATGACAAGATGTGGACAAGTCGCTAAACCTGCCGATCCCAGACTTCAAAGTGTCATAACTTTGTCAAAATTGACCCGATCTTCATTCGGTCATTTTGATCATGGTTTGTCCTCCTTAATAGTTCTACATTCAAAGTTTCAAAATTTCGGATTTTCGGATTTTATGTCAAAATTCATGACAAGATGTGGACAAGTCGCTAAACCTGCCGTCCCAGACTTCAAAGTGTCATAACTTTGTCAAAACTGACCCGATCTTCATTCCAAGGTCATTTTGATCATGGTTTGTCCTCCTTAATAGTTCTACATTCAAAGTTTCAAAATTTGGATTTTCGGATTTTATGTCAAAATTCATGACAAGATTGAACAAGTCGCTAAACCTGCCGGTCCCAGACTTCAAAGTGTCATAACTTTGTCAAAATTGACCCGATCTTCATTCCCAAGGTCATTTTGATCATGGTTTGTCCTCCTTAATAGTTCTACATTCAAAGTTTCAAAATTTCGGATTTTCGGATTTTATGTCAAAATTCATGACAAGATATGAACAAGTCGCTAAACCTGCCGGTCCCAGACTTCAAAGTGCCATAACTTTGTCAAAACCGACCCGATCTTCATTCCCAAGGTCATTTTGATCATGGTTTGTCCTCCTTAATAGTTCTACATTCAAAGTTTCAAAATTTGGATTTTCGATTTTATTCAAAATTCATGACAAGATATGAAGTGTATTAGATTTAAAGTGTATATTTGTATTGACCGATTTATTCAAGGTTTTTGATTGGTTTTCTTTTGTCTTCAGTTTCAAAATTTCGGATTTTCGGATTTTATGTCAAAATTCATGACAAGATATGAACAAGTCGCTAAACCTGCCGGTCCCAGACTTCAAAGTGCCATAACTTTGTCAAAACCGACCCGATCTTCATTCCCAAGGTCATTTTGATCATGGTTTGTCCTCCTTAATAGTTCTACATTCAAAGTTTCAAAATTTCGGATTTTCGGATTTTATGTCAAAATTCATGACAAGATGTGGACAAGTCGCTAAACCTGCCGGTCCCAGATTTCCAAGTGTCATAACTTTGTAAATTGACCCGATCTTCATTCCCAAGGTCATTTTGATCATGGTTTGTCCTCCTTAATAGTTCTACATTCAAAGTTTCAAAATTTCGGATTTTCGGATTTTATGTCAAAATTCATGACAAGATTGAACAAGTCGCTAAACCTGCCGATCCCAGATTTCAAAGTGTCATAACTTTGTCAAAATTGACCCGATCTTCATTCCCAAGGTCATTTTGATCATGGTTTGTCCTCCTTAATAGTTCTACATTCAAAGTTTCAAAATTTCGGATTTTCGGATTTTATGTCAAAATTCATGACAAGATGTGGACAAGTCGCTAAACCTGCCGATCCCAGACTTCAAAGTGTCATAACTTTGTCAAAACTGACCCGATCTTCATTCCCAAGGTCATTTTGATCATGGTTTGTCCTCCTTAATAGTTCTACATTCAAAGTTTCAAAATTTCGGATTTTCGGATTTTATGTCAAAATTCATGACAAGATATGAACAAGTCGCTAAACCTGCCGGTCCCAGACTTCAAAGTGTCATTACTTTGTCAAAACTGACCCGATCTTCATTCCCAAGGTCATTTTGATCATGGTTTGTCCTCCTTAATAGTTCTACATTCAAAGTTTCAAAATTTCGGATTTTCGGATTTTATGTCAAAATTCATGACAAGATGTGGACAAGTCGCTAAACCTGCCGATCCCAGACTTCAAAGTGTCATAACTTTGTCAAAACTGACCCGATCTTCATTCCCAAGGTCATTTTGATCATGGTTTGTCCTCCTTAATAGTTCTACATTCAAAGTTTCAAAATTTCGGATTTTCGGATTTTATGTCAAAATTCATGACAAGATGTGGACAAGTCGCTAAACCTGCCGATCCCAGACTTCAAAGTGTCATAACTTTGTCAAAACTGACCCGATCTTCATTCCCAAGGTCATTTTGATCATGGTTTGTCCTCCTTAATAGTTCTACATTCAAAGTTTCAAAATTTCGGATTTTCGGATTTTATGTCAAAATTCATGACAAGATATGAACAAGTCGCTAAACCTGCCGGTCCCAGACTTCAAAGTGCCATAACTTTGTCAAAACCGACCCGATCTTCATTCCCAAGGTCATTTTGATCATGGTTTGTCCTCCTTAATAGTTCTACATTCAAAGTTTCAAAATTTCGGATTTTCGGATTTTATGTCAAAATTCATGACAAGATGTGGACAAGTCGCTAAACCTGCCGATCCCAGACTTCAAAGTGTCATAACTTTGTCAAAACTGACCCGATCTTCATTCCCAAGGTCATTTTGATCATGGTTTGTCCTCCTTAATAGTTCTACATTCAAAGTTTCAAAATTTTGGATTTTCGGATTTTATGTCAAAATTCATGACAAGATATGAACAAGTCGCTAAACCTGCCGGTCCCAGATTTCAAAGTGTCATAACTTTGTCAAAATTGACCCGATCTTCATTCCCAAGGTCATTTTGATCATGGTTTGTCCTCCTTAATAGTTCTACATTCAAAGTTTCAAAATTTCGGATTTTCGGATTTTATGTCAAAATTCATGACAAGATGTGGACAAGTCGCTAAACGTGCCCTTCTCAGACTTCAAAGTGCCATAACTTTGTCAAAACTGACCCGATCTTCATTCCCTAGGTCATTTTGATCATGGTTTGTCCTCCTTAATAGTTCTACATTCAAAGTTTCAAAATTTTGGATTTTCGGATTTTATGTCAAAATTCATGACAAGATATGAACAAGTCGCTAAACCTGCCGGTCCCAGATTTCAAAGTGTCATAACTTTGTCAAAATTGACCCGATCTTCATTCCCAAGGTCATTTTGATCATGGTTTGTCCTCCTTAATAGTTCTACATTCAAAGTTTCAAAATTTCGGATTTTCGGATTTTATGTCAAAATTCATGACAAGATGTGGACAAGTCGCTAAACGTGCCCTTCTCAGACTTCAAAGTGCCATAACTTTGTCAAAACTGACCCGATCTTCATTCCCAAGGTCATTTTGATCATGGTTTGTCCTCCTTAATAGTTCTACATTCAAAGTTTCAAAATTTCGGATTTTCGGATTTTATGTCAAAATTCATGACAAGATATGAACAAGTCGCTAAACCTGCCGGTCCCAGATTTCAAAGTGTCATAACTTTGTCAAAATTGACCCGATCTTCATTCCCAAGGTCATTTTGATCATGGTTTGTCCTCCTTAATAGTTCTACATTCAAAGTTTCAAAATTTTGGATTTTCGGATTTTATGTCAAAATTCATGACAAGATATGAACAAGTCGCTAAACCTGCCGGTCCCAGATTTCAAAGTGTCATAACTTTGTCAAAACTGACCCGATCTTCATTCCCAAGGTCATTTTGATCATGGTTTGTCCTCCTTAATAGTTCTACATTCAAAGTTTCAAAATTTTGGATTTTCGGATTTTATGTCAAAATTCATGACAAGATATGAACAAGTCGCTAAACCTGCCGGTCCCAGATTTCAAAGTGTCATAACTTTGTCAAAATTGACCAGATCTTCATTCCCAAGGTCATTTTGATCATGGTTTGTCCTCCTTAATAGTTCTACATTCAAAGTTTCAAAATTTCGGATTTTCGGATTTTATGTCAAAATTCATGACAAGATATGAACAAGTCGCTAAACCTGCCGGTCCCAGATTTCAAAGTGTCATAACTTTGTCAAAATTGACCCGATCTTCATTCCCAAGGTCATTTTGATCATGGTTTGTCCTCCTTAATAGTTCTACATTCAAAGTTTCAAAATTTCGGATTTTCGGATTTTATGTCAAAATTCATGACAAGATATGAACAAGTCGCTAAACCTGCCGGTCCCAGATTTCAAAGTGTCATAACTTTGTCAAAATTGACCCGATCTTCATTCCCAAGGTCATTTTGATCATGGTTTGTCCTCCTTAATAGTTCTACATTCAAAGTTTCAAAATTTCGGATTTTCGGATTTTATGTCAAAATTCATGACAAGATATGAACAAGTCGCTAAACCTGCCGGTCCCAGATTTCAAAGTGTCATAACTTTGTCAAAACTGACCCGATCTTCATTCCCAAGGTCATTTTGATCATGGTTTGTCCTCCTTAATAGTTCTACATTCAAAGTTTCAAAATTTTGGATTTTCGGATTTTATGTCAAAATTCATGACAAGATATGAACAAGTCGCTAAACCTGCCGGTCCCAGATTTCAAAGTGTCATAACTTTGTCAAAATTGACCAGATCTTCATTCCCAAGGTCATTTTGATCATGGTTTGTCCTCCTTAATAGTTCTACATTCAAAGTTTCAAAATTTCGGATTTTCGGATTTTATGTCAAAATTCATGACAAGATATGAACAAGTCGCTAAACCTGCCGGTCCCAGATTTCAAAGTGTCATAACTTTGTCAAAATTGACCCGATCTTCATTCCCAAGGTCATTTTGATCATGGTTTGTCCTCTTTAATAGTTCTACATTCAAAGTTTCAAAATTTCGGATTTTCGGATTTTATGTCAAAATTCATGACAAGATGTGGACAAGTCGCTAAACGTGCCCTTCTCAGACTTCAAAGTGCCATAACTTTGTCAAAACTGACCCGATCTTCATTCCCAAGGTCATTTTGATCATGGTTTGTCCTCCTTAATAGTTCTACATTCAAAGTTTCAAAATTTTGGATTTTCGAATTTTATGTCAAAATTCATGACAAGATATGAACAAGTCGCTAAACCTGCCGGTCCCAGATTTCAAAGTGTCATAACTTTGTCAAAATTGACCCGATCTTCATTCCCAAGGTCATTTTGATCATGGTTTGTCCTCCTTAATAGTTCTACATTCAAAGTTTCAAAATTTCGGATTTTCGGATTTTATGTCAAAATTCATGACAAGATATGAACAAGTCGCTAAACCTGCCGGTCCCAGATTTCAAAGTGTCATAACTTTGTCAAAATTGACCCGATCTTCATTCCCAAGGTCATTTTGATCATGGTTTGTCCTCCCTAATAGTTCTACATTCAAAGTTTCAAAATTTCGGATTTTCGGATTTTATGTCAAAATTCATGACAAGATGTGGACAAGTCGCTAAACGTGCCCTTCTCAGACTTCAAAGTGCCATAACTTTGTCAAAACTGACCCGATCTTCATTCCCAAGGTCATTTTGATCATGGTTTGTCCTCCTTAATAGTTCTACATTCAAAATTCATGACAAGATATGAACAGATTTTAAAGTGTCATAACTTTGTCAAAATTGACCCGATCTTCATTCCCAAGGTCATTTTGATCATGGTTTGTCCTCCTTAATAGTTCTACATTCAAAGTTTCAAAATTTCGGATTTTCGGATTTTATGTCAAAATTCATGACAAGATATGAACAAGTCGCTAAACCTGCCGGTCCCAGATTTCAAAGTGCCATAGCTTTGTCAAAAATTACCTTTGCCGAGATTCTGTGCGTATTTTAAAGTATCAAAGTAAGTAATATAAATTAAAGTGACACTCAAAATTCGCTTGGCGGTGATGTGTGGGAACCATAAAGGATTCTGCATTGACATACATAAGCATTTAAATGCATACCTCTCCCATAAACGATAAAAATTGTTCATTTTAATTTTGTCTGATTTTTATGATACGAGGGTTTGACGCTGTTGTCAGTTTGGCTGCCAACTCGAAATGAAATCAAATTGGTTTCCCCTTCTGCAAATCGTATTTCGCCTGCGCGTATGCAATGGTTTTTATGTTTTATGTCAGACACCCAAGCAATTAACACAGACACCGAAGCACTTATGAGTTTCCACACATGTGTGTGTGTGAGTGTGTGTGATGTCTGCCTGAAAGTGACTCCATGGAGAATTTGGTAGATTTCGAGCACTGCCAAAAGCTGCCTGAAAGCCTGCCTGCCTGAATGCCAGGCCGCATTTCCTTGAGTTGTCATAATCAGGACACAAATGAAGGTGGCTGCCATTGTTGCTGCTGCCTCTGCTGTTGTTGCAGCACAAGGACTTCCTGCTGGCAGCAGGACAACAAACGGGCAGCTGCAGCTGGACAGTCAACCTGCGGGCAGCTGCCAGGTTGCCTCACTGCCTGCTTGCTGCCTGTCTCCTGCTGCACATATGTCTTCATGCAACTGTGAAATTTACTCTCTGTATGTGTGTGTGTGTGTGTGTGTGTGTGAGTCGCCAGTAATGATGAGTCCGTGTTGAATTTCTAAACATATATTATTATAGTTCTTAATATCAATCCGGAATGGCGATAGATCTATCTATTTGATACATAATATTAAAATAACGTGTTTTGTATAAAATATTGAAATATTATTTTGGACACGTTTTGTGACAATGTAATTTTTTTCAAAATTGTTTTCATTATCATTAAGGTCTTACTATAATAAAAATAATTATTCTTAATATTTAGATTAATACCACTTAACTCCAATAAATTTTATTTTTTCTATAGATTTGATTTTTAAGATGAACACATCGATTATTTTTAAACACGAACACGACACGTTGGCAACTCTAGTCAACAGGCAATGTTACTATTTGTGTTCTCGCTCATTTTTTGCTGGTGTGTTGTTGTTTGGACGTGAAGTTGTTGTTGCTGTTGCAGCTGCCACCGTTGTCCTTGCTCCAGTTTGAGCGCGAGGCTGCCGCAGCTTCACTGCTGCCTGCTGTCTGCTGTCTGCTTATCTATGGGCTGTTATCGCTGCATATCTGCAGCGCTGAGCTGCGCTGAGTTGCGCCTGCATCAAGTGCCTAATGAGTGAGCTTGGCTTTCATCACAGCTCACAGCATCATTGTGTTTCAGCCCCTGCAAGCAGACGTGCGCTATCTATTAAGGCATCGTGCTTATGGCATTAAGCACTTCAGTCGCAAACAATAAACTTAAATCCCCCGCCCCCCCACACCATTCCCCCAACCGTTGAGCTCGCACAATTTGAAATCAATTATGCTCATCTGCATATAGAGCGACTTGGACTTGGGGCTTCCTGTCTGAGCCGACGACGACGACTAGTGCCGCCACCTAGCGGAAGTGCTTCGCATGCAAATTTATTGTCAATGCTTCATTCGCTTCGGCTTGATTGGGGTTGCAGTTGGGCTTCTCAGCTGCAGGCTTCAATGGGGGATTGGGCGTTGGGGTTTGGGGCTTGGGAGCGGTTGAGGTGCCAACGTTGCTGCATTTCTTATTTATGAACATGCATAGACAATGCCCGGCCTTTGTTTGAGTTTGCACTCACATTACGAGTAGACCTCTATGGCTTTCCACGAGTACTCATACTCATATATTCATACTCATACTCATACTCATATTCGCATTCGAGCATCAGACCGAAAGTTGCACCGTAAATAACTTTTAATAGAATTTCTAATGGGCTTGAAAGCTGGTCGAGGGGCGAATACATTAAACATAAATATGACTATAATTTCTCTATGGATTCCTTTGTTGGTTAATTTAGACAGCAGACATTAAAAGGGTGGGTATAAAATTAGTATTTATATTGAATATTGTATTCTTAGATTAAAGTCGGTACAACATGTTCTATGCGCAATATTAACTGCAACTTTAAAGTGACCAAAGAGTTGAAAAACAAATTTGTAATAATAATAAAATATTGTTCTGGAGCATCCAGAAACGAGTGCATTCGATGCCTTGAGTCATATTAACATTTTCTAAAACCCTATAAAAACTATTGAACAGAAATCCATAAATTTAAAATATTATACGTTTTCCTTTCAGCTCAGCTCAGCAGAATTTTTAAAAATATTATATGCATACTTCCACTTAATTATACTCCATATTGCTACTTATTGTCTATCCGGCCTAGACAATATATTTTCTGTTCCTCCAAAGCGCCTATGGCCCCAAAAAATGATGATATTGTTGTTGATGCTGCTAACCTGAACTGGGCAGCAACATAAACTGCTTTGGAGCATCGCGATTTATGCGGCTAGGCGGCGACTTTTGCACCCAGAACTGCGTATAAATTTTAGCTAAAATATTGGAATTTTCTTTGGTGAGCGGAGAGGGGCGAACGGGGCAGGCGAGCGGCAAACGGCAAACGGCCAGCGGCCTGCAGACAATTTGACTCTCGTCCTCAATTCTCAATGGCGACGTTCAATGCGGCTGGCGCGGTAGATGTGTGGGGTGCGTTGGGTTGGGCTGAAGTTGCGGGAAGGAGAGGGGTTTTTTGGTGCTCAGCTGCCAGTTGCTGTCGGATTGGCGCTGCCTGCTGCTTATTATGCCGCCGCGTTGCCCGTGCCCCCGTTGCGGATTTATCGATTACGAATGAATATTTCATTAGCAGACATGCAGAAGAGCCAGTGGCGGGGGCACACAAGGGGTCTACAAGGGGGGTCCGGCTATGTTACCTTATGCCTAAGCTGACTTCATTGGCTTCCGTTTCCGGTTGACGGTTCCGGGTCGCACCATTTGCGCCATTCAATTAAAATGCAGCATACTTTTCTGCGCGACTTCGGTTTGTCACCCAACAGCAACAACAACAACAATAACAAAATGCAGCTGCCAACTTTTCGTTTACAACTTTAGCAGATGTACAAACATAATGCATAATTATTCTTCTTCTCTTTTTGCTAGCATAATTATGCCCAGTGGGTAATTAATGCGGCGCAGCAAAGGACGCTGCCAAATGAGATTGGCTCTTGGGAACTCTTGGGAGAGAGAAAAGGAGAGTGAGGGGAATACGAGTAGTAGTAATTCAGGTTAATAACAGTCATCATTTCGAATTCATGAAAAGAGTTGTTAATTTTCCCATGCTTCCCTCAACTCGATGGAATAGCATAGAGTCCTTTGAAAAGTTTTAAGCCACTTAAATTAAGATTACCATATCATTAAATATTCATTTAAAACAAGCAGTGTTCTAATTTTAGTTGTTCCAATTCAAGTGAAGATTTCCATGTCATTCAATATTCATTTGAATGTTCTTTTCTCATGACCATAAACTTAGTAAATGACTTACTATTATTACTAATTTCTGATGTATATTCTGAAATGTTTTATTCTGAAACGTAGCCACATTTTTGTTGTACATCAAACTAGTTTTGACACAGAACTCAATAGAACTCTTAACATCTAGGTATTACAGTCGAAATCAGGCACTCCTGAAGTACACAACAACTTTTTGCTTCACAAATTCAGAATTTCCAAAAAAATAATTTCAAAACTTTTTTTTTCTTTCTAAATTTCCAACTTTATTATTTTTGCGTGACAATGCAGTTCCAAGTGGTAAGTAGCCGGGACTCGAAATAATAGCATAAAATATTTAACTATTGAATTTTGCAGCACTTGAGCGAGCTGTACCCACGTGGGCGGGCGGCTACCCAACCCAGCCGATAGCCGAACCTCCGGTGCAACGGTTAATAGTGACGAATCCGACTATCAGACTGCCGCGTGGATGGACAGCTGCCCGAGCCATGGACAGGCTGGCGTTCCTCAGGACAGTTTCTTCTAAACAATTTTGATTTGCAAGATATCAAAATCAATTGTTCTATTATTTTTTTTTTTTTCCCCCATAAAATACAATCAATGTAAAATCCAACGATTACTGCTTATTAATCATTAGGTTTATCTTTTCTAGTTCAAGGAGGGTTCAACCGTTATTTATAGGCATACATAAAAGAAAACTACTGTAAGATCAATTAGAGACTCATTATGCTCACCTCTCTCTCTCTCTCTCTCTGGCAGCACCAGCGCTTATTAATTCCCGAGAAAGGTGCTTAGAAATAATTATAGGCAGCGTTCGGGCGCAGCTGGCGCTGCTTACGTAAGCTCCTAACGGGATATTTAGCCAGCTATGTGTGTGTGTGTGTGTGTGTGTGTTATGCATATCATTGCTTTATATGTGTTTATGCGCGTCTCGCTGAAATGAACACCTCCGTGGCAGCCGCTAGGACGGCGGCATGAACTCACCTGACACGTGAGCTCCATAAAGGAGGCCTCGACATGTCATGGACGCGAACACCGCGACACGCAAGCCCCAAAGTCGCAGCACAGGCAGACCCTTCCCTCCTGCCTGCCACTACGTGACTCCCTTCCCCTTCCCCTTCCCCTTCCCCTCCCGTTTCCCTTCCCGTTCCCCTTTCGTTTTCACTTTTACAAATCTTCCTTTGGCTTTTGTTTTACGAAACATGAATACAGGCATTAAACGAGGACTGCGCACGTGAAGATGCGGGAACCGAACTACGGCTGACCGCGACGTGGTCTCATTACAAATAAACAATGGGGTATAACCAGTAATAATAACAATAAATAAATCGTGTACCAATCAAAGTGTGCCAATGCTTTTGTGCCTTGAAAATGTGACCTTGCATTTTTATTAAAATTTAGCAACTTATTGATCTGGATCTCTCTGTCTCTCTCAGGTTGAGAAAAACAAATTTTTTTTTCCTTATCACATATTTGATTATAAGGGAATATTTAAATAACTTCATTTATTTTCCATAAAATGAAAAACAAATTTGTTTTCTAATAGGTTCACATACTTATTTAAACTTTAAGAAGTTATTTCGAATTTGTTTGGCTTTCACCCATAAATGTTACGGTGATTTGAAACTGCGTACAGGATATCACCGAGTCGGACCGTTCGCCACTAGATCACTCTTAACTGTTATTTTATTATTTACAATTTGATTATTTTTACTGCGGTTTAACAGACCTTTGAACAGAGTGCGACCCCAAAGGGCGGGCGGTGCAACAACCTCGTTTCGCTATTTGATTGCTGCATGTGCCTCGGGCCGACCTTGAACCAATTTCATTTCTAATTTTGGTTGTTGCCCAAGTTGTGGAGACGAGACGCGCAACTTGCAACAACTTTGGCTGTTGTCGCATGTTGCAAATGCTCGCTCGTCGTAGTAATAATGACCAAAGCCTAACTGCAACTTAATTGCACACACAAGTGGGTATACAATCTATGCGAGTGTGTGGGTGGTGTGTGTGTGTAGGTGTAGGTGTAGGTGTAGGTGTGTGTAGGTGTAGCTACTATGACAGCAACTAAAAATAAACAAATGAGCCAAGCGCCTAAAAGCTGTAATACGTGTCGAAGAGAGTGGGAGAGCGGGAGAGAGAGAGACAGAGAGCTGGAACTGAACTGAACTGAGCAAAAGGAGCGACTGCGCGTAGAGAGAGAGAGAGAGAGAGAGAGGGAGAGAGAGAGAGAGAAAGAGCGAGCAAGCAGAGCAGAGCAGCAGCATAGTAAGCTGAAGCAGCGCAGAGAGTGAGAGAGAGAGAGTGAGAGAGTGAGAGAGAGAGAGAGAGAGTGAGTGAGTAAATTTAAGTGTGAGTTGTTGTTGGGCAAAGGATTTCAAGGAAGTGAAATTGCTGCAGACAGGAGTTTGCCCGACCCGCCTGTCACTTCCTGTATGCGTGTGTGTGTGTGTGTGTGAGCATTTTGTTTGTTAGCAAGCACGTTGGGCTGGCCTATGTACAGCGTCACAATGTACCTCTCCCCCTCCTGCTTGAAGCTGGCACTCATATTCACATTCACGCTCACACACTCACACACTCTCACACCTCTCTCTTCCTGCTCAGTGGGTCCACTTAAAAGTGTTATATTGACATTTGGCTACAATTTGAGCTGTCCAAAGCTTTATGATTTATGCTGCGCTGCATATGTACATATGTGTGTGTGCGTGTGTGTGTATAAGTATGTATGCATGTGCATGTATGCGTGTGGGAGTGCTGTAATCGCTGCTCTATTTTTGGTTTAGAAACAATAGCAACAACAACAACAACACTGCGCTGCAAAGCATGCTATAAATTTGATGTTGCTGTTGTTGTTGTTGTTGCTGTTGTTGTTGTTGTTGTTGTGGGCGGCAACATTTCGTGTATACAACTAGTTAAAAAAGAATTTAGTTTTTTTTTTGTTTTTTGTTTTTTTTTGCACTTGACCCACCTTTTTTTGCGTTTGTGTGAGAAATTTATTTGCAGCTGCTGCTGGAATTTTAGTTTTCTTGTAGTAAATGCGCGGCACGTTCCAGAAATGGCAAGTTTCTATTTTTATTTCGATTTCGATTTCTATTTCTTTGACAAGGGCACGCAGAAATCTACGAAAATGGCCTTTTTATATGCCTTTAAATGTAGTGTGTGTGTGTGTGTGTGTGAGTTGTATGGGTGTGTGTGTGTGTGTGTGTTTGGTTTTCTGGCTATGCTCGTCAAGTTTTATGTCAGTTCATTCATCGGCCAAAATGTTGAGCACAGAACGCAGGCTGTTGTCGCCTCTGCATGTGTATGTGTGTGTGTATAGAAGTATGTGTGTTTGAGTGTGAGTGTTTCTCTGTGTGTGTGTGTGTGTGTGTGTGCTGCGTGCTCCTGCCAATGTCAGATTTGTATTTCAGCGTCGATTTCGTTTTGGCTGCCTGCATATTTTCCACTCTAGCATTTAGTTTCGTTGGTTAGATTTTTTTTGTATTTAATTTTTTCTTTCATTAAGCACTTGTAATTATTGGCATTTTATCGAATAGATTTTCACAACATTTTGCAAATTGGTTTCATATATATAATATATAATATATAATAATATTTATTTTGATTTTTGCGATAGAAATTCAATTAAGATTTCGCATTTGTTTTGCAGCGACGGGCACACGAAAATCATTATTCAGTGCGCCCGAAAGTGTGCAACGTTTTTTGGTGCTGTCTTTTCGGGCCATGCTGCTGCTTTCAACATTTGCCTACACACACACACACACAGACACACACACACACACAGTCACACAGACGCACGCACGCACACAGCGAGAGACAGGCTGCTCGTGCACATATATAGAGACGCACTCACGGACACTGAGGCACAGAGATAGGCGTTCGCGGCACGTTGCTGCTGGTTGGACGGTTGGTGCGCGGGTTGGTGGCAAGGGTTAGTCGCATACGGGAGGGGCGGGAGCGCACGATAGCGACGTGCAACGCAAAGTAGTAGCAGCAGCAGCAGCAGCAACGACAGCAACAGCAACAACAACTACAGCAGCAGCAGCAACAACAACAACAATAGTAGTGGCAGCAGCAACGGACACGGGCCTACAAATCCGACGGTCAGACTCAAAACAATCGACAATCGACAACCGACAACGTTGAAAGCCAGCAAAAGACTGAGAGCCAATTGCTGCTCAGGCCGAGCTGCCTGAGGCAGCGACTCACTCACGCAGAGAGCAAGTTCCACAGAGAGAGAGAGTTTTGGGGAAGAGAGCGCATAAAAGCTGCAAATCCTTTTGCAGCAGTCGAAACTGATTCCGGAACTTGTTAAACGTAGCCGCAAATTAACCGCCAGTTTGCCTATTTTAATTATGATGTTAATTATTTAGTTACTAAACTCAAATAAAAACAAAATTTTAAAAACTGAGCAACCATTTTGTACAGTGTTTTATATCTTATATATTTACACACTACTTTTTTTCACATTTTTTGAAAACGTTCTTTATTCTGAAAAAAGGTGTTGTACCCGACATTTTATGTGAAATTTTCCCATCAACTATTTTGTCAAACATACAAAATTTGAAAACGATCTCAAAATAATTGTATTTTCAGTTGCTTTCTGCTTGGCAGCATTGTTGGGTCTAAAAAGTGTCGCTTCGGAAAGTATATAAAAATAAAGCCTGTCCAGATGCTAATTAATTAAAAGACTCTTTGCCATGGATATTAACAGCAAGTATCGGCGTAGTGCCAACAAGGTACGAGAATAGGACAGCTAACTAAACTTATAACTAAATGCGATCCTATATACAGAATACGGACAGCTTGTTTACCGATAAGCCTGGCCATAAAACGCCAAGGAATCCGCGCCATGCGGTGCCCTTAAAGCAAAAAGCGACCGTCGCCGATCCGGAGCATGTTCAAGTGAAGGCCCGACCTCAGGAGGTAGTGCCGAAGGCGACACAGACTTGCGTGCGACACACCAAGCTGCAACCGGAGCCGCCGAAACACAATCATAGGCCAACTGACTTTGAATCTCGATACAAAACATATAGGCTATCGGATCTGCTGCAGCCCACGCCAGCGGCCAAACAACTTCGCGACAAGGTGAGCTATCTGAAAAGCAAGCCGCCACAGCGTATGCCACGTACCCATCACTTGCCACCGATGCCGCCGTTGCCATTGGACAAACACAAGAAGCCCATTGATACCCTTTGCGCCTGTGGTGATCGTTTGGTGTATAAGAATTCCCAGTATGGCAAGGACTCTAGTGTTGAGCTGGGCACGCACAGCGAGCCGTTGCTATCCGATACGGCATTTGAACATGCGAAGGAGCGCATCGCCAAGGAGAGAATTTCTCCGTTGGAATCGGCACGTAATCGTGTCCGGAAGGCGCATGCTCTTGTTAATGCCAAATATGCGATAAAGAGCACGGATACCGAATCCAATTTCGATTGTGAATCGAAGAAGACGGGTACGGGTAGGTCGGCGATTACGTGCAAGAGCGGTAATAGCTTACGCTCCGTGATCAGCTCGCAGATTAGGCTGCAGGAGGAGCTGCATCTGTCCATAACCAAAATGACAAAGTTAACGGATAGGCTGGTATTGAGTGCGAATCCTCAGACAGCATTGCCATCCGAGGGGCTGCCGGCCACATCGACGGATGGTGCGGAATTGGCCAAATATCATTACAATCTTGGCGCCAAGGATGTGATCAGCTCCAAGGTGATGGCACCCATCATGCACCGCATACAGCGCCTGTATTTGAACAATATGCAAGAGGAAATGAAGATATTGGAAGATTTAGAGCGTGTACCGGAACTTGTCGATGAGGTGTACCAATCTTTTAAAGATAAGCTGTCAACAAAAAGCAAGAAGTAACTGGAAATTGGGATATCCACATATTAAATTGTTATATTTTATATATGTTTAGTTCAACGTTAATATGTTTTAAATCCATTTACAAACAAACAATAATAAAACACAAAAACACTAACATTCGATTTTAAACACAACGGAAAAGGTAATATAAAATGCAGTGTGACCAGCCTGGAGCAAGGATATTTGGTGTAGCTTATCGATATGAAGCGCTAGCGATAATATCGCGTATTGATTATTATTTACTAAAACGTAGCATGAACTAGTTTTATTGTTTAAAATGCACAAGCTTTTAAAGTTGATCCTTTTTGTAAGAAGCACTTAAATGTTAATTTCTTGCTCACTGTTAATAACAGTGGTTCTATTGGTAATGTTATTAGCTGTTTGCAGCCCTGATTTCAAAAGTATAGGGGGCGCTCGCATTCCCAAACATTGATTTTTCGTTGTGGACGCCACTGAATGCTACCAATTGGCTACGTTGCACACTAAAGGAATTTCAGGGCTATAAAATGAGCGGTAAGTCAACCAAACTCCTCAAGCTGTTTGCAAGTGCAGCTTTGCAGCTGGCGTCTGTTTCATTTGTGCATTGCAATTCGCAGCCTACTTTGCGGGTGGGTGGTAATTGGAGGTGGGGGCTGTGTTGGTATTGGTGTCCTGCAAGTGTCCCGCAACCACCCCCTCAGCACCTGCCACAGACACACGATGACTTCATCAGTGTTTTTGACACACGCATTCTCATACTATATTTCTCTTCTCTTTCTAATCTCTTACCACTCTTGTTCTTCTCTCATTTTCTTTCTCTTGTTCTCTTATTCTCATTGACTTTCTCTCTTTCTCCTCTCTTTATGTTCTCTTTCTCCTCTCTACTCTTTCTCCTCTCTTTCACCTTTGTTTCTCCTCGCAGGCGACGAGAGCTGCAGCGAAAAGCAGACGCTAAATTTATCAAAGCAGCAGCTGAAGAAGGTGCCAAAACAGGAGGATGCCCAGAATATACGCAAGCTAATCCTGGACGAGAATGAGCTACAGAAGATAGACAACATTGACTCTTATCTAAAGATCGAAACGGTATATATACACCATATATGCCCTACTCTTAACTAATTACTTTCATTGCATTTGCAGCTATCGCTAAGCAAAAATCAATTGCTACGCATGTATGGCATCTGTCGGCTGCGCTGCCTCCGGGAGCTGAATCTCTCCTTCAATGGCATACTCTCAATTGAGGGCTTGAAGGACTGCGTCCATCTGCGTGTGCTCAATCTGGAGGGCAACAACATCAAGACCATTGAGCACTTGAATACGAATGTGAATCTGGAGTGCCTGAATCTGGCGGACAACAGCATTGGCAGCATCTCGGATGTATCCTATTTGCGTTCGCTGCGCGAACTCAACTTGCATGGCAATCGGCTGACGCATCTGCGCCAGTGCGACAAGTATTTGCCCATCTCGCTGGAGACGCTAACGCTGGCCAAGAACAACATAACCGATTTGAATGAGATTTGCACGCTTTCGCATTTGAGCAATCTGCTGAGCATCTCCATCAGTGAGAATCCCTGTGTGACCATGACGGTGGGACCAAACAGCGTGGAGTAAGTTAAGGCACTCTCGGCTGACGCACTTTTATTTGTTGCTTATCTGTCTTTGATTTCTACTCTAGCGGCTTTGACTATCGTCCCTTTTTGCTGAACTGGTGCATGAGCCTAAAGTTTATTGATGGCTACGTGGTGGATCCCATTGAGAGCCTGAGAGCAGAGTGGCTTTATAGTCAGGGACGTGGTCGCCAGTTTCGCGTGGGCGAGCAGACGCATTTGGGCAAATATTTGAGCTCTGTCTGCCCGCTGGTGGGCAAGGCGCTAGAGAATGAAAACGATCGCAAGTTGCGGCTGATATTAAGCAAGGCGCAGCATCATCAGCGGCAGCTGCAGGAGGAGAACCTGGACAATGTGAACAGTTCGGCCAGCACATCGCCATCGTCGCATCGCAAGAAACCAACGAGTCGCATGCAGTCGCCGCGCTGTAAGAGTTCAATTCATACTTAAATACAAATACCGTTTGCTAATTTATGTAATCTTTACAGTTTCGCGGCTGAGCGGCCGCCAGGGCTCGCCGGAGTCCATGGCCAGCAGCTATCATGGCAATAGCTGCAACAGTAGCATTAGCAGCGACAATGGCATTGCCAATCATGCGCTGCAAATGAGCACCTCATTGATTGAGAACATTAAGAACGATAGCGACAACTTTTCGCTGGCCAGCATGTCCGGCATGTCCAGCAGCGTGACTACTAAAACCTACAACTCCACGGAATCAACGCCTCGCAACATGACGCCAAATCCCTACAACGGTTTGTCATTACATAATTAACTGATTCCTAATAATACCCTTGCAATAATACCCTTTGAAATTGAGTAACGTATGGAAGCAGATATTTCCGATTCAGGAATTCACATAGTCCCTGCTGGGGAATCTTTGGCCAGCCGAAGAGATAACTATTATTTCTTATGTTTCATAATGCTCTATTCCTATTTGTATCCCAGAACAAACGTACATTGGCCAGGCGCCTTCGGGCGGTCCTTTGGCTGCTGCCTCGAAAATGGTGCCTGTGCCGGAGACACTAATGAGTCCCGACGTCTGTCCCGCAGCCGTTGCCCAGCGTGTGACAGTCACGGCGCTCAGCTCGCAACTGCACAAAACCAAAGGCAACAAGAACAAAGGTAGTCAGTCCCCAGTCACATAACATTTGAGTTACCTGTATCGAAATTGTAATGTTTATATTCTAAAATATATATTTCACATTTCACTGACAGACAACAAACTGAATTTGCCACGCGTGCGTAGTCCACAAATGCGTCGTATCCAGAGTCCCACAGCAAGTCCACGCAAAATGGATCGACAACAACAACAACAACAACTACAGCTGCAGCCGCAACAACAACAAATGAATACCACATCGTCAACCGATGCTGGTGGCTTCAGCACCGACGATGACGGCGATCAGATCAACATTGAGAAGCTAAAAACTATTAGGAAAATGGCCGCACAGCGTCAGCTGCAGCTGGACAACAATAGTCTCAACTGTGCGGATCGCCTGATAGAGCATGTGACTGAATCCTCGGCGGTGACCATACAGAAGATGTGGCGCGGCTATCATACGCGCAAGAAAACCAAAGACATTGCCGAGAAGCTGCACAAGCAACGCACACACGAGTACATTGAGTAAGTGCAGCAAGTGTAATCCAATCCCAGATTCTATATAAATCTCTATTTAATACACACACACACACAGCAAACTCAACAAGGATATGCTGCTGACCAAGGTGCAGCTGCAGAACGAGCGTAAAATCCAACAGCTGCAGATGCAGGCCATCAATGCGCTGTGGAAAAAGGTGTCCACCATGGAGGTGGATCCCAAAGCGGCCGGTGAGCAAGCGGCCCAAATGCCTAGCGCTGAGGATGCTGCCAGCGGCGGCAGTGGTTGCAGCGACAACAGCAACCCGAGTCAGCAACAGGCACAAATCTGCCTGGATAACAATTCGACAGCTGTTGTTAATGATTTGGCCAAGCGTTGCACAATGCTTACGGATCAGGTGCAACAGCTGCAGAGTTCCATTGGCACCATTGTCAATTGCCTGACCATGGTCTGCAACTTGCCGCAGGATGCACTACGCAAGCAGATCAATGGCTCCGATGGCGAGGACATGGACTATGGCCATTTTGAGCCGCGGGATAGCAGCTCCACGCAAACGGACTTGATTGCAGTGCATACGCCGCAATTTGAGGATTTAAGCAATTTTCCGTTTACGAAACCGAGACCCTCAACATTGGCGCTGGAGCCCAAGCATGATGAGACGCCGGCGGCGGCGACTGAAGCTGAGGAGCTTAAGGAAAACATTGAGATCTGTGATGCACAGGAGTAGATATTATATTAGCCCCCCAAACCCAAAGAAACCGCTTTACGAACTTAGATCTCAGCGCGCTTTCAAATCGTAGGCTTTTTAGCTTTTGCAAGCAACAACAACAAACAAAAGAACAACAATTTATGTATTCCTTTTTTTGGGTTTATGTACTTATGTAGTAAAGACACAATTTTTGTTGTTACAGAAAAACAAATTGGGTTTAAAAATATACATAGCTAAACTTTTGTAATGCACAATCAAATGCAAAAGGTGATATTTTCAGTCTTCAGCGCTGCTCTCCTCCGTATCCGTATCCTCATCCTCCTCATTTTGTATGCTCACTGGACGATTTGTGTTTGGTGACAGGGACGAATCCGAATCTGAGTCGGAATCTGATCCAGTTGGATTAGTTTGTGGCGCCAGTGTTGTCGCTGCTTTCTGGGCAAAACGTTCTGGCCAAATGCCGGCCTTGGTGTATTCCTTGATATGCTCCGGCGTTAGGATCTTGCTGATCTCCGCCTTCACCTTGTCGCCCTCCTCAATGGGCTCCACTAGCAGGTACGCGCCGCGTTTTACCCACACATTCTTACGATACTTGTTGGGCATGGAAACTGCAAGGGCAAAATACAACAAAGAAAGAATGTTAGCTATAAATTGTAATAACTTGTCTGTTTATCCATAGATTTTAACAAATGATACATTTTTGACGTCAAATTAATGTATCTTTACGATAAAAATGATAAACCATTATCTTAATTTGTTTTCTTTCGTCTTTTCCCGAGTTTGGGAAGTTTAAATTTTGGACTTCATGATAATTGTCAAACTTTAAACTTGATGTTTTGTTTTTTGTTGCATAGTGTAATTAAAATTAACTTCACTCCTGGCTCACCTAGAAAGTTATCGGAATCCAAGAGAGGCGCTTCCACCTCGTGTAGATTGTTGCCGCGACTGCTAACCACACGCACTATTTGTTGTTGCTCTGTGGGCAGCGAGTAATCGTCCTCCATCATCTCCTTGAGCACATGTTTGCGTCGCGTTGTATTTGGATGCGACATAATAATATTAATACGTTTGTTTTGCTACGGAGCGCCAGTTTTGCTGCCTGGTTTGTGTTTACTGAAAATGGTCAGCCGATAATAAGTGGCGGTCGCCCGATAACTCTAATTTTGATAAGCAAGCTAGAAATACTTGCTGCAAACTTGAATCAAAATTTAGCGCTTTTTCACATTTAGTATTTTTTTTGTTGTGTATTCAATTTCAAATTCAAAAAAGGTTTTGATTAATTTCGTATGGTGCGAGGAGTGTTTTAGATTTTGTTTATTATTATTAAGCTTAAACGGAACTACGCCTAATTGTGGACTAATAACTAGTTTTTGCTGCGGCGCACACGCGCTTTGCATGAAATCCGATCCTTGGTAGTGTTATCGCGACGATTTTCCACCGGCACATGTTTCGGTTTTTTAATGCTGCAGGCGAAAAACCAAAAACCGTTACAAATACAAATTGAATTATTCGTTTTTGGGTTGCTTACATTTCGTTTGTCAGGCTTGTGTATTCCTTCTTCCAAATGTCCTTAAAATCATTGGTGAAATTTGTCCAATAACCAAAGAACTGATCGGGCGTGCACTGAGCCAAGGTCAGAGTGCAGCCCTTGGGCGAGAAGTGATAGAAGCGCATGGTTTCCAGGAACAGATCGCGGCACTCATCAATCAGCTGATGCAGCTGAGCCACTGCCTTCTCGGCGCTAGCCGTAAACTCCTCTATCTTGGTCTTGAAAGGCTCGCTATGATCACTGGATGCACGCAGCACCAGTGCCGTAGTCTGCTTACAAGCTGCAATAAATTAGAAGGGGGGCATTTAAAATAAATAAAAAATACTTTGAAAAATGTTCGACTCACCCATGAGCTTCTTATTTAGCTCCTTGATCTGATGCTGCACTTCGTCAAAGTCCAGCTGGGCGGCACGTTCGACATCCGAGGGTTCCGGTATGGGCAACTTCATCTCCTGCAGCGGCACCTCCTTGCGTCGCTGTGCGATATAGGTGCGAACGATGAAGTGCAGCAGCGTGGTGTGCGACTCCTTGGACTTGACGTCCTTCAGCTTGCCAAGTATATCGAGATTGAAGCCATCGGCCTGGCCACGCTGCCGATTGCCGCCGTTCATGTAGTTGCCCAGCGTCAGGATGATCGAGAAGACCAGCTTGAGATCCTCGCTATCCATCAGCTGCTGCGACAGCTGGGAAACGATCTTCAGCTTGCGCAGCAGCAGCGTCACAGCCTCCTCGAATTCGGCTTGGAAGACAATGCACGAGATGCGCTCACTGGCCATGGAGATTAGCGAGATGTCGCGCAGAAATTGCTCGGGATTATCGAGTGGTATATCACCGCCATCCGCCTCCCTGATCCTCTGCAGCTCCTCCTCAGTCGCTCGCATATGGCTAATCTGTTGCAGCGTCTCCAAACTAATCACTGAGGTGTCCACCTGATAGATCGCATGCTCAATTTCGCTGGACGGCATGTGCAGACTGCGGGAGAAGATGCCCACGTTGCGGGAACGCTTCGGATCCAGCACCTTGATGGACTTTTCTCGCTTCAGCTTGAGCTCCTTGGGCTTGGTAATCGGCGCAATTGCCTGGCGTGAGAAGAGCTCGGTAAATTCATCAATATTGTCCAGTGGCGTCTCATCAATCTCTGTCCACATCTCCTTAGTGGACGGCACTGGCACTGCGGCAGGCGCAGGAGCAGGAGCAGCGGCTAGTGTTGATGTCGCCAGCGAAGGATCACTTGGTATGGCGCCTGCCAACAACTCCTCCGGCGAGCTGACGCCGTTGTCCATGCTATCCGTCGAGTTGGCCACTGAAGGCGGACGCGGCACCGGCGGCGCACAGGTCACAATGCGTGTCCAGTAAAGCGGACGCATTGGCTTTGGCGGATTGACGGCGCTTTTGCGTTGGACTGGATAAAGGAATTGGGATTTAGAAAAGGGCAACCAAAAGATAAGATAGAGACAACTTACCGCTTGTGCGAAGGAACCAATTGCCCTCAGCGGGATCGGGCAGTGGGGCGGGCACGAGACATGAGCCCGACTTTGAGGTGGTCAGCGGTGGCGGTGGTGGCACATTGCCAGCATTATCGGGCGCTGGCGGTGGCGGCGGCGGTGGTGCTCCACAGCCAGGTGGTGGCGGTGGCGGCGGCGGTGGTGGTGCTGTGAATGGGGCTGCGTACCCCGGCATTGGTGGCGGTGGTGGTGGCGGCGGCGGCGGTGGTGGTGGCGGTGGCGGCGGTGCGCGTGCTGGTGCGGCTGCAACTGCCGGACCATTTGGTTGCTGCACTTGCTCCGTTGCGGCACTAACTGCCGCACACTTGCAGGACCCCTGGCACAGCTCATCCGTTTGACTGACGGCATCCGCGCAGCTTTTGCTCTCTGCTGGTTTATTGTACTCGTAGATGGTCGCCTCGCTGGCGTTCAGCAGCTCGGTGAGATTGATGCAGCGTTTCGATGGCCGCCTTGGCGGCTCATCCACGCTGCTCAGCAGCTCATTGACAACGGCATGGACTTCGGCCAGCGTGGCACAGTTGAGCAGACGTTTGCGCAGTATTTGCTGCAGCGTCTTCTGGCTATCTGTTTGCGTGGAGCTGGCCTCCAACGGTTTCTGTGTGGACGCCGCCGGCGTGCTGGAGAATGGCCAGGCGGCCACTTTGTCCAGTTTGCCGGGCGTTAAGGGCAGCGATGTGGTCGGCTGCTCCGTGTGCGTCCACTGGTACATCTCGTACGGCTGCGGAAAGTGCAAAAAACAAATCGGGAGTAGCATAAATGAAGATAAACTTGTATTAGCCCATTGAATTCTAATTGCAGCCTGGAGTGTGCATCCCCTTTGAGTTTCGGTCTCAAGTGTGCCAAGCGACAAAGCTTAAAAGCCATCCGCTCTCTAGCCACCCCCCTCACACCCCCTCTATCCTGGTATCCCTAAGCGTTGACTACACTCTCAACTGAACTCTGAAAGCTGAGCTCTTCAAATTGTGCACACATCATTGTTGTTGTGTGCCTTGCTACCCCCCCTTCCTCACCCACCCACAAGGTCTCCCACCCGTCTGCTTTCTCCTGGGGAAATGCTACATCAGTTTTTATACCTTTTTCAAATTCGGCTAGAATAGCTATGAAATGCACTTGGTATTAAACTTAAAAGTACTTGACATATATTAATATTATAATTATAATTATATCACTTTTCAAGCAAGTAAAAATATGTGAAATATTATTTTTTTGTGAACTGAGAATATTTTGCAGCTATCTTAAAATAATAATAATAATTTTTTAATTACATTAATATTATATAGCTTGAAAACCGAATTAAGTTTTTAAAGCATAAATATATCTCAACGATTTTTACTTTATCTTAGCAGGGAAGAATTCTTAATTTTAATAAAGAAAATCCACTTTAAGATTTTTATATAATTTTTGGCAATTTATAATTTATGAATAAATGTTTTCCCATTTTTTTAGAGCATTTTCAAATTCGGCAATGCGCCAATTTTTTATGCATTTCTAGTTTTATTGTTGCACTTTTTGCTGCTTACCTATTTTGCGTTGTCATGCGTGAGATTCGGTTGGGTTTTAGTTTGAGATTAGGATGCTTGCCAGCAGGAGGGAGCAGGGCTGCGGGAGGGGTAGGGGCAGGGGGCAGGAAGGATGACTCTTTTGGGTTGCACGAAATGCGACAGCATGCAAATTGTTGGCACCGTCAAAGTGCCAACCCTTGAGCAAATGGCGTCAAGTGCGATAACGTGACCACGCCCACACACACACACACACTCACACACACACAAACAGAGAGAACTTTTGCAGCCGTCGAGTGTGGCAGCTGTTGCACTTGATTTATATTCGTCATCCCAATGGATGCCTCAAATCATCAGCTCGAAATTATTAGCGGCATGTGGCTACGTGTCGATGTGTGTGTGTGTGTGGTTGAGGTGTGTGCACGTGAGTGTATGTGTGTGTGTGTGTGTGTGAAATGGCGCCACATAATTGAATTTCAATTTATAATTGCATTTCATGGGGTTAAGCCAAGGGGCTAAAACTGAAGGGCCATTGCGCTACAGTTTAACTACATTTTTAAAAAAAGATATATTGTAGCTACAAATATTTTTAAATCGAATAAGTAATTATTATTAATTTTAAATAATTTACTAGTTTTTTCTGGGTACATATCTATAAGATATATTGTAGCTTAAAATATTTTTAAATCGAATAAGTAATTATTATTAATTTTAAATAATTTAAAATAATTTACTGTTTTTTTCTCGGTACATATCTATGAGATATATTTTTAAATCGAATAAGAAATTATTATTATTTAAAATGGGAAATGTTTTTCCGTTACAAATTTCTCATTTCACTCATTTCTGTTTCATTTCAAAAACAAATCTTTAATTTCTTGGACTTTTATATGTCCATTGCCACAATAATCTGTTAGTTAATTAAATTAGTTTGCTTATCTAAAATCCCGTTTTGTTACCCTAAAGCAGACAACTTTAATACCCTGTAATCAGAACTATTTACGTTTGGCTGCGCTTAAAAATCCCGGCGGGTAGAGTGGCCAAAAGTTGTCCCTGCAGCCATTTTGCGATGCGCTGCGCACAAAAGAATAATAAACGCTAAACTTGCCGCAAAGTAATAAAAACGCACGAAACTTTCAATGAGGAGCTGCAACAACAAACTGAGGGAACAGTAAAAGGGAGGAGCAGATGGGGGTGGTGGGACGGAGGGGTATAGAAATCAAGCTTAAGCTGGAAGCTGTTTCTGGCCTGTTGCCCAAAAACTTGATGACGCGCACATTGACAAGAGGACACGCAGCACACACACACACAGGACAGCCAGGACATGGTAACGGGAAAATTTGTGATATCATAATCTGGTAGAGCTCAAGTATCATCACATAGAAAATCACTTAACGCTGTTGTCTCCTCGTTTTTGGCGGCACTGGCTCTCTTTTTTCCTCTCCTGCCTCATCTGGACTTTGCTCTGAGGGATTTGAGGTTAAGCTGCTGTGGCTAAAACTTTTGGCCTAAACTAATTTGGGGCCAGAGACGAGTGCTTGATTATTTGTTAGTGTTTTTTTGGGGCACTCTCTATCTCTATCTCTCTCTCTCTCTCTCTTTCTGTCTCTCCTGGGTTATGTCTTTAGGCCAATAACACTTAACGTTAACTATAGGTAAGAGCCAAAGAAATCTAGCATACACGTAGGTCAAGCAGGTGAGAGGGGGGGGGGGGGGAATGGGGTAGATGGTTGTTTTGCCAATTGTGCCTAGGTTAACCAGCAATTAAAGCAGCAAAGCGCCTGAGATTTTCAACAGCTGGCGGGGCAAAGGCGGCTATGGAGGCGAAGGGGGCGTGTTACCAAAAAGCAAACGTATTACATAGTCCATTAGTCAGCCACACGCTGAGAGAGTCAAACAAACAACAACCTCCCCCTTTAAAAACCTAATCAAACCTAAACCAAGCCCCGCCACCCCCGCTGTGGCAGTCAACTCTTTATACCCTGTGGTCAAACTAAAAATAAGGTGTGCTACGGGGTATATTGAACCTAATAAACGTGGTTAGAGAAATTTTGGTACTAGAAATATGTCATAAAAAATACATCACAAAAAGAAAAGTTATTTTTGAGAAAAATTATATACATAAAAAATTATAATTTTTTTTAATTTGTATTATAAAAGTTAAAAATTATTTTTTTGATTAAATTTAAAAACAAATATTGTAGTAAAATCAAATTGATTGGCGTCCCCAAAATTATTCTGGCACATATTCTTGACAATGATTTTTTATCTTTTAAATTTGCTCCATAACAGTTATTTTCGGTCCCTGTATAAAATTTGTAGCTATAAATTCTATAACTATAAGACAATAAACATAGAAGTTATTTCAGTTATTTAAGATCAGATAGATTATTTTAGATCAGAAGATAAAATAAAGTAATCCATTCTACAGGGTATCTGCCGGTTTAGCTAGCCTTGCGACTAGCCTGTTGGTTTCATAATTTAACATAGGAAAAATGGATAGAAAATTGTATGCTGTTAACCAACTTCAGTGGGCAGTTCGAGTGAGAGAGAGTGAGAGAGAGAGAGAGAGGGGGAGAGAGAGTGAGAGAGAGTGAGAGAGACAGCTGTGACGAGTTGACGGCAAAGTTTTAACAAGTTCTGACACTTGCAGGCTCGTCAGCAGCTGCGGGAGGTGGGGGAGGGGGGTGGTTGTGTGGAGGGGGGGGGGGTGGTTGTAGGTTAGTGCAGTTGACATAGAACAGCAGCATAGGCTAAAATGAAAGTGCATTGCGATTTGCCAGGCAATGGAATTGCTAATTTCCGGCACAAGTTCTGCGGCTCATTTTTGTGTAGTCCAAGTTAAAGCACAGAATGTGGCCATAATATGCAAAGAGAGCACAGGAGAGGGGGGGGGGGGGGGACAGAGAGAAGGGGAGGGAGAGAGTGGAAGACTCGCACAACTTGAGGTCCAGTCCTTAGCTTATCAATAGCTAATGACATGCAGCAAGTCGGCAGCTCCAAACTTAGTTACAAACGCGGGCGAGACGGTGAGGGGGCGTGGCACTGACGCTCCATTTCCGCCAGTGCCGTGACAACTTCCGCTCGATGACCAATTTCCCGTGACAGAAGGTTCATTGAACTTACGCTAAAGCCGGACGCCGCTTCCTGCTGCTGCTGCTGCTGCTCATTGGAGATCTGCTTGAGTACGCCCACATATTTGAGATTATGACAAAACTGCAGCGCCATCGCATTCAAGGATTCCTGGCCAACAATACCGGGCGAGCTGCTCTGCAGCGTCGAGATTAGCCATTTGATCAGCATTTGACCTGCAAAATAATGAGAAGAATTTCCACATGAGTTCCGACCAACAATTTTGTATTTGGTTTGCATGTATTAAATGTATTAAAGTAGACGTCAAACCACGATCAAAAAGGTATTCCCGATTAAAATCGGTTCAGATTTGACAAAGTTGTGGCAGTTTGAAGTCTGGGAAGGTCATTTATAAGGAACTTTTCGATGCTTGGGCACTTTACAAGTCAATTTTTTTGTCACTTTTTGCGTGATTTTTGACAGAAAAATGAACCACCACAAAATCACTTTTCATATAGTTTTTTATACTAATTGAGACACCCTGAATCGATTAAACGTAAAATTTCAAGATTCTATTTTTTGAAAAATCAAAATTGGTAAGGGTCCCCCCTTATGCTTTTGTCGCAAAAAAAACCCAACATTTTTTTTTTTCAAAAATTCTTAAATTTGAGATGTAGAATTAAACTAGATGCCAAGTAATGATCAAAATGGCCTCGGGATTGAAGATCGGTGTAGTTTTGCAAAAGTTATGACAGTAAATTTCTATATACTTGAGCACTTCACATGTCTATATTGTAGTCAAGAAAATTGATTAAAAATCCAAAAGCAATGAACGAAGATATATTTTACAAGGTAAATAATGATTACACGGCCATAAAATTGTGTTCTCGATGAAAATCGGTTTATTTTTACTTGGTTAAAAAAGGCACATTTCGTTTGATACCTTTGTAAACTCCTCTCTTAGAGCTGGACTTATAAAACAAACATATTACAATTAATTATTACGTATACGTACATTACGTATACGTGTTTTTTTTCTCCCGATTTTAGGAATTCCGATGGAGTTTGCATTTGAAGAAAAAACTCTTGTAGCGGTCGAAAGGCAGCTAATGCCAGCCTAGTATATACTTTAGTGTGGTTGGGGCTCTATAAACTTTGCCCACAGCTGTGGCTCTGGAAAAAAAAAGCCCACATACAACACGCAGACACAATGATTTATGTGTGTGTGCGTTGGCAGAAAAAGTCAAAAGGAATGAAAAAAGACGCAGCAGAGGAGTGGAGAAAATACTTATATGTATCTGGGTGGTGGTGTAGACGTGTTGGCTACCAAAACATTAGGCATAAATAAATTTAACTGTTGTCCAAAGAAGTCCACAAAGAAACGAAGCAAACCCTGTCAGCCGTGCAACGAAGATAAGATACTCTATGTGAGCGATTGATCGGACTAATCATAAAAAAACTTGGGTTTCATTTTAGTTATCTTTGGTGCAATTGATTGACAAGTGACAAATGACAAGTGAAAGGTAGAGAAAATAAAGATATGACACGATTGATCGATCTGGTCTTGTACAAAATATATAGAAATTATATATAAACTTTCTAATAAATAAGTATGTGTATGTATTAATCACCATATTGATAAGTGAAATTAACGATTGATAAAGATCGTCTAATAATAATAATAAAAAGCTAAAAATGATTGATTTAAATTAAATGCGTGAATGCCCTACTCAAGTGCATATGCCCCACTGGCCAGTAAAATAGTAGTGTAGAGCAAATAAAACTTACGCTGGCTGTCAGCGCGCGAAGGTGGAGCAGCTGGCGGGGGTGGTGGCAGCAGGGCCAGAGCGGGCACAATGTCCATGGCCAGCTGTGGGTCAGCCGCGTGTGGGTCAAACCGAAGGCTGACAATGTGCACGATAATGTTGAGGCAGCCAGAGGGCGGCGACGGGTGAGCCGAGCCGGGAGCGCTCAGGTCCATTGACTCCTTGGGCGATGATGCTGGCCAATCGAGGGCGACATCAGGTGGCTTCTGCGGCCGCTTTGCACGTGGCTGATGGCGTTTGCCTGCCATTGACATTAGATGCAGATAATACGCTGGCAGCGGCGATGATGCCGCCACGATGAACGCTTCCGGCTGACGCCACATAATGCCACAATCCGGCAGACTAATTGGCACGTGATGCGCCGGTGGCAGCGACTCCAGCAGCTGCTGCTGTTGGTCGCGTCTGGCCAGCAGTGGACACCAGACGTTGCTCAACACTGGCTGCGACATGGAGCGAAACTATACGAAACTGTTTGCAACTAAAGCGCTTTGTTGACTGCCAAATTGGTTCGCCTCTCTTTTTGTTTGCCCTTCCTTTTTTGTTTTTTGTTTTTTTCATTTGACAAAATTAAATGTGTCGACACTTATCAAAATTATCAACAACAAGTCACCGCTCGCGTTTTAGTTGGGTTGTGTTTTCGTTATAGTTGATAAGTGTCAGCTGGCAGCTCTGAATATGAATACAAATTGCAGTTATACTCTCTCTCTCTCTCTCTCTCGCTCTCTCTCTTTCTCGCTCTCGCTCTTTTGAACGCCCTGGCAAGGTCGCTGGCTTATCAGTCACGGCCTGATTAGATGCACTGCAAGTTTAGGGTTTTTTCTGTATACCCTGGAACTATAAATGGGCAACAAAGATTTCTCTTATCTCCCTCTCTTTTTGTGTCAATTGATTGTATTTAAGAGAGATTTTAAGATATGACAAAATGTCAACAAATTTAATTTAAATCAATATTTTTTTTTTTTTTTTACTTTTAAAGATTTGGGTTCATATTATTGTATAGTGTATTTTTATTATTTTTTCTATAGTGACAAACCAACACTGGGTATCTGGTAGTCGAGCACTTTTGACTGCAGCTTTCTTTGTGTTTATAGATTTGCATCTAAAGTGCGTCACAAACCATTCACAGAACTTAGTCATCTATAAATGAACTCTGATAATTCTAAGCTATATAACCGGAATCGATAAGCTTACGAATTGAGAAACTGATTGAATTACGTAGAAATTTTGATGATTTTACTTTCTTTCGCTGTTGCAGTGCTTAAAATAACTACGTTGCAAATCAATTAAAATAGTATACGATATTACGACATCTGCCTAATCTATATGAGTTCATTTAATGTCCATTGTGTTGACTCATTAAAGAGCTTAACCAAAAAGTAGGTGTAACTGAGTGAACAAAGATAAAGAAGAGAGAGAAAGAGAGTCAAAACTCAATATGCATATAAGAGATATGCAAGAAAGCGACACTGTAAAATATAGTAGAGTATGTTGTAAGTCGGTAATACAAACAAAATTTTGGCCTTGTGTATTTTATATTCAATTGTACTAAGGCAATAGTTTCCAATTGTATAAAATACGTTAGTAAATCATATTTGCTTGATAGGATTACTAAAATTAACTACAGATATTTTATATTTAGTGCTATAATTTTTTTCACTCAGTAAAAGTTCAAAAGTCTTATCTAATCCTGCTGCTGCAAATCAAAAGGCCATAAAAGCCAAGAATCAGATTTCAGCACCCCCAAAAATCCCGCATGTAATCAAAGCTGATAAGCGTACGCGTCATTGATAGGCCAAAAGTGAGAGGGGGGTAGGAGAGTGAAGGGGGATGGGGGGGGGGGGGGTGGTCAGCCAACTTAGTGGCTGTGCGACGTTTGGCAACTTTTGATGAAACTGCGCGAAACGTTGGCCAACAAATTTGCATAACTGCTGCGTCGTTGACTGGCGACTGTGGGCAGCCTCTAAGGAGCAAACGGGGGGGAACTGGTAGTGGTAGGGAAAAGAGAGGGGAGGGGGGGGGGAGTGGTGATTACAGCTGACAGGGGAGGCGTAACGCTGCACGCATGCATGCGTTGCATTCATCAGCGACGTCGACGGCAGACAGCCAACACTTTCGCCCCAAAAACAACAGACAACAACAACAACACAAAAAGCTGCCGAAAATGAAACGTTGCACAGCGGAAAACCACAAAGCAGCAACAACAACACAACAACAAGTAAAGGCTGTGGTTAGTGGCGAGTGCTCGACCAAAAGGATACCCTGCAACCTAATAGTTAAACGAGGCCATGCCTGAATTTGCAACAGAAAGACTCCAAAAATGTAGAATTAATATATACATAATAATATATATGATTTTTATGAGTAAAACTCATCCCTAATTTCAACATGGATTTGTTTTTTTTTACTTATTTATTTTTAGGCTCTGTTTCTTCTTCTTCACTAGCACCTAACATAATAAAAATGACTAGTAAAATAACGTCTGCTTTTTATAGTCTCAATAAACCATAAAGATTTCATTTAAGTGTGAATATATAAAAGTGCAAGTCATTTTTCAAAATATATTCGGAAGCAGTGGAAAGCTGAATATGCAAGTTTCTTCAAGCTAAGACGTCTGTTATCAGCATAAGCGAATAAAGCTGGCATTCAAAATACCTATATAACCGCTGCATATTTATAGACCTTCGATAGCTCAGTTGGTAGAGCGGTGGACTGTAGAGAGATTTGCAACAGTGTTGTGTAGACATCCATAGGTCGCTGGTTCAAATCCGGCTCGAAGGATCAAAGTACTTTTTTTTTTTGTATATCCAAAAAGTTGTGAAGCTTTTTTGAATGAATGAAACTTGACAATGAATCGTATTTGGTACGAGGTTAAAAATTGTTTCTCTAATATATTCAGATATTATTGTCAGATTGTCTTAAAAATTGTAGAGCACAAGGATGGCAATTAAAACTGTTTGCATACTAAAAATTCTAACGATATCGTTGAAATTGAATAAATTCTCGTTCTTCAGCTCTTGTGGCCTCTGTTCAAGTATATACAACTTCATGATACCCATTTGAAAAATGTTTAAATGAGTACAGGGTATAACAAGCGCATCTCTAGTGATTCCGGGTGGTGCTGGTGGGTGCAGCTGCTGTCCCTTTGGGCCCGAGACCAAGCCACGTTAGCGTTATATCCGTCTACCAAAATATTGTTTCATTACGCGTTGCCCAAACATTGTTGGGGGACTGCGGATGTGGATGTGGATGCGGATGAGGACGCCAGTTTTGCTAGTTTGCAGCTCCGTTTCGTGGTCCTTTTGGTCGAGCAGCCAAAACGCGTGACGTTGCCGGGCATATAAATCAGATTTTTGGTGGCGCCGCGCGGCAGCAAAGGAAGAATTGATGGCCACTTCAGACAGTGACAAGCTGCAGCAGCAGCAGGAGCAGAAGGATCTGTGCTGGCTGTGAGGGACAGCAAATTGCGTCAAGGGTTTTTGGAGTTGCAATGCAGTCGCGAAGCTTTTGTTGTTTGCGCAGCAAGGCGTTAAAATGTTTGTTTGCATTAATTTGCCGCAGACGTTGATGCGACTAGTCGCCAGCAGGCAGCAGGCAGCATGCAGCATGCAACCAATTAGCGTGCCACGAAAAAAATGAAGTATAGCACAGTGTTGGCACTTGGTGGCAAGTTTGTGTGCACGAAGGCTGCACGAAAATTCGTTGCAGGCACAAATAATTTCACTAGCGGAATTTTAAGCGCAAAAATGCGCCCATGTTTTGACAAGGGCGTGGCAGGCGCATTTTTGAAATACCAAAAGACGCGACGCATTGATTTAAAAAGCGCCGCCCGCAAGTATGCAACAAAAATGTTACGCGCAACTGCCACAAAAGTGAAACTTGAATCTAATCAGAATCAGTGGTGTATTTCGTTGGATAAATCACGGGGATGGCGGGGGGCTTTGCTTAAGCACAATATTCATTCGTCCCTGGGGGGAGGCGAAAGAATTTTTGTGAATTTGCATAGTCGTTACTTGTAAACGCTGCCAACTGCAGAAGCAGCGAAATACTCGTAAATATGAAGCGGAAATTCCTAAAATAAATGTAGCAATTAAGTTGACAAAAATGTAAAAGAGGAAAACAAAGTGTAAATTGTTAAAATTACAAAATTAGTTGAGCAGAGGCAACTAGCAAGTGAAGTATCTAATATGTATAGTAAGTAATTTTATAAAATATAATTGTGTAAATATTAATCATATTAATATTAAACTATTGAATTTGATTGCTGTATTTTTGACTCCAAAAAATGAAGAAGTGGTAAAATCCACTAATTGAATTAATAAAATTTAAATACCCTGAATTAGAATTAGAAACAATTCAATGCTGTATAAGAGTCTACAATTTAAACATTTTTAAAATATAATTATATATATTATTAAGCTATTTTGCATTGCGGTTTTGGTTTGTTTTTGTTTAATATTGTTTGAAATTCTTTTAGAAATTAATCATATTTTTATAGTATATTTTTTCTATTTCGTCATGGCTGATAACAATTACTGCGATTTGCATTTGCAGAGCAGCAGTTGCTAGGCTAATTTTAGAAAGAAACAACTGATAGAGTTTTAGATATTACTATTAGTGACATTCATTATAAACGTGTGACAAATATTTAAATGATTTTAAAATTGTGCAAGACATCAGCGTTCAGCTGAATTTACAATTTTCTTGAAAGACACTCAATAAAAAAAAGAGAAAGTAAAAGCTGGCATTCAAAATACCTACATAGCCGCTGCACATTTACAGACCTTCGATAGCTCAGTTGGTAGAGCGGTGGACTGTAGAGTGATATGCAATGTGTAGACATCCATAGGTCGCTGGTTCAAATCCGGCTCGAAGGATCAAGGTTAATTTTTTTTATATTATTTAAAAAGTTTTTCCGATAGGTCATTCATTTATTAAGAATTGTTTCGGCAAAATCCAAGCAATTTTGCAATATTCAGATATGATAATTATTTAAAATCTGTACATTTTTAAAATAAATGCAATAGTCTTAAAAAAGTTTTTGATTGAGTTTTTTTTCTCAACATTTTGAATGCTAATCGAAACCGGACATATTGAATATGTTTCTCTAGAAAATACTTTAAAATCAATATTTATCGATATCTTTTGATCAAGCGGAGCTGTTGCCAAAAAATACCTGTTCTGCGTAAGATATACAGAAAACTACAAACAACATTTAATGCTGTGATAAGCATTTTTGCATTCACTTTTGTTCAATGCGAACTGAATTGTTGTTGTTGTTGGTTGATAAGCTAAAACCGTTTATTGTAAACCGCTTATAGACTCGTTTTTAGCGGCAACATTTATAGACCTTCGATAGCTCAGTTGGTAGAGCGGTGGACTGTAGAGAGATTCGAAATGTGTAGACATCCATAGGTCGCTGGTTCAAATCCGGCTCGAAGGATCATAATAATTTTTTTTTAAATATTATTGTGATATGTTTTTGAAAGTTTTTGTATGAAATTGTTTGGGCATTTCGTTAAATATTATGTATTATAAATACAACTACAAAATATAGTCAAAATACAAATCTATAAAAAAATTCCAAAATTAACATAGTTCGAAAACTTAAGTTAAGCCTTGTTATGTTAAAGATTATTGCTATTATTTAACGGAGTCAGAGATACTTAAACTTGGCTATTTGTATGCTTCCGTATATTCCATTTATAAGCACTATCAACTGCTGCCCGGTAGATGGCGCCAGGCATAAATTGTTATAGTTACTAGTTGTTAGAATAGTGCACTCAAGTGGCTCAAGTAGTCTTTTGATTGATTAACTGATTTGTGTTGCCTTAAGGGCTGCAGGGGGTAGGTAAGCAGGGGGGGGGGGGTAAACTAATTGTTAACTTGGGGCAAACAACGAAACGCAATCAAACGTGGCGCAAAATTTGCCAAGCTCGACGGAAAAAGACAAACAGCGAAGCGCACAAAAATTGTGCGAGTTATATTTAAATATATATATATATAGAGTAGATAGAATAACTCTACCCGCCGCCGCAGGGGGCTGCGCTTGAGTTGAGTCATTCGTAAGACTTACCTTCGAACTTTTCATATGCAGCGAAGCTTAACTTTTCCGGCACAAAAGATGAGCCGCGTCGCGACCCACTGAAATTTTGCTGCTCCAGCAGTGTAGACGTCAGTGTTGTCTCCTTCTCGTCGCCAGGTGGCGTTACAACGGGCAGCGCTGCCGCTGGCGACTGAACACCGACCGCGCAGCTGCCGCTGCTGCTGCTGCTGCTGATGTTGTTGTTGTTGTTGCTCGATCTCTCGACCGAGAAGCTGGCCACTTTTTTGAGCACATTGCTGGAGACGAGCGGATTGGTGGGTGTACCATAACCAGGTGGCGGTGGCAGCGGCGCTGCATCATCCAGCTCCTCGGCCAGCAGCAGCTGCTGCAGCTGCTCCTCGGCAGCAACATTGTCAGCCGCTGTCGCTGCCGCTGCCGCCGCCGCGGCTGCTGCTGCTGGGCTTTGAGACTGCACAGGTGTTTGAGATGATTTAAACGAAATTATAACAGTTGATTGCGTTTCCAGCGCTGACGATGCGGATGCGGATGACGATGGAGTCGCTATTGTTGGAGTCGTTGTTGTTGTTGTTGTTGTTGCTGTTGTTGCTGCTGCTGCTGAAACGAAATGAGATGAAACGAAATACATGACGAGTTCGCATTTGAAGCTCAAATTTGCAAAGTGAGAGAGAACATAGAGAACAGTGGTGTACAAGGGGGTGGGGAAGGGGGTCTAACGCTAAAGAGACTGAAGAATGAATTTATGTAGTTAAATTTGTTTTAAATAAATAACATTACCAAATGGCCACATTGTTTCAGGTAGTATATGATTAAAATAGTATTCCACATAATAATTATCTAATTAATAATTATATAACAAAATGATTTTGAATTAAAAACGTCGGTTCAAGAGATAATTCTAATTTGTTAATAAAATAAAATTTCTGAAATTTTTCAACAAAAATGTATATGATTTAAAATTGTATGATTTCTATAGACAAGCAACCGCAAGATTTTTTCAGAGATGTTTCTAATTTGTAAATAAATTCAAATCTATGAAATTTTGAATCAAAAATTAATATAATTTCAAATTTAATGCTTACTATTGACAAGCAACCGCAAGATTTCAAACAATATCTAGAATCTAGATTTATCTGTAAGGTTAGTAAACTTTTTCCTTTATAATTAGAGGATGATTTATTAAATTTCTTAAATATCATAACAATTTATAAGAATTCCAAAGGTGATTTAAAATTTAATGGTTTCTATAGTCAAGCAACCGCAAGATTTTAAACTATATCTAGAATCTAAATTTATCAGTAAGATAACTAAACTTTTTCCTTTATAATTACAGGATGATTTATTAAATTTCTTAAATATCATAACAATTTATAAGAATTCCAAAGGTGATTTTAAATTTTATGATTTCTATAGGGAAGCAGCCGCAAGATTTTTTACTACATCTAGAATGTTGATTTATCTGTATACATTTTTGCCTATATCACTTTATAATTGGAGGATGATTTATTAAATTTCTTAAATATCATAACAATTTTAATAATTCGAGTATACACAGCTAACTATTTTGCTGTATATCGAAACTTCTATCTACACCTCGTTTTTTGTATCTCATAGGCAAAACTGCAAAACACTTTAAAATTCTGCGATTCTGAAGCTAATAGCAAAAGCTTAAAATATACAAAATACTCAATAATAGCACTGAATAATAGCAGGCCAATTTGTTGCGCTGAGTAAACAAATCTTGAGCAAATTGTATATCTTAAGAGGCATCAGTTTTTATAGAAATGCGTTATTAAATGCTGCAAGCCAAGAGAGCAGAACGGCCAAGTCTCTGCCCCTTCCACTTCCTCTTCCACTTGCCTTTGCTCTTCTTCCTCAGTCACTTCCTCAATTGAGTGGGCCAACATTTGCTTTGTAGCCAATTTCTGAACACTGGTGCCCGGTGGCTGGTGGCGCCTCTGAGCACACCCAGCGGAGCGCTTATCGCGGCCATCATCATTGACTGTGTGCCCCAAGTGGCCACGCCCCCCTCCTACCTCAGTGCACCCCCTTTGCCCAGCTGCTGTTCCCACGTGCATCATTCTATACAACATGATTTAATTAAAATTTAAACTTTTTTTTTTTTTTTTTTTTTTTGCTGCATTTTATTTTGGCAAAGGACTCGAAAAAACAATGGGGAATCGGGGCCTGGGGCCTGGAGCCTGTTTCCGGCCGACATTTTGTAAACAATGAAGACGTGTTTGCAATTTTTAAGTTTTTACAAATGTTCTCGGCGTGCCGGGCAGCCCCTAAACTCATGTCTCCCCCCCCCCACCACTAGCTCCCCCCTTTTGTGCCTGCTTTGTTTGTTAGCCAAAGCGACGGACGCGCAATTAGATGGGCATTATGGGTTGGGGTGTAGGCAACTTAAGGGCCAACTTGGGATTTTACATTTTAGCTGGCAATTATATATATATTTAAAATATCATGTGCACGAGCCTTTGCATAAATGTGCCAATAATTACTTTGGGCCCCCCCTACTTTCTGTTTTCATTTTCATTTTTATTTTATTATTCCTTTTGTTGTGTTGGGCATAACTGATCGGATCAGTTGAAAAAGCAATAAACAAAAATAGGGAGGGCATCGAGAAAAGCAAGTAGAAAAGTAGAAAAAGAGGCAGCGACACGAGTTAATTAAAAAACTTGAAACAAATTTGACAAACACCCTTGAGAAACGAGTTGACTTTTTTTATAAGGAAAAAAAAAAAGGGTTAAATGGGAGGTGACGAATTATTTTGCAAGCCTTAAGGCACGTACTTAAAACAAAGTGTTTTCTATATACATATATTAAATATAAACTGTATACAAATATAATTAAGACAATTAAAATCAATGAGCGCTAAATATAATTCAATAATGGTTGAGGTACAGAAAAAAAGAAAAATATTTGTATTTGATTATAATTAGAGCAAGCAAGAAGGTTTCGACCTGTACTCAATTTTGTATATTGACTCAAATCTTTCGAATTTACTGGGAACATCGCTACACTGGAAACATTTTTCCTTGAAAAAACTAAATGAAAATTCCATAATATGGATGAAAATCTAGACAAACAACCAAAAATTTCTACAAAATGAATATATTTCCATGAAATAAAAAAAACTAGTTTTTTTAAGCTCCTTAATCTCAAAAAAGTAGTTCAAAACCAATTATGTTTATAATATATTTTAATAATTATATTTTTGTGTGTTTGTTAATGTCAAATAAAGTTTACTTCCGATAGCTAAGTATACACAACAGTTATATACCCGAGAGCCTGCCTCAAACACAAACCTTAACCAAATAATAAACTTTTCTTAGTGCTCATAAATTTTCATTCCTTACATTTACCTTGTTATTTGCTTATACTCAACTACTTCGCTAGATTTGAAAACAGCAAAGCTTTTCTCTGTGCTGCTCCCTATAAATATTGAAATACAGTTTCCTTGTCTTGTTGTCCTTGAACATTGGCAACTTCAATTATCTTTTATCAAGCTTTGGGACTCGATGCGCCACTCAAACCGTACAGTTTGACAAGCACTTCTTTGATGCGTGTGTTTACCTTTGAAATTGGCGCTGAGCACCAGACAAAAAAAAAAAAGCAGGAAGGAAAACACAGGAAAAAAGGGACAAGGCTTTTAGGTATTTCCGTTTTTTTTTTATTTTTTGGCGTTGTTGTATTTCGAATTTTCGGACACAAGGGCCACACACTTGAGCATCTACACATGGCTTCAAGTGCGGCACAACAACAAGGACGGAGGACAAGGACCAGCATTCGGGACCAGGCAGATTGGGTTTGTTCGCGTTGCGTTTATTTGCGACGGGGCCAAGTGGGAATTTGAATAATTCCCGTATTTTGCCAAAAGGCACAAACTGTGGCCCCCCAAAAAACCACCTACCCCCACCCCCACCCCTGTTAATGCGTTTGTAATGGCAAACGGCGACCCCCACGTGACTTTAAACGCCGCCAGCTCCACCTGGAATGCGAAATGAGCAAATAAATGCGTGTACTTAGAGATGGCAGAGTGTTAGGAGTTTTTTCCCCCCGAGTACGATATGAACACGAAAGGGGATCTCCAATTAGAAATACGTACTATTAGAAATTCGAATTTTATTTATTTTACTTTACTCATAAAAATTGGATTCTAATCCAGAAATTGTTGCAAGCAAGAAACAACCTTGGAACTGTATTCAACTGAAAAATTATAAAAAATAAAACAAATATTTGGAAATTTTGAAAATAAAAATAAAGCCAACTACAATTCAAAACTATAGGTAATTATTTCTGGATTCTTTAGTTATATTTATAATTTTTCTCACGATAGAAAACAGGACACGCGCTCAACGCTAGCAAGGCTAACCCACACCCCCTTGACCCCTGCTGGACTGCTGGTTAACTCACCTGCTGGCGCCTCTGCTGCGCCTGTGGACGTTGTTGAGTTGACAGCGGCATTGAAGCGCGAGGACAGATTCTGGAGTTCGACCTTCTTGGCCTTCGATATGTTGAACAGTTCGCCATTGCCCAGCGGGGAGTCGATGCGGGGTGTTGCCACCGCAACGGAATGACCTCCACCTGGGCCCGCTGCTGCTGCCCCACCCCCTGCTGCTGTTGCTGGCGTTTCGATTGTGGGCGTGCCGGTGGAGCCCAGCACCTGGGCCAGCTTCTTGCCCAGCTGCAGCGCCATTCGCTCGTCCGGCGAACTCTCCGGCGTTATTACCAGCTGCTGCACGGCCACCTGCTGCTGCTCCCCCTGCCCCTCCTCCAGCCGCTCATTGGCAATGCTCAGGTACGTGATGCGACTCAAGCTGAGGCAGGCGATCTTATCGGCGCGACAGCGTCGCTTCAGCTCCAGCAAATCCTTGTTATTGAGATCTGACGTACGGGAATAAGAACTAGTTAGTATTAAATTCAAATATTTAATCAGGTTTGTAGTATCTGTAAAACAAAGCAGCTAGTCAAGCTGTCATATTCTATATCCTTATCCTTATTTGAAGAACAACCCGACTTACACCTTTTACACATTTCTTTCGCAAACATTTTTTTCTGCTTTCTAGGAGTAAAAAAAAAATAATTTAATTTCTTAAAAAAAAAACCAAGTTTGGAATATATTTTTTAGCTTAGTAATTTTTTCTGTTTGATAGAAATCGAATGACTAATTTTCTAACTCTATGAAATGTTGGTAAAGCAAATATTAGAATTTAAAAGAATCTCTTAATTAAATTATTAATTGGGTACACATTTTTGTTAATTAGTATTGTTTAATGCATTTTAAAACAGTTTTTTCTGTTTCCTTTTTTACAGTTCAAATTTTGAAATTTTGTTAATATTTCGTGATTGATATGACGTTCATTTACAACAAACGAAAGGGTAACTTTTTTGAAAACATGTCTATTTTATAAACATTTTTCAATAAATTAAAAAAATCCCAGAAAATTTGTTACTTAATTAAAAAGGTTAACAAATTTTGATGAAAGCCACATTCAAGTGTATACAAAAATTAAAAGCTTATTGAAGAAATCAATTGATGTCTGCAAAAATGAATTATAGTTGGAATTGATAGAAGCAACAGAATCATATTCGATTCCAATTCGAAACATGTGCGCTTGTCGAATAAGAAGAATATTTAGCTTAGTTACCAAAGAGCGAATCGGAATCGTTGCTTGGTGCGGAGGTGGAAGAAGAAGAAGAAGTTGTGATCGAGAGGGAGTGCAAGCGTCGTTGTTGTTGTTGTTGCTGCTGCTGCTGCGTCAATGTGGAGGTCGAGGCATAACAGCAATCTTCGCTGCTGCAGTTGTGGAACTCGGCAGAGTCGCTGTTGTAGTCCAGGCTGACGACGTCATCTGGCGGGCAGCGAGGGAAGCACGGAAGCACGAAAGCACACAGATAGAGATAATAAGAAACAAGAAGAGAAAAAGAGTTGGAAGAGTGCGCAAGATGAGCAATGTGCTCAAGAATTCCAAATAAAACGAAACGACAAAAAGAACTCATTGATTTATAGCTGACAATTTGCGGCTCATTGAGAAAACGCAACATGTGTAAAATATAATAATTAAATAAATGTAAATAAAAACAAAGCGCCACTGGAAAGCGGCGGCGAGAGAGCGCGTGCGAGAGAGACTGGAATCGCTCTCTGTGTCTAATTGGAAAAATGGCCAAACAAAACGTAAACTGAAAAAAAACCATAACGCAAAAATTGATGAAAAATCCATATGGAAAATGAACTCGAAAAGCAAAAGGTAACGCATACTGAGGAAAATCACGCAATAAACTAAACAAAACAAAACAAAGAAAAAACTGGTTTAGTTATGGGCCAGCAAGCGGGCGACGGGTAGCTGGAAGTATGGGGAACGGGAACGGGAAAGGGAATGAGCGCGTTTGGAACGGCGTCTGTTATATTGTTGCTGTTGTTGTTGTTGGTTTATTCTGGTCAAACAAATTGTTTAATTTCGTGTGTTTGACAATTAAAGCAAATTGAAAGCAAAACAAAGAAGAATAGAAGAAAATCAAGCACCTGTAAACGTGTGACGACTCCTGCTCTCTCTCTCTCACACACTCACACTCTCACTGTCAATTTTCGCTTGTTTTTGTCAAACTTTAAGCGTCAATTGTAACACAACTTTTCACTTTTCACTACACACATTTTCCAATTAGCCGAAAACGATAGCGACTGCGACGGCGACGGCGACGGCGACGACGACGACGACGGCGACTTGAACGATCTGCACGGCAGCAAGCACAAAGCGATACTAACAACAACAAGAGCAACTGGTTTATGGGGCCGCATGTGAGAGAAGCCATGCTCACGCCTGGAACTCAAGCCGACCGCTTAGAGCGGCAGAGCGTATGTTTGTATGTGTGTGTTGGTAGAGAACCAGAGCAGCTTCGCTGTTGGCGGCTTAAAGTTACACATTTGAATGAAATGTTGAAAATGCAAAATAAAAAACAATGCAATATAAATAAAAATAATGACTAAGGCATATTTTTACATATATGCAGGTTTATATTTATATATATGTATATTTATGTTCTCGATCAGATCAGTAAGTTGTACTTAGTCTTTTTGTTACAATACAAAGAGCATGACTAGTTCAGTATTGGAGCTTTATTAATGTTAACTGGTTCAAATGCATACTTTGGCTAGTCGTAGTAGTGATGACCATTTAGCCTTTTTTATAATTTTTGTTTTGCGTTAGCGGGAAAAGTTAGCTAACGGCAGCTGAATAAATATCTAGCCTCCTTATGCATACTTTATGTAAGTAATAACAATAAAAAATTATTTTACAAAAAAGTTTTCTCCAATATATGTCACCAATTTTTTAAGAATTTTAAAGTCACGTTGTTAATATTTTGTAATGTAGAGTTTTGAATATAAGTTTGAAGCTGATCGGATGAAAGAGATATTGAGAGAAAGAGACAGAGAGAGAGAGAGAGGGCAGAGATCATGATGCGAGCGTGGGAGAAGCAGCTTTGATTTCTATTTTTCGTTGGTTGTGCAAGCCATGGTGGAATTATAATTCCACCATAATGCAACCTGCCTTCCATGGTGGATTTCTAATTCTACCATGCTGCCGGCAGAGCGCTTCGAGAGCGTTGAGGATGGTGTGAACGCGAACGATGAAGAGAGATGCGTTTGATTCCGTTACTCTTAGAGCATTTGCCGCCTTAATGAGTGAATTTAGTCTGTGTGCGTTTTCTTTGTCTTGCTGATCGGTTGTGTCCTTCGCGTGTGTGTTTTTAAATGTTCTCTGTTAAAGTGTTGTATTTAATTAGTATTTGTATTAGGTAACTGGTGTGACTAAAGTGTTATTGTTATCCTGCCATCTAAAGTGCGAGCATTTCAGGAAAGTGTTTTGAGCAGAGCATTCAAATCGACGAAAGAAGCAAAGCGAGCAACAACAAAAAGGGAGGGAAACAAACAAATACGGTAAGTCAATTTTATATTCGTTTAATGTGAATGGCATCATCGATGCCATACATAATCATCATTATTGATATACATATATGTACATAATTTGCAAATAAAATACAACAATTTGTCCTGTTTTCTATCTTTTACATTTTTATTTGACGAAGCCGCGCTTTTTTGTATGCTTTTTCTTTGCTAATTATAAATAGGCAACTTTCAAAGCTCAGAGCAGCGAAAGCTTTTACTGCACAAGTTACATAAAAATGCATTGCATACTTTTAGGAGGCAATACAAAATATGAGCTAATCAAAACTAAATTTTAAAAAAAGAATATCGTGGTCGATTAGATAATTTTCCGATATGAGAAGTGTCAAAAAAAAAAACATAATGTTCATGCAAGTATTTATTTCTGTCAAACTTTTGTCTTTACTATTTAAAACTTGTCTTATCGTTCAGAGTACAGCAAATTTCTATCATTATTATTTCCAGTTAAATTTTCCTATACAAAACTGTACGTTTTCTAATCATTTTGAATTTGTATTAAATTTATCTATTTTATGATTCAAAAATGTGCTGCCAACAACATTTTTAAATTAAATTTGTAGATCATTATTTTCTACGCTCAATTATTATAGCTATGTATATTTTTGCACAACATTCCATTTATAAATTTCAAAATTTCCGGGCGAAATTAATGTTGAAATTGAATATGAACACACACAAAACAAAAACAATTATTGCAATATACAATAATAAATTGCTAACAGCATTATAACTAGGAGTGTTAGACAAGGAGAGAGGGCGAGTTAGAGATTCAGGGAGACAGGGAGACAGAGAGGAAGGCAAATAGAGTGTTGGTAGTTTACAACTTTGTACAAAAATGTACAAGGAAAACTATTAAAACTAATTGCCATAAATATTAGCGGCCTGCCACGTGCCGTGGCACAAACTTTTTTGCCCAGTTGAATTAAGGGTGGTTGCAGGAGTGGACGTAGGGGCTGTGGTGGGGGTGTGTAGGCGCTTAATTGAGCACGTCGCCAGTTGTTGTTGTTGTTGTTGTTGTTGGTTTGCTGCAGTTGGCGCCCAAAACTAAACCAAAACTAAGCAACAGCAGCGACCTGGAATACCCTTAAACCCCAGCAGTCCCCCCTAACATCCTCCGACCACGTAAAAATGTTCCCAAGCTCCTTTTGGTAAATATTTTTATTTTTGGAAATGGAGGCCGCCGAGTTTTGCTTAGGGCCCCACATGAATTATGAATTTATGCATTGAAAAGCGGCTCCCAAAAAGAAATAAATATGGAGAAAAACTTGTTGTGTTGTATGTGAAAACGAGTACGAATTGTAGGCGGGGGGTGGGGTCGGAGGCGTGCGGCATGGGGCGTCTCTCTTCCCAGCTATCTCACGCTGAAAGGGAATTTTTGATAGGAGCACTCGCTGCGAGAGTGAAAATCGCGCCTTGGCACGTTTAGGATTTTTCGTTGATTTGATTTCGGGACTGGGACCGCTGCAATATGGCAGCCATGCAGCAGCCGAGTTGCTTTGAATTGCTTTTTGATATAGCCAAACAACTACCCCACACCACACTTCAACCCCTGCCGCTACCACCCCCTTACGCAACCCTACACAGCGGCCCCGCTGTTTCGTTGCTGATCTGTGTGCACCCCAAAAAAGCTAACTGCAATGCAAACTATATAATGACTTAATTATCAACTATGTCGGTTAATGCGATCTAAATTGTATGAATATATTTAATTAAACTGATTTATTGTGCGCTAATATAATTTATTTTGTTAAACGTTTTTATAATGAATACTTTTTAAATGAAATGCTTTTTTTGCTCTAAAAATTTGATTAAATAGCTCTAAATTTTGTGGTAGTTCAAAGCAAGAAGTTTTTAGTAAGAGTTTGGTAAAGATTATTGCTATTGCTGTTTTAATTTTATTATTAATAATAATTTAATAATTGATTATATGATTTAAAAGAGACAAATTCAGTTTGATGCATTAAATGAATGAATATGAATTAATATGATACTAAGGAAAATAATATTATTCCAAAATTTTTGAAGGGGCGATCTATGAGTAAAAACCAATACAATAAATATAGCTCATAGGTGGGAATTTGAAAACTCCCCTTAAACTCAAGGTAGAGTAAGAAAACTTCGCCTCAATGCAGTCGTATCTCAAATGTGCTTCGGTTATATTTCAATTTGTTTTGGAGCTGGTGAGGGCAGCTGGGTTCAAGTCGGCCTGCAGGTTCATCTTCATTTTTTTGTTGTAAGTCAACGCATTTTTTAATAGACAGAGTCGAGCTTTTGAAGTGGGTCTGTGTAACCGTATCTGTAGCTGTAGCTGTATCTGTAGCTGTGTTTGTATTTGGTCTGTATCTGTGTGAGTTATGATTGTAAACGTGCCGCGCGCTTTCCACTGCAGGCAAGTCATATTTTCTTTTTTTCTTGTTTTTTTTTTATATTTTCATATTTTAAAGCAGCATCTCTTAAAGATTTCACATGAATAACTAAAATCTATAAATTTTTGATTTCACTTTGCCGATGCGAAACGCAAGTAAAGATATTATTTTGCCAGCTAAAATGCCAATAAGTTACGAGTACGAGAGAAAAGTTGCCGGTGGGTCGAGGAGGTGGGGGGTGGCGATGATATGTACACAAGTGTAAGCCATGGCCGAAACAAACAACGGCAGCTCAGAAAATTTCTAACAGTCAGAACAACAAAGGCACCCAAGGAGAAGAGCAAGACAGAGCGAGAGAGCAACACTAATAAAAGAGTGCAGCAAATTTCATAAAACTTCAATGAAAAGTTTGGGCTTTTTTTTTGTTGCTGTTGTTTTCGAAAAACTTGCCCGAAAATTCTTATTTAAACTACGCTTAAATTGCAATAAGTCGACGGCCAGAGAATGTGAAAGAGATGGCAAGAGAGCGAGCGAGAGAGAGCTGCAGCGTTGCCAGAGTTATATAATAAAACAAAAGTCAGCAAAAGTTGAAAAAGAAAACAATGCAAAAAAAAAGAATAAGTTACCATATTGAGTGGCTTAAAAAAACGATGTAGACGAGAAAATTCGACTTCAATATACCCGATTACAATTTGAATATTAAGTTCTAATAAATATATAGAATGTAATAATATAATGAAAAGATGCAGTATGATTATCTGTATTATTTTCTAAACTAAATGACTTTGGCTAATATATAAAAAAAATATGTTAAATTATAATACAAAAAATTAGTATTTTAAATGTAAAATTACAATTGATGGTGATAAAAAAAGGAGACTAAATATGAATACTTTTATTATTATTTAATCTGAGAGCCGTTAAAAAAAAAAGATTTTTAAAAAGTATTTAAAATTCAATAAAAATAAAAAAAAGTATTTAAAAGTCAATAAAAATAGGCTACACTTCTACGATTCAGGTGCGGGTATAAAAATGTTAGCCAGTGTCATGATTTGCCTGGTTTGAGGTTAGGACAGGGCTTCAAAAAATAAAGGAATTTGCGGACAAACTGAATTTGAGGCAACAAAAACTATTATAAAAAAAAAAAATGAAGAAAGTAGAGTAAAAACAATAAAAAAAAGGAAAAATAACAACAAATATTGTTACTGAACTTTGAAATTGACTTACGAAAATCCATTTGTTCCATTTTGGCATTCAATTGTCCATGCTCCACTTCCGCAGCGCTCCACTCCTGGATTGGTGATGTCGCCGCCGAGGTGGGCGAGACGGGTGACGGCGCCTGAAGGAATGCATCCCGCACCCGCTTCTGGCCAACCAAACGGCTCAAAACTCGCGTCCGACTGCCGCCTCTTTCCTCTAGAGCCGCCACCGCTTGGGGAATGCAACTCGGTGCGGCGGCCAGTCGCAGCAGGCTACCCGACGCTGCTGCTGACTTTTCAAGAGCGACGCTGCTGCTGCTGCTCCTGCTGACCGCGCGGTTCTGTCCATGTGTATTACCCATTGAATTTTCACTGGGGGTGGACAGTTGTTTCCAACGGCAACGGGAACGGGAATTGGAATTGGAATTGCAATTGGAACTGGGTTTCAGAATCGCACTCGCACTCGCCTTCAAACTTGGGTTTGGTTCTCCTGGCGGCGGCGGCTGCTGCTGCAACAGAGAGTGGCAAAAGTTTACAAAAATCAATTAAAAAAGTTTTCAATCAGTTGCATTGTTTGGGTTTGATTTTCGACTTTTTTATACTCTGCTCGCATTCAAAATGTCTAGAAAGGGTATCACGCAGTGAATGTAATTATTGAAATCATTATTAAGAGTCATTTGTTTTGGCAACTTAATATGTATTTTAACGTATCATCAAAAATTATCCAAGTATTATGTTTAAATGTTGATGCTCTACAAATATCACGACGATTTTGCATTTTAATAATCTATTACGTATAACTAGTAGTTAAAGATATGCCTGTTTACAGAGTATCTCCAAGTCGAAGCATCATCGACTAGAGCACTCTTACTAGTTTATTTTTGGCTGCTGCAAAAACTTTTTTGGCCCGAGAAAATGTTGCAGAAATATGAAATGAAATGAAATGAATTAGTCGCACAGGTAGCTGGTTGACAAAAGTTGCTGCTTTAGTTGTCTGATTTCTATAGGTATCGCATTTATAGCTGGAGGCCACCGCAGCTTGATATGGCCGTTGCTTTGGCAACTAGCAACTCGCAACTGGCAACTGGCAACTTGCAACAAGCTGCAAATTGAACTTTTACTTTTACAACTGGCATAATGATCATTTAGCCACAATAAATTCCCGCATTTTTCAAAATGGATATTGATAAAATGTCAAATGTGTATTTTGCAAACTTTTGAATATTTGTAGATGAATTTTATTGATTCATATGAAAGTTTGTAAATTCTGTTGCATGTGATTGCCTTTCGTCAATCATAAATAAGCATCGAATATATTATTTCCCATCAAAAATTAGCAAGGGGAGGCTTGTGCATAATTATTGGTCATGATTTTTGACTAAAAAATGCAAAGCTATGACTTGGGAACTTCACATGCCAGCTTTAAGATCGGGTCAGTTTTGACAAAGTTACGGTACTTTCAAGTCTGGGAAGGGCATTGTTAGGGACATGCCAACATCTTGCTATAAGTTTAGACATTAAATCCGAAAATTGGAAAATTCTCAACTTTGAATGTAGAATTATTAAGGGGGGCAAACCATGATCAGAATGACCTTGGAATTGAAGATCGGGTCAGTTTTGGCAAAGTTATGGTACTTTGAAGTCTGGGAAGGGCATTGTTAGGGACTTCACATGCCAATATTGCTATGATTTTAGACATGAAATCCGAAAATATGAATATTCTCAACCTTGAATGTAGAGTTACTAAGGAGGACAAACCATGATCAACATGACCTCGGAATTGAAGATCGGGTCAGTTTTGACAAAGTTATGGCACTTTGAAGTCTGGGAAGGGCATTGTTAGGACTTCACATGCCAAGATCTTGTTATGATTTTAGACATGAAATCCGAAAATATGAATATTCACAACTTTGAATGTAGAATTATTAAGGGGGACAAACCATGATCAGAATGACCTTGGAATTGAAGATCGGGTCAGTTTTGGCAAAGTTGTGGTACTTTGAAGTCTGGGAAGGGCATTGTTAGGGACTTCACATGCCAATATTGCTATATTTTAGACATTAAATCCGAAAATTGGAAAATTCTCAACTGTGAATGTAGAATTATTTAAGGGGATAAACCATGATCAACATGACCTCGGGATTGAAGATCGGGTCAGTTTTGACAAAGTTATGGTACTTTGAAGTCTGGGAAGGGCATTGTTAGGGACTTCACATGCCAACATCTTGTTATGATTTTAGACATAAAATCCGAATATATGAATATTCTCAACCTTGAATGTAGAGTTACTAAGGAGGACAAACCATGATCAAAATGACCTCGGAATTGAAGATCGGGTCAGTTTTGACAAAGTTATGACACTTTGAAGCTTGTAAACGGCATTTCTAGGGACTTCACATGCCAACATCTTGTTATGATTTTAGACATAAAATCCGAATATATGAATATTCTCAACTTTGAATGTAGAATTACTAAGGAGGACAAACCATGATCAAAATGACCTCGGAATTGAAGATCGGGTCAGTTTTGACAAAGTTATGGCACTTTGAAGTTTGTAAACGGCATTTCTAGGGACTTCACATGCCAATATTGCTATAATTTTAGACATTAAATCCGAAATTTGGAAAATTCTCAACTTTGAATGTAGAATTATTAAGGGGGACAAACCATGATCAGAATGACCTTGGAATTGAAGATCGGGTCAGTTTTGGCAAAGTTATGGTACTTTGAAGTCTGGGAAGGGCATTGTTAGGGACTTCACATGCCAATATTGCTATAATTTTAGACATTAAATCCGAAATTTGGAAAATTCTCAACTTTGAATGTAGAATTATTAAGGGGGGCAAACCATGATCAGAATGACCTTGGAATTGAAGATCGGGTCAGTTTTGACAAAGTTATGGTACTTTGAAGTCTGGGAAGGGCATTGTTAGGGACTTCACATGCCAACATCTTGTTATGATTTTAGACATAAAATCCGAATATATGAATATTCTCAACCTTGAATGTAGAGTTACTAAGGAGGACAAACCATGATCAAAATGACCTCGGAATTGAAGATCGGGTCAGTTTTGACAAAGTTATGGCACTTTGAAGTCTGGGAAGGGCATTGTTAGGACTTCACATGCCAAGATCTTGTTATGATTTTAGACATGAAATCCGAAAATATGAATATTCACAACTTTGAATGTATAATTATAAAGGGGGACAAACCATGATCAGAATGACCCTGGAATTGAAGATCGGGTCAGTTTTGGCAAAGTTATGGTACTTTGAAGTCTGGGAAGGGCATTGTTAGGGACTTCACATGCCAACATCTTGTTATGATTTTAGACATAAAATCCGAATATATGAATATTCTCAACTTTGAATGTAGAATTGCTAAGGAGGACAAACCATGATCAAAATTACCTCAGGATTAAAGATCGGGTCAGTTTTGACAAAGTTACGGTACTTTGAAGTCTGGGAAGGGCATTGTTAGGGACTTCACATGCCAAGACCTTGTTATGATTTTAGACATGAAATCCGAATATTTAAATATTCTCAACTTTGAATGTAGAATTATTTAAGGGGATAAACCATGATCAACATGACCTCGGGATTGAAGATCGGGTCAGTTTTGACAAAGTTATGGCACTTTGAAGTCTGGGAAGGGCATTGTTAGGGACTTCACATGCCAATATTGCTATAATTTTAGACATTAAATCCGAAATTTGGAAAATTGTCAACTTTGAATGTAGAATTATTAAGGGGGACAAACCATGATCAGAATGACCTTGGAATTGAAGATCGGGTCAGTTTTGGCAAAGTTATGGTACTTTGAAGTCTGGGAAGGGCATTGTTAGGGACTTCACATGCCAACATCTTGTTATGATTTTAGACATAAAATCCGAATATATGAATATTCTCAACCTTGAATGTAGAGTTACTAAGGAGGACAGACCATGATCAACATGACCTCGGAATTGAAGATCGGGTCAGTTTTGACAAAGTTATGGCACTTTGAAGTTTGTAAACGGCATTTCTAGGGACTTCACATGCCAACATCTTGTTATGATTTTAGACATAAAATCCGAATATATGAATATTCTCAACATTGAATGTTGAGTTACTAAGGAGGACAAACCATGATCAAAATGACCTCGGAATTGAGGATCGGGTCAGTTTTGGCAAAGTTATGGTACTTTGAAGTCTGGGAAGGGCATTGTTAGGGACTTCACATCTTGTTATGATTTTAGACATGAAATCCGAAAATATGAATATTCACAACTTTGAATGTATAATTATAAAAGGGGACAAACCATGATCAGAATGACCCTGGAATTGAAGATCGGGTCAGTTTTGACAAAGTTATGGTACTTTGAAGTCTGGGAAGGGCATTGTTAGGGACGTCACATGCCAACATCTTGTCATGATTTGAGACATGAAATCCGAAAATATGAATATTCTCAACTTTTAATGTAGAATTACTAAGGAGGACAAACCATGATCAAAATGACCTCGGAATTGAAGATCGGGTCAGTTTTGGCAAAGTTATGGTACTTTGAAGTCTGGGAAGGGCATTATTAGGGACTTCACATGCCAACATCTTGTTATGATTTTAGACATAAAATCCGAATATATGAATATTCTCAACCTTGAATGTAGAGTTACTAAGGAGGACAAACCATGATCAAAATGACCTCGGAATTGAAGATCGGGTCAGTTTTGACAAAGTTATGTCACTTTGAAGTCTGGGAAGGGCATTGTTAGGGACTTCACATGCCAACATCTTGTTATGATTTTAGACATAAAATCCGAATATATGAATATTCTCAACCTTGAATGTAGAGTTACTAAGGAGGACAAACCATGATCAAAATGACCTCGGAATTGAAGATCGGGTCAGTTTTGACAAAGTTATGGCACTTTGAAGTCTGGGAAGGGCATTGTTAGGACTTCACATGCCAAGATCTTGTTATGATTTTAGACATGAAATCCGAAAATATGAATATTCACAACTTTGAATGTATAATTATAAAGGGGGACAAACCATGATCAGAATGACCCTGGAATTGAAGATCGGGTCAGTTTTGGCAAAGTTATGGTACTTTGAAGTCTGGGAAGGGCATTGTTAGGGACTTCACATGCCAACTTCTTGTTATGATTTTAGACATAAAATCCGAATATATGAATATTCTCAACCTTGAATGTAGAGTTACTAAGGAGGACAAACCATGATCAACATGACCTCGGAATTGAAGATCGGGTCAGTTTTGACAAAGTTATGGCACTTTGAAGTTTGTAAACGGCATTTCTAGGGACTTCACATGCCAACATCTTGTTATGATTTTAGACATAAAATCCGAATATATGAATATTCTCAACCTTGAATGTAGAGTAACTAAGGAGGACAAACCATGATCAAAATGACCTCGGAATTGAAGATCGGGTCAGTTTTGGCAAAGTTATGGTACTTTGAAGTCTGGGAAGGGCATTGTTAGGGACTTCACATCTTGTTATGATTTTAGACATGAAATCCGAAAATATGAATATTCACAACTTTGAATGTATAATTATAAAAGGGGACAAACCATGATCAGAATGACCCTGGAATTGAAGATCGGGTCAGTTTTGACAAAGTTATGGTACTTTGAAGTCTGGGAAGGGCATTGTTAGGGACGTCACATGCCAACATCTTGTCATGATTTTAGACATAAAATCCGAATATATGAATATTCTCAACCTTGAATGTAGAATTACTAAGGAGGACAAACCATGATCAAAATGACCTCGGAATTGAAGATCGGGTCAGTTTTGACAAAGTTATGGCACTTTGAAGTCTGGGAAGGGCATTGTTAGGGACTTCACATGCCAATATTGCTATAATTTTAGACATTAAATCCGAAATTTGGAAAATTCTCAACTTTGAATGTAGAATTATTAAGGGGGACAAACCATGATCAGAATGACCTTGGAATTGAAGATCGGGTCAGTTTTGGCAAAGTTATGGTACTTTGAAGTCTGGGAAGGGCATTGTTAGGGACTTCACATGCCAACATCCTGTTATGATTTTAGACATAAAATCCGAATATATGAATATTCTCAACCTTGAATGTAGAGTTACTAAGGAGGACAAACCATGATCAAAATGACCTCGGAATTGAGGATCGGGTCAGTTTTGGCAAAGTTATGGTACTTTGAAGTCTGGGAAGGGCATTGTTAGGGCCACATGCCAATATTGCTATAAATTTAGACATTAATCCGAAATTTGGAAAATTCTCAACTTCGAATGTAGAATTATTAAGGGGGACAAACCATGATCAGAATGACCTTGGAATTGAAGATCGGGTCAGTTTTGGCAAAGTTATGGTACTTTGAAGTCTGGGAAGGGCATTGTTAGGGACTTCACATGCCAACATCTTGTTATGATTTTAGACATAAAATCCGAATATATGAATATTCTCAACCTTGAATGTAGAGTTACTAAGGAGGACAAACCATGATCAAAATGACCTCGGAATTGAGGATCGGGTCAGTTTTGGCAAAGTTATGGTACTTTGAAGTCTGGGAAGGGCATTGTTAGGGCCACATGCCAATATTGCTATAAATTTAGACATTTATCCGAAATTTGGAAAATTCTCAACTTCGAATGTAGAATTATTAAGGGGGACAAACCATGATCAGAATGACCTTGGAATTGAAGATCGGGTCAGTTTTGGCAAAGTTATGGTACTTTGAAGTCTGGGAAGGGCATTGTTAGAGACTTCACATGCCAACATCTTGTCATGATTTGAGACATGAAATCCGAAAATATGAATATTCTCAACTTTGAATGTAGAATTACTAAGGAGGACAAACCATGATCAAAATGACCTCGGAATTGAAGATCGGGTCAGTTTTGACAAAGTTATGGCACTTTGAAGTCTGGGAAGGGCATTGTTAGGGACTTCACATGCCAATATTGCTATAATTTTAGACATTAAATCCGAAATTTGGAAAATTCTCAACTTTGAATGCAGAATTATTAAGGGGGACAAACCATGATCAGAATGACCTTGGAATTGAAGATCGGGTCAGTTTTGGCAAAGTTATGGTACTTTGAAGTCTGGGAAGGGCATTGTTAGGGACTTCACATGCCAACATCTTGTTATGATTTTAGACATAAAATCCGAATATATGAATATTCTCAACCTTGAATGTAGAGTTACTAAGGAGGACAAACCATGATCAAAATGACCTCGGAATTGAAGATCGGGTCAGTTTTGACAAAGTTATGGCACTTTGAAGTCTGGGAAGGGCATTGTTAGGGACTTCACATGCCAATATTGCTATAATTTTAGACATTAAATCCGAAATTTGGAAAATTCTCAACTTTGAATGCAGAATTATTAAGGGGGACAAACCATGATCAGAATGACCTTGGAATTGAAGATCGGGTCAGTTTTGGCAAAGTTATGGTACTTTGAAGTCTGGGAAGGGCATTGTTAGGGACTTCACATGCCAACATCTTGTTATGATTTTAGACATAAAATCCGAATATATGAATATTCTCAACCTTGAATGTAGAGTTACTAAGGAGGACAAACCATGATCAAAATAACCTCGGGATTGAAGGTCGGGTCAGTTTTGATAAAGTTATGATAGGAAAGCAGCTGGTCTCCAGCTTGAAAATTTGTTTAGTTTTGAAAGGTTATGATGTCATTTTGCATAGATTTTGAACAGAATATAACTTCAGCTCAAGGGCAAGACCTCGATAAATCATATTTAAATGTTCATTGAACTGCTCGAAGCAATAATAAATAAAATTAATAATAATAAATAATTAATGTGTTTTGTATTATAATAATTAGTTAGATATCGTGTAAGTTGTCTCGCCCATATCGCCCACAAAGATAAGCTCGATGGAGCTTCTGTTTGTTATGCTGACGATCTGAAAAAGCATATTAAAAACGAAAATGAACGCTTTATATTTGCCAATTTAATTGAATTAAATTGAATGAAATTCTGATAGGAGCTCTCTTTGGCTTCGCATGTGACGTCAGCGCTCTCTCTTTCTCACGGCGCGAAATAATAAATCACAATAACAAAACAAATTAACAACAATTTTATTTTTATCGTTCGGCCGCGTTGCTTTTATTATGCAGCTAATTGAAAATACCTGGGAGGGGACAAAAGGGGGGATATTTGTAAAAATTTGTTGCCTCCAAATTAATTGGCAGCAATAAATTTGTTGTTGGTTGTCCTGGACACGAAAAGGGTCGGCCAACGGGAGCGGCAAGGCGGGGGGACACCGCCCACAATGACTCACGAGCGCCGTGCGCTGCATAATGAGACGAAGAAAATATATATTTTTGCGCTATTCACAAATCATTTTTCAATTATGCAAAGGCAGCAAATAGGCTGTTCGGGACGGGGCGGTGCGGTGCGGGGAGGGTGTGAGAAAATAATGACGAAACACTTTGGGGCTTAATTGTGTCAAAAGCGCAATTTTGTGCAATTTGGCGAAATGAAAGCGAAAGTGAAAAGCGAGCAGGAGAAAAACAGAAGCACACACACATAAAGACTTGCTACAAACCTGAGTCGCACTTCCGGTGCAATTTATACAAATCTGTTTCTCTGGGGCGCGTTGCTAAACCACGTTCTTAATGTTGTTGTTGCTGTTGCTTTTGTGCTAATGCGGCAAGTTCGTGACAGCCTCAATTTCCGCTCTTTCTCTCACTTTCTCTCGCGCTCGGCGGCACTTAAATGCATTGAATTCTTGCTATCAAGACTATCAATAATCGCGGCCACGAGTTTCGCATTAGAACGATTTCCTTTTTTCGTTTACGTTTTCGCATGGCAAACAGCGCACGGTTTAATTGTTTAATAATTGCACAAAATGCGGTAAAATATATAACGGCAAACTGCAGTTCGGCAAACAACTGCAGCTGTCACAAACGTGGACCAAGTGTCAAATGCAGCGCACGTAAACAACACGAAGTCCGCTCGTCGGCTGCAGGCGAAGCCGAAGCCGCTGCCGATGCGAAGCTTTCGCCGCAAACAGCTGTTTTGCTCTCTCCTTGTCCTAGGACAACAAGTACCGTACGTTACCACGAGCGAATTGGGCGAAGCGGCGAGTGGAAAAATCGATGGCACACTGACAGCCAAAAGCAAAACACTGAGCGAATAGAAGCGTAGTCAGAGAGCGCTGCGGTCGCGAGCTGTCAGTTTGCACCATGGGAGAGTAAAAGAGCGCAAACGATAACAGCTGAGCGCTGGCTGTGGATTGTTTTGGTTCGGGTTGTTAAATCGGTGCAATGCACTGTAATTTTCTAAATTTTATATTGTTTTAAGAATAGTTAAATTTTAGGTTTCAATTTGTTTAATTTTTGTATCAATATCCTTTCTGGCATAAGTCGTTTTTGAATTGCATTTACTTCGAAACAAGTTTGTCTAATAGTATGCATAGTTATTAACTTTAAGTCAAACAAACTTCAAATTTTTCTAACCTTTCAGTCTTACAACTTTTTAAAATGTACTTGAAATTTAACTAAATAGCCTGAAAAACATTAATCAAATGCAATGGTATAAAATCTGAATTACTGTATTACTTATAGTAATCACAATAGCTGAAGCTAAGAATAATTTAATGTCAAATCATAAAACTTAATAATTATCCAAGCAAGGACACATCTTAAAGAAAAAATTAAAAAAAATAAAAAATATATCTAATGATTTTAAATTATTTAAAACCTACAATGAAAAAATGATTTCAAACATAAGCTGACTTTAATCTAATTGCCATTTTGGAATTGATATTAAACAATTTAAGTTTAATACAAAAAAATTATTTGTTGAATAAATTATTAAGCATTTATTAATATTTTTTTTTTAGCAATTTACAATGACATTGAAGTCTCTCATGCATATTAACCCCACTGTAGGTCAGATTGTGGTCTATGTAGTCGACTCGTGCAGCTAATTAGCATTTAGAGCTTTGGACTTTATTCCGGGTTAAACATGGTTCGCTTTAAATGACTCATTGTCCAGTAACAAACATAAACACCAACACCAACACCAGCACAAGCACAGGCACGAACACAGCCATAAAGCAATAGCAATCGCTTTTTTTATGAGCTTTCCCGAGACTTAAGCACTGATAGCTGGCTTGCCGATCCCAGCGCCCTTATCACTAGGGGCTGCACCCACGAAAATTTCAAATGCAAATAGGCACGAGTACGTAATATACAAATAAAATTTCATTTACTCATTGGTTAAGTGACGATAAAATGTTTAGCTCTCTCAATTCTCAACATTTTGCATTGCTCTTTGGACACTTTGTTTTTGTTTTGAGTGGTCAGCTTTATTGGACTTTTTTTATGTTTTTCAAATTGATAAAACAAAACGGGGGACTACAAAAAGTTGGTGAATAACCGAAGCTTGAATGAGCTCAGATATAGAACATTACGAGGCTCAAAAGTAATGTACCAAACTATATAGTTGAGTCAGTATTTAAGACGTACTGAACCTATCTTTGTAATTAAAAAATATCGGTCATATAAATATATAACTCACAACTGAGGAATTTTAATCCGACAATTCGAAAGGCAAATACCATAAGATAAGCAGGAGAGTTTACAGAATCATTTATTGATATTTAATAATCAATATATATATTAAAAATGTAACTGATAATGTTATCTAGGGTTGTGTTCCAGTTTATATTTAGGTATTCCTTTAAATATTTGAACCTTTGCTTATTATATTTATTATTACTTTAAGTTCGTAGTTATAAATATAATAAATATTATAAATGAATATAAATAATTAAGATGCTAGCTTTAGAAACCCTTCATATTTTGACACATATATATGTACATATTAATTATTATTTTCATAATCACATAACTGCCTAAATCTAGCCAAAAATAATGTTTATCAATTATGCAAACATGCAGGGTATTCGATTGGTTTGTGTGCTTGCTGTTTGTATTTTGGCAGGCGTTAATTTTTTGCCTCTCTGATTTGCTTGATTTGTGTTTATTTATCGTTGTTGTTTTTCGCACTTTATGCGCGCTTGTTTATTTTGTGGGTCACGAGTGTGTCAATTGAACGTTGAAACATGTTCGTTGTTTGCTGGTTTTTTGTTGGTTTTTGTTGGTTGATAAGCCGTTTATAGCACTCTGATAAGGCGAGCGACTCGAGTGATGAGTGCAGCTTTTTTTTGTGGGTTCATTTTTCGATGAGGTTTGCTAGGGATTAGCTGGGCGAACTGGATTGCCACGGGTGGTACTGGTGGTACTGGTGGTACTGGTGGCACGGCTGGTGGCACGTAGCTAAGCCGCTTACGAGTGATGCGTGCGTGCCTCATTAGATGCGGCAAGTGTTTTAATTAGCTGCAGCATCTAGAGATTTTCATATTAATTTGACTAATGCAAAATGCAAAATGCATGCAAAAGCCACAAAAAATGAAAAGTCATTTAATTAATGCATACAACATGCAGGCAGCTAGGTGGTGTGTGGTAAGGGGAGGGGAAGGGCAGAGCCAGGGAGTAGACGCCGCTGGGGAGTCGTAGTCGCATTTTGACACATTGTTTGACAAATTGCCAGACGCACGATAAACTGGCAGCCAAGTTAACAAAATCATCAAAGCTGCAACAGCAGCAGCAGCACACAAAGTTTAATGCCAACAGGCAACTAAAGCTGCTAAGCAGTGGCAGCAACAACAACAACAGATGCTCACACAGGTGCAACATCAGCAACACAAAACAAACAACAATGTTGCACAAGCGACAGCAAAACTCCTGCAAGCGAAACGAGAAACTGCTGCTGCTGTTGTTGTTGTTGCTGCCACTGTTGATGACAACGCGGAAAAACGTCGCTATTGAGTGCCACGCGGCGTATGAGCAATGAGACGGGCGGTTGAGACAGCAGCAACAACAACAAGAACTACAAAAAATAGCTAGCTTCGGCAGGCCGAAGATAACATACCCTTGCAGCCTGAGGTACAACAGCTTAAATCTATATTTAATTATTATTAATTATTTAAATATATATTTTAAAGTATTTTATTTGTTTTTACATTTTCTAAAAACACTTTAAATATTAAATAAAATTATAAAAATATAAAATAAATTTTGTTAAACTTTTAAAGCTTATTAACATATATACATATATACAAATTTCCCTGGATCAGATTTTCAGCAGAATGCATCGTTATATAATAAAACAAAAATCGTATTTCTTGAGTGACAAAATAACAATACTCAACGCCAGGGCATAACAAGCAACAGTTACGGGAAACACGGCCAACAGCTGCTGCAGCATCGACGGCGCTGCAGGGTAGCTCCCCAACCCCCAACACCCCTCCCACCTGCCCCTAACTACCTGCCCCTTTGCCGCTATCCCGTCGCGCTTGGGATATGCAATGACAAAGTCAGTTATGGTCAATAAAATGCAATGTGTAAAGCGACAATGACGACAACAATTGCAACAACAACGACATTGACTTGCGCCTCGGCGACCAGCCAACAGATGGCGCTCGTGTTGCCCAGCGGCCACTGGGCAATCTATTGATGAGAGCGTGAACGTTTAGTTATTTTCTACACGAACTGTTGCTGCTTGATATCAAATTTGTTATAAGTAAAAGAAGCAGATTATACAAAAAACATTTTCTAATATTTTGTTGCTTCAAATAATTGTTGCTTGTCAGTGCATTTTGGGTTAATTCAGGAAAATGTTAATAACTTTGAAAATAAATAAATATTTATATTTACAAATAAAAAAGCACAGAGCTTAACACATTCTAAACAAGTTTCAGCTGCAACGAATTTAAGTAGCAATTCGTTATCGAAAGCAAAGAAAACCTTGAAAAAAACAATCTAAAATATATAAAGGGGCACACGTATTTCATTAGTCCGTTTTATGGGGTCACGTGACCATCGCTAGGACGCCTCGTCCTGTTTCTATCGTTTTATCGCATGGGGCGTTATGGGCGTGACCAATGGCTGACTATCCACGCGGTTAATATCGTTAAAACAAACAACGGGCTTGTTGATGCGGGCTGAATGCGCTCCAGAGACTTGCGACTCGGAGCTTGGGACAGAAACAGGGTCAGAAACGGGGACAAGGACGGGAACGTGGACAGGGTTAGCTTACGGCCAGCATTGTGACGTTGCTAAGAGCGCTCAAAAGTGGGCGTGGCCCAGCCCCCCTTACAAAGTTGACTTGCAATTGCGTGCAACAGGAACAAAAAAATATTAGAAAACAATCATTTGAGATGTGGCGAGAACTGAATGCACTTTTAAAACTGAACCGACTTTCAATACAGAGGCCATTTTAGTCATACCTTCTGCAAAGTTCCCAGGTCATCAGAACTGAACCGATTTTCTATTCCGATGTAGTTTTAATCATTGTTTATCCTCCCTAATAAATCTACATTCAAAGTTGAATAACATCAAATTTTTGGATTTCATGTCAAAAATCATGGCAAGATGTTGGCATGTGAAGCTCCCAAGTCCCTAAAAATGTCCTTCAATGACTTGAAATTGCCATAACTTTGTCAAAACTGAATCGATTTTCAATCTCGGGTTTATTTTGGTCAAAAATTATTAATCCTAAATTTACATGTGATACACTGAAACTTTTCGTCTTTATATGGATCGCATACAACTAAAATACCTTTATAAAGCATACACAAAAATCGAATTCAGCAAATGAAACATTAGCATTGCCTGCTTTGGGGCGCTCAGCACGCAAAAGTCAAAAATGCAGAAAACATAAAACAGAGAACCGAAGAGCGAAAACTGAAAACTGAAACGAAATGAAACGCAAAAACTCGCGATTGTTGGCAATTTGAAATTGTTTTAAATTATGGCTGCGGTTGGGCTTTTGTGGCGCTGCAGCCGCATGTTAGCCCCAATATGCCAGCAGCAGCAGCAACATAGGAAGAGGAGGGCAGCGTTGCCAGGGGCGGAGAAGGTGGAGGGGCGTGCCTTCGTTGCAGCAAATTATCTGGTCACATGCATTGTAATTTGAATGCAAGTTCGCAAAAATGTTTAATTTTTGCGAAACTAACGAAATTTTTTTAGTGTGTGCAAAATAATTAAAACGCAACAAATCGGCGGCAAATTGAGCGAATGCAAAAATAAATCAACGGTAAATTCTCGTGCAAATATCAAGTGTATTTACTCCCACACACACACACACACACACACTTAATTTGAGTGGGTTCACACCCGTTGTTGTCCGTTTTTAGCAGTGCTGCAACTTTAATTGCTTTGGTGGTTTGGACCAAATTAGATTCTGCGGTTTTGTCGCCGTTCGCCGCTCGACGTACGGCAATTGGCAATTGCCGCTTGGGCTTTGAGCAGCGGGTACTCATTCATCTTGAAACCCGGTGTTGCTCAGAAAACCAACTGCAATGCTAAATCGCATCTGATGCTGACGCCCCATCAATTAATGTTGTCAATGGCAACACAGAGAACAGACTGATAGCAACAAGAAAGCGGTAACAAAAGAGGGGGGTGCGGAAGGAGCAAGTAACAAATACATTTATCTGTTAAGCATTAGAATATATATATATATATATATTTAAGTATATAACTGCCACAGAATAGTTTAGATTGATTTGAAAACTCTAGAACTAAAGCATTGTTTCATCTGGACAGAGAAAAATACAAATAATAGAAATAAAAAAAAAATATGTATTGCAGTTGAGAGCAGAAAAGTTACGAATAAAGTGACAATGGATGCATGTGAAACTGTAAAAGGGACAGTGATGACAATGACAACGAGCTAGTAAAAAACAGAGCATCATTAGTTGAAAAAAGTGATAATTGATAGGAAAATAGGGAAAGGTGCAAGCTACTAATAAAAAGAACATGAAGCATGGAAAATGAATGGAATATTAAAGTAAGCGAAATAATGAAGAGAAATTTAAATGCCAAGGAGGGGCAATATTTTAAATTTGAAATATATCATCCATCATCTTTGAAGTTTGTGATGGGTGCTGATGTTAAGTCTATTCAAAATTGCGTAATTTGATTAAGCAAATATTAAATGGTATATGTTGTACATTATTTATATTATTTTGAATAAAATTTGTTTTTTTTATTGCTCTTTAATTATTTTCAATTGAAAAATCAACTACAATTATTTTCACTCATTTTCTTTTAGTTGCAAATTTTGTGATTATTTTATTGTATTTATTTGTTGGCTGCTGCCTACAGCTTTATAGCAACAGCAATAGGAATTTATAATTAACACAATTAAAATATAACTATCAAAAACCAAAATTAGAAAATAATAACATATATATTTAAAATCAATATAATAAATAAAATACACAAACTAAAAATGACTGCCTTGATTAAATAATCATATAAATAGATTTAAAACTAACGAAAATGTTTGCTGTGGTGTCGTAACAATCGAAAGTGTTTCAGCACTAATACATGGACATTAAATAAAATTAACTTTTTCCTATTCAGAAAATGTATATGTGTAAAAAGTACGGTATAAAGTCGTTCACTTTCACTAATTTTGTTAGGATATAAAAATACAAAAGCGGCAGCAAAAAAAAATAATATATATCTATTTTTTTTTGGGCAACCTGTCCTGCATTTTATGTGCCCGCGAGCCATTGACATTGCTCCTTGGCTAAATGCTGTCGTTAAGGACTTGATCCTAGATGCTGCCCCCTGCACCTGCTGCCCCTCCTGCTGCCTGCTGCTGTTACGCACCATAAAGTTGATTTATTTGTGAAAAGTTTTCGTAGCAAAAACGAAGCTGAGTTCTAACCAAAGTCGGATTGGGCATCTCCCTCTAGCCTGTGGCTAGTTGGTTTCAAGTTTGCGTTTGCTATTGGCCGGAATTTGTAAGCCTAATCCTAATGCTCTCTAATTACATTGGAGGCGCACAGCCAAACAGCCAAACAGGCGACAGTCCAAGGCCTGCTCTCTGCTAGGCAACTGCCGTTGTCTACTTGTTTGTTGCCTACTTTACGGCTACTTATCACGTTTTTTTTTTTTTGTTGCTCCTGCTGCGTGTGTGTTAAGTTGAATTGCCTGCCAAGTCGCTTCACTGGGCCTAAGCCAAAGACGCGCCTAATTATTTGCCCGCTGGCCAGGTTGCAGCCACAGCTGCAGAGAGTCAGACTAGGGGATCATTGAACTGGTCGGAGAGGTAAAGACAATGACACATAGCCAATACAGTGGTCTCAAACGATTAGAATTTTTGAGAAACACATTCAGTGTCTAATATTATTTTCGGTAAATATTATTTTGTCATAATTTTCTATATAGAATAAATATACACTTTTCTCTACAACAAAAAAAACATTGTTATTTCGAATATTTTCATTTTCGAGAGACCACTGTACTGCCATACCACACTTACCTGCACCCACATCAATTACAGGCGGAATGAGGTCAAAGCCACCTTACCAAGAATTTTCAGTAGTTTAGCCTGTGTGTGGGAACCACTTTTCTGTGTGGGCCTTTAGTGGGTGGGTGGAGATAAAGTGAAATGGAAATACAAAGCGGGAATTATATCTAATTATATATAATTAAATTTAAATATACCGAGCTAATATAGAGACTTTAAATTTATAATTTAAGCATGTAAACGTTTCCAATTTTCAGTGACGAAATGTTGTCTTTTAAAAAGAGTTTTATTATGTGTAAATATTTAGAACTACTGTCTATGTAATTATGTAAAATTATATAGCTTGGGGTATAATATTACTATTATTATTGGGGTCTATTATTATTATTAAAATAAATCTGCTTCGATTTTAATCGATAGAAAAATTGAAACAATTGACTGGAATATGTAAAAAAGGTCGTAGGGCCTTGGAATTCCGGGCTGTACCTTCTGGTATATAAATCTTGAACAAATCGTATGACTATATAACGTTAAAGCTCAGCTCTTTTGTAAAAATCCTATTTGATCTCTGTGCACCTAAAGCTGTGAACACCACGCAGGATGCCCAGAGCAATGACAAAGCAATTTCGCTAGGGTGAGAGAAGAGAGGGGGAGCGAGGAACAGTGGTACACTTAACAAGCATTTTGCATTTATGTCTAGATATATATTATCTGAATATTTTTTTTTAAATTTATGTTGGGTACTACAAATGGCAGGCACCTCCGCTGCCCCCGCCACGCTGGCTGCTGGCCTTTGGTACGCTTGGGCAAAAAGGCAAAGCGCCACAGCGCAAACAGCCAGCCAAAATGGCAAGCAATAAAAATAATTGCAAATTTCGAAATTTAAGTGTAGGCGTGTCTGCGACGTTTAAAGTACATTCGCCCCCCTCCCTACCCCACCAGCACCAACACCTGCCACAGCCACACCCCGTGTACACTGAGCGCTGCACAAACAATGGCCAACGAGGCGAATGCTCAACGTGCTGTAAAATCAGCGCGTCGCGGTTTCTTTTTTTCGTTGTTGTTGTTGTTGCTGTTGCTGTTATTGTTGAGCGCCATTTTTTTGCGGCAGTTGTGCAAGAGTACTATGTGTGTGTGTGTGTTGGTGTGTGTGTATTGGTGTGTGTTTTCTGTGTCTGCATGTGGTTTACAATCTGTTTCGCAACTCACGTAAAATATAAGGTAATTTGTGGAAATTTGATGTTTATCGTAAATTGTTTTTTATTTGCGCAATGTCACCATTTGCGGTTTGCCAGCGAGGGGGGAGGGGCACAGCTGCCAGTTTTACCAGACACACACACACAAACACACACACACCCGCACATTATATAAAAAGGCGGCCATTTTTTAATTGTGCCGCAAAACAATTGCAACATTTTTCAATTTACCTGCCCAACGCCATCCACAACAGCTCTGCGGCGTTTCATTCCCTTTTTTGCAGGCACTGTATTAATTGTTGCTCTTTTTGCAATTATTCGGTTAATCACCAGCGTCAGTATGTAAAAAAGTAAGATCAGCAGGCAAATTGCCACCACTTCAGTGATAAAACTCAATTTTGTTTTTGCCATTTTTTGATGTGATGTTTTTGTACTTGTACTTGTCTCTTGTTGTAGTAATATTGTTGTACAAAACTTTTACGACTGCTCAGTTGAATAAAAAATCATTGTTATAGAGTTTTACATTTGGGTTTATTCATATCATATCGTATGCATTTAATATCGTATTATTTTCATATATATATATATATATATTTATATATGTATATATTAATTACCAACTAAGTTATAGTTAAAATGTAGTTCAAGTAAAATGCTTGGAACGCCTGGCGACCAACATCTACAAATACACAAATCGTATATATATATATGTAAGTAGTTATGCATTTTATGTATTATAGCATATATGTATGTATGCATATCAGCCGATTTAGGACCGTTTCTAATAGTTTACAGATTGAGATTGAGAAAATTAAATAACAGGACGACTTAAATTGGACATCAAAATCGTTACTTATCAAACTACTTACACTGCTTTTGTTGTTGGACTATTTTTTGATTTGAGTTTATCTTCTTGCTTTTTTTTCTTACCTTATGGCTAACACATAGATTTGACTTCTTAAAGTTAGTACTACAATAGAACTTACTGGCAAAGGGATTGCGGTAAATATATAATTGGCAAATTATGCAATTTTATATATCTTTACTGTGTAAAAACTGACAGGAATTAATGAAAGTAAATCTTTAAACTTAAATCAGCTGAAATGTCTTATATAGTTTAATTGAAGTACTAAACTCATTTCAAAGAAATTTATTAAAACTCTGGAACTTTAGAAAATGCATTGCATTTTAGCATTGTAGAATGCAAATTTATTGGAACTTGAACTATTTTTTCTGTGCTTAAATCCCAACGCATTTTATAGTCTACTTTTTTTCGTTCCCTTTACTTTACTTTTACTCTTTTTTGTAAATAGCTATGGTTTTTTTTCCGTTTTATATATAGTTGTGTATTTACATTAATTAATCTTCTTTTATTATTATTTTGCACACTACGATAATTCTGATTTATTGTTATTAATTGTGTAAATATTTTGTATATACAATGTGCTTACAATTATTGGCTAATTTTAAATGTATTCCACTGTATTTTGTTGTATAATATATATTTAAGTTTTTTATGCATGCCTTGCATAAATATTTTAAAATACTGGTAAATCATTCATTATTATGTCTAGCTTTTTTTTTACCTATGTGTAATCTATTTGGAGTGAGCTAACACTATGCAGTTATTTTTGAGCCTACCCTGTACCCATTAAATGAATAAAAAGGGCATTATAGACTAGTACAAATATATGCTTAACAGGAAGAAGAACACATATTTGTATTTATATAGACATTTATGAAATCAACAATCAGCGAATTCCTTATATAGATACATACATAATTGGTATACACATCTTTCAGTATGTCATCTATATATATCTGGATATACTGAACTTTAGATAATAAGCACAGATTGTAAAATACTTAGCCTTAAGTTTAGTTTAGCGCTGAGTACAGGGTATCTCCACAACTAGTTGCCTTTCTCATCATTTGAGTTGCTTTTCTTTCGCATTTCTTTTGAGTATTTAATTAAGTTGTTAAATATCAAAATAAATGCCTCAATTTTGCTTTGGTGGAATTTAAATGTATTTGCTTATACTTTTTATTTGCTTAAATACAAATTGGATCAACTTTTAGCACAAAACACATTTTCACATTTTACAAATAGTTTTTAATAGTTTACCATTTATGTACGTATAAACATTTTCAGCTACTGAAAACGCAGCCAAAACAAAAGCTACGAAAATTGTTAATTTTTTTTTTATTATTTTTTTGTTGTTTATTTACAACCCATTTTGTTGCCATGAACACGAAATGAAAACTGTTTTCCACTTTTGCCTGAGCGAATGGAAAAGTGCGCTTAAAATTGTTTATAACTATGCGTGCAAGCGATTAGATTGCATAGAGGTGGGTATTATAAATATTTTGTGAGCTTTTAAGCCGGAAAAATTCGTGCGGTCAATAAAAGCGAGCTATGGCTCATTAGTTGTGAACTAAGAACGAAAATGTACAAAATAAAAATACTCATAAAAGCTGTTCGTAGGGATTCCCCAAGCAGAAGCCCAATTTGAGCTTGGCTTAAGCTGGGCTTAATATAAACTTGGGATCATATATATAAAAAATAAAATGAACTAAATAAAATACTTGGAAGAATATTTTAAAGTTTCATTATAAGTCTTTAAATAAATATTTAAAAAGCAACTATCGGAAATTGTATAAAAATAATGTAGACATCTGCAGAAGTTGATTCAATAAATATTTTAAATTAGGTATAATGACTTATTATATTGTTTTAAGTATAAAACTGTCAAAAATAACCTCCAATTAATTTCAGTTATATTCACTAACATTCTAAATCAACAGCTTCATAAATATCCAGCAGTAAATAAATATTTGCGGATCACGAAAACAAATTGTGGCACTGTTTAGATTTTGGCCTAGTGCAAATAAATGTAACTATTTTTGCGCTATTCTAAAGAGCATGCATTTGGCTAACTGTTAAATATGTTTATTTGTTTGTTGCTGATGCACTTATATTTGAAAATAATAATTCAAGCCTAGCATTTTTTTTTTATGTGATGTGTTGGAGCTTATGATACATTTAAATTGATATTTTGATGGTTTGGTTTTTGCCTGCTGCTTTCAGCCATGACAAAAGATTTTGTTATTTTAATATTTCATATTTGCGGTTTGTTTGCGTATTCCAAAAAAAAAAATATAAAATGCGAAATTGCTGTTTATTTCTCGCCTGATATTTTCATGGGTTATCCGGTTTTTCTTTTGCTTGCCGCTGGACACATTTAATAAATATTGAAAAATGGCATCTCTGAGTTTTTCTGGCTTATTTTCATGACCTACATATTTGCGATTTGCCAATTAAGCTGTAGAATGCGGCAAATAAATTGAAATTTGCGCTTTGATTTTGTCAACGCATTTGGCCAAAATTAATTTATAACATTTACGCAATCTAATTTGCAAAAACCGGAGCCTCAATTGTAATTTGTAATTACAATTTTCGTGATTATAAACGACGACAATGTAACAATTGAAATTAGCAGCGCAATTAGTTGTTGATCATTTTACCCAGCATTGTTCTTGTCAATAAAAACCCTTAACACACACCTCGCACCACTGGCCATTTGGCCAGCACAAAAACAATGGCTAATGAGTGGCCTTTGCCGTTTCAATAGTTTCAATAGTTTCAATATTTGAATGCCCTGCGGAGTAAATAGTTTTGAGTTCTCATTTTGCAACAAATCGAGCTACGCTTTAAAAGAGGTATTTCCGTAGGTATTTAATATACAAATATGCATTTCATTTGTTATCGATTAAAATGACAAGTTATCGATCAGTTTTCTGCATGTTCCGTTAGTTGTTTTGCTTTTGGTTCTCTTTTTGATTCAAAATAAATTATTGGAAACTTCAAGAACTTTATGAATCATCATTAAGTATTTCTACAAATTGATCATCACCCTCCAAAATATGTTAACGATCAAGTAATTAAATAGGGTATTTAATCTGCGACTTTGCCAAAGTTTGCCAATTTTTTTTGCTGCACTTTATTGTTGTCTATGCAATTAAAATGCCATTTTGTTGCTGTCTGAATGTGTTTATTGTGTGTGCGGCTGCAATAACTGTTTATTTAATTTTGCTAAATTTTCCATATTGGCCGCACAATTTTTGTTTGGATTTTCGCACAATCGTAACCTCAAAGGTGGCTTTTGTGTTTGGCTTTTGGTTTTACAACGATTTCAACCAGAATTTTCCGGCTATTTTAATTTTGTCGCCATTTCAATATGCAGCAAATGCACAACCTCAATTTGGCCACATTTTATAAATTAAAAGTCCATGTATTTGAATAGATAATGAAAAAAGATTAAACGATAATAAAAGCATATACCGCACCGAATATTCAATACCCTTGCGGGCATGTTTCTGTACATTGTTTAAATTTATGCGAATCAAAAATACCTCTTTCAATGCCTCATAAATTTATGAATACCCTCTGCAACGTCATAGTGTGTCCAATGTGTCGTATACTTAATTTTTTTTAAATGCTACTTTACTTTGTTTTTTTGGTACAAATAATATCTCTATTAAAGTGCTTGCTTACTATAGTTTTTTTTGTTGGTATTTTCGCGTATTTTGTTTTTGATATATTTATATATTTTTATATTTTATATAATTTATACATTAAATGCGTATAGCAGTGCTTAGTTCTACGAGTAAGTCTAGGTTTTTCGATTTTGCTTTACTTTTTGGTCGAAATTTGCTTTATAAATGATTTGTTTTTCATAGATAGATAGAAGACATCTAAAAGTATGCAATTTACTTTTCATTATGTAGCTTAAATGTCTAAAAATGTTAAATTTTATGTGTTTGCGCTCATTTTACTTACTTAATGCTAATGTCAAAACGTGCTGTTAATTTAAGGCTTAAACCTTATTTTATATTTTTGCTTTGAATATTTTTGTTGGTTGCATTCGGCTGTGGTTGGTTTTTCCCTTCACTAGCAATTATTTTAATTTGCTATATCCTGTATTATGTCCGCTGTAATGAGACAGAGATAAAAGAGAAAAAGAGAGGGTAAATCGATATTGTTTAGCGCTAGTTAAGCTCACTAATAAATAATGTTAAATTGGCACAATTTAAATTAATTAAAAACTCCATTAAAAAACGCTTTAAATTCATGCTTAGTTTTATTCACATTTAACGCCGCAAAGCTATTAATTTGTTTAATTTCGGCGCTAAAAATGTGAGCAAGCGTTAGGCAAGAATGCGCGACCGTGTAATACCCTGTATAAGAAATAGTTGCAATATTGATAATATTTAAAATAAGTAAATGAACCAAAGGTGGCTACATTTGTTTATTGCCTGCAATTGCTTCATAATTTTTTGTTATATACAGGGTATAATTATGTGTGTGCGCTGTGCGTAGCCCTGTTTCGGATGCAAATAGGTCAGCTTGTTTTTGAATGCACCGGCTAAGCACGCGATTTGAATATAAATACTCAAGTGTTTATATACAAATATACAAAAAAAAAATGTATAAAAATATATTTATATATATTTATTTAATATTTGAATGCATTGCCGCTCCAAATGCATCTGCGTTCAATCAGCGTGTGACGGCATGAATGCGAAATGAGTATTGCATTCAATATACATATATATATATATATATATGTATGTATCATCCAAATATCTATCTAAATGTATTATGTGACAAAAGCAGCGAAACATAATCAACACTCAGCGACAGTTCTGGAATGCAAAGCTCAATTCAAATGCCAAAACACTCAACTAGGTGAGCTCTGAGCTCTGCCATCTGTCAATGTGTGTGTGTGTTTGGGCTTGAATGTTATATATATATATATATATATATATATATATACGTGTGTGTGTTTGGTATTATTTGAAAAGTCAACTCTTGTCAAGTTTTGCGCTCTTTGTGAGAATGCGGCTTTTACTGGGTTTATGCGTTGCATTTTTGATCTCAATGCTATTCCCATTGAAAGTTTTGAAACCAACAAGTTTTGTTTATGAATAACTGAGTTTTGAACTGCAACTTGCGAGCAGTACTCTGATCATTTTAAAAAAGTTTAGGGTTGCTTTTTCTTGGTTTCAGCTCTTAACTGAAACTCCAATCATGCTGCTCACAGATGGCACCTGTCTTAAGAAAAAAACATATTATAAAAATAAGTATACCATTTTGTATTGTTGTCAGTTCAAAAACTGTTTAATTGAACCCATTGGAAATTTCGATTTAATTTCAACTTTTTCAGCACACTTTGCTTAATTACAGATCTGTTAAATATAACATATTACAAGATATAAGTGCTATATACCAGAGTAGATCAAAACAATAAAGAAAAAATATAAATTTATATACATTGAGATGAAAATAGATTCAGCTATAACATACCAAAGTCTCATATTAATTTTAAATATCTCATATAAACATAAATAAAAAATCTGTAAAATTGTATTTTCTAACGTATAACAACTATGCTTTTTGTACAAAAAGAAATATTTTCACGAATAACTACGCATGAACTCGGCATACTTAGTTATGTCTGTGTGGTTTTTTGTATATTTTATTTGTGTGTGATTTTGTCTCGCTGATTTCGCGCAACACTTTTGCACTTTGCAACAGCGCTGACAATTGCAACTTTAGCATAAATACATTTTCTGCATTTGCCACGCACACTTCACAACGTGACAGTTGCCATCCGCCAGCCCCGCACCCCTGCCCGACTCCCTCTATCCACACTTCAAGTCAAGTGCAAGTGCAAATCGTCGCCTGCGGTTGCGCCACTGCCCCGCTCACAATAGAAAATACTTTTGCATACTTTTGTGCGCACGCATTGAAAATTTATCAACGCTTTGCGGTTTTGTTTGCCAAATGCGCTTGAGGCATTTTATGTGGCAAATATTTAAACTCATATTTAGAGCGGACTCCAAACTTGAAAAATATCGAAAAATGTCTAAATCAATTAGCTGCAAACATTTTTCAAATTCCAATCGACATTAAGAGAAGCGTAAACTCTCTTTAAAGGTGACTTTTAATCGGATACGTTTGCTTAAAATTATAATAAAATAAAAAATAATAATAAATTATGTTAAAATACAATAAAAAAAGTAAATTTGGTTTTTATTAAATTGATAGCCTTTTCTTAAACCTGACGCTGCTATAACTTTAATTTGCAGCAATTGCCAAAATGTTCCAAGTATAGAGTTTGCCTGATTGTTTCAGGCTGAAAGAGTTTACGCGTGAAAAACTCAATAACCAATTTCAATTTCTTTTCTGAAGAGCTATGCAGACAATGCGAGTGCAATGCACCGAAAGAGAGCTCAAAGTGCAAAAGGCTCGTTCGAAATTTATGTTATGTTTCATTACCTAATAAACATTTTATGAGCGGTCAGTCAACACACAGCAACACACCTATACTCACACACACACATACACGAAATTGGTAAATTGTTTGAAAGATGCATAGAGCCGATGTCCGGAGCTCAGAATTTCCCGGCTGCCAACCGCCGGATAGCGCGCTGTTAGCTATGCCATAATTAACAAGCTCCGAACGGGCTCCAATGGGCTGCTGCTGATGGTACGCCATTTGGGGTTACCTGTTATACTCTACTCAATACCGGGTATTGCAGCTAGACTGTTTGCTTTGGTCTTATAATTTTGGGAAAACTACAAATATTGCTATTGCGCAAGAGAAACATTTTTTTAAATTCAAAAAATATTCAAAAGTATAATAATAAAAATATTAAAAGTATTGCAAATATTTGAATTCTAAATAAGAACAATATTTCTCAGCAACTTTCTCCATTTCGCTAATTTAAATAAATACCATAATTAGTATTATCTCTGCTAAACGCTTTATGCGAAAGTGTGTCTACATTTATAATTTTGTTTATCTCTTGTTATTCTGGTGGTTTTTTTTTTTGTGTAGAGTGTGTTTCGTCGGTTAATGTGCGTCCTTGTTCCCTGAGCTTTTGTCGTGGCCGCTGCTGGCTCATAAAACATGCTTGGCCGCAGGTATTCCAATGGCTTTCAACTAGCTGCTGCTGGCTCCTGACTCCTGGCTGCTGGCTCCTGGCTGTTGGCTGGTCCTCCGAGCGAGACTTGTTCCTGCCACGAGCTGAGCTCGCTCTCTCCCCGTCTCTTTCCAACACCCTCTCTTCCCGTATTTATGCCTATGAATATTTCATTTAATTGAAGCGCATTCATTACAGACCACAACAGCAGCCGCTTGCCACGCCCATCGTTTCCAAAAAAGCGCCCACTTTTGGCGTTGTAATTAAAATAAATTTATTACGCAAAATGTTTTGCCAAAAAATTTGTCAAAAGTTGTTGCCTTGGCATAAATAATGGCGACCTCTCCGTATAGCAGTTTATATGTGCATATCTTATGTGTGTATATGTGTGTGAGTGTGTGTGTGTTTGTGTGTATTTATTGCCTGCTACATGTTTAATGATCTGTCGTACGAACTGAACTCTGTGCCTGCTGTTTCTCGTTATTAGCTTGGAATTGATGCGGTTAATAAGCTTCTAATTGGTAATTTTGTATTGCTGCTGCAGAAGGAATGTAACGAAACAGAGTGCTCGACTAGAAAATATCCTGTTGTGCGTTGCAAGGAATATGAAAATGAACATGGTAATTGTCTTGATTTGGAGAATTAAAATAGACTTCAAACCATTAATAAAATAGCCTCGGAATCCGAAATCCGATGAGTTTTGACAAAGTTATGGCAGTTTGAAGTCTGGGATAGGCATTTCTAGAGGCTGGAAAGTTGACATGTCAATATTTTTTGATTGAAAATTGACATGAAATCCGAAATTTAGAAATATTTCAACTTTAAATGTAGAACTAATCTAGATGACAAACCAATAATAAAATGGCTTCGGAATACGAAATCCGACGAGTTTTGACAAAGTTATGGCAGTTTGAAGTCTGAAATGGGAGTTTTTAGGGGCTGGAAAGTTGACATGTCAACATTTTTTTGATTGAAAATTGACATGAAATCCGAAATTTGCTAATATTTAAATTTTAAATGTAGAACTTAGCTAGATGACAATCCATTAATAAAATGGCCTCGGAATCTGAAATCCGATGAGTTTTGACAAAGTTATGCCAGTTTGAAGTGTGGGAAGCGCAATTTTAGGGGCTGGAAAGTTGACATGTCAATATTTTTTGATTGAAAATAGACTTGAAATCTGAAATTTAGAAATATTTAAATTTGAAATGTAGAACTAATCTAGATTACAAACCATTAATAAAATGGTCTCGGAATCCGAAATCCGATGAGTTTTGACAAAGTTACGGCAGTTTGAAGTCGGGGAAAGGCACTTCTAACGACTTCAATCTGAACATATCATGTTTGATTCCCGTAAAATTGATTCTAGACTTGAAAAAACCTAACCAAAAATGTGCATCAAGCGGACTTTAAGAAAAGCTTGGTGAAATGAAGCCTAAAGCGATGCGCGGAATGTGCTCAAACAACGGCGAATAGAGACAGAGAGAAATATAGAGAGACGCTAAATGTTTGGCAATGCATTTGGCCTCTGATTGTTCCCCTTTGGGTTGCACTCCACCCTGCCCCGCCGCCAATAATCCGTCATGAACAGCCGCAAATGCGGCAATTGAATTGCACAGATCGGAGAACTCAAAAGCATTGCATACTTTGCAGCGCCAATAGAGAGACCACCTCCTGCCGCACCAAATTGCATCAAACAATGGCGAAATATTTTCGCTGGCTACGTCAAAAGATGCGCACCGACTAACAACTTTTCTACTTTTCAACTCAGCCTTCGAGTTGCACTTGCAACTCAAGTTTACTTTTATTGTTGTTGCTGCTGCTGATGCTGTTGCTGTTGCTATTGCCTTTGTTGTTGCCGGTTCTTTCTGGCTATTGCTGGCGCGTGGCAGCTAGAATGCTAAAAGCATAAGCACAACAAGAGGGAGTACAACTGAGCAAAATAAACTGCATAACTTGAATACGGCAGTAGCGAAGTAACCAACTAAAAGATACTCTTTTCTTGGGTTTAAAAAAAAATATTTCAATTTAACTAAGTTGGTTTAAATTTCGTGATATTTGTCTTGCAAAAATCGTTATATATATTTTTATAAGGTATTTAAATTATAAAAAATTACGAACTGATGATCTTCAGAAAATTGCAGATTCAATCTATATATTATTATTGTCAACATCTGCAAAGTCAGCTAAGCATTCTAGCAACTTAATAAATCAAATTCTTTTGTAGTTTACACTTTATTTGCTTTAAGATGTTCTCTGTTAGCTGTTGCCCAATTCCGGCATACCCACTCCCAATATAGAGGTAATAACAACAACAACAAAAAAAAAGGCCAGTGGCGCCTCTTCATCACGGTTTTGGTCTGTGGCGTACAATCATTTCTAGCTGCTTTCTTTTGCCGCTCTCTGCTTGGCCTTTACTTATTGCAGCCAAGAAGTGAACGGACATATTTTTTTGTCGGTATTGCTCCCAATGCTGTTGTTGCCTGTTTTCTGTTTCGATGCCATTTTGCTGTCTGTGGCCAAAAAAACGAGAGAGGCAAAAAAATGGGAACTCACTCTGTGTCAGCTGCAGTTGCTGTTCGACTTTGACTGCTTTGTTTTAATTGAAATGTTTTTGCAACTGCGGCGGCGGCGGCGACTAAGCGGATTAGAGCTCGTTCATAATGCACGAGCATGGTAAATATGAATGGCAGCAAAACAATTGAGACAACAGCTTCAGCTTCAGCTTCAGCAGCTGCTCTTGCTCCTGTTGCCTACTTTTGTCTATATAATTGAAGTAGCATTTAGTGCCAGGACACACAATAAAACAAGTGCCACAATGGAGTCCGCTGAATATTCAGCTCCACAGACGACAAGCAGTTTTATTTCATTCAATTTGTAAACTCTAAACGACCATTGTTAGTTTTTATACATTTTTTAAGATACATAAAGAAAAATCCAAGTAATGAAGTTAAATTGTGTACATCTGTTGCAAAGGAACCTACATACCAAATTTCAGATCTCTTTCTCATATAGTCTCTGAGTTTGTTGGGTCTGTTTCTGACACTTATCAAGTTACTCTGCTCCAAGTTATGAAGTTAAATAAATCTACATCTGTTACAAACGAACCTACATACCAAACTTCAGATTTCTACCTCATATAGTCTCTGAGTTCGCTGAGTCTGTTTCTGACCCTTATCAAATTTCTCTACTTATAGGGTAACAACACACACATACGACATGTGGTACTTGGTTTGTTGTTTTCTTTTTTTTGTACAGAAATAAGCAGCCCTATCAAAATGCTTTTTATACAACGACCGTTTTTTTATGGGCTGCATAGTTTTGCAGTGTGCAATGGTAAAAACTCGAAATTGTTGTGTCACTTTTTAAGCTCTCCGAGTGGTTTGCAAACTAATTTGGCAAGCTGCTGTGGTTAGTTAGAGAAAATGTCTGCCTTATTTGTTGATATGCATGCTGATGATGGTCAAATTTCTTTGCTCAAAAATCTAAATTTCAAAGCACATCTTAAAGTTTAATAGGCAAGAAGTAAATTTGTTTTATTGGAAAATACGAACTTTTTTATATAAATCTACTCATTTTAATTACTTAATTTATTTCTAAGCACACAAATATCTAAAAAAATAAACAACCGTGTAAGCACATTAAAGCATAAAACGTATTTCACTTTGCAAGCACTTGAAGCTTAAAGCTCATCTAACTAGCCTTCTATCACTTAAGGCAGCTGTATTTCACATAAAGATCTGCTGTAGACCTGCTTGCCTGCTCCACTGTCATAACTTAAATGAACCCATAAATCTTGAGGCTAGCTAATTTCTTTAGCAGTCCTCAAGCACTCGATAAATTTATAGACTTGCACGTTGCTTGATAATAAAAAATGAATAATGATTGTGCTAAACTAAACGAATCATCAGCATAAATCGGAGTCGTTAATATATGGAAATAACCTCTCCAAAACACATTCAACAACAGAATTTCGTTCGCTTTCTTTGCTGCTTTTCCCATGGTGTCAGGTTGCCCTCTCTCCCTCTCGGCCGCTCTCCCTCTCTCCCTGGCTTTGGTCTATTTCTATTTCTTTATTTTTTTTTTGTACTTTTTTATGGGGCATGTGGCGTTGCATTCTGTTCAGTGATTCACTTCACTTATAGCTCGCAGCGTTGTTTGATTTTGATTTTGTAAAATATTTTGTGCTCGTGCATTTTACATTTTTCGTTCGCTGCTGCTGCTGCAGTTTGTTTGGCAATATTTTTTCTACTTTTTTTTTTATTTTGTTGTATTTCTTGTTTTGGTGTTTTTTTTTCTTTTTCAGTTAGTATTTTTGTACTCCTATTTCATGTTGGCGCTTTAAGAAGGCGTACCGGGAGTTAAGGCAGTGGCAGGGGGAGAGGAGGGGGTCTGCTGCAATAGTTGTCGCTGCAAGCGATTTGTTGTTTTTGATAGACGAGGGGCGGCTAAAGAGGGGGGTCAGTACTAACAGGAGCCAAAGCTGACTATTTTATGTGCATTTATCTGTATATGCATATGTGTGTGTGTTCGTGTGTGTGTGTGTGTGTGTGCTTGTCTCTCTAGGGTTGCTTGCAAGCTGTGTCTGAATCCTGCTGCTCATGCATAAAAGGATACTGATGCAAATTGTACACATCCTACAGTGGCTGTTGCACAGCTTCCAACTCCTTGCAATTCTATTTTATTTGTAAGTGTGCCAAACCCCTTCTACTTTCTCTCTCCCACTCTGTCCCGCTATCTCGCTATTTTGCTCTCGCCACTTGCAACACTTAGTTGCATTATCAATCAAACTGATTTCTGAGCCATTCATCTGCCCTGCTTATCTGCAGCCAGTCAAGACAAACGGTCAACACCAGTGTTGCCAATTTCGTATTTGTTATTCCCGTTAAGTCTGGTATTTTTTAAAGAGCAGGTAACAGCTGAAAACTGCGCGTTGCGGTATTTTTTATGTTTTTTATCTCATTTAAATAATAAATATAAACATGTAAAGATATTAAAATCATAAAATTATTTTTATCATATATTTTCAATCATATAAATTATAAAATTTACTTTCATAAAGCAGCCTAGTCATAAAATCTGTAATAGTGTATAACTTATAGTAACCACAATATCTGCAGCTAACAAAAATAATGCCAAATTTTATTTTTTCAAAAATTCATAAATTTGAGATGTAGAATTAAACTAGATGCCAAGTACTGATCAAAATGGCCTCGGGATTGACAATCGGTTCAGATTTGACAAAGTTGTGGCAGCTTGAAGTCCGGGAAGGTCATTTATATGGAACATTTCGTTGTTTGGGCACTTTACAAGTCAATTTTTTTGTCCTTTTTGGCGTGATTTTTGACAGAAAAATGAAACACCACAAAATCACTTTTCGTATAGTTTTTTATACTAATTGAGACACCCACAATCAATTTAAATTAAAATTTCAAGATTCTATTTTTTTAAAAATCGAAGTTGGTAAGGGTCCCCCCTTATGCTTTTTTCGACAAAAAAATCCCAAATTTTATTTTTTCAAAAATTCATAAATTTCAGATGTAGAATTAAACTAGATGCCAAATACTGATCAAAATGGCCTCGGGATTGACAATCGGTTCAGATTTGACAAAGTTGTGGCAGTTTGAAGTCTGGGAAGGTCATTTATATGGAACTTTTCGTTGTTTGGGCACTTTACAAGTCAATTTTTTTGTCACTTTTGGCGTGATTTTTGACAGAAAAATGAAACACCACAAAATCACTTTTCGTATAGTTTTTTATACTAATTGAGACACCCACAATCAATTAAACGTAAAATTTCAAGATTCTATTTTTTGAAATATCGAAGTTGGTAAGGGTCCCCCCTTATGCTTTTTTCGAAAATAAATCCCAAATTTTATTTTTTCAAAAATTCATAAACTTGAGATGTAGAATTAAACTTGATGCCAAATACTGATCAAAATGGCCTCGGGATTGACAATCGGTTCAGATTTGACAAAGTAGTGGCAGTTTGAAGTCTGGGAAGGTCATTTATAAGAAACTTTTCGTTGTTTGAGCACTTTACAAGTCAATTTTTTTGTCACTTTTGGCGTGATTTTTGACAGAAAAATGAAACACCACAAAATAACTTTTCGTATAGTTTTTTATACTAATTGAGACACCCACAATCAATTAAACGTAAAATTTCAAGATTCTATTTTTTTAAAAATCGAAGTTGGTAAGGGTCCCCCCTTATGCTTTTTTCGAAAATAAATCCCAAATTTTATTTTTTCAAAAATTCATAAACTTGAGATGTAGAATTAAACTTGATGCCAAATACTGATCAAAATGGCCTCGGGATTGACAATCGGTTCAGATTTGACAAAGTTGTGGCAGTTTGAAGTCTGGAAAGGTCATTTATATGGAACTTTTCGTTGTTTGGGCACTTTACAAGTCAATTTTGTTGTCACTTTTAGCGTGATTTTTGACAGAAAAATGAAACACCACAAAATAACTTTTCGTATAGTTTTTGAAAACTAATTGAGACACCCACAATCAATTAAACGTAAAATTTCAAGATTCTATTTTTTAAAAATCGAAGTTGGTAAGGGTCCCCCCTTATGCTTTTTTCGACAAAAAAATCCCAAATTTTATTTTTTCAAAAATTCATAAATTTCAGATGTAGAATTAAACTAGATGCCAAATACTGATCAAAATGGCCTCGGGATTGACAATCGGTTCAGATTTGACAAAGTTGTGGCAGTTTGAAGTCTGGGAAGGTCATTTATATGGAACTTTTCGTTGTTTGGGCACTTTACAAGTCAATTTTTTTGTCACTTTTGGCGTGATTTTTGACAGAAAAATGAAACACCACAAAATCACTTTTCGTATAGTTTTTTATACTAATTGAGACACCCACAATCAATTAAACGTAAAATTTCAAGATTCTATTTTTTGAAATATCGAAGTTGGTAAGGGTCCCCCCTTATGCTTTTTTCGAAAATAAATCCCAAATTTTATTTTTTCAAAAATTCATAAATTTCAGATGTAGAATTAAACTAGATGCCAAATACTGATCAAAATGGCCTCGGGATTGACAATCGGTTCAGATTTGACAAAGTTGTGGCAGTTTGAAGTCTGGAAAGGTCATTTATATGGAACTTTTCGTTGTTTGGGCACTTTACAAGTCAATTTTGTTGTCACTTTTAGCGTGATTTTTGACAGAAAAATGAAACACCACAAAATAACTTTTCGTATAGTTTTTGAAAACTAATTGAGACACCCACAATCAATTAAACGTAAAATTTCAAGATTCTATTTTTTTAAAAATCGAAGTTGGTAAGGGTCCCCCCTTATGCTTTTTTCGACAAAAAAATCCCAAATTTTATTTTTTCAAAAATTCATAAATTTCAGATGTAGAATTAAACTAGATGCCAAATACTGATCAAAATGGCCTCGGGATTGACAATCGGTTCAGATTTGACAAAGTTGTGGCAGTTTGAAGTCTGGGAAGGTCATTTATATGGAACTTTTCGTTGTTTGGGCACTTTACAAGTCAATTTTTTTGTCACTTTTGGCGTGATTTTTGACAGAAAAATGAAACACCACAAAATAACTTTTCGTATAGTTTTTTATACTAATTGAGACACCCACAATCAATTAAACGTAAAATTTCAAGATTCTATTTTTTAAAAAATTGAAGTTGGTAAGGGTCCCCCCTTATGCTTTTTTTGACAAAAAATGACAAATTTTATTTTTTCAAAAATTCATAAACTTGAGATGTAGAATTAAACTAGATGCCAAGTACTGATCAAAATGGCCTCGGGATTGACAATCGGTTCAGATTTGACAAAGTTGTGGCAGTTTGAAGTCTGGGAAGGTCATTTATATGGAACTTTTCGTTGTTTGGGCACTTTACAAGTCAATTTTTTTGTCACTTTTGGCGTGATTTTTGACAGAAAAATGAAACACCACAAAATAACTTTTCGTATAGTTTTTTATACTAATTGAGACACCCACAATCAATTAAACGTAAAATTTCAAGATTCTATTTTTTTAAAAATTGAAGTTGGTAAGGGTCCCCCCTTATGCTTTTTTCGACAAAAAAATGACAAATTTTATTTTTTCAAAAATTCATAAACTTGAGATGTAGAATTAAACTAGATGCCAAATACTGATCAAAATGGCCTCGGGATTGACAATCGGTTCAGATTTGACAAAGTTGTGGCAGTTTGAAGTCTGGGAAGGTCATTTTTAAGGAACTTTTCGTTGTTTGACCACTTTACAAGTCAATTTTTTTGTCACTTTTGGCGTGATTTTTGACAGAAAAATGAAACACCACAAAATAACTTTTCGTATAGTTTTTTATACTAATTGAGACACCCACAATCAATTAAACGTAAAATTTCAAGATTCTATTTTTTTAAAAATTGAAGTTGGTAAGGGTCCCCCCTTATGCTTTTTTCGACAAAAAAATGACAAATTTTATTTTTTCAAAAATTCATAAACTTGAGATGTAGAATTAAACTAGATGCCAAGTACTGATCAAAATGGCCTCGGGATTGACAATCGGTTCAGATTTGACAAAGTTGTGGCAGTTTGAAGTCTGGGAAGGTCATTTATATGGAACTTTTCGTTGTTTGGGCACTTTACAAGTCAATTTTTTTGTCACTTTTAGCGTGATTTTTGACAGAAAAATGAAACACCACAAAATAACTTTTCGTATAGTTTTTTATACTAATTGAGACACCCACAATCAATTGAACGTAAAATTTCAAGATTCTATTTTTTTAAAAATTGAAGTTGGTAAGGGTCCCCCCTTATGCTTTTTTCGACAAAAAAATCCCAAATTTTATTTTTTTAAAAATTCGTAAACTTGAGATGTAGAATTAAACTAGATGCCAAGTACTGATCAAAATGGCCTTGGGATTGACAATCGGTTCAGATTTGACAAAGTTGTGGCAGTTTGAAGTCTGGGAAGGTCATTTCTATGGAACTTTTCGTTGTTTGGGCACTTTACAAGTCAATTTTTTTGTCACTTTTGGCGTGATTTTTGACAGAAAAATGAAACACCACAAAATCACTTTTCGTATAGTTTTTTATACTAATTGAGACACCCACAATCAATTAAACATAAAATTTCAAAATTCTATTTTTTGAAAAATCGAAATTAGTAAGGGTCCCCCCTTATGCTTTTTTCAAAAATAAATCCCAAATTTTATTTTTTCAAAAATTCATAAACTTGAGATGTAGAATTAAACTAGATGCCAAGTAATGATCAAAATGGCCTCGGGATTGACAATCGGTTCAGATTTGACAAAGTTGTGGCAGTTTGAAGTCTGGGAAGGTCATTTATATGGAACATTTCGTTGTTTGGGCACTTTACAAGTCAATTTTTTTGTCACTTTTGGCGTGATTTTTGACAGAAAAATGAAACACCACAAAATCACTTTTCGTATAGTTTTTTATACTAATTGAGACACCCACAATCAATTGAACGTAAAATTTCAAGATTCTATTTTTTTAAAAATTGAAGTTGGTAAGGGTCCCCCCTTATGCTTTTTTCGACAAATAAATCCAAAATTTTATTTTTTCAAAAATTCATAAATTTCAGATGTAGAATTAAACTAGATGCCAAATACTGATCAAAATGGCCTCGGGATTGACAATCGGTTCAGATTTGACAAAGTTGTGGCAGTTTGAAGTCTGGGAAGGTCATTTATAAGGAACTTTTCGTTGTTTGAGCACTTTACAAGTCAATTTTTTTGTCACTTTTGGCGTGATTTTTGACAGAAAAATGAAACACTACAAAATTACTTTTCGTATAGTTTTTTATACTAATTGAGACACCCACAATCAATTAAACGTAAAATTTCAAGATTCTATTTTTTTAAAAATCGAAGTTGGTAAGGGTCCCCCCTTATGCTTTTTTCGACAAAAAAATCCCAAATTTTATTTTTTCAAAAATTCATAAATTTGAGATGTAGAATTAAACTAGATGCCCAATACTGATCAAAATGACCTCGGGATTGACAATCGGTTCAGATTTGACAAAGTTGTGGCAGTTTGAAGTCTGGGAAGGTCATTTATATGGAACTTTTCGTTGTTTGGGCACTTTACAAGTCAATTTTTTTGTCACTTTTAGCGTGATTTTTGACAGAAAAATGAAACACCACAAAATAACTTTTCGTATAGTTTTTTATACTAATTGAGACACCCACAATCAATTAAACGTAAAATTTCAAGATTCTATTTTTTTAAAAATCGAAGTTGGTAAGGGTCCCCCCTTATGCTTTTTTCGAAAATAAATCCCAAATTTTATTTTTTCAAAAATTCATAAATTTGAGATGTAGAATTAAACTAGATGCCAAATACTGATCAAAATGGCCTCGGGATTGACAATCGGTTCAGATTTGACAAAGTTGTGGCAGTTTGAAGTCTGGGAAGGTCATTCATACGGAACTTTTCGTTGTTTGGGCACTTTACAAGTAAATTTTTTTGTCACTTTTAGCGTGATTTTTGACAGAAAAATGAAACACCACAAAATAACTTTTCGTATAGTTTTTTATACTAATTGAGACACCCACAATCAATTAAACGTAAAATTTCAAGATTCTATTTTTTTAAAAATTGAAGTTGGTAAGGGTCCCCCCTTATGCTTTTTTCGAAAATAAATCCCAAATTTTATTTTTTCAAAAATTCATAAATTTGAGATGTAGAATTAAACTAGATGCCAAATACTGATCAAAATGGCCTCGGGATTGACAATCGGTTCAGATTTGACAAAGTTGTGGCAGTTTGAAGTCTGGGAAGGTCATTTATAAGGAACTTTTACAAGCCAATTTTTTTGTCAATTAAAAATACTTACCCAGCTGCTGCTGCTGTTGTTGTTGTTGCTGCTGTTGTTGTTGTTGTTGTTGTTGCTGTTGATCCTTGCGCTGCGGCGGCAGCGGTGGCTGCTTGGACTTGCGTAGTGTTCCATAACGTTGAGCTGCCTGCAGCATCTCGTGCGGCGCCAGCGGCTGCTGCTGCTGCGGTTGCTGCTGCACGGATGTCAATGGCTGTGGGGCAAAGCTCTGCTGACTGAGCGAGCTGGTTACTGTGTTGATGTGCGGATAGCCGGCGTAATCCACCAAGCCACTGAACGCAGATGGCGGTCGCTGTTCCACATAGATTTGTTGGCTTTGGGCGGCGGCGAGTTGGAGTCGCCAGAGCGCCTCCTGTGACAGATCGCGTGCATTGCTATAGTTATTCTCCTGGCTGCCGTTCGACCCTGCAAGAGAAATGCATATTCATTTAGCAAAGGATTGTGGCTGCCATAAAAGTAGCGCCAGGTGCTCTCGAATACGACAAGATGTGCAGGTGAGTCGGTGAATGAATGAATGAAGGTGCTGTGGCACAGGCAGCAAACATGAAAGTCACAATGGCTAATTGGAACACAGAAAACGTGCCGCGTCATGCTCATCATGCTCAGCTGTCCGGCAGTGGAGTTGTGGACCGACGCCTTCGTCTTGGTTTTCAGCTGCGGACCCATCTGCATTTGATACACTCGACAGTTTGCATAATTTAGTCTGTAGTTGATGGACGACCCAATTCGGATTAAATTACTCGGGCCACGAGCAAATATTGCGCATACTTTAAATTATTTAAATTCATTTTAGTTTCGCTTGAAATTCAACTTAGGGTGCACTTGTATTTAATATATGTGGCATTTGATAATTGTGCTAGAAATGTTGCTGTGCATAAGAAATAAATACATATAGATTTTCATGGTGGCAGCAGGAATTTGAATTAAACATATTTTAAAGCTTTCCTTTCGTTAGTTTATTTATTTTATATACACATTTTTGTCATTTAATATAGAAAGTGAATTTATTAAATATTTATTTAATAGCCCTAAAGCCAAATGATCCAAGTAGTTGATTATATAATGTGATGTGATTAAAAATAAATACATATAATTAGACAGATTTTCATCAGCTTTTCGTTACAAGTCTATAGAAAAATATTGAAAAAAAAAAGAAAGCAGACTGAACCCAATTTCGGTCATAGTACATTTTTAGACTGCAAAATCTTAACATTTTAGCCACATATTTTTAACACGCAGCTTTGTAGAATGTCCTTGCTTAAGTCACCGGTCAACTTGCGGCGACTTAGGCTAATATCGCTGAGCCATAATTTCCAATGTAGTAAACAGTTTTTCAAATGGACTATGCCACAGTTGCAGGTGCGTGACAAATCCGCGGACACGAAGCCACAGAAGCACCCGCAGGATGAGCTGCAGAAGGAGCCGCAGCTGCCACAGCGGATGCAGGAGTTGTCGCAACGGATGCCAGAGAAGCCGCCAAGGATGCCAGAGCAGCCGCAAAAAATACCAGAGAAGCCGCAAAGGATACCAGAGAAGCCGCAAAGGATACCAGAGAAGCCGGTGTTCAAAGCGAAAGCCGTAGCGCTGCCGGTCATTAACATCAAGGATCAGCGGGACAAATGGTTGGCCAAGGTGTCGCCCAAGATGCAGATCAAGACGAGACCGAAGGGATGTGTGGAGGGAGCCAAGCCCATTCAGCAAAATACTCAATCCTTTGGCATGCCACGCGAATTTCAACAGCCACAGCCGCCAAAGAAGTCGGCGGAAGGACAGGAGAGTCGCGGCAACAGCGTCTCCGAGCGCAACTCCTGGATGAGTCGCATGCATGGCGGGCAGCAGTCGAAGCAGGCGCAGTGGCTCAAGGATATGCAGGCCAAGCAGCAGGCAGGACGCGACATCCATCAGCAGAAGCTGCAGCAAATCAACAAGCAGCAGCCGGCAACGGAAACGGCTGCCAAGGCGGAGGAGGCACCCGTTGAAGTGGTGCCCAAAACTCCCGAGCGTTTGGCCTACTTGGCGGCCATTCGGCAACTCAACGGTTATCTAATACACGAACCCACCGCAGGACGTGCTCAGTCCAAGCCGAGCAGCGATCAAATTGATCCGATTATCGAGCATACGCTGATGTGTTTGAGTGAAACGGGCTTTGATCCTGCGCAGCTGGGCCAGCTACCCGTTATACAGGTGGCCGGCACCAAGGGGCGTGGCACCACCTGTCTGCTTGTGGAGGCTATTCTACGATCGCATGGCATCAAAACCGGAGTGCTGTGTGCCCCACATTTGTTCCTAACCAGCGAACGCATCAGGATCGATGGCGAATCCTTGGATGAACAAAAGTTTACAGAGCTATTCTTGAGATTGCAATCACAGCTGCTGAAGATGCAACCGCCTCCGAGCTACAACAAGTTGTTGACTGTGATGGCATTTCATGCGTTTCGCAATGCCAACGTGGAGGTGGCCATTGTGGAGGTGGGCAGCGGCTGTGCCAGCGATTGCACCAATATCACCGGACATGCTCAGACCATTGGCATCAGCACACTCGGCTGGGAGCAGAGCTTCAGCCTTAGCAACTCCCTGCGTGATATTGCGTGGGCCAAGGCGGCCATAATGAAGAAGGACTCAAGTGTTTACACGAGCACCGGTCAAACGGAATGCTGCGAGGTCCTTGGACAACGTGCCAAGCAGCTGGGTGTTGAGCTGCATCGTGTGCCCGCCTATCCGGCGTATATCGAGGATAATCAGGACTGCAAGCAGCTGCTGAATGGCGTCAACTTTGGCGTCAAGCTGAACGGATCGCTGGCCATTCAACTGGCCTATGATTACTTGAGGCGTTACCATCCCGACTATGTGGTGGGAATGGAGCATAATAGCACACTGCTGACGCCGGGTGCCAAGCGCGGACTGGAGCTCTATGAGCAGCGCGGTCAGTTTGAGGTTATGAAACACGATATATTCAACGTTTATCTGGACAGTGCGGATACGCTGGAGAGCATGATGATGTGCCGGGAATGGTTCTATACGCGCACGCGCAGCAGTCGCTCCCCCAAGGTGCTGCTCTTTAGCAAGGTCAACGAGTTCAATTCCAAGGATCTGCTGACCATATTGCGCCACAATATGCGCTTTGAGGAGGCCGGCTTTGTGCCCAGTCCCAGTTACTTTGAGGGCGAGTCGACGGAGCAGCAGGAGCAGGAACACGAGCAGGACAATGATGCCAAGGATGCGCTCAACTGGCAGGGCATGGAGGAGCTGCAGCGTGCCCGTCGCAATGCCAGCAACTGGCGCTCCTTGTGCGAGGAGAACGGCACCCGCGACAACTCGCAGCTGTCCATCTCCATCGAATCCTTCTTCGATCATCTGCGCGAGAAATATGGCAAGCAACGTTATGGCATGCGCAATGAACTGGATATCCTGGTCACCGGCTCCAGGGAACTGGTGGCCGGCACCATTCAAGTGCTGCAGAAACTGAAGGACAAAGAGTTTGGCAAATGGCGCTAAAGGAAAGAAAGCACACACACACACACACACACACACAATTGGGGAAAACACAGAAAGATGATACTCGAAAAGAATTGGGGAAAATCATCTCGTATAATAACATGTTACGTGTTTTAGTTAATGTTTTTGTATGTATGCACATGTATGTATGTATGTATATGTATATTAGTCAAATTTCTAGTTATTCTTTTTCATCAAATAGAAATCGCAAAGAAAATTGGGTGTTTACTTTAGAGGGAATTCCTAGAAAGGAAATTCATCAAAAAAGTTTCCAGAAAAAATATAACAACAATATATAAAACAAAATTTGGAAGTTTATTAATAATAAAATAATATATTTATATTAAATATTATATTATATGTGTGAATTATTTCATCTTTGCAATAATCTTTTTTTGTTTTATTTGCAGCCCATTTCATAGACCAAATTTCGGTAAGTATTTCCCATATAATACTCAACGATATATTATATTATTTTATCACAACATATATAGTGCAAAAACGTGAGGTAAATGAAGAAGAAGAAGTAGAAGAAGAAGAAGAAGGAGAAGAAGTAGAACAATTGGTGCATTGGTGCAGTTATATAACGCAAGTGTTGCAAGCAGCAAGCAGCAAGCAGCCAGCAGCAAGTTGCAGGCTGCAAGTTTGAATGGTGCAAGTTGCCATTCAGTTAGTTATTGGCGTCGTGTGTGCATTTTGTGGTGCAAAGTTCAAGTGTGCGGTGGTGCGGTGCTTCTGCTGGTGGCGCCCCACTTGCTCTAATCCCCACAATATAAATGCATACATATATGTATATTGTCGGGCCTGCCCCCGCTAAAACACCCCCCGCGGCCTGCAGCATGTGTGCGTGTTTTACCTGTGATGGCTAGCGTTGTTGTTGTTGTTGCGGTTTTGGCATTACGTGATGTTGTTGTAATTGTCGTTGCCAGCGCCGTTGTGGTGGCTGCCGTCGCTGCGGTCACCAGCTGCTGCTGCTGCTGCTGCCCCCTCGCCAACAACTGACTGCCAAGGTTGCCACGCTTTAAGGTGGAATTGTTGCTCATGTTGTTGCTGTTGATGTTGCTGTTGTTGCTGTTGTTGCTGTTGGTGTTGTTGGTGGGCTGCTTCGTTAGTTTGGCGGCGCGTGCTGCTTGTAGGTGGCTGCTGTTGGCTGGAACTGGTGTCGCCTCAAGTGGTCCTGCTTTGGTTGCAACCACACGGACCACACACACACACACACATATACACCCATTCACACACACACACACACACACACACACACACACACACACACACACACACACACAGACAAGCAGCAACAAGAGCCCCACGTTATGTGTCGCCAGTTTCGTTGATTTTCCGGTTGGTGGGCAGAGTGGGTTTTTTTTTTGTCGAGAGGGCGGTGGGGGGGAATGTAAAGAAATAGTAATTAAGTTGGCGTTGGCGACGCGCATTTAAGTGTAGAATCAAAAAACAAAAACGTGGACGTCCTAATGAAAGCAGCAACAACAAAGCAGCTAAAACACCAAATGCACCATGGCGCAGAAATGCACTTTTTTGGGCACAAATTCAGCTACCGTCAATTAAAGTCGTTGTACTGTGGTTCTGCTGCATTTTTCTCTTAGACTTGTATGTTCAAACTGTAACCATAAGCCTTAAAACTGTTAATTATATAGTTTTTACCCTTGGTCTTGAGTAATCAAGCTCTTAATAACAAAATAAAAAATACAATTGCTTTTCTGAATTTTTCTGAAAATGTGAAACACTTTTACGCAGATATGATAAATATATATATATAAAAATTTCAAAATTTGCAATCCTAGCTACAAAATTTTCGAAAAAATGATTCTTGTAAATACATTTTTTTTTATGTATTTTAAAATTCAATTCTATTTTTTGTTTGTCTTTACTAATTTTTGCCACAAAAACCAAGCAATATTACCATAGTGCAATGTTGCCAAAGGCCAACAGTAACACACACACACACACACACACAGAGACTCGCACACACCAAAAACACACACACACACACACACACAATTAAACTGCATTCTGTGGTGCATATTTTTTTGGTCAAACTTGCTGGCAACGTTGGTCGATGGATTGTATAAGGGGTGTGGGGTGTGGCGGGGTAACTGGGTAGCGGGTAGTGGGTAGTGGGTAAGGGGGGATGGGACTACCTTTTAGTGAGCATGTTGCCTTTCAGTCAGGCGCAAAACTTTTTCAACAGTTTCTGAAAACTATCAAAACATTTTTCTGGTCCTGGCGCGTCCCTGCTATGTAGGTCTGTCTAGGGCTTTCTACTTCAATATCAGCAAAAGGAAAACAAAAAAAAAAAAAAAAAAAACAATTTTGCAAAGCGTTTATACAAAACGATTTTCACTAGTTAGAAGCATTATGCTCATGCAACATAATTAAAAACGGTTTAAGGCTCTTAAACACAGTTTTTAGTATGTGACCTTCATGTGTTATAATTCTCATGTGAATGCTATTTTAGTGTTTAATTTCTGGGAAAAATGTCGAAAGTGTCAGGAAATTTGTTGAAGAGGCAAAGATACTTTTACTACTAACCTACATATTTTCTGGTATTTATTCTTGTTAATTAAAATACTAATTTAGTGTGTCTTGAATCTAAAATATATTTACTTTTTTTTATCTAGCATCTAAAATACTTTTACTTGTATTTAAATTTAAAAACAAATTATTTTTAGTCTTTCTCTAACTTCCCATCTAATTTTAGTTTTTTGCCCAACTCTTTGTCGACTTATTTTCAGCTTATTCTCATTAACTCTAAATACTTTTTCAGCAGTTTCAATTAGGCCTTAAAAATAATAGCTAGTTGGCTTTTAATCCTTAAGACTTTTAGTCGGCACAATCTGAGATGCTGCATGAGATGTGATTTGTTCGTTTGTTCCATTTAGTTTTTAATTGTCTCCGTGTTTGTTAGGCGACATTTTGCGGCTCAAGTGGCAGCCACTTGAGGGCCCCAAAAAAAGGACGACTTTGGCAACAGTTTGTTTTTTTTTTTTTGTTATGAGTTGTAGCTGTTTGAGAGCAATTGCAGTTGTGAAGGATGGCCGACGGCTTAAAGCCAATTAAAAACTTGCTGGCACAAAAGAAACGGCTAACGGTTTAATTCTCACTTAATTGGAATTACGCTGGATACACACGTACACACACATACATACATATATATAAAGACAAGACAGGACTCAGTGGGCTGTCCGAATCGGATAGCCGATTCCACCGCCGGCTGATGATGTCATTTTGGTTGCCAAGGCATTGCGTTGTCCTGGAGCTGGCGATGCTGGCGCGCTGCTTATGCAGGACACGTAGCACAGCGAGAGTGAGAGACACAATTTGCATGAAGAGAAAGGCAATGAGGGAACTGGCCGGCTGTGTGGACTCTAGATTGACATGCAATGCAATTACGCCCAAAAAGCAGGATGAGCTGCAGCAACAAGAGGCGTCAAAATGGCCGCCATAAATCTGCGCAGTCCAGCCCAAAGCAACAAGAGTGCTCTAGTCGAGAAGTGCCCGACTAGCCGATACCCTGTACAACATATACAAGAATTCATATACACGGCAATATAAAATCTTGTCTCTTTCATTTCATTTAGTTATATAAGTATACACCTAAAATTTAAATATATTTTTTTTTACAAGTAAACTAACGGTAGATTACTTTTAGCTGTTTTTATTCCAAATTTGATGTCTCTAGCTTTTATAGTCTCTAAGATCGTGGGCTTTAAGCAGACAGACAGTCGGTTAGTTAGCTTGGGAAACATCTACTGCAGTTACAGAACGTAAACACCCATTTTGAATGTGTACAGGGTATACAAAATACGACGCTTAATGAACAATCCAACGGCATAAGTTCCCACTCCCACTCCCACTCCCACTCCCACTGCCAGTTGCTTTTAAGCATTGTTTTTGGTGCGCCTAGCCGCCTACTTACACTCGCCATGATGTCCGGGATTGGAGGAGGGCAGCACTTGATAGCTGTCGCCATCGATGCCAATGGCACTTGTCACGTGATATCCATAGCCATTTGGGTGCGACTGCTGCTGGTTGACACCATAGTGTCCTTGCGAGGACTTGGTCTGCGTTTGATACTGCTGCTGTTGATGCTGTTGTTGTTGTTGTTGTTGATGCATCTCGCCCTGCTGCATGTTTAGCTGCTCGTCGGGATCGTGCAAAGCTGTAAGTGTTAGCTCCATGCCACCATCCAGCTGCTTGCTGTCCAAACTGCCCGTTGGATAATATGGCGGCGGTGGCGGCGGCAGCGTCGTTTGTTGCTGCTGCTGCTGCTGCTGCTGCGTGGCGTCTCCAGTTGCTGCTGCAGCAACAGCCAGCGAACCACGCGTTGCATCCACATCGTACTCCTTGGCGCCTTGGCCAGCCCCTGGTGTCGCTGTCGCCGCATTTGCTGCCGCCTGCTTCTTGGCCGCATGCGTGCGCCGGCAGCGACAGAAGCCGTACAGCAGCGCCAGCAGCAACAGAAATGAGAGAGCAGCAATGATGATGGCCACCAAAGCCGAGGTGGTCAGCGTGGAGCGGTGCGGCATGTAGGATTTGCCAACTGCAATGAGACGATACGAGACGAGCGCTTGATGTAGATTTATTGCTTGTCACCAATGGTGGGGGGTGGCATTTCTCTTAACTGTACTATTTTCCAATTGTGGTAATTTAAGGAAAATGTTTAACAGCTAAAAAAAGTTGCTTTAGGCACCAGCTCATTTACACAAAGATACTTTTTCGCATATTTGCTATATGCCATGACAAAAGAACTAAATAAAATACTTCGAACTGATTATTAAAAAATTATTCTCAAAGTATTTTCAATGAATAGAAAAATTACCAAAACAATTTTTGCTAAACAAACAAGACAAAGTTTTCAACAATAAAGAAAAAGTTTTCTACAATATGAGAAATCTGCATTTCTTTGACTAAAATATTTATTTTTTTTATCAAAACATAATTTTTCTGTGGATAAGTTTCTACTTCGATTGCAAACAATATTATTTAATTTCATTTCATTTATAAACGCAACATTTTTAATTTGATTGTAGAAAATATTGCATTGTTTTATTGGGTGAAAACATTTTTAAAGATTTTCTAACTGGCAAAGAAAAGTAGAATTTTAGTACATTTTTTAAAAAGTCAACCAGTTTGCTTGGTGCCCGATTAAGGCAGATTGTAAATAAAAAGAAAAGAAAAAGGGAATAATTTCTAACATTGTTTTGTTTTTTGATATAAAATATTTGTTCCTAAAATTTGTAAATTTGCAATCAGCTTTATGCTGATTGTGAAATGTTTTGTATTATTTTCTTAAGAAAAATCAATGCAAAATTTTTCCGATTTTTCCATTGATTTGATGAGTGGTTATACTTACTTTCCGCATTGGCGTATGCACCACAATGCTCATGATTTGCGAGCAGGCAGAGCTTCACCCGCACCACCGGTCCCGGTCCTGCAGTCTCCGCCAGCGCCATGGTGCGATCCTCGCCGAGCTGCCCAGTGCCAGGACTCAAACTCCTACCCGATGTGGTTGCCGTGGTGTAGTGAGCGGTGCGTGCGATTTGATTGAGGACAGCCTCTTTGAAGGTCGTCTCACTGCCCGAGGGCACCAGCGTCAGTGTCTCCACAATCTCCCACATGGGCACCGTGGCATCTCGAGTGACCAGCGACTCCACAACGGCAATCAGCGAGAGACAAGTGGCGGCCACATTGATGCCCAGCACATGCGAATTGGGATCGTAGCTGACGTGTAGCGGCGGCGGTATTTTGCTCACCTTGGTGGTGGCCAGCACCTCGTTGGAGTAGCCAGAGGTGCCTTTGGCATTCAGTGCATACACCTTGAACATGTAGCTCTGGTGCTGATCCAGCGGTGCCAGCTTGCACGGATTCTCGCGAAAGCAATTGAACTCAATCCACTCGTGGGCACCCACCTGTCCCGACGAGCTGCTGCTCAACTGATAGCTACTGGGCGCTGTATATGCCAAGCCGGAGCAATCCGACAGCAGTTGCTCGCGTGGCGTTGCCACCCGACGATAGCTGACCAAATATTTGGTGCTCATCAAGCCACCATTGAAGCCCGGCTGCCAATTGAGCACCGCATAATTATGAGCCACCTCAAGTACCTGCATAATACACAAAAAGCATAAAAGATTTGTTTTTAGATTTGTATTTTAGAAATCAGTAATCTAGTCAGGGTTGGGTTACATTTTTCGACTGAACCGATTTTGATCAGGAATACCTTTTTTAAACATTATAATTCTAATGCAGGATTTTTAAAAAAAAAAAACAAACGATCGGTTCAGTTTTGGCCATAGCTTTGTCAAAACTAAACCGATTTTGTTCGGGAATACCTGTTTGATCATGGTTTGAGAACTTCATTAAATTGAATTGAAATTTCGGTAGAACTAATATAAAATTTAAGCCTAAAAAACACATTTTGGGATGGAATGGATCGCATCACAATTTGTATATTCAAAATCATTTCGGTACCTACCTTCAATGCAATTGGTTTCTCCGGCGGACCCTTTGGCTGTAGACGTATTTGAGTGCGTATGGTATCCAAGGGGTTGACGGCACGACAGGTGTACTCGCCATAATCCGAGTGCTGCAGATGAGCAATGCGCAGAACCGATGTATAGATATCATTATTCTCCATGCGTGTGCTGATCTCGTAGTGACCGTCCGAGGACATGGTCAGTGGCGAAGGATTGCTGCTGAATTGCCACTGAAACTCCGGCTTGGGATAGGCCTGAACCTTGCAAATAACCTCAGCGGATTCACGCATGTCGTAGGCCACTTTGTTGTATTGATGCAGGACAATTGGTTCGTGTTCGATGCGCAGATGCATCGATGAGTTCGCGGAGTTCACATCGTTCTCGTAGAGGCAAGTGAAGAGTCCGCGATCCCCGGGCAACAATTGATTACCATTTGGACGCGCCTTGCCGCGAAAGCGTAAGATACTTTGTACGGTCACAACACCTCCGCCTGCATCTGTGGGCGTGGTCCTTATCTCGTACAGTTTGCGGGACGTCAATATTTCCGTGCCATCCTTGATCCAGCGTATTTGCGGCGTCGGCTTCGCTTTGGCGCTACAGGTGACCGCATAGTCCACATCGCCCACCCGACGCGTCATGTGCTGCTGCAGCTTGGCCAGAAACTGTGGCGGCTGATGCACCTCCAGCACAATCGTTGCCATTTTCCCATTGCCCAGCTCATTGACCGCATGACAGTGATAGCGTCCCTCGCTACCCAGATGCGCCTTCGGTATGGAGTACTGCGGTCCTTGTGCGAGTATTTTTTGAGTAGTGCTCAACTCACCGTCCATGTCGCGAAACCAGCGATATTGCGGCACGGGCCAGCCGGGTGGATTAGCGGAGCAGCTGAGGGTGACACCATTGCCCACATGCACTACCGGCTTGTTGGGTGTGATGTACGCCTGGCCAGGACGATGTCGTACGAGTAGCGCTACCGTTGAGTTGCCGACGCCCTCGATGCGCTTGGAGTTGTACGGTTGCATGAGATTCACGGAGCGACAAATATAATTGCCAGCATGCTCCGCTCGCACCGAGATTAGAGTAAGCAGCTCGCCCGTATAGCGAAAGTCGGGAGCACCCTCTTTCAACCACTCAACGGCAATAGGCGGTGGATTCGCGGTAACATTGCAACGCACCAGCACCGTTTCACCCTCCTCGGCCTCGTGGGTCTTCGATTCGATGGTCACAACCGGAGCATATAGCACATCCAATATTATGTCCTTCTCGCCCGTTTTACCCAAACCATTATCCGCACTACACGTATACTTGCCGGCATGATGGCGACTCACACGATAGATCGTATGACTGGGCGTCGCACTCACATATTGTCCGTTGCGTGACCAGCGGACATTGGAGACCATCGGCTTGGCGTCCACACGGCAATCCAGCTTGGCAATGTGATCGCGCTCAATGCGCAACGGGTTATTTGGCCCTACCTCAACCCGTGGATAATCTGTGAAAAAAGCGACGGATACAAGAGTATGGGGTTAGAGTGGGAGCTTACTAGACTTCGCATACAAATAGTCAATTAAGGCCGGCCAGTTTGGTTTCGTTGAATGTGGCTATTAACTTGCCAATAACCATTTTCAATTACACGACCCTTCAGCCGGGACATTGACGAGCAGCGTGACCCATCGACATTTTTAAATAATACCAATTTGTGGTAGAGCAGCCGCAACAAAAAACAACTGGCAAATGCCCAGAGTGACTGACTTTTACAGCAAGTGCATTGCCCACAGCACACTGGTTACTGACTAACTATTTTGTAAACAAAATGTAAACAGTAAACGGAAAAACATAAAATACTAAAATAATAATAAATAATATTTGCTCTAAAATTGAAGTCCAAATTTTTCGTTCGTTCCAAAAAATATTTTGTTAATTTATCTAGTTCAAAATTCAAAAATAATCAAAAATACAATTGAATAGTAATTTTTGACAAAAAATAAATAAATATATTTGCCTGTGAATGACAACTTATTAAAGTATTAAAAGCTTTACAGGCAAATAACTTCTACAACTCATAATACGTAATGCAATAAGTTATTTGTAAGAAGATTTTTTTTTTTTATTTATTTCTGTTGTTTGGTCTTTTAAAATTACATTAAAATTTATTATTTTCATAAATAAAATTAGGATCAAAATATTAGAATACAACTTTTAAGCTAAAATCAATTGCAAATAATTTGCTAATGTGACCAATGTGCAGTAGGTAATTTAGCTTAAATGGCATCCTGTGCCGTTAGTTTCGAATCGGTTTTTTTGGGCTTGCTCGGCCACTTGGCTGTTTAGTCAAGCGTAAGGCATAACAGGTCTTAGCCATTGTTGTCGCTGACGTTGTTGTTGTTTTTGTTGCTGTTGCTGTTGTTGTTAAAGTGCCAATTAACTTTGAAACACTTTACTTTAATCACCCACTGACCAAATGCTTAAATGCTCATTGTTGTACATAGTTCGAGTTGTAGTTGTAGTTGTTGTTGTTGTTGTTGTTGTTGTTGTCCTACAAATGCCTGAAGCGAACGAATAATGTTCTAAACTGGCCAGAATCGGGGGCACACACCAAAAACTGCGTTGGCTCGGGACCCAATTACGAGGCAACCAACACATTAAAGCCTCGCCTGAGAGTAGGTGCGTGTATGTGTGCATGTTGTGTGTGTTGGTGTGTGTAATTATAAAATAAAATTTAATGAGCAACGCTGTCGGCCTGCGCGCAAAAAAAAATATATATTCCCGTTTTGCATTTCAACACATGGTGCCTGGTGGCCAAACTGGTCCCGGCTAAAACCCTGTTCAGTATGTTCTGCTACAACCCCCCTCCCCCCCCCCCCTTCCTAACTGGCACCCGCTCCTGAGAGTGCTCGTTTGCCACCCCTCCAGGCATTTTCATGCCCAGCCAGCCATGCAGTTTCACGCTGACGGGTGTTGCTGCCACGCCCATCTAGCCCAGTCCCTTGCCACAAACTTGCTGACATTCGCCATGAAGTTGGCAGCGCAATTTTTCAGGTTTTCTTTTTTGGTTATATTAAATTTTCACGTGTTAAAGGTATCTTGATTTTGACACCTTTTTGGTTGAGCTCAAGAGTTGAACTTCGTGTTGGTTAAGTTTCTTATGAACTTTAAAATTATATATCAAAATACTTTTACAAATTATATATATTTAAATTTATACCAATCTACAATTAAATTTAATGTATTTACATTAATTTGTTTTAAATCATTTGTATGATTGAAGTTTTAATTATTATATATAGATATTTAAATACATATTCCCTTACGCTGTCAACTAATCAAAACAAAGCTACACTAACAAAAAAAAAAATTAATAAATAAATAAATAATATATAAAATGTTCACTTAGTAAATATAAAATTATTTTCTGTCTCATACAAGTTGTGCAGGATTTTAAAATAGATTTACACCTGATTGGTTCCATGCACATCGGCATACATATTTCATTATGCTATCTGATATAAGTTTTTATTGCATTTTTTTATGTGTATTTTTAAGAGTAATTTCTCTTCACCATGCTAAATATAAAACATTTTTATGCCTCTGGTTTTTGTTTTTTTTATTATGTTTGTTTATATTTTTGTTTTAACAAGTTGGCAGGGCCGCATTGCGTTGGCAGTTTCGCTGCTGCTGAAATGTTCACATGCATGTTTGCCACGCCCCGCCACTAACGCCCCCTGCTGCTGCTGGTGCTGCTGCGCATTGTGATTTTTATGACTGGCTACATTAGTGCCATGAAATATGCGTCGCCTGGCACTTGCAACGAGGCAGCCCACCTCTAACCCCTTTGCTTGCCACGCTCCACTCCCCCGCTCGCCCGCTCCCCCAGTCACCACACTCAGCGCGCACTTCCTCGCAAACCTTGTTACAGGAGCCAAACGAGGTCCTGGCTTCCGGCTAGGCGGCGTTAAATAAAACTGAGCGTTGCTCATACGCCGCGTGGTCGTTACTTATGCCCGTTGGCCATTTTGCAGCCAAATTAAATTATTTAACCCGGAACTGGGCCGAGCCCCAGCGCTGTTGCTGTTGTTGTTGCTGTTGCTGTTGCTGGCAGGATGTATCACACAACTGCTTGGAGTTATTTTAATGAGTGGAGTTTGCATTTGCTTTAAGCTGCCTGCGTTGCAGTCGGCTCAACTCCGCCCACTCTCGACACCCGCCTCCTTGCCGTATCTTGGCCAAATTGAAAAGTTACAGCAACAGCCAACGACAACAAACAGCAGATCCTGGCAGCAGCAGCAGCAGCAGCAGTCACAGGAGCGCTGGGGGAACTGATGTAGCAGCTGCTGTCGCGTACGTGTCACACAACACGTCACGTGACTTCCGCTGCGCGTGCTTGCAACACCTACATCCATATATATAAATATATATATATATATATATCCCAGCCCCGCAACCCCTTTGTCCTGCAGCCCTTCAATCACTCAACCCTTTCGATTGTTTGTGCCCCCGCTGTGGTGCAGTCAAACAGCAGAATAAATATTGAAACGCCATTTCGATGCGTTTGCTTAAACATTTAAATTAAGCTGGTTTCAACTTACTGCAAAAACCTCAAAATTGAATAAAAATCATTTTATTTACGAGTAGGAAACGAAATCTTAATAAAAACGCAGTAAGAACTTGAATGTTGTTGTCAAAATTGTTGTCTGGAAAGATGACAGAAATTCCGAAAAAATCAAGAGCATCTAATTTATAGTTTAGAGGACAAACAAAGACCAAGATGGCCTAGGAATTGAAGATCGGGTTATTTTTGACAAAGTAACTTTAAAGTCTGGGAAGGGCACTTTTACTTCACATGTCATGATTTTTGACTTGAAATCCGAAAATTTGAAAATTGTCAGTTTTGAATGTAGAACTATTAAGGAGGACAAATCATGATCAAAATGGCCTGGAAATTTAAAATCGGTCAAGTTTTGACAAAGTTATGAGAGTTGGAAGTGCTGAAAGAATATTTCGAGTTACTTTGGAACTTTACATGTCAACATTTTTGTTTTCAGCGTTTTTCTGTGAGTGTGTCAGTCCCAGGATTTTTTGCTGCACAATTGTCAGCGACCTTTTCGCTGCCTGACCCAGTGACAGGCAACCCTGCCCTATGCAACCCCGTGCAGCCCCCACTTCAGCAGCAAGCGGCGCAAACCCATTTGTGCCAATGTTTAACGTTCGCTTGCATTGCTTATAAAAAGTGTTGCCTACTTTTTTGGGCGAGGGTAGAAACTCGTTGGCATTGCACTCGTGTGCATTGGACCATAGGTGTCATATGTATGGCTATTGAAATTAATTGAATTGGCTTTGCGCTGTAACAGTCGCAGATACAACAACAACAACAGCAACAACAGCAGCAACAGTGGCAGTGGCAGCAACAAAAACAGACACATTCAGTGGACACTTGCGGTTGCACACACAATGCTGATGAAGTTGGTGGATCTGCGGCTCGTTTTTGTTTCTGCTTGCTGCAAGTTAATTGAAAGTGGGCAGCAATTAATTTGCTTTGTCACAAAAGCTGTTCGGTTTTCAACTCCTCCCCCCCCCCCCCCTCGCTCAGCGACTTTCTGATGAGCTGTAAAGAGAAACAGTTTACAACTTTTATGTAGATAATTTGCGCTTGGGTGACTTTAGCCGTGGCTTAAAGCCACCAGCTGAAATTTCAGATAAAGGTGAAAACAATGTTGCATTCATTAAATTGACACCACCCAAACTGGCGCCCAGCTGATGCTCAACTGCACTCAGAAAAATAAATGCGACAGAATTTATCATCATCCCGATTTATTTATTTATTTTTTTCTATTTTTTATCCTACATTTTTAAATAATTTAAGAGAAACCCAAAATTCGTTTGTGCTTTTGGCTGTTTGCCGACAAGTTCTTGAGCACATTTTCCTCTCAGTGTGTTCGGCAGGAAAAAGCTGAACAGCTCACGGCAAAGCGTTAAACTTGAAATCAGCTTAAGAAAACTGAGACTCAAAAAGCGCTGCCAGCTGAAATCTTTAAGCATAACAATCAGGCGGCAGGACATGGCAAAGGACACCTCGAGCTGCGCTGGCTCCTTGAAATTGTGCAACTTTTTTGCCCAGCAACTGTTGGCATTTCTTTTGTGGTGCCGCATTTAGCTAGCTGCGGCTATGCAAATGTCCTGGCGCCAGGATGCAAGCATCCAGGCAGCCAGGCAGCTGGCACAGGATGCTCACACTGACACTAATTGCAATTGTGTGCGGCATTAGCACGTGTCTGTATCGCTCCCTACCTGCTGCTGTCTACCCAATCTTCCACAGCCAATCCCACTCCCACTGCCTCACCCAGTCGCTTGCAAAAAGCTTTTTGTGCTGCTTTGGCAGAGGACATTTGGTCCTTTGGTTTTTTGGCACTTTGCCTTTTGCCTTTGGCAGCGGCATAATCAAAAGGGACAAGCCACAGACCCGCTCCTGGCTCCAGGCTCCAACGTCTCCGATATTGGCAAGCAATAACAGCCAGGACTCCTTGTTGTTGTTGTTCTTCTTCTTCTTGTTGCTATAGTTTAGCTGCCTCAGGGATGTAAGCCAAAAAATTTGGTTTGTCAAGGTGTCGTGCAGCTGCTGAACAGTGGCATCAATTATTAGTACAGCTCACAAAAATGTCAGCTGTCAGTTATTTATAGATATATTTAAATCAATCGATTGACGAGTAATCGATAACTGAAATTGCCTTGTGAATTTTTAAATGGAATGAAATTTAAATGAGTATCTATAGATAAATATAAAATTAATGTGTCCCATTTACATTTTATGTGTTCTAGACCTGTTAACTAAACTATCGATAACTGAGCGATCGATTGCAGAGTAACCGATAATTTGAATTGGCTAGTGAATTTTTCAGTTGAGTATCTATAGTTTAATATATAATTGATGTGCTCGATTTACATTTGATATATTTAAGAAAATTTATCAATTTGTTAACTGCAATCAGCAATTGAAAAACTATCGATACCTGAGTGATCTATTGACGAGTAATCGATTAATAGAATTACCCAATGAATTGTATTGATTATCAATAGTTAGTTATATATGAATGGGCCCTATTAACATTTTAGGCATTCTAGAATTTTCATCAACTTGTTAACTGCCATCAGCAATCGATCAACTATCGATAACTGAGCGTTGCTTGTACTTGTATAATCGAATTAAAGTGCTGTATGAAAATATTTGAGCAACGAATAAAAATGGAATTTGCTGGCATTTTGGGCCGCTGTCGCATTGGTTTTGTGCCAAGGAATTTCACGCTAATGCGCATTATTGTCAGAGATGTTGCCACGATGCCACTGCACACAATTTGCATGCCACCTGAGTGGGTGATGTTAGTTGTTACCCAATCCACACGCCTTCGCATTGCTGAAAGCGTGGTATCTTGTCTTTTTTTTCTCTTTTTTTTTTTTATTATTCAAATTGAAATGTCTTTTCAACGGCTTTGCTTTCCACTTCAGCAGGCCACGACACATGAGTCCTGTTTGTCTTCGTCGCCAGCGACTTTTTGGCCAAGGACTCGGCAGGGGAGGGGCGAGCGAGGCAGCTGCATCAAATGGAGGCTGGCTTTATTACGTGCGCTGCATGCAACTGCACGAAAGTCACGCGCCATGCACAGACAATCACACCCACAACAACATCACACACACACACACACATAGACACACACACACTTGTGTGTATTTGAATTTCTAGTGCCCAACAGCTGCAATTCGCGCGGTGGCAGCTCAAAATATGTGAAAACGTGCCTCTCATCTGTGTGCCTCCAAAACTGTGCCACGCGTCGCTTTTCAATATTTGTTGTTGTTTCGGTAGCAGCCATACCCTGCAAGCCCATTCAAAATGCGTATTGTGTGCGTAATAAATCAGAGTGTAACATTTAGCCAGCTAAATGAGATTTCTGCTTGATATTTATAACTATTATTGCAAATAATATGAATTTGTAATAATTGCATGTAAATGTAATAAAGAAAGAAAATTAATTGAATTTACTTTTTTATACATTCAATATTTATTAATTAATTGAATTTATATAGAAATTAATTTTTAGCCATTAATTGCGTACATTTATTACATACACAGAAAGCAGAAAAATTAATTGAATTAGATTTTATTCATCAATGAGCTGATTTAAAATATGTAATATACATACAAATGTTTGAGCTCATGTCCTTGACCCCAAAATTCAATTTAACTCTAAAATAAGCTTAAAAAAATAAACTTTTTGGAGTTAAAACTAATAAACGTATAGCGAATTTTGCAGCTATTTTCTGGGTATCTTCAAGTTGGGCACTCTCCACTTGCTCCAGCTGTTGTCTATTATTCTGTAGGCTATGCTTGGCCACGTTGCGTATGCGCAATTTGCCAGACTGGCTTTCAATGCCGTTTCATACTAATTTCACTCTGTGCATCATATTTGCAGCTGCTGCTGCTGCTGCGCTCAAAAGTATGCAACACTTTTTTTGATTTGCCACCCAATGGCACACACACGCACACACATACAGAGAGCTGGCAAGCAAAATTTTTAATAATTTCATTTGACGATTTTCGCACGTTATAAAACACTCGGCACTCGATGACATTGACGACATGACGCATTGGGAGTTTATTTTTTCAAATGTCAGCGAATATATTCGTTTTCCTCTGGTTTGTTTTTTTTTGGAAGATTTCCCTTTTTTTGCACACATTTTTTGTGTCCTTTTTTTTTTGTGTGGGTACGCAGCGGCTTTGCTGGCGCATAAATCAATCAAATGCAGGCACAACACGCAATGCACAGAAATGCAAAGATCAACAGTGTGTGTGGGTGAGAAGTGAGCAGGGAGTGGGGGTGGGGGTGGGTGGTAGGAAGTGAGGATGGCAGCTAGAAATCACACATGGCCAAGAATCCATGCAAACATTTTCAATTAAAAATTGCTCTGCCATTTGTCAGCAGACAGCTGTGTGTGTGTGTGTGTGTGTGTGTGTGTGTGTGAGAGGCACATTCTTTTGTATTTCATGCCTTCACTTCAGCTGTGTCAGTGTCTAATATTGGCAATTGCTTATCCATCACAATCACAGTGAAGCATTAGACATCAGACAACGTCGTCTTTGCTTGCCAAATGCATTCATATCTTTCTTTCAGCGCTACAGGGCTTGTCAAACTGTCCGATATGGCTGCTAAACTGTGGCCAAGTTTCTGGTTATGTGTACAGTTTAATTTGATGACCATCATATTATTTTGTAATTTTTTTAAATATTCCGATTTATTTACAAAATTATAAATATTTGTTTAAATTTATGTATAAAGTTTCTGACTTAAGATCGTAATATATAAACAATTCCCTCGAATATTCTTAAAATAAATATTCATAAACTTCTTTTCTATGAAAAAAACACTATTATAATTTTTATAAAATTTTTGATAAAGTTTCTGACTTAAAAACGCATAAAATGGATACCCAGGCATAATCTATGCCGCAACCGATTTTTAGTTCAAACCATATTATATACAGTGACCCTCAAACTGTATTGAGGGCATTTGTGATGTTGAAAATGCAGCGCTCAAAATTCAATTGTTGTTAATCGTCTTGGCCAGGTTGAGGTCTCTGGGCTGTGTTGGGCCAGTGGCGTTCGTTGCTCTCATTGTGGCCAGCACAAAACACATTTGGCTTCCAGCTAAATGCACCTTGGAGGCACTTTTGACTTTGGCCCGTGGCCCAAACGTTTGCCCGGGCACACATTATGGCCAATGTGTGCTGTGTTGTGCTCGGTTCTATGCCTTTATTTGCTGCCATTGCTGCCGTTGCTGCTGTGGCCTATGCTGCTAATGGATTTTAAATGAGCATCATAAATACTAAGCCCAAAATTGCTCCAACGCCCCCACACAGAACATACAAGTATTTCTTGCCTCTGCCCAACTAGACGGCTTTCGGTACTAACTTGGCCTTCAGCTTGAATTTCTTTGCCTCCTGTTTCGTGTCTTCATATTCCACTTGCTTCTGCTTGTTGTCATTTATACTTGTTTTGTCTGTTATGTCTGTTTTGTCTGTCTACTTCATTCTATTCTAGTGTTGAGAAAGAGAGAGGGAGAGAGGCAGTGTCAGAGGGAGAGAGAAAGTGAAGCGAGAGTTTAACCAGCTTTCGAGTAATACCTTTTTATGCCGCTTAAGTGTGCTTTCAAATTTGTCATTAAGTTTGTAACGTCTCAAAGGATTATTTTCGCAGTTTCTTCAATTTGCATAATTAATGCAACTTTGTAACAAGTTCAAGTTTTTGCTGCTCTAATTATAGCTAATTCTACTTTTTTTCTGAATTTTAGATATTCTTACTGAAATTATTCTAGTTAAATCAAATTATAATTATATTTTCTATTTAACTTTATTTGTTTTCTTTTTCCATTTTATGTGGAATACTTAAGCGCCCTATCGAGATATTTTTGTTTTTATAGTACATATATTTGAGCTATCATACATATTGATTTTTATTTATTTATAGGGCATTTAGCTTTGTGTGTGACTGCAATTTTTCTATGCTTGGCAAGTTTTTCTTGGGTAGTTGTTTTTGGCTTTTGGTTTCGTTGTGCTGCTGTGCCAAATAGCAAGGACTATAAATATTTGTTACGCTGACGTTACGAGAACACTGCATGTGACACACACACACACACACACACACATGTACTGCTGTTGTTGCTTGTCTACATTTTGCGTCTACAAATCCGGCGTGTTGTATAAAAATGACTGCAATTTATGTTTTCCTATGAATATATTTGCGCGCCTCTTTACCGCCTTGACACCCCACCCACTCCTTCTCCCTCTCATGGAAACTGTTTCGCTGTCATTTCCTTTTTTTCCCCCCCCTTTAGTTAGCTACTTCAGTTGCCTGTCGCGACAACAACAGTGGAGTGTTCCTAGCTGGTTACTCTATGTGATTGCATAAATTTTATGCAGATTTCATTTGTTGTCATTTTTAGTGATTTTTATTAAATGCAAGTAACGTGACAAGTTTATTGCGCATACGCAGCGTCGGCTGTTGCATCAAATTTAATATTGGCTAAAATGATAAAACGGCTAAAACGGTTGCCATGTGCACATGATATGGCACACCACCCCCCACTCCCCTCCACACCACCCTCCGCCCAGCAAGCTTCACGCCCCGCTGCACTAAAGACTTGTCAGCTAATATAACAGCTTGAGACTTGAGTCGCCTTCGTCGCCGCAGGAGCAGCTTTTGCTTTGTGTGTGGAAACCAATAACTAACAATCAACTGCTGTGTGTGTGTGGGTGTGTGTGTGAGTGTATGGGTGTGTGACTGCCAGACACTTTATGGGTCTGTCATGTGCGGGGCTTTTGGGTCACGTTGATCATGCGGCAACTGGACAGGCAACATTTGTTCAACAAACTGCAGCATTTAATTACAAAAAGTGACAAAGCAAAGAGAAAGAAAGCAAATGGGCAATAAACGAAGAGAGAGCAGGAGAAAGTGCCCTACGATGCACTTTAAAAGCCTTTAAATAAATAAACTAAAATCAACAAAAAAAAATAAATGTAATTTATATCTTGTATTTGAAGTAAATTAAGTTAAAATATGTTTTAATAAAAAGTTATTTAATTAATTTTTAAATTAAAAACAAATCCCTTTTAAAAATTTATATTTTATTTTTTTACAAATGACTTTTGTTTAACATTTTGAAGTTAACTTTATATTGGTTAATAGTATACAAACTTTCCACTGCCATAACTTTGTCAAAACTCAACCACTTTTCATAAGGAATACTTTTTTGATCATGGATTGGTCTCTACAATAATACTACATTTTTAAATGTATGTGAAAGTTCTACCCTACGAAAATATGAATAGAATTTGACATTTTCTCAAGATCTTTTTCGGTTTCTCTTGACCGCAGAAATAGTTACATTTAGATTGAACTACTGGTATAATCATACGGCAAATATGTGTACTGCGTGGTACCGTTAATATTGTTCACTTCATAACAGGACCACAACAAAATTTGTAAGACTCCACTAAAAAACCAAAAAGCAGAATCAACAGCAGGTCATAAATTTCAAGTCAATGGCAGGCATTTCATTTTATTTTTCATTTTTTCATAGTTTTTTGAGGAGTGTTGCCCCAACCTATCCCTACCCTGTGGCCGGCTATATATACATATATATATACTCACAGTTGACATTCAGAGCGACGCTGGTCTCCAGAGTATGACCCTCGGGCATGGCACGATTCCAAACGACGCATATGTACTTGGCACCATCGTCGGCCCGTCTGGGCAGTATCTGCAGTGTGGCATTTGTGTAGTGGTTCTTGGAGCCGCCCTTTAGCGCATACGATTGCAACGGCACTTTGCTGCCCTCCCGGAACCAGCTGCAAGCGAGCAGAGAGCAACAGAGCGATTTAGTGCCGAAAAGAAATAAAACACACAAAAAAAAAAAAATCATGTGCCGGGTTGGGATTATTAATGAAGGCGACCAGTTAAGTGATTTACTTGCCGCCGGATGTGCTTAAACCGTCGCTGACCGCAGCAGCGACGACAGCTGCACCCAAAAATATATATACATACGTAAAAAGGGAATATATGCAAAAAAAAAAAAAAAAAAGTAAACTTCTGTTTGCCGAATTCAAAATACGCTTGCGGGCATATAAATGAAATAACGTTAGGGTAATCCTGTTTGCAGCAGCATATTGTCAATGAGTAAATAACGGCTTTAAGCCATATAAAATAAGTGACATTTTTGTACATATTGATGTAAGCTTGCCCGATTTGAATCAATTTTGATTGACATATTCTTAAGAATAAAAAACTTTTGAATAAATATTTATTGTTGGTAGTTATTTTACAGTTACTGTATTAGTTACTCAAACAGTTACTACTACTCAGAATTTTACTGTTACTCTCTCCAAAACTGTTACATATATTTTGACAGATTTATAATACGTTCCACAAAGTAATACCCTTTAAAAAAGGAACAAAAAAACTTGTACTAAAAACGGTGACATCAATTTTCATTTATAATGCGCTCTTACGTTATCAATGGATCCGGGGAGCCGCCAATGCTGCTGCAGGTCAGCTCCAGTGGTTTCTCCTCGGTGGCGACCGCAATGTTGCCGGGCGTCACCATCGGCGGATGTGGTGCCGTCAGTACGGTTACATTGTAAAACTCCTGATGCACATCGGCGCCGGTGCCTTTGGCCTTGATGCGGCACTCGAAGCGTCCATTGTCCCGATTGTAGGAGGTGTTCTTAATTTGCAGATCGTAAATGCCGCGACCCGGCCGAAAGTCAAGTCTGCAAGGCAAAAACAGCAAAATAAGAGAATGTGAAATATGAAATTCAGAGTGTGAGTAGGTTTGGGTGGTGGGTTTTGGGTTTTGGGGGGAGTGAGGGTCGATTTGTAGTAGGTCCGCAAAGCGGAAAGGAAAAAAAAATATTTTCTTCTTTATGTAAATTAACTGCGGCCATACTTTGTTAATTTACATAGCTTTACGGGTATATAAGTTGAGTATATGAGTTTCTGTATTAAATTTCTTGTAATTTTAATGGAATTTTAGAAAGTACTTTTTTTACTCTGTTTGGCTTTGTGAGTTATAGTTGATGTTTGAGTTACATTTTATTATAAGAAAAAATTCTTAAAAATTATATAAATATATAAAAACTTAAAGTAATTATTATATAACTACAATTTGGCTTTGTGAGCTATTTTTAGATATTTAAAATACATTTTTTGATAAGGAAAATTCTAAAAAATAATATAAATATATACAAACTTAATATAATTCTTATAAGGAAAATTCTTAAAAATTAAAAAAATATATTAAAACTTAATATAATTGTTATATAAATACAATGTAAGCCAAAGCTCTTCAAACTAATATTTATAGCTATTCAAATGGTTCTAAAAGTTTACTCGAAAGCCGTTAAGAAATTGGTTTTAGATCTGCTCAGTTGTCAGGATAACATTATGTTGACAAAGAAGTCGCATATTTTATACGTTTGCCATCTATTTTGACCAATTTATTTGCCATCTGAATTAAGTAACCGCAGAGAGCATTTTCCAGTCAACAGTCAACAGCTTTTCTTTGCTTGTTTGCTTTCGAGTATGCTGGCAGTTTTCTTTCGTCCAGTTCGCTGTTGTTGTTCATTTCTTGTTTTCTTGCTTCTTCTTCTTATTATTATTATTATTATTTTGCTGTTGTTGCTTATACTGTGCTTTGGCTTGGCTTTGGCGTGGACCATTTGGGTTTGGTGTGGCTTAAGAGGCCGCGAAATAAAATGAAAAATGCTCATGGCAAATTAAGCGTCGAACTCATTTTTGTGAATTTATTAGCTTAATTTTGGGGGGCTAGCCCACTGTTGCCATGGGCGCCACATTACATTTTGATTAATTTAACATCATTTCTTTCTTTATTCTTTTTTTTTTCTGGCCATGGCATTTGCTACCTGGCAATGAAACAAGCTGCGGGGCAGGGGGAGTCGGCTGTATTATGGGCCAAAACTCAATCAAGCGTAATAGCTCGTAACTGTTGAATACTTTGAGAGTCAAAGAAATGCTTTCAAAGCATAGTCCTCAAAAGTGCGATTTACAGCAGCAGTGTTGCCATATCGGCGTTATTTTCGGTTTAATATGATAATTTATTGAGTGAGTTGAGAAATGTTTAAATTTTCTATTTTTTGTGTTATTTTTTGCTTTTTGTTATTATTATCTTCAAATTAGAACAATTAGTAAAATTAAATCAGGAAAATTTTTGAAAAAGTCAGCAGATACAGATATATTAGTTGTTTTATTATAATAAAATATTAACACCAATGAAAATCTTCATACTTATCTATAAGATCAATATTTTATAAAAGTTTTCTTAGTTAAAAACCAAATTATATGCTTGTCAAAAGTTGGCAGCCCTGATGCAGCACTATAAGTAATATTTCTTGTGCTCCTTGTTCCCCCTCCTGCCCCCGCTTTAATCATCATCTTCATCAGCGTCATCGTCATTTATTTAGCCCAGCCGCCGGAATGCTTTGTGTTTAAGTTTTAATTTCACTTGATGAGATTTTTTCTCGGTTGCAACCACAGAGGTTTGTAGACATATATGAAAAAGGGGGGTAGCGCATGTGTAACGTGGTGAGGAAAGGGGGGGTGGGGCGTATAAATCATGCACTCGACATTATTAAAGTAGATCTTATAAACTTCTTGAGTGCATATGCAAGCAGACGAGGCCAAAGCGAGAAACTTTTTAAATAAAATTTCAATTTTGATAACTTTTATGGCAAGAGTCGGCTTGCAGCAGGATTGCCATGGGTGGGTGGCTGCTACGGTGTGGAGGGGCTGTTGACTGGGTAAGCCACACACATGTGCATTTGTAGAACCAAATGCGGCGCGCACTTCCGTTGGTGGCAGCTCAAATAGTATTTCGGGGATGCTGTTCTGTGTTTTTCACTTGCTGAGCCCAAGCATTTTTACCGTTGCCACAGATTTTCCTCTGCTTCTTCTTCTGCGCTTTGTACACTGGCAAAGGGTATTTTAAATATGTCACGAAGTGTGTAAGGCATTAAGTATTTATTTATTTATTTTTTTATTTAAGTATAAAAAGTCTTTTTTTAGAAGGACTGTCTGAATTTTGCTGTGACATTTAAACTCTCTGGTTTTTAGCTTGTTGAAACTTGCAATACTTTTTATAATTTTGCTGCTATATTATTTAATCACTATTAATCAAAATTCAACATTTTTCTTATTTTTTAATATTAAAAAAATATTAATACAATTGAAATGTGAATTGCACTTTAGGAAATCAAATATTCGGCGTGCTAAAAATTGCTGTTGTTTCTTGCTCCTTTTTTTTCATGCCGCTGCATTTCCGGCTGTGACTTTTACGAGGCTGCATCTTGAGTTTTCTACAGCAGCGGTGTGTGTGTGTGTGTTTGTGTGTGTTTCTGTGTGTGTGTGAGTGTGTGCCAAGTGCTGCAGCTCAAGCGAAGCACATAATTGCCTCTGCCTGCTGCCTCAGCTGCTGCTGCTGCTGCTGTTGCCAGCATGTCCTTCGCCCAGGCAGGACCAAAAAGGAATTTCTAATGTGAAAATAAGTGCTGCCTGCGTTATTATGTTGCATCGTCGCAGGACTTATGCAAAACAGTCGCAGAATTGTTATGCAAATTGCAGCCAATTACATGGCAAATGCCTGCCTGCCCAACAGGCCCTACACCCACCTCCCCCCCCCCCCCCCACGCCCACTCCTGCCACCCTCCACTCATATATCTCAATAGCTACTCGTACTCCTGCTGGTACATGAGTGAAGTTCTGCTGCATTGAACAGCTACACTGAACCGCACAATTTGCGGTACTGATTGTATTTTTGCTTATTTGCAAAACGAAGTATTGAAAACTTAATCTGTGGAAATCAAACCGACTGAAAAGTGCATACAATTGCAATTGTAGCAGTACTTGAGTTAATAAATATTGGAGATTGTTCTTTTAATTGAGTGAGACTGTAATGATTAGGTTTTTATATATTTATATTTTAGATACAAATATAAAATCAAGCCAAAAACTTTAAAGACAGAATCTTTAAGAAATATTTTAGTAAATTTTGACAGAATCTTTAAGAAATATTTTAGAAAATTTTGTTCAAAGAATCTTTGAAACTTATTGATAAAAAGTTTTATAAATATAAATATAATATTAAGGTCTTTAGATTAAGTAAACCGCAATCTTAAAACTAATATAATGTTGAAATTTTCATACTTGAACCAAGGGCAAAAGAAATACATAGCAATTTATTACCGATAGAAAAAATAATTGTAAATTTAGATTCAATTACCATGAATGTGCAGCATAAATAAAATCGATTACCGATAAAAAATATATTTAAATATTGATTTAATTATCATGAATTTCGAATTTGTAGTTCTTATTAAAAAAAAAAACGTAGATAACTGCTTTTGCATCACTGTTGAAAAATGAGAAAAACCTAAAGATCTCAGGCAAGCGATAACCGCCTATCGATTAATCATTGTATGCATAACTATACTTAAATTTGTGTCACAGTGTTTTGCCAGCTAAGTCCAAATGCGGACAAATGGAGACGGGCACATGTTTGCTTGGCTCAACTTGTCTGCTTGCTGTCGATGCCGCTGCCGCAATCTGCCCGCTGGCCCCAATCATGTGGCGGCATCAACGTGAGGCATGCCACGGGGCTTGTTAACTGTAACTAAAGCTTGCCTCTGCTCGTTAGTGCGGGCTGAAACTACTCGTATAGCTGCCAGATTATGTTATTATCGGTTTTAGTATCGAGTCTCGACTCCTGCCTGCAGTTTGGCGTCTTCAGCAAGCAGCCCAGGTTGCCATATTTTTCGTCCTTTCTTTTATTTTTTTCGGTTTTGTTTTCTTTCCCTATATTCTTTGGCACATTATTCAATTGGCGGACAGTGCGGGGTGGGGATACGTGAGTTTTGGCGCTGCTGTTCGCATGCCAAGGCGCCGTCTCATAAAAAATAATAAACTTTTTATACACTAGCCGAGGGGTATTCATATTTTATGTGGCAATGTGCAAGCTTTTTGTTTTACAACATTTTTAACTTTTGATTATAGCTCTTTTTATACAAATTCCAATTAAATAAATATTTTTAAAATTTTCTCATACGGTTTAAAAAGTATTTTCTATTTTTATTATACATTTTGGAAAACATATTTATTTTTCTATAAAAAAACTAAAATTAAAAATTAAGAAATCTTTTAAAAGAGAAGAAAATAATTTTTTAATTAGAAATAATATTTGCCCACAATTTTCAAAAAGTGTTCTTAAGATTATGCCCCGTAAGTACTGAAATATTTGGTTTATGTTAACTATAAATATTTTTGAAAATTATATGTAAATTAAGTTGTGATCAGATGAGCTTTGGGCCAGCAAGGGTATTTAATATTCGCCAAGGTCGAAGAAAGCCTTTCTTTTATGTTTATTTGGACTTGGTTTCAGCTCCAGCGGAGAAAGTTTAAAAAGCGCGCGCCAAAATTGACGCGTGGCAAGGATATGGCAAGGACTTCAGAAGCACCCTTGCCATCACTTTCGCCTGCCCCATCCCCTCCCCCTCCCTCTCCCCCGACGCCGTGTCAACGATGTGCGTTATGTGCGGATAATTGACTTTTAAAATGTGTGTGCGATATCACAACAACAACAACAACAGCAGTAAGGACAACAACAACAATGACGTGAAGGAGTAGCTGCAAAAAGGGTCGCTGCGTATAATTAAACGGCATATTGTCACGCATCCTTGCAGCAGGACTCGAAGAGGGGGCCTGCGCAGCGGTTGGACTCTCAGCGTCAAGGACAAATGGGGAGCAAAGACTTTTGGGGCTCTGTTATAAAAGTAAGTGCCGTTGTTGTTGTAAATATTATTGCTGTCGTCATTAAATGTTGCACGTTGTTGTTGCTTGTTGCACGCGGATATGAAGGGGGCTAGATATAAAGTTACAAGGTGGCTGCCACAAAAGTTGAGCAGCTGCTTAAGAACTGGGGGAAAAATTGGGAATTATATTAAAAAAAGTGCCAGATTAATGAGTAAGAAGATTAATTTTGAATAATTGGAATATTGCAAGAGATGTGATATTAAATCGATTGAGTGCGGCTCAAAGTATTTTGTAGAATAAAGTTTCTTAAGGGAGTACGTAAAAAGAAAGTGACTTAATATTGTGTAATATTGTAGAGATTTCTTTCGAATCCCTAAGCGAAATACTGGTCTATATTCAATTTCTGATTAACCAACTAGATTCTAGATAACTATTCGTATTTATTTGTGCCAGCAATGATATGAATAAAATTTGTCGTGACCTACAACAATCGATGAGTGAAAGTGGGGAAGTGGAAAATGGAAAACGATGCTGAAAGAAAATCGAAGCAAATGATGGGAAAACCAAGTTGACTTCGGGCCTCAGCATTCATCAAGTTATTCACACAATTTCCGACTGTTTCGCCCCAATTTTGCGTGTGTGCCCCCCCTTCTGCACCCTTGGGTGCCAGCCGTTGTATGCCCCGGTGTCCAGTTTCGTTGCTGCTGGACTGGTCCAAAATGCTGCTGCCAGTTGACTTATTTATGCAAATGGCCATAACAAATGAGGCGCAGAGACAGAGACAGTGGATGGGGGTGGCTAGTGGTAAGGGGGGGGAGTGGGTGGTTTGGGAAGGGGAATGATGACCGCACTGTGGAAACGATTAATTTGTTGCTGGGATACAGTTACAGTTAGGAGTTGGAGACACAGACGCGACGCTATTATAAAGGGCTGACCCTGGGGGCAAACAGGCAGATGGGGACAGAGACAAAGAAAGAGAGAGAGAGAGAGAGAGAGAGAGACAGAAAGAGTGAGTAAAGGGAGATGGGGCAGCGTATTGCTCAATCGTGTCCAGTTGCCGGCTAATGCCCATGCTTATGGGCCATGAATGATGAGGTGGCGAGGGGGGTGGGTAGGGAGGAGGGGTTTTGGCTAGCTCATTATTGAAACATGTTGCTAACATTTGTTATGCAAAGGCGACATTCATGCTAAATGTGACAAGGGGCTGCGGCGGCGACGGCTGTAGTTGAGTTGAGTAGAGTCACATGTATCCTGTGTCCTGTGTCCTGTATCTGTGTCCTGTATCTGTAGCTGTGTCCTGTATCTGTATCCATCATGCTTATTGCTATATATGCTCAGCTTGCCCTCCACCTGCGCCCCTCTCGCCCCACTTTCATTCATTGCGTTTATTTGACTTGCGCTTGTGCAAAATTTCTATAAATGCCTTTGCCTTGCCCGCATGCCACGCCCTTATGCCCGCCGCCTACTTATCTCTATTGGCAATTTGCTGCTGTGCTCGCTTTATTTGATCTAGAGATGAGCGTGCTTTTCATATTTTCTAACAACAACACGAACTCACAAGCGAGTTTTTTTTGGCTCTTTTATTTTGAATTTTATAATGAAATTATATTTTCAAATTTGTGTGAAACTTTGTTTTCATTATCCCTTGGTATTTGAACATTTTTCCAGCTTATATATCAGAAAATTCAAATTTTACAAAATTTTACAACAAATTTATATCTGCCTAAAATTATAATTTGTTCTTTGAGTAAATCAATATACTATTTCTAAGATTTTTTTTTACATATTTTCATTTGTTTTGATAAAAGAAACAAATAAGTTGTATATAAAATATGAAATATTAAAGCGCTGCATTTATAAATTAAGCGTAATTTATTTTATTAAGTGCACCCTTAGCTAATTAAATATCGTTTTATTTTATTTTCATTTTATTATTACGCAAATATATTTTTTTTAATACTTAAAAATCACGACACGCTCTCCACTCTAAGCTGCTTAGCCACACCTCCCGCCTACCGCCACCCGCCTCCCGCCACCCACTTTCCGCAGCTGATGCCATTTTCTTTGGCCGCTGTTGCCTTTGTGCCTTTTCAAATTCAATGCAATGCCCTCCTGTGTGTGTGTGTGTGTGTGTGTGTGTGTGTGTGTGTGTGTGTCTGTGTGTGTGTGTGTGTTTGTGTGTGAGAGAGTATGTGTTTGTGTGTGTGTTTGGCCTTGACTGTGCTAAACTATTTACGTATGTGTGTGTGTGTGTGTGTTTGTGTGTGTGCGCGGCCTTTGCAACAGTTTTGTATGCTGCTGCTGCTGCTTTTTGTGTGGCGCTCTTTAACGGTAAACGTGATTGCGAATGACAGCAATGTGACAGGCCAAGGCAACAAAAACAACAAGAACAACAACAACAACATCAAGAGGATGAAAAACTGAATACAAGTTAACAGGCAGCACAAATGTTATCCTTGGCAAAGGTTTTACTGTCACTGTCAGCAGGTGTTGATAATAAGGGCAAAGCAAAAGCAAAAGCAAAAGCAAAAGCAAAGGTCAAAGCTGTTGCTGGCACTCGCAACATTCACTAATCAAATGTTGCCTTTACACACACACACAGACAGACAGGCGCTAATCAAATTGTTTGCTATGTAAGTGGCAAATGCAATGAGACAGCCACGCAGCTATCTCTCTCTCTCTCGCACACACGCGCAACAGTTGCCAAAAACGTAAAGCCACGCAAAATAGAAAGAGATGCAGCTACAGATAGCGAAATTTGCATGCTGCCATCAGATTAGCATGCATACATATGCAATTACATACATACATCATCTGCCTGCATCGCAATATGTGTGTGTGTGTGTGTATATCATAGACTGCCCATTAACTTTGCCAGCAGCAAACCTGAGCGCAGCAGATCATTCCAATTGGAAATTGAGTGACTGCCTGTCGAATATGTCTGTATGTGTGTGTGCAGAGAGTGGCTTGCCAGCAACTTCCCACTCAAGCCGACGAGAGCAGCAGGTCATTCCAATTGGATTTGTAGTACCTGGAGAGCGGCGAGAGCATTAAAAACAACAGCAACAGGCTGACTGAGGATCAGCGCCGTTTGAGCTGCTGGATTCCAGCTGGAAGTTGGAGTTTACTTTCGCGCTCTGTAGAAAATATTCCACTATTAGTCTATGACAAAACGCGCGCGAAAAATGTCATCTTTTGGCGCGCGGTAATTAAAAGTGAAAAAAAGTAGTCTAAAAATAATAAATATAAGTTTAAAGGCAATGTGCGTGTGTTTTTTTTGTTAAGTGAAGCATTTTTTGTATTATGTGTAGTGAAATATGTTATGTAAAAGCAGCTGCGTCATATTTAATGCTGCTGTTCTCGTCCGGCAAAAGGTAAAGTGTTTTGCCTTGCAAAAGTGCTCGGCAAATAAGCAATGACTTTTCATATTGCTAATATTAGTGCTTATGTGAATTGAAGTGTTGAAGCGAATGCGCAATGCATCAAAACTGTACATTTGCTAAGCGTCTATGCTGCTGCCATTTCAGTTTCTCGCACTCCCTCTCTCATTCACATTCACTTTGTGTGCGTGCGTGTGTGTGTGTGTGTGTGTGTGAGTTCATGCATATTTTGCCTGTCACAGATTTCTCAATAGATTTCACAGTGAAATATGCATAAATCATATCGTGGCTGCTTCGGTTTCGGGGCGTTAAGCAAAAGTCAGAGGCAAACCGACAGTTGCATAGCTCACTCACACACACATATAGAGAGGCAGAGAGAGATACAGGCAGCTGTGCTTGCGGTTTGCGTTTTATGCAACACTTTCTTGTTTTTTCTGTACTGTCAGTTTTTATTTGCTCAGCAGCAGCAGCAGTAAAATTTTTTGCTGTGTTGTCGCCGCAGTCAAAATGACTGTGAAAAATAAATGTTAATATGCCAAGACAGAGGGAATCGTGTGGTCTGTGATAAGGTTGCAAACACTAACACATGCATAGCTGCTGCACTATGCACTATGGAACAAAAAGCACATTTTTCTACACAGCATTTTTTTAAGTACTTAAAAAAAACAATATTCTTGAAGCATTGATTCAGTAAATGTTTTTTACATAATTTTTTAATTTAACTGAAATTTAATATAAGCCAGCATTTTTTAATATAATTAATAATTCATGTTCAATTTATTGTATTCGGTCTTAGCTATATATTGTTACAATTTCACATTCTGGCCATTCTCTCAATATATCCCATCATATTCGTTTTTTATTTACATCAGTTAAAGTGTCACTTTGCCCCACCGTGCATGTAACAGAACCGCACAAAGACAAGGCAAACTGAGCTAGCAGTGCCGTTCTCTCTCTTTGTCTCCTCTTTACTCCCTGTCACACGCTTATTTGGCATAATATGCATAATAAAAGCAAGCGACGCACATAGTAACGGCTACTTACTTCCACTGCCACTCCCACTCTCATTCTCATTCGCATTTCCACATTCTCACTCACATTCTTACTCTTACTCTCACTCTCACGCTGCCAACTGCCCGCCGCCAAGTCTCATAAGTTATAATCTGTGCGAAAGAAATTGCAGCAAGCGTCGCGTGTAGCGCCAAAATTTACGAGCATTGCTCGCTCCTGACGCCTGCTGCCTGCTGCCTTCTGCCTGCTGTCCTCCTCTCTCTCGCTCATGCACTCTTTCAATATTGTTGCGGCGGCATATTTACGAGTCTTGTCTGAGCGTGTGTGTGTGTGTGTGTGTGCGTATGCCAAGGACACTTTGCATATTTATAGCAGCAGCAGATATTATAAATTGGCTAAGATGTTTGCATATATGTTTTTGGATCCCCAGAGATTTTCGGGATAAGGCTTCGCAAAGTTTCCAAGTAATAGAATTAGTTGCATTCTTTTGATTAATTCTTATTAAATACAAAAATATAAGCAACGTTTCTAAGTTATAGAATTCGTTGCATTCTTTTGATTAATTCTTATTAAATACAAAAATATAAGCAAAGTTTCTAAGTAATAGAATTAGTTGCATTCTTTTGATTAATTCTTATTAAATACAAAAATATAAGCAAAGTTTCTAAGTTATAGAATTCGTTGCATTCTTTTGATTAATTCGCTTTAATTACAAAAATATAAATGGTCTTAAAGCGTTTACAATAAAACAATAAAATAAACAGTTTCACAGACATTTATATAGCATACTTACAGACGTTTAAATTAGTAAAATGAAGAAATGAAATGTTATCTAAAAAATGCAAAATAAAGATTTACTGGCAAAAACAAAAAATCAAATAAAAATAAATATTCTAAGCAAAAATATTTCTTTCTTTTAGCTATAAATCTTTATTTTGAAAAAAAAAATGCCTACAATTATTAACTTTAGTTGCTATCTTTATTATTATTTATAAACAGAACACAACAATTTTTAACACTTATTAGGATGCTTTGAACTTGGGTCTCACAGTTGAATTTCTTTCGCTTCGTCCTTTCGTCACTTTGCATATAAATATTTTGCTGTTTGCAGCAGTTTACTGTCTTGTTGTCTCGCTCGCACCCAACATTTGCGCAGCTTGTGCATAAATATGATGTTGATTTTTACGATTTTTATGATTTTTATAATGTTTCATTATGTTGCGTTTTATGACACATGCGGGAGATCTGCACACATGCTAGGGTCATATACGGCATGCGGATGTGGATGTGGATGCGGATACACAATGCACTCACTTTGCTTCTGCTCTAATTTATGGACTCTTATGCCTGTTGTTGTTGTTGCTGTTGCTGTTGTTGTTATCTACTTTAAGGCCTTTTGCTTAACAGTTGTAACAGTCGTTGGCCCGCTTTACACATTTTATGTGCGCTCAAAAGCCAATTTTGTAGAGATTTTGGAAACGGGCCCAATGGCCGTCGAGGAAACTCTGGCGCCCCATTATAAGCGCATAATCTTTAGAAAACACACACACTCACACACACACAAAACGGCACGAAACGAGGCTAAAAATGAAATGTCTAAGACCCCCTAAGCTGCCTTTCTAAGCATAGTCCATACTATTATCTTCTTTTTTTTCCTATGCTGTTAGATAATTTTTCGCTTGGCTTCCGCACTACAGTGGAAATTTCATAAATGAAACTTTTTCGAAAAAAAGAAACAATGCTTAAATTCCTTATAAGTTTCATTCTAAACTATCTTCAAAGTTTACAACTTAAGCTGCACATATTACAAAAATTTGTGCATAAAAATATGAGTAGCCAACATTTAAATTGTTGAATAATTATGTACCAATTTTTCCAGTTCGTTTTTTAATTATAAAAATTTTAATTTTGATATAAAAAGTAAATTTTGTTATTAAAACAAAAACACATAACATTTCTAGCAAAAAAAAAAAAGGAAATAAAAACTAATTTTACTGTTATATTTTGCCATGTGGAAACTCGCTTGTGCCTGGCAAATGAGCTTTTGTGGTGATGCTGCTGCTGGTTCCCGGGTTCCTTGGTTCCCGCACCGGTTCCACTCCCGGTTCCGGGTCACTGGAACAATTTTAAAGCTCGCAAATTTCAGCATCAGTGTTTGGAGTCTAATTTCTTTTGGCAATATTTTTACGATGCTCGCCTTACAAATGAACAAGGCCAATGTCGACGCTCCCCAGGGAAAGTGGGTGGTGTGGAGCGAAGAAAAGAGTGAAGAGGGGAGGCATGTGTCAAGCTACGAGAGTTTTGGTCGTTCAGTTCTATTGCCAGCTTTATGACAGTTTCATAGACTTTTTATGTTTATGTCCCGAGCGTTTAGTGACGCAGCTGTTGCTCCATGGACATCACTTGGCCAATTGTGGACGGGGCCCCGTGGCCTATAGTTCGTGGCGAGGAGAGTGGGCGGGTGTTTGGTGTATTCATATTTGCGTTTCTTATCTCCACGTAATTAAGGCAATGGACAGCAACCGGCTGGTGTTGCTCCTTGGAGGCCTCTTGCACAGTTCTAATCATCGTCGCCATCAACATCATTGGCAGCGTGGGGGTTCGGTTAAAGGGGGGGTTTGTGGCTGGGTGGCTGGGGGTCTGTCATCGGTGCCTTTAACCCTTGGCACTCAAATAGCCGCCCTTATGCCTCGGGGCGATCGTTTGTTGTTGCTGCCACCAAAACTATTTGCCTTTCACAATGCTCACGGGAGCAATAATGTCTAGCGCCCCGTTAGACTGAGGCCTGACAGTACACAGAAAAAAATACTATCAGGTTTTACTTGGAAGTAGCAGACAATTATTAAAATGAGTAAACAGTTCTTGATTTTAGCCTGAAAAGGCTAAACTTTGTACAAAACAAAGAATATGTATAATATTGCTCAAAGTTAATATAAAGGTCAAAGGAGTGCAAAGGTCAAAGGAAGTAATGCGACTAGAACAAAATTCAGAAGAGTAAGCTTAATGGAAAACATCATTAAGTTATTTTGAGCTTAAATGAGATTCAAATTTATAATATCGGACTGTAAGCAATTATTTTGCTCCGGTTTCAAAAATCGTCCAATATAAAAAAAACTTAATAATCTACAATTTTTCTAGATTTTTTTCTTCAGTGTAGAGGTAGCAGCTGCTGCTTGCCCCCTTTGTGCCATTTGAGCGCAACTCCTCATCATTGCTTTCCGCCAATGTTTTTGTTGTTGCGTTTGTTGCTCCCCCAAAAAAGCAGGCAGCCCTCAACATATTTGCACCTGCGGCATTTTCATACACAGACTCAGTAGGTGCTCCGCCCCTTCAGCATTTCAACAGTATTTCACTGATTGGTAACAGGTTACAGCCAACAGTTAACAGTTAACAGATTTTTGCTGTTGCTTTTGCGTTGAATTTTTAATTACTCGCAGTTTCATGGCAGGCTACGTCCTGCTTTTGTCTAGACCCTAGAGCTCATTGCGCTACTTGTTCATTTTGGTGGATTGCAGGATTGGCAAAAATCACTCGAATCAAATTTCACTCGTTCGAAATCCGCTAAAGATTTAATGTTGGGTGGAATCTTTAAGCATATAAGCGGGATTTTGTATATAAATGGCTTAAGATCAATTAAGTAATAATAATTTAGTTCAATTACATGTCTTCGTAAGACAAACCTTAACCAAAATGGCCTTGGGATTGTAGATCGGTTGAGTTTTGACAAAGTTATGGCAGATTGAAGTCTGGAACTTCACTTTATAAGCTAATTTTTTTGTCATTTTTGGCGTGATTTTTGACAGAAAAATAAACTACCGCAAAACTACTTTTCCAATAGTTTTTTGTACTAATTGTGACAACCACAATCGATTAAAAATATAATTTCAAGAATCTATTTTTTTGAGAAAAAAATTTTTTGAAATATTGTAAGGGTCCCCCCTTATGCTTTTCGCAAAAAAGTTTAAATTTTTTTTTTCATAATTGCTCAAATTTTTAATGTACAATTAAACTAGAGTTCAATTAATGACCAAAATGGCTTCGGGATTGTAGATCGGTTGAGTTTTGACAAAGTTATGGCAGATTGAAGTCTGGGAATGTAATTTCTAAGGAACTTTTTGTTGCTTGGACACTTTTTAAGCTAATTTTTTTGTAATTTTTGGCGTGATTTTTGACAGAAAAATAAACTACCGCTAAACCACTTTTCCAATAGTTTTTTATACTAATTGTGACCCCCACAATCGATTAAAAATAAAATTTCAAGAATCTATTTTTTTGAGAAAAAAAATTTTCAAAATATTGTAAGGGTCCCCCCTTATGCTTTTTGGCAAAAAAGTTCAAAATTATTTTTTTTCAAAATTGCTCAAATTTTAAATGTACAATTAAACTAGAGTTCAATTTATGACCAAAATGGTCTCGGAATTGTAGATAGGTTGAGTTTTGACAAAGTTATGGCAGATTGAAGTCTGGGAATGTAATTTCTATTTTGTTCTTCTATTTCATTACTGCTGTATCATATTATCATTGGCATTCATCCCTGTTATTGGTGTTGGTGTTGTTGTTGCTATCAAATTGTACGTGCTGCATTTTAATGAGCGTTCACTTTATGAGCTTCCTGCCCAGTCGCTGGCTCTGCCTCAGATGTCGTGCCCTATCATGGCTGCATCCTTTTAACTGGCTTCTAGTTTTGCGTTCGCACTTAATGAACTGGCATACCCCTCCCTACGCACACCCCCTTCCACTATAAATGCTGCCCCATAAACTAGTTTACATGCCCTTAAAGTTGGAATACCGTTAAACATTTAAAATGAGGCGCATTACATTTTTGTAGGTGGCACTGGCTGTTATCCTTAAGACAATTTTGATAAACGAGAGAGCGAAATATCTTGCGGGTATTTTGTCACATATGTGTGTGTGTGTGTGTGTGTGTAAAGGTGTATGTATGTTTAAGCATTAGCTAGCGAAAAAAGTGAAACTATTTAAAAGTAATTTTAAGATAAGCTGCTAAATTTATTAAAGTAAATTTAAAGGCAGTGAAAATAATTTATTAGAATTTTCCCAAAATGCATATATTTTGCAATTAATGGTAAAAAGATATTTCAGTGTATTTTCCGTCTGTTTAAACTGTATTTAAAACTGTTGGTTTGTATTCGTGTCGTGGTGTATAAAAGAATAGCAAACATGCTCATCTCTAATGTGTAGTCAGTGCCTCCTGCTCCTTGAATGTCAATGGGGAAAGCAGCAAAAAAAAAAAAAAATGGAAAAAAAGAGAAAATATTTCTACATTAAAGGTGACAGCGGCAGACGTTGACATCGTCTCCTGATCGCTGGCTCTGTCAGGACAACGTTGAGGACGACACAGGAAACAAACAAACAACGGCAGCAGTGTAAACATTCAGGCAACGAGGGGGCGTGGTTTGTTTCGCAGTGCGTGTGTTTATTTTGTCGTAAATTGATTTTAACGGTGAATGACAAGCAGCAGCAGCGGCGGCAACAACAAGAATATTTACAACAACAGCCAGCAAGAAGCACGCACAGCATTTTTGCAGCATTTAAAAATGTATTTAAAAAATGTATTTAAAAAGAATGTATACACGCCGGGCAGGTAAAAGGACAGCGGACGTGGCAGTGGGGCGGGAAGGGGCGGTGGGCCGCTGCCATGTATTCATTTTCTGATTAGAAAAATTATAACATAAAATTTATGTTAGTTGCATGTGCGACAAGGACAAAGTTTCAGGTGACACAAGAAAGCAGCAACATGATGGGGGAGAGGGGTGTACAAGAAGAGCAGGTGACAGTCAAGCAGCGGCGACAGGCCAAAAAGAAAGCACAGAAGAGTGTGAGAGTGCTGGACGAGGAGATGCCCTGTAATTGGCAGCGAATTGTTGTTATATATATAAATATGATTCTTTCCTTTTTAAAATAATTTTTTAAATAACTTCTGTGTTTCGATTTAGTATATTTTCGTGTAATTAATATTTTCCTAGTGCTAGAATTATAAGCTTAATTTTAGTCATATGGCTTGCTTTACCTTCATACTTTTTTAAACAATTCTGAATATTTTTACACGGTTAATATTTAATTCACAGAGCTTAAGCACAATTTCGTTATGATATAAAGTACAAGAGCTACTTGTTCTAAATATTTTCGATTCGTATTCATAAGTTTTGTTTATATTTTAAGATATGATGAATTTGCGCCTAGATCAATGATATATATTATTTATATGGTCAATGTAACTTAATCTGCCTGTTACATTAATTTGCACAATATCGACATACCCCTTTCTACCTTTTACTACCAAGTTTTAATGGGTATAAAAAGAGCAGCTAACAAGAGGCAACAGAAGCCCCCAAAGGCTGTTAATGGCTTCCTTTCAAGGCTGCCTTGTCGTCCTGATGCTGCTCCTACCGCTCCTGCTGCTCCTACAGCTTGAGCTGCTATTCAAAACTTGGTATTCCTGTGCTCCCAAGTTAGCTAAACTGTGTTGCGGCAACCGCAAACAGCAGCAACAGTAGCAGCAACAACAGCAGCAACAACAAGCTTAATAAATGTCGACACAAAAGCGTAACAGCTAAGTCTGCGAGGGTGTGCGTGTGTATGTGTGTGTGTGTCACTGCCTTCCTTGCAACATGTTAAGCAGGTGTTTCAAAATCACTTACGCTAAAATATAACAACAACAATAGCAACAGCAGCAGTGGCAGCAGCAACATAAATACTAAAGTTGTCAGGCAATAATAGCAACAACGACAACGCAAATGACAACTACAACAATAACAAGCCAAATACACAACAAATTTGCGTTGACATCAATTGCAATGTGCAACAACAACAACAACAACAACATTTTATGAGGCATGGCAAAGAGTCCATTGGGGCAGTAAGTTTCAGCTAATTATTGTATACTATAATCATAAAAGTTATATAAATATTAGATTAGTTTATTAAAATGTATGCTCAAGAGAGAAGGTGCAGGACTTTTCTTAATAGAGCAATCACAAAAGTTGTCAAAGTGAAATATTTATGGAAATTTCATAAACTAATTTCAACTTTAGTGTTTTATGTGAGTTTAATTAATGATGGCTATTTAAAAGCCATTACTTAGCTTCCATTAAAGGCAAGAAAGCAATACGATTTTTTTTTTATTTTTTTTACTTTACATTTACATTTTTCCATAGAATGAAAATAAGTTTTAAAATTTTTATTTCTGTTTATTTTTCTTCTGGCTCGAAACTTAAAGAATAAAGTTCTCTATATCTTTGTATACCGAACAACAATCTGTATTCCTTATAAAATCGAAATTGGCTACCTAGATTTGCTATTATTCGCACTTGATTAATTGTTGTTGACTCAATCAACATATGAGCCATATGAATATCTTAGCTGCATTTAAAATGCACTTTAAGTTGTTGACAAAACTCATAACGTTGCAAGCAAACCCCCCCAGTACGAAATGCATTTTTGCACAAATGCAACTGAATAATTCATAAAGTTGATGACTGAGCGGACTGAACGGAGCAGACTCCGCCTGAGAATGGCAGCAAGGACGAAGACGAGAAGCCTGAGGCCGAGACGACTGCTTCCTGTGTGTGTGTGTGTGTGTGTGCGCAGCGGGAATAGGCCTCTTTTGCGGCTGCGGCTGCGTCTGTTGTGGCGTAGCATGGCGGCCGGAAGTACACGTTGACAAGTCGCACTTGGTACAGCGGACAACTTCCGGCCACGTCGTCGTCGTCGCAGTCGCTGCCTACTGCCTTTTGCGGTTTTTCCTACACTGAAAATTGTTTCTATATATATTTCTGAGTTTTGGAAAGAAAGTTCCTAAAACTTTTTATATTAAAATATGTTTCTTATAAAGAGAAAATACTTTTCAAAATTAGAATACATATTTTTAGGCCTGTCAATAATGTAAATATAGAATTTGTTTTCAAAAACTATGTTTATAGTTCCATTTTCTAATTATATTTTATTTTTTTTTTCTATGCATTTTTAATTTATCGAACAGATAAACCCCTTGATTCATAATTTTTTGAATTATTTTCACCTAAACGGAGTTTTGTCACTAGAACTTTTTCACTTCTAGGTAATATTTTTTTTGAAGTGTACAGCAAAGCATTGGAAACTTTATGGACTTCACATGCCGGCGGGTGGCCAAACAAGTCATGTGGTTGTTGTTGTTGCTGTTGCTGTTGTTGCATGCGTATTTGCATAGAAGGTCAGTCGGAGGCAGCAATTGCTGCTGCTGTTGTTGTTGTTGTTATTGTACGTTTGTTATGTGTGTGTTTAGCTTAAGCTAACTTTAAATTAAGCTTAGCGGCTAAAATTAATTTACGCGTCGCCATGCAGCATAACAACACCACAACAATAAACAGCAGCAACAGCGACCGCAAACAACAACAACAACAACCACAACGAAATAAGTGCCACATGGCGAGGTACTAAGCAGAATTACAGCTTCAAGGCTCGCACTGAAAATCTGTAGTAAAATCACTGAACCTAAAACTGTGGGGTCTTCCGGGCGCTGGAAAGTCTTCCCTGTAGCGCGGTGAAAAGCCGTTAAAGTCGCTGCACGCAGCACATTTAATGATCAGCTCTAAGGCGTACGTGCCATTAGTAAAAATATGTAATTTTATATAATACGTAAGTATTTTTTAAGTGTTTGTTTGCGCTCCTAGTAAGAGATTTGAATTGTACTAAATCTAATTAATTAAATATTTTAAGGCAGAGCGCAAAGAAAAATAGACAACCATGGAATTTAAGTAACAAATGATTTTAATACTATTAAATATATATAATTTTCATATATATATATTCACATTTTGTTTGACATTTAAAATGCGAAACATAAAAAAGGCTTTGGAAATAATGTCAGATTTTGTATTCTACTCAAAACATTTTTACATTGATACGGAGCACCATCTGAAAACAGTCAGCTTGTAAGAATTTTCACAAAAAACAACGTTCAAAGTAAAAAACAAATATTTAACAAATCGTTTTCATAGCTCTGAAATATTCGAATATATATTAACAACAGAAGGAGGACAATGTTGGCAAGTATCTTGGCATCGGGCAGAGCATTACTGAAACTCAATGGCAGCACAAAAGTAATGTGCAGAAAAAGTCATATTGTATCCTATCGAAGAGCACCACCGCCTCACTCAAAGGCAACTAGGGTTGGAGCCGTTGTGATTGGTGGGTCCATGTGGTGGTGGATACTGTGGCACTTGTGGCATGAGCCGGATCACATAACGGGAGAGTTCGATTATCCCAATCCGCTCAAGTGGAGCAATGCCCAACTGGGAATCCCGCGTGGTGATAAATAACGGATTATATAATTATGGAACTGATGCTAATGGATTCATTCAATCGATAGTCCTGTAATGATTTTAAGCTATTTAAATTGAAAATTAATTGTTCAAAATTTATTTTCGATCGCAATTAGAAAATTGATTTTAAATAAATCGATCTGAAAGTATATATAAGAGCCATTGTTATATAAGCGTGATATTTATATATCATTCAAGTGCGCAGCTAAATATATAAAAAATATCTCTAGACACTTTAATGTTATTGCCTGTTGAATATCTTTTAAATGCGGCCAATTTATCTATTGTCCCTTTTTTTTATTGGTGCTCGCCCATTAACAAGAGTTTAATTGTCGTTTTGGTAGGCCGCCTGCACATTTTGAGGACTGACAGTTGCAAACAAAAGGCAACTAAACTAGAGTCCTGGCCCCGAGACTATCTGTGTGGCCAGCAAAGGCAAACAAGGCTGCAGACAGTTTTGCAAGGACCCAAGGACTGTAGATGAAGCTCAGTTTACTCGATTGTTTCCTTTTATTTTTCTCATGCTCTGCTCTTCTTTATATATATGTATGTATGTATATATATATTTTTTTTTTGTATTTGTTTGTGCCTTTTTCGTTCGTTGTAGGCTGCATTGACACCAGACAAAAGGCTAATTGGAATGTTAGCAGGAGTCACATTTTTTATGGCATACTTCAAGGATGTACCAAAAACAAAAGGCCACATATTTCTAGTAGGCATAATGCTTGTTGTTGTTGCTGTTGATGGCAGCAAAAGTGAAAAATTGTTTTTTAAATGAATTCAATAAAGCGTGAGAATCAACAAAGAATTCCAATTCGTATAGCGCTGCCCAGGGGGCGTGTCTAACATACAGAGGGAGAGAGAGAGAGAGACAGAGAGAGAGAGAGAGAGAGAGAGATGCCTACTAAACGACAGACAGTCGGCTGCGAGGCTTATTTGCATTTCAATTTGCATAAGTGTTGCCACAACCAGACATACATGTATACGTGAAAACAGAGATATTTATAAATACACGGCAAAAAAATGTCTAAAATCAATAGATTTGTTTTTCTTTACGATTTTTGTATTAATAGTTTAAGTCATATTTAGGCATAAAAGAGCGAAAAGATTATTGAATCAATAATTTTGTGCTGGTTTTAAGAATGTTCGAACTGAACTTCTGACAATTTAAGTACGCATTTCTAGATTCACTTTCTCAGTGTATAAATATAAATATATATAAATTCATATATATAGATATGAACATAATATATATGCTCATGGCGCTGATAGATGTAACGCCCACGTCGCGACATGTGTGCTCTTTTCAGTGTGTGTGTGTGTGTGTGTGTGTGTCGGGTAGCACAAGTCAAACGAATCGGAACCAACACATGTTGCCACATATTTTGATCTATGCATTTGTCTTTGTACAGGCGTGTGTTTGTGTGTGTTGGAGCGTGTTTGAGTGTGTGTGTGTGTGTTCATAAGGTAAAGGTTAAATGTTGACCCGCATTCGCATAAAAGAGATATTGCATTTGAGGTATGGGTTACACGCTCCTTTGAGGATATTGAGCTTCCGTTTTTGGTTCGGTTCGCTTTTGGGTTTTTGCTGCCATTGATAACAGCCGACTTTTGCATAAATAGCTAAAATTATTGTGCGCATCCATCACAAAATGGGGAAATGTGTCAGCTTGCCCTGGCATCCTACAGAAGTAACAACAATAAAAGGTTACAACGAGAAACAACAAGAAATCGGTTACAGCATCTTCTTTGGCAAAAACAACTACGAATTTAAGTTGCTCTTGCTTAAAAAGTAAACCTACGGTTTTCTTAAAGAAAGATTTATGGTTGTAATATTAAAATAAATATAAAAGTATTTAGAAAACATTTTTTAATTATTTTAATAACTTATGAACATATTTATTTATAATTTTTGCAATTGATCCCTGTACAAAATCGTTTAAGCTTTTTAACCCACAGTCTCTGTGGCAAGCTTCTTAATATAATCATAATGCCCCATGGCTATAGATTTATGAAAATCAAGCAGCAAACCGCTAAAAAAGTCAATGCCATTCTAGCAATTTTTTCGACTGATGTTATGTAGAGCCTTCCTCCGCCCCCACCCGCACGCCCAGCAACACACTCCTCGCGCGCCTTGGCAAGATGCCAAGCTCAGTTTGGTTTTATTTCAAGTATGGGAGAATAAAATTTCACGGGCAACCACAACAAAGGCGCCCCCTGGCGGACGTCTTTCAAATTGCGCGCGCCCCGAAAATCAAAATTAAAAATCGATATGTTACAAAAAATTCGACATGAGTTTCATATTAAATTTCTTTTAACGCAATTGAATAGGTTCTTTGGGAATTTTTGTCTGCTGCTAAGCAAAGTAAAATAAATGTTTTTTTGATTGTTTCCGAAATGTTGGCGGCACTCTAACACAAAATTCCAATATCATGGCAGGAACAGGCTACCCCAAAATATATATATATAAAAAAAGTACGATAAATACCGAATGGGAGCTGACAGCTGGAGAGGTGGATGTGGAAGTACACAATGCTCCTGTGAATGGATGTGAATGCGTTGTTAAAGCAAATTTCATGTCATCTAGATGACAATTTTTTGAAGAGGACAAAGTGCAAATGGACAACAAAACAGGAATTGTGCGTGGAGCATTTGAACCTTTTGGGTCAACCTTCTCAGCCAATTGCTGGCATCCATCATCATACATAGCCAGTTAAGCAGTTAACGAGTCTGCGTTGATTGAATACTAAAATTTTGTGGGTGGAGTGCTGGAATAAGCATTAGAAATTTTCATTTCAAGGCAGCTGTCATGTGATAATGTTTCAACTTAATTGCTTTGACTGACACTGGCCAAATGTGAACTTTGTACTGCACATTTTTCATTGGAAAAATAAAAGTATGTATACCAAATTTCACTAGCTTTAAACTCAACATTATCCGTTGCACGGATATCAAATGCGCCAAAATGTTGCCATAGTTCGCAGATCAAATCAATAATATTTTGTAGCCAATGTTTGACCAACATTTAGCCAAAAAGCCATAAAAAAATTTGAAATAGCCACCAACAAAATTTTTGACAGCCATTTTTGATATCCATTACTTTTGAGGAACAGAGTCCTTTTTAGATGAGCATTATATAAATAATTTATAGAGTTAAATTAACTTAAATCAGTGATATTTTGTATTTTTAAGGTTCAAAGTCAGCTGAAAAAATTACTATTTATTTTTAAAGATTTTTTAATAATATTAATATTAATAATTCTACACAAACTATTCATGATTTTTGTTATGATATAGGGTAACTTAAGGGTCATATTACAAGCACAGACTTTGCATGATTTTTGTTGCTGTTATTGGCATCTGTGTTGTAATTGTTGTTGTTATTCTGTGGCAACGCCATTAGCCCCAGTCTCTAAGCTCACATAAATCAAGCAAATTGTTTAACGCGCGATTAGCGAAATTTTACAATAATTTTCTTTTGTTGCCGATCTGTTTGCTGTTTTTGCATGTTCTGCGGCTGCTCCTGCCCATATATTATACATATACATATACATGTACATACATATATATCATCTGGCCAATGTGTGTATGTGTTTTTGTTGTGTGCTTGTCTCTTTTGTGTGTGATTGTGATTGTCTCTTCTTGTGGGCGTATACATACTGTTCAACAGAACATTTTCCAAACGATTTGCGGCATACGCCGCATTGAATGTTTTTCACGCTTAAAATGCGCTGCAAAATGATTATTATGATTAATAAATAAATAGGCAGGCGGCCAACGGAGCAATTGAGAAGTGGCAGTGGCAGCGGCAGTGGAATATTCAACAGCAACATTCGCCACATTTTGCAAACAGCCGTTTAAAGGGCCGTCCAATGCTTGACGAGCTTTCAGCGCTTTAATCAAGTTGCGTATACGCAATGTGTTGCCAATTATAAACAATGGCACAAATTCACAATTTTGTGCAAAGAAATTGATGCTAATTTTAATGCTAATGACATATTTAAATTATTAGAAATTAAACACTAAAGTAGAAATACCAAAATATAATTGATAAAATCTACGGCATATAAAATTATTCAACTCCATTATGCAACAATTAACCTGAGCATATAATAGATAATTTCTACATTTTAAATATTTAATTAGCTTTTAGAACTATTTCAAACTAACTTGAAATTTTTTTAAATTCTAAAAAACATAGAAAACTTATATTGCATTTTCTAGACCATCTTCAGATTATTTACGGTTACCAAATTCCATTCAGTTCATCTCCGAACATTATTCAAATCGAGCTGTCTTTTATTTAATCGTTTTTGGTTTTTTCTTTTGCTGGTCAATTTCGTAGAACAATTTATTTAGCGTATTTTTCCCATTGTTTTAACCGAATGGCATAATAAGAATTTCGCTTTTGCTTTCGACACACAGCGCACAGCTGCTTCTGATGGCCACGTTTTGTGCTACGAACACTTATCCTTATAGCATTATGCTTGCCCCCAAACCGCCCCTCCCACCGCCTCCAGGGGCATTAGCCGAGCCATAGACTTGTTTACACTGCGTGGCTTGCCTCTCCATCATCGGTGTGGGCGTGGCTGGCTATGAATTATCGCCTGCCAGATGAACATTTAATGATGTACACAACGATGCCATCGTTGATGGTCGATGTCCTTGTCGTCCTCACTCAGCCATTGGCAATTTTAATAAATTTAACAGCTGAACGCATCGCGAAACTTTCGCATCTTTCATCTTTTATCAATAAACATGCGATAGAGATGCCTGGCATTGGGTTGAGGGGCGTGACGGAGGCGGAGACGGAGGCGTAATTCTCGTTTGCTTGAGCACTGAGTGTCGATGTCATGCAGGCAATTAAATAAATGTGCAGTCGACTACCCGGCAAGCCTCCTCACCCCCCTCACTCATGCAGTTGGCCTTTAACTTTTTGCCTGCTTATTGACAGGCCATCAGTGTTGAATTTATGAGGCTGACTGTGATTTATCAGACCATTGCACACAGGACACACAGACGGGCTGGACAAAACGACATAACACAACGCACACACACACACACACACAACTTACCGATAATTCGAGTTGAGCTGCACATCGCCAATGGCGACATTCTCAAACAATGTGGGGCAGCAGGTCCATCGGGCCCAGTAGAAGGTGAAGTCAGTTGAATCATAATGCTCGGTGAAACGGCACTTGAGCACCAGATCGACGCCTTCGCGTGTGTCCAGCGATTCGTCCGCTGTGCCGCCATCAGGCAACAGGCACAGCCACAAGCAGCCTGCAACAAAAGGGGATACACAAAGAAAAAATTAATAAAGTTTTCTGGTATAGTTAAAATTATAGCACTCGATTTTCCTGGACAGAAGCATACAACAATTCTTAAAATAAGTTTAAACTATCATGATTTGATTTTGAAAAGTATAAAATATTGAATAAGTCTAAGTTTAATACTTAAAGCAAGTCTGAAATTCTTATATCAAGTCTTTATAAAGAAATAAGATTTTCGTTCTTATTTTCTCACAATATATACCCTTTTTTCAATTGATCTCTTTATATACTTCAAATAAGTTAATTATTCGCTTAAAACAAGTCGGTATTGACTTAAAAGAGACTAAAACTAATATTTCCTGCCTCGAAATATATATACTTAAATCAAGTACTGGTTTCAAGAAAGTTCGAGTTTACCATTCCTTTTCTTTTGTATTTTTTCTCAGTGTAGTATACAGTAGGGGCGATGAGAGCGGTCAGGCAATGGGTATTACATAGCAATGCAATTTGGCTGTGCAAATTTGCAGCACACATTTAATTAAGAATACGCCGTACAGTTAAACCCAACACATGGGCAAACAACAACAGCAGCAAAAACTACCACACACATAGAAATAACTGTAAAGCACACACACACACACAGAGGGGATAAGAGGGAGTGCGAGGGAGGGAGGTAGAACAAATGTATCCGCGGGCAGTTTTGGTCCGAACGGATTTGATTTATTTTATTATCAGAAGCAACAGTCGCGAGTTCCGGCAAATCAATACGAAAAATATTGTTGAAATTGTAGAAATTGTAAATCACTCGCCACCAAATGAATAATGCACACACACACACAGATACAGATACATAGACACACCCACACACACACACACACAGACAGACATGCAGGCACGCAAGCAATCGTTGGTATCTACGAGAAATAGCAAGATATACTATATATATAAATATGTAGAAAATGTACTCGAAAGTGTTCCACAAATGGATATCGACTCAATTACATTTACATTTTACATGCTCATATTTATGGGGGGAAAGAAAATAAAGTACGAGCCAGTTTTATGGGTTAGTTTATTATCAACTCTTAATACACAATATTTATATACCCTGTAATAGTAAAAGGGTTAAAGCAAGTTATGGCTATATATTTAAGTACGTCAAAATTATAATAAAAATCCAAATCGATTATTTTCGAATTGCTCATATAGATAACATATATTTAAATAAAAGTATAGAGCGAAAAGTTGCACTAGTAAGAATTTCCTTTTTAATATTCGGTACTATAGTTTTTTTTTATTTTGTGTGCTCTGAAAGAAAACTCTTAAATTTTCTCGCTTCAAGTGCTCGGACGCTGCAGCCGTTTGAAATAATTGTTGAAAATGTAGAGAAATCGATTTTGGTAACGAAATCAAATTGTTTTGGGAAATGAAATGGTTAAATTCTGTTGCTGTTGAGCTGAGCTTTTGTGGTTTTGCTTTACAGTTTGAGCAGCACTGTGAAAATAAAACCAAGCACTCAGCCTGCATGCGTTTATATCTACAACTAAATGGAGCAAATGGTCGAGTGGTTGCCATTGGGTCGAGTGCAACCCCCCCCCCCCCCCCCTCCTACCCCTTATTTATCCCCCCTGGGAGCCTTGTTTGTACATGAAGCGCTTAGTTTTAATTTGTCTGCTTGCAGTTTTTAGCCCATACAAACGTCCCCCCCCCCCTTTCCTCCCGCATACCCTCCCGCATGTATTTTGTTTGCGCAAATCTGTTTTTTGTGTGCAATATATATATATGTATATATTTATATATATATATTTTTTCACTATCTCTTCATTGTTCGTTCAGACATCAACAAAAAAAAAGACAGACAAACTAAACGCACAGTGTGTACACACAACCATTTGATATTGTGTTGAGATTTTTCACTCTGCCGCATAAAACAAACAGCTCAATGTATACGGTCCTGTTTGCGGGGGAGAGGAGCGGGATAGTGGCCGGGGGAAGCTGCCTATTCAATTGCCGCCCGCAAATTTGTATTTTGCATTTCGACTGCTTTTTTACAAAACATGGTCGGTTTTAACTCTGCGCTCTGTGTTATTGTAATTAACATGGCGATTGTTGCTGTAACATGCCACACAAAAAATGTGAAACTGAGTTGAAATGTTGAAAATATATCACAATATTGCCACAATTTTGTGTCTAAAGAGCAGTAGCTTCATGATGCGGAATATCAAAATAATATATCACTGACATTAAGCCTTTTTAGTGAAATTTCATTTTAAATAAAATGATCAATAACTGTATCAAAACCAAAAGTTTGACATATTTAGATACAAAATCCAAGAAAAGCATTTCTTAGACTTTAAGCTGCCTTAACTTTGTCAAAAGTTGTCGGATTTCGGATAACACTTTGTTAATCGTTTGTCATCTATATAAGTTCTGCATTAAAAGTAAAAATACTAAAAATCCTAAATTGGCAAAAAAAAGGTATTAAGGGAATACATGATAAATTTGCAAAAAATTAAATTTTCTCAAATGGTTATAATTTAAAGGGCAGGGCTTTTCAAAAAGACAAACCATGAAAAAAATGTTTCACGATCGGGTCATTTTTGGCAAAGTTATAGAAGTTCAAAGGCCTAAATTGAGGCAAAAAATATGAGTAAGTAAAAATTAGATTTCACAAATGGTTATAATTAGGGGGAATTGGGAAGTATCTGAATGCAAAGCAAATGTGAAACTGTAAATTACTTTCGGACTTTTGTTGGCGGACTTAACCAACGATTTGCATATTTTTATGCAAATAATTATAAACGTTTGCAGGCCACAGGAGCCACTGGCTACCGGCAAGTGCACGGCACCCCTCTTCACCACGCCCCCATCATTTGCATCATAAACGTTGTTGTGCTTATGTAAACTTCATATGCATTTTAATATAGTTTTCGTTTGCTTTATTTAAGTTGTTTGCGCCAAATTAATATATGCGCATTGCAAAAAACGAAAATCGCTGCAAGTTTTGTTTTTCTGATATTTTTGTTTGCTGAAATGTAAACAGAACCTACGTTTCCGCACAGCGCCAACAAGCTGCAGGCGAAGTGCATTTAAAAAATGTAACAATCATTTTAAGAGTGCTTTCCAGCTGATGGATTTTCAAATGTAAATCGAATTGGTTTGCCAAGGTTTAAAAAATGTTCAGCATCAATGGAGAAGTTATAATATAACAGTTAAGCTTATGCTAAATCAGCACATTTATGCAGTAATGTTTTCCATTTCATAAATGATATTATTATTATAAGATATGTTTAAGATGTTTATACTTAACTTTGTTGAATCAGAATTGAAGAGTTCTTTGTGCAATTACCCATAAATTTTAAGCTTAAATACTCACAATCTTGGCTTACATGTAAAGTTACGGAAATTTTGTTCAAACTTGCAAATGTGTCAAATTTTGAAGCCTTTACTTTTCTTTTAAGAGTTTATGCACACACAAAAAAAAGAAGAAGGGAATCGTTTCTGGGACCAAGGTGCAATATGTGGTTACACATGAGATTGTGTGCGACTTGTAATAATTAGCCGTCATTAGAGCTTTAACACACACACAAACACAGAAACTTCGTTGCTGCTATCTCGCTCACTCATTTATGTATGTATTTCTCTGGTGGCTTTATGAATTTTTCAATTGTGCTGCTGCTCCTTTGGTGGAAGTTTGCTGTAGATTCTCGAGTGCTTAAACATTCATAAATGCAAGTGCACACAGCTCACTAGCACTTCTGTCAAGGGGGTGCGGTGGCAGGGTGGGTGGGTAACAGAGGGGGTGATTTGACTTTTGAGGTTGTCGTCCTGCTGGTTCATTTGCCTGTGTGCCCAGAGAGATGCCAGCACAAGTCAAAAGTCTGGCAAATGCAACCAAAACAAAACAAACAGTAAAAAAATACACATACACACACACACACACACACACACACACACGCATACAACAAACAACACAACAGTCAGCAATAAGAAAAACTTTTGCCTTGCATTTTTATGTTTTTTTTTTACTCAATTTTGTGTTTTGTGCCTGAGGTTAAGGGGAGCAGACGACGACGATGTCTTCATAAAACCAAACGAAATCAAAACAGAAATGTAAATAACATCATAACGGAGCATGAAATGCACTGAGCGAAACGGTATGCCATTTGAATAGGAAATTACGCATTTAAATATGATTTTTAAGTGCACTATGTGCAGGATATGCAGGACAATAATATGGTTTTTATTTAAGATCATGTTTGCTTACTTCTTTGAATTTGAAGTAGAAAGAATTGCCCTTAAAATATAATAATATTTTTAATCCATATTTTTTCAGTGCATATATTTTATTTTGTTAATGGCAATCGTTAAATTGGTTTATCTTACCATAAAACATATTTTAAAAATTTCCAAAGTATATCAACAATTTATTCATGCATAAATTTGTTCAATAACTAAATATGGGGACATTATTATTTATATAATAGGCTAAAGCTGTCATAACAATTTAATCCAAAGTGACACACAAATTTTCAGGCAGGTTTTTTCAACTATTGATTTAAATGTTAAAATGTAACAGATACTACAAAAAAAGACTGCTAGAATTAATACACATGAATTGTTTCATGTCTATTAAAATTATGTAATAGTTTATTATTATCGCCAGCCATGCTCTTAATTAAGTTGTGGTTTTTAAAATGAACTAATATTTTTTATACAACGTAGATTTGTTTATGATATTCCGATTTATTAAAACGCATTGCTTAAAATTAAATAAGTTGAAATTTGTTGCATAAAGAAAAATATATATGTATTTCCTTTTTTTATATGTAGACTCTTATTTATGCTGCGTTTTCGAAACAACTAAAGATGTGTTTATTACGAGAGCCCAAAAAAAGCATGACATGACCGCATAACAAACATAACTCACAACTCACAAAATACCCTTTAAACACGATACTTGAGCATACACATGTACACATACTTCATGCAGCAGTGTAATGCACTTTTAGCACTGCCGGCGTCGACGTATGTTTCCTGCGACTGACTACGGAACCCCCCCCCCCCCCCCCCATACCCCCTCTCACCATCCACTACTTACATTCCTTTGCTGCTCTATACTAAACATCGTTGCGGCTGCTTGCTTGACTTGTTTGTAATTATTTATTTCATACTCGTATAAAGTGTAGCATACTTTTGTGCGTAGACAAGAATTATGGCAATGCTGCCAGTTGTTATTTGTGTGTGTGGTGCATGTGTGTGTGAGTGTGTGTGCATTTTTTAAAAAGATTTCATGGTAGAACGCCGAGGCCAACAAGCGACAGGACAACAACAGGAAGATGTTTGCCAGCAGTCGCCTTCTGCCAACAACTAATGTAAGTTGCTCTCATACACATGTGTATACATATAAATATATATACTATACATATATATATATCGTATATATATATATATATGTATGTTATGTATCTACGTTATACTTAAAACAAGCTGCTTGGCTCGTTTACTTGTGGCCTGAACTTGTCTGCACCGCCCCTCCACCACCCGCACTCCCCTTCCCGCTTGGTGCCAAAAGCTTTTGCTTTTCTTTCAGCTTAATGCGAATTTCTGCTTTTAACAACAGCTATTGCAATTGTTTTGTTGTTGCTGTTACTGTTGCTGTGCGGCATAACGGCATAAATATAATATGCAGTCTCGCCCTTTGCTGTTGTAAAATATATTACTTTTTAGCACCCCCCCCCCTCCCCTAGTCGCCTGCAGCTGTAATTTCAGCTCATAACAATTACAACAACATCAATTGTTGTGCAAAAATCAACTACACTATGAGCGAGCGAGCGAGTTGTAGTATAAAGAGGCCGTGTAATGTGCTGCTGACATGCCTGGCTTTCTTGTTTGTACCCTGTACCCATTAAATAACGGTTAAGTGGGTATAATGCAGTTGAGCAAGTGTATGTAACAGGCAGAAGGAGGCTTGACCGAGTGAAGAGTATATAAATGCAGGAAATTAATAAAGGAATGCAAATATAGCCGAACAAAGTAGACTATTTTAAAATAAGTAATATAGAAAATTACAAAATTAATTAAGAAAATTAAAAACTATTTTATAAGTTGAATGAAAATATATTTTAAGAAAACAATAACGACTAGTTTTAAGCAAATATATTTTAATAATATTATAATTAATTTACAAAGCGGAATATCGCCATTTGTTTACTTTTTCTAAAGAAAAGTGTATTAAAAACTATTAAATTCAATTATTAAAAAAATATAAATATATTTCTATCTTCTGCTGGAAACAGAGTATCTCGCAGTCGTTATGACTGCTGGTGTTATGGTCAAATGTCAAATGACTTTAAACGCAGGCATAAAGTAATTGTAAAGCAAGTTGCCTTTTGTATTGCAATTTGGTCAGAGTGCATGTGTGTGTGTGTATGTGTGTGTGTGTGACAAACATATGGTAGCTGATGCGCTTAACAAGATGCAGCTGCAGCTGCAGTCGTCGCATTTATTGCTGCAAGAAATGATGCAACTGCCACTCGATGAGCTTACACAGCACACACACACACACGCAGAGCTCAAGAGAAGCTGCAGTGACAAATATTTGCGGCATATAAAGCATAATAAGCAATAAGGCCAGAGAAAGATATAAACTTGTACACAGAGAATTGCAACTGAAACAATTGCGACGTCAATCGATGGGTAAATAACAATAGTTGAACGCTTAAAGGCAAATCAGCAACTTAATGAAACCTGTCTTGGCCACACGACTGCCTGTGGTCCCCCTGCTGTAGCAGCACAGTCGAGGGGGGGTGGATAGAGGAGGGTAAGGTTTTGTGCTGGCCTTTAAAGTGCCGAGACAACTCATTAAAATGCCAGCATGTGAAACATTTTGCAAATTAACTGCAAACGTTGCGTATGCGTAATATAAAAGAGAGGCTGAACAAAGTATTTGCTTAGCCTGCCCCAACCCTACAGCTCCTAGCACACGCTGACGTAAAGGTAGCAGCGGAAATAAAGGCTGATGAGTATGACGACTAAGCTGGCAATTATGACAATTGAGGGGCGGGACTAGAATTGGGGCAGTAACGAATTTAGAATGCGCTGTAAATAAAATATAAAGAAAGCTACAAATAAAATAATAAAATCAAGTTTTATTTATTAACAGTAATTAAATTACATAATCAAAATTGATTGAATTATGATTTCTGGTAGATTTTTTTTTATATTAGAAATATTTTAAAATATCCCAAATATACCGAACTAAAAATTAAAAAGAAAGTTCAAAATAAAAACGAGAAAAGCTAAAAATAAACCGCCAATAAACCAAAAAATAAAAAAAAAATAAAGTTTATTTAGTTTTTGAAATCATAAATATTAAAAGTATATTTAACACATTTTTGCTCTCCAATTCAGTATAATTGAAATAAATGTTTCCACTTTTAGAAACCCAAAATATGTTAACAAAATTGTTGGCAATATGTGTTGCCCAATTTAGGCCAATTAGAAAAGAAAACAACAACCAAACTATAGTGTTCTATGTTTGCTTTCAATTTAAGCAGTTGCCACAGAATCGTTCACATAGCTGGTAGACCTGAAGCATAGCTCACAGCTATGGAATCGGAAAGCGTGGGCGAGGATGAAACTTTTACGCTGCGTATGCGTAACATCTGGCTAAGGCTAATGCCAGTTGTTGGCTGCTGGCTGCTGGCTGTTGACTGTTGACTGTTGGCTGTTGGCAGCTGAGATTGTGTGGATTGTGGATTGGGGATTGCCACTCAGAATACCCAATTCCACTTTAATTAAAACATTCGCAGTGCCTTTTCCCCATTTGCAGCTAGTAATGTTGCAAAAACTTGCCGAGCCCAGATATCCCATTATGCACACATATATATAAACCCTTTGCCAACACAAACACACACACACACACACGGGAACACATGAAGGGAGAGGATGGGACACGTATATTACATAATATGCCATTAATAAAAGTGTTTAAAGTTCACTTAAGTGCCGCATGGAGCTTTAGACAAACGGAAACCGTATCAACAACAGTTAGTGCACACTGAGGAAACTTAAACTCGCACACAGCGAACGCGAAGTGGGCGACACAGTCAGAAAATTGGGATTGCTTTGCGTTACGGATGGGGTTGGGATTGGGGGACTGTGTGTGTGGAGTAGCTGCTTGCTTACCTAGCGGAGCGTCTCTTCTCTCTCCCTCTCTCTCTCTCTCTCTCTCTCCATGACAGACTAACACGCAGTTGGATTTATATGCGGCCAGCGTCAGGGTAAACATGAGTTGAAACGGTGGAGGGGGCGGTTGAGGGGGCGGAGAAAGCAAGGAAGGATAGATAACTGCTAGAGCAAGACAAATGAACAAATAGTGCAGCGCTACACTCGAAAAAAATGTGAAAATTAAAAACCTAATAAACTGAAATCAAAAAATTAATTTAAAACAAATTTAAAATGCACAAAATACATTTTTTAAAAGATAGAATGCTTTTTCGACAATGCTTGTATTTTTCAGAAATATTATTAAATTTTAGGAAACAGGATACCCTTTTTGACATTTTTCGAAATTTATATCTAAAATACAGAAAAATTCACTATAAAAAAACAAACGCTTTTTCAAAATTTTTCTAAGTGTAGCTTAGAGTTTTGCTATTGGGGACAATGCTGGCCAAGAGGAAAAACTGCAGCCTGCTCCTCATTGAAATGAAAAATCAACGTCACATAGTTCACTGTTCACAGTGCTCAGTGCTCAGTTCTCAGTTGTGCCTCTGCTATGGGAATCACTCTGTTGCTGATTCGGATTCGGATTCTGCCACTGATTTGAAGTCAGATGCTGAATCTCATTCTGATGCTGGCTGTGTGCAAGGTGTCCTGCTGGCCACAGAGTCTCGCTCATTTCCGCTGTCCAGAGATATACACACAATTGACTTTGCGGCTCAGGCCAAGTCAATAAGGCACGCACGCAGTGAATGAGACAGAACGAGTTATTTACAATGGTCAACAATAGAGATGGCAATAAACACGAAAAGCCTAGCAGCAGCACTTTACCTCTGTACACTAGACATGATAGGGTATATGAATAATGTAATCGTGTTTGCAACGTTTTATATGCAACCGTAGCTTTTACAATTGTAGAGCTTGTTAGATGTGAATTTAAAGTACCAATCACCAAATATCAGATTGAAATACTGACTTAAATTTTGTTGCTAATTTTGTTTAATTTTATTTTGAAAATATATTTTTAATGATAATATTCTTTGCGTTTTTTTCAGGTTTCTTACAGTCTTTATACATTTCAGGTTTGTACCTATTTATTTATTTATTAATTTTTCTAACTTATTTAAATATATATATATATATATATATATTTATTATTTTAAGGGTATCCCAGCTTGTCGACTTAGCAATCATTTTCATCTTTGGTTGTCTATTTGCATAAGTCAGCTTTCAAGTGCACTGTAAATGCCACGCCCACTGCTTGATGTGCGTTTAATTTGTCATAATTTGTGCGACAATTGAAAATGGGTGTTTTTTGTGGTACAGCGGGGTGGACTTTGGTGTGGTCGGGTGTTTGGGGGAAGAGGGGGAGGGGGAGGGGGAGGGAGTCCTGTGACTGCATAAATCATGTGGTTAAACATGAAACGTAATTTGTTGTAAATTAAATAATGCCAACTATTTGTTTGCTGTTCAGCCTCTCTGTGTGTGTGCGTGTGTGTGTGTGTGTGTGTGTTCAGAATTCGGTTGCATACTTTTGTGCGACACTTTGCGAAACATGCAACAGCAACAACTGCAACAACTACAGAAAATGACTGCAGCAGCAGCCGCACTTGCCACAAAATTTATGACTGCATTAACACACATATAACACGGCACACACACACACAGACACACACACACACACACACACACACACACACACACACACACACACACACACACATGCACAGAACTTGACCATTTTACTGTGTGCTCTTGTTTTGTGGCATATGCCACACAAGTCGCCTCGGTTGCTGCAGTTTTTGTTGTTGTCCTTGTTTGCTGGTACTGTCGTTATTGTTGTTGCTGCTGCTGTACTCTCAGGCCAGCTGCTGTCGCCTCTTAATTAAATTATGCTTTTAATTAGGCCTTCGTGTTTGGCTCTTCATTTGTTGCAACCATTTTGCAACACAACTCTGAAATTTTTGTCGCTTGCACTGATTGCATTTATTTAATTAATTGCTTTTGCCTTTGTTAAACTACTTAGTAAAGTGCGGCAAGAAAAAAATTAAGTTTTTAGCAAATAAACTTTAAAAGTTGCATCCTTATGAAACTTATTGTATATAAGAAATAGTGAATAAAAACCTTTCAAGCAGCAATTCAATGCTTGCTTTAATAGAAAAACTATTGCATGACCAAAGAATAAATATTAAAAGTGAAACTGCAGTTGAGTTGAATTTGAGCAAAATTAGAGTTGAAACTAATCAAATTTAAATAATAAATAGTAAATTCAGTATACAAAGATAATAAATTTATATAGATAAGCAACATTTTGAATGTCTTTTATTTATTGATTAGACGAGCTTTCAACTCTGAACAATTTATGGCTAAATTCCCTTCGAAACCATACAAAATCAATTGAAGTCTAGCGCATAAAAGCTTTTGATTATTCAATTGAAAAGTAAACTTGTTCATCTCCCAAGTCAACACCATTAACAACAACAACAAAAACACGATAAGCAGACAAAAACCCGTCGAAAATACTTACATATGCATATTTCATCGGCATGAGCCCAAAAAAGAGATTTTCTACATTCAGATTCAGATTCAAATTTCTCTCACTTTTTGCGATAGTTTTGTTTTTTTGTTGTTGCTGTCATATTTGGTTTTCTGCATAATTTGGCAACTGGCATGGGCCCAAAGCCTAAAGCTCTGCTTCAGCCATTTGGCCAAGAGCAACTGACTGAAGCACAAGGACACGACGCTTATCTCGAAAAATTGTGTGGCTAAACGCATATTCTAACACAAATTGTTGTCATGTTTTTACTGTTGTTGTGCGAATAATTTAAAAACAGGCACCTTTGACACTTGCAACTGACACTTTGCCATGCGAAAATGCGGGCCAGGCGGGGGGGAATAACCGAATGAGGTGATACCCTGAACGCTTTAATTTAATATGCCGTTGAGCAGACGGAGCAGACGAGGCAGCATCAGCAGGACAAAAACCAAATCCCAAAAGTGTACCCAAATCACTTTTAAAACTATCTGGCGCCTTGACGCAGTCCGAAGTGCCACACACAAACAAACAGACAGTGAGACAGAAAGACGGACAGACAGACAGATAGAAAGGGATAGATAGCTTCCAAATAAAATGGGGCGATGCCATGCTGTTTGAGGCTGGGCTAAATATTTTCTGACCACAGCCCAAAAGGTTTGGCAAAAAGCGACGACCCAAAACATACATATTTATGAGGTCCTTGTGGATTTCCATTGAGATAAGCGCCGGCATTTAGGCAACAAGCGATTGCCCAGCGGCCAGCGGCCAAACAGGACCTTTTCTGTTTTTGGTCTTGTTTAAATTTTTGCATTTTTATTGACAACAAATTTAATTTAAATGTGAAAGTGCCTCGTACCCCTTTCTTTCTAGCAGTTTGACAAGCACTGCCTGCCTACTGGTTCTTTATTATAGCTCGTTCACATTAAAAATGGGTTAATATATGGAAGGAGATATTCACAGCCCCATAATTTGACTGTGTATAAAATTGCTGAATTTATTTAATAATTATTAAATAGTTTTTAGCAAGTGAAGCTCTTTGACGGTACAGGGTATCTGCTAGTCATGCACTATGAACTAGCGCACTCACACTTAATTTTTGCTTGTGGCCTGGCAACAAATCAATTGCCTTGGTCTCACTCGAGCGTTAAGTACGTGCACCACGCTGCGTATACGTAATGAGCTCTTGATTAAAGATTTACGAAAGCGCGCAAAAAAAAAATGTATAGCAAATTAAAGCACGAGCAAAACACAGAAGCAGCCAAAACTAACGAGCTAACGGCAAAGTGGACCAGCTCAAGCGACTCGAGCAAAAACTGACAACAGCATGAAAAATTGTCACTGGCTGAGAGTTAAACCAGAGCAAGGCAAGGAAGAAATGGAGAGAGAGAGAGAGAGAGAGAGGGAGCGGTAGGAAGTTGTAGAGAAAGGACCATTCATTGCCACGAGGCATCTTTGGCCATCTTTGGCCATTGCCCGCTGCTGCAAACACTCGAGAGTAACCGGAAATGTTGCTTAATAAAAACGGATATACCAATTTAGTTTTGTTCAAACAGCAACAAATACGAAATACACAACAATAGCAACAAGCATTGCCGAGCAGCACTGAGTACCGGAATAAAACAGCAACAGACGACGACAACGCAAAGGTTGAGTATAACGGAGTGAGAGGGGCAGGGAGAGGGAGCGAGACGTGGAAGGGGTTTAGCAACTGCAAAGCTCAAATAAACACAAAAATAATAGAAATTCATTTAAAGTTAAAGCGCAAGTAAAACAAAGCGCACTTTAAAAAAAAAAAAACTGCGAAAAATACAACCATACAAAAAGATGTGCTGAACTTCAGGAATACCCTGTATATTTAAATTTTTTATATTTTTTCTGTCGTTTTCTGTACAAACTATATATTTTATATACTCTATACACAATATTTAAAATAGCTTAACACTCTTGTCAAAATCTTAGTCAGTTTAACTTTAAATTTTTTTTTTTTTTTTTCAGTTATTTATTTTAATTTTATATAACAAAACTTCTTTCTTAAATTCTAATAAATTTTTTTTAATTAACTGATTGATTTTCAAGTTTAAATACAAAATATCTTATCTACATTATCTCAATTTAACTCACTTCTACAAAGTTGAGCGCTTAATATATCTTATAACAGGGTATGTCACAGCAGCAAAACAAAATAATATAAAATAAAATAAAGCAGCGCAGAAAAAAAGCAAAACTGTGAAAAACAACTCAGCGTTAAAATGCACAGCGCAGTGATCAGGATCAGAGCAGGACAATGGGCCGGGACCAAGCTGCGGCATGTTGAACATATTTGCAGAGCGCACTCTGGACTCTAGCCGAGCGGCAGGCTTAGGGGTAGTTAGGTGTACGGCTAGGGTAGTAGCTATGGTAAAGGGGGGGTACTTGTAGGGTTTACTGTCGCTGAAGTTTAGCACACAGCTCACAGCTCGAGTGGAGCTATTTATTGTTGTTGTTGCTGCTGTTGTTGTTGTTGTTGATAGTTGTTGCTGCTGCTGCAGCTGTCGTTGTTGTTTTTGTTTTTGTTGTTGTTGTTGTTGCTGCTGTTGATGGCGGCCAAGCCGCAATTTTTGTGTTTTAGGTTTTTAAGCTTTTTAGTTTTTTGTGTTGCAACTTTTTTTTGCGACTCGTTTTTTTTTTTTGGTATTTGCGGCCAATGCAGTTTACGATTGAATGCATTTTGGCTACACTCAGAAAAAATATGCACAAGAATTTGTTTCAGTTGATTATATATATGATATATATATACAAATTTTCTTTTTTTGTCGATAAGTTTAAAATAAGTTTTTTGTTTTCGGAGCAATTTAAAATTTATGGCTATTTTCTAAACTCTAGGGTATCAATGTTTTTTGAGTGTATGCAAACAAAGAGCGAGAGAGAGAGATAAAGCGGTAGAGTCGTGTGTGTGGATTGTGAGCTAGGCCAGTCCACCAGGGGGTTTGTCTAAAACAAATGACCAAAATGACACATGGCCCAGTCAGACTCGACGGGCCCAAATATTTAGGCTAAAAGCCCCCCTCTTGACCAATACAAACAAACAGCAACCGAAAATTGCAATGCAGCAAACGAAGCGAATCGAAACCATTCAGCCAATAACTGACTATATATATAACTTATATAACTTAGTAGGCTCATAATTAGACCTGCAGCTATTGCCAAATCAAACACTAGCCGCCCTCAACCTCAGTCCTGAAACCTCAAACCTTAACTTTTCCAATAGATTTGTCAAATTTTGAAAAGGGTTTAACGCGCAAAATCGTGCGGAAAATGGCGCACAAATGTTTTACAAAGGGCTTAGCTAGAAGGTCTCCAAGTTTAAGGTGTGCTTAGGGGGAGGGGGAAAAACAAAGGGGGGGGGAGGTTACGCACAGCAGGAATCGCTAAAGAACTGAATTGAACTGAGCTGAACGAAGCGGAGCGGAGCGGAGCTAAACTAATGGCTGGGAACAAAATGTTGTTTCAAGCTGTGTGCACGAACGAAACTCAATGATATTTTTCTTGTTTTTTAGCCTGTTTTTTTTTTATTTTCGTTCTTTCTGGCTGCCTGCCTGCCTGACGGTGTGTATGTGTGTGTGTGTGTTTTTTTCCTGGCAAAAGACCAGGCAAAAAACGCGTCGTTCCCGGCAAAAGCTGTCATAAAAGTTCGCCATAGGAAACAGCCGCCAAAAACCTACGCAATGTTTTTTGAAATGAGCACACAACAGCAACAACAACAAATAATAATAACAACAACAACTAGATACGTGTGGAACCAGCTGGGCAAGGAGCATGTGTGTGTGTGTGTATGTGTATTGGGATTGCCCGCCTTCAAAGGAGTAAAAGATAAATAATGGCCTCCACTGATGAGAACAGCCAGCGCCATTTTTGGGCATATGGGTAACCAGCTAGCAATATTTGCTTTGTTTTTACTTTGCTGCCACAGCAAAGCTAATACAATTGAGAGCTCACATGATTGAGAGCTTTAGCATTGCCTGAGGTTGCTCCGAAAGAATTACTCAAGCCTTGAGTTCAGCGGTGGAGAAACATACAGAAACCCACGCAAGATACAGAATGATAGATTGGCAATGCGAATCAATTAGCGAAAGATAATGTCATTGGGGCACAGCAGTTGAGAAATCTGAAAATGGGCTGCATAAAATGGCAGATAATTTAGATATATATTAGTATGCAAAAAAAGAATATAAATATATTTTTGAACTAAATACTATAACAGAGAAAGATGGAACAATATAAAAAAGTAAACCTCAATTATACAAAATAAATAAATATAATTTAAGAATCAATTTGTATAAATTTAAAAAGGTAATTTCTTTTATTTAGTTATCAATGTTAGTTACTATGAAGAAAATGTTTTCGAGTTTCACGATCGATTCAGTTTTGGCAAAGTTATGGCAGTTTAAAGGTATACAAAGAGTCAAAGGCTAATTTTCATAAATATCTGATATACTTTAAGCATTAATATCCATGGCAAAAAAAACTGATAAAAATACAAAGCAAATTATATACAACCACCAAAGGTGCACAGAAGCCAAACATTATTTATTTGGTTTCATCATATTCCTCCCCTATCGAATAGCTTGATACAATCTCAAATTTCGCACACACACACAAATGCCGTCAATCGCTGATTACGCAAATTATCTAGTCCTTAGGCAATACAATGGAGCGTACGCTAGTACAGGCATGGAATGTTTTTGTTTAGTGCCTTATGGCACCCCCGCTTATATATGTATGTATCCAAGGACTTACGCAATCCGCTCAATCAGCCCAAGACAAACAATCAGGATTCGCATCCCTGGAGCAAACATCGGCTCGCAAACACGAGCAGTGAGCTAGAAGTCGCAGCAGTCTGCACTAAGCCGCTAAAAACAGTTGAAACTACTTAAGAGCTGCGCTCCACTTTTGCTCCCTACCCCTGTTCCCAACCCCATCCCTTTTCTTTGTCCACCTTTTGCTGATTAAGTTGCGAGACTGGCGGCATTTTGGGGTTCACCGGGCGTATGAGCGACGGCAAACATTGTTAACGGCGTTCAACTGTGACAAATGCGTTTGCCGGTTTATACACAACACACACACACATACACACTCATCACACACAAATACAGGCTCTCTCTTGGTATCCTCATAACATATGTTCCTGTGCATGTTGGCGGCTTAGAAATATTATTTATGAACCAAGCAACACACACCAGACAATGAATGCCGTTCCCGCCTCTCCTCACCTTCTTCTCACCACCCCCTTTTCTTTCTGACACTTGTAATTTTTGCTGAGGTTTTTGCACGTTTAGTAAATAAATCACGCGTTTCTTGTACCCACTGCCCTCCTTTTTCTCCCTCCCTATTTCACCTACTCCTTCCTCCTTCATCTATTGCCACAAAATGCTTTGTGCCATTTTTTATATAAATAATTTGCTTTTGGGCAGCCGCTGTCCAAAACTTGGTCAGCTTGTTTGCTATTGTTGTTGTGGCTAGGTAAGCACTGAAAAAAATAGCTCATGCATTTCGATTTGACCCAGTCGTATTTTTCTGCTAACAGAAAGTATAATATAAAAACTTAAATTCCTAGCTTGAAGCATTATTTAAATATTTATGCAATTAAAATGGATCAAAACCGTGAGCTGTTGTAGTTTAATATTTATTTAATATATTTGTTGGATTATGGGGTTAAGAATATTTATATTTTGATTTACGTATGTGCATTTATTTTTGTTTATTTATTTTTATTTTAAATGTGCAAAGTTGAAATCTTTATAAATGCACCATTTGATATGCATTTAGATTTACCAATTTATTTTTCCTTATGTGTACGTACATGAAACTATACTTATACACACACACACACACACACGCACGCACACACATGAGTACACACAATCTGACCTAAGCCGAGTGACCAGCGTGCGTGGCGTCTCTGATGATTTATTATGTGTTGCCTATTAACGTCTGCCTTATGATTCATGTACACATGTGTGCGTGTATCTATGACTGTATGTTTATGTGTGTGTGTGCGTGTGTAGCTATGGCTTGGGGTAGTTGCTTACCCTCGGGGGCAGTTGTTTTTGATATCATAAATAAACGCAAATCTATAAACTAAACAAAACTAAATACATGTGTTATTTATACATGCAACTTGCGTAGAAGGAGACATGACTTTGGCCATGTTGCAAGTTGTTGTTGTAGGGACCCAGCTAATGAGCACGAAGTTGTCAATGTGTCAATTTAATTAGACAAGAAACACAACCTACGAATGACACCAAATTGAATTATTAGACGACATTTGCAGCGCAGTCCTCCACGGAGTCATGTGTTTTGGCCATGTTTTGTCGTTACATGTTGACCTCCTGTTGTTGCTGCTGTTGTTGTTGTTATGGGTGTTAAATTATTGCTATTGTTAATGACAGTGTTGTTGTTATTGTCGCTGTTAACATTGCAACATTTGCGCCGCATGATTTGTTGACTTGAGGGACGCCCAAGAATCAAAGCAAGAAATCATTTTAGACTACGCATTGCGCATACGACGCGTATGCTTAAAGGCAGGCAGGCAGACAGCTTCTGCGCCTAAAACTAACTGAAGCAAAAGCAAAGCAAAGCAAATCAAATCATTTATGCTGGCGGCGGCCCATCAATAAACCCCATTTGACAGCCAAGGCCTAAGAAGCATTGGCCAAACAATTAACGCTGCTTTAATGATTTATGTCTCTCTCCCTCTCTATGTGTGTGTGTGTGTGTAGAGAACTTGTGAGATTTGTATGCGCGTGTGTGAGTGTGAACCCCCAGCCCCCGCAATTGTGGGTGAGTTAATTATGCTTCAGCGGAACTGAATGATGAGCTGCCTGAGAGGTTTATCCTGTTTGCAAAAGCTGGCCAATAGTTTGTCAAAGCTTGGTAGTGGGGATTAGTTGTTAAATGTAATTGTCGAGCTGCAATTGATTTTGATACCTATGCACAATTATGACTAAGCAGATTAACGTTTGAGCATCTATGCTACGATTTCAATTTATAAATAAATTCGATTTATTTTTCAATATATGTTCTTGTACTTAAAAGAATTAAACAATTTCGAATACAAATATTTATGGATGTTATTGAACTGGAATTTATGTTTTTTTTTTATCTGAGAATTATAAGTTTTTTTTATTTTTCGATTTAATGTCAATTAAAAACAGTCAGACATAGAAAATTAATTTGAAAAATATATGAATTATTATAACGTTATTACATTTAAATAATATTTAGGTATACAACTTTTTTTCTTGATACTGACTCTTATTTTTAAGCTGCTTTTTTGACCATCTTGGATTGATCTATATCAATTTGGACTCTATTAATAATTATATCCTTTCTGAAATGGTTTCTTTTCGCTCACATTGCTATTTTAGACTCAAAGGAGTAAACAACTTTTTTCAGAGCATGGCCCGCTTTCTCTCTCTCTCTCTTTCTTTCTCTCTCTCTACCAGTGTTTCTACTTAGTGCTGTCTTTAAGCACTCTTTCGCAGTACTTTCTCGCACTGTTTTCTTCCGCTATTCTCCAGTTGTCTCGAGTAGTACAGTTACCTCTCTAGTGGGCCATTCAGTGCGCTTGCTTAATATGCAAATTTGATGGCTTCAGCTATAAAATAAGACAGAGCCGGCAACATTTTCATTTTCAAATTTCACTTGGTAAATTTTAACTACTTTTTGAGCCAACTTTTTCGCATGGTACTCGACGGGCTACCCTTTCCCTAACACTTTCTCCCCCTCTCTTGCTCTTTGGTTTGCTTCTTGTCATTTTGGCCTGCAGCATTTGATACTCCACTCCTTGCAGCCAACCCGTTTTTGGCCATTGTTTGTCTATTTACACGAGCTCATTAACATTTGAAATGACTTTTTGCTTTTGCTTTTGCCTTCAACATTTTCTCGTGCGTTGAGTTATTTTAACGTTTTGGCTCAGCAAATACAAACCCCCCTCCGATCCCGCACTCTTTTGAGCCTGCTTCATCACTTGTTTTAATTTCTTTGCGTTTGGCATTAAATAAAATTTGCAAAAATAATTTTTTACCAACCAAAAAAAGCTTTTTAAACATTTACACAGCTTTGTTTTTTTTTTTTCGTACTTTTTATTTATAATCAGTACAGAGTAAGCGGTATGTATATATAATAAATATATATAAACATATATATATAAGATGTGAGTGCGATGGACTCCAGAGGCTGGCACTCATTTATGCTAATTTGCGTAATTATGCGCTTCATAAAATCACTCGGCAAATGCAGCAAGCAGCTCCAAAAGTTGAAGTTTCCACTTGCCGACATTTGTTGCTCTCGACTTGTTGTTGTTGTTATTGTTGTTGTTGTAACAATTAACAACAGCAGGTTGAGTGGAGAAACAGTAGGCAAAACGCAATACAAATAACACATAAAATATTGAAAAGTTGTACCTTTAGACAGAGCGAGACCGGGAGCAAACTGAGTGAGAGAACGAGGTGGAAACATGAAATGAAAATGATGAAAATTTCTAAATGAGACTCGTGCCTAAAGTCGGTTAACTACCCCAAGCCTCAAGCCCTTCTAATTTAATGCTGCCTGCTTTGTTTTTATGCCCACAACATTCAAATGGTTAGTAAAATTAGTGAAAAAAGGCATATTAAGTGTGGGAAATGTATTTTTAAACTTATGCATACATTATCTATTAATGAGTTGTTGAATTTGAATACTTTTTATTGGAAATTTAAATTGAGAGAAATTATAATAATAATTATATGTTAATATCAGATGTGTTAAAAGCGATTGAGCATTCTAATTTAATTATTATTGGTAATATAAACATAATAAAAAGTAATTTTAAATTATTTTTAAGTACCTACCTACACGGTATCTACAAGTCGAGACTTCTTTAATTTTTCTCCCTCTTTTTTTGCCTTATATGCTGAAAGTTCTTGTAATTGGTTTGTTCGCTTTCAAGTGAAGTTTTGCGAATGAGGTTTACAGCTTCACGCCTGCTCACAGCCAGGATTCGTGTATGCTTCATTTGCTCCTTGAATAATTGAACATGGCCTCACACACACACACACACAGGCACACACACACACACACTCTCTAAATACACTCTAAATACATATACAGAGTGAAGTGAGTGCTGGGAATTAGCTGCCATGTCTGGCTTAATTATTTATGACGTAACCCGTGCAATGCCTGCCAAACTGTGTTCGCTGGCATAAATTATGCTAAAATTTTCAATTGTTGTTACATCGTTTTGTGTAATTTTCAATGCGACTAATGAGCAACCAGATCTATAGCGGTGGGCAGGGGATGGGGGCTGTCCGGAATGTTTTGCCGAATATAGCCTGGCTAACCGCTTTTGTCGTAAACACCTGCCAATACACCATTTGGCTAAATAAAATGCCATGTCGAACACTCGATTATTGCACAACAACCACACATTAATATATATATATATATATGTATATAGTATATACTCAACGATAGACCATCTATTAATAAACGCATTTTCGGTGTATTTCATATGCATATTTTATTAGCTCTCCTGCCGTTGAAAATGTGCGAAACGAGCACGAATTTTGCTGAATATTTCAGCAATTGTGTGAGCTTATTTGATGAATGGAATTTAAGTTGATTTAGCTCACATTTTGAACTTGTGTTGTATATGTAAAAGTATTATGTATCTAAATAACTTTAAATGAACCAGAAATGCAAACGATGTGCATAAAATATTATAAATTGCGCATAAGTTTGATTTGAATTTCTAATCGACCAAACTTGCTTTCATTTTCGAGCAGAAATACTTAATTAATTAAAATAATGGTATGCTTGCTGAGGGTATTATAATTATGGCCAATCTGTTAAGAAATTAGGCCTTGTATGAACTATATTAACCAAACTCAGTAATTTTAAGTTTGATTATATTTTATATAGATAGATTGAATTTGGTCAAAATCGGACGACTATATCTTATAGCTGTCATAGGAACAATCGCTCTGAATTATTGATTTCATTAAGAAAATTAATTTTACAGGTAGTATTGTCATATTCTTTTTGGAGAAGCAAAAGTGTGTCATTATATTAAGCAACTTCAAAAATCCAATTTTTTTTTTTTTTTTAAAAATATTTGGAAAAATGTTACTTCCAATAATGCATAATTTTGAAATGTAGAATTGATATATAGGACAAACCATGAACAAAATGGCCTCAAGCTTGACAATCGGTTCAGTTTTGACCAAGTTATAGGAGTTTGAAGTCTAGGAAGGTCATTTGTATGGACCTAAAAAACCATTTACAAGTCATTTTTTTTTGTCATTTTGGCATGATTTTTGACAGAAAAATGAAACACCTCAAAATCACTTTTTCCATAGTTTTTTATACTAATTTTTACACCCACAATCGATTAAGAAAAGAAATTCAAGAATCTAATTTTTAAAAAATCAATTTTTGTAAGGGTCCCCCCTTATGCTTTTTTCGAAAAAATATTTGAAAAAATTTAATTTTCAAAAATGCATAAACTTGAAATGTAGAATTTATATATAGGACAAACCATGAACAAAATGGCCTCAAGCTTGACAATCGGTTCAGTTTTGACAAAGTTATGGGAGTTTGAAGTCTAGGAAGGTCATTTGTATGGACTTAAGAAACCATTTACAAGTCAATTTTTTTTGTCATTTTGGCATGATTTTTGACAGAAAAATGAAACACCTCAGAATCACTTTTTCCATAGTTTTTTATACTAATTTTTACACCCACAATCGATTAAGAAAAGAATTTCAAGAATCTAATTTTTAAAAAATCAATTTTGGTAAGGGTCCCCCCTTATGCTTTTTCCGAAAAAATATTTGAAAAAATTTAATTTTCAAAAATGCATAAACTTGAAATGTAGAATTGATATATAGGACAAACCATGAACAACATGGCCTCAAGCTTGACAATCGGTTCAGTTTTGACCAAGTTATAGGAGTTTGAAGTCTAGGAAGGTCATTTGTATGGACTTAAAAAACCATTTACAAGTCATTTTTTTTTGTCATTTTGGCATGATTTTTGACAGAAAAATGAAACACCTCAGAATCACTTTTTCCATAGTTTTTTATACTAATTTTTAGACCCACAATCGATTAAGAAAAGAATTTCAAGAATCTAATTTTTAAAAAATCAATTTTTGTAAGGGTCCCCCCTTATGCTTTTTTCGAAAAAATATTTGAAAAAATTTAATTATCAAAAATGCATAAACTTGAAATGTAGAATTTATATATAGGACAAACCATGAACAAAATGGCCTCAAGCCTGACAATCGGTTCAGTTTTGACAAAGTTATGGGAGTTTGAAGTCTAGGAAGGTCATTTGTATGGACTTAAGAAACCATTTACAAGTCAATTTTTTTTGTCATTTTGGCATGATTTTTGACAGAAAAATGAAACACCTCAGAATCACTTTCCATAGTTTTTTATACTAATTTTTACACCCACAATCGATTAAGAAAAGAATTTCAAGAATCTAATTTTTAAAAAATCAATTTTTGTAAGGGTCCCCCCTTATGCTTTTTTCGAAAAAATATTTGAAAAAATGTAATTTTCAAAAATGCATAAACTTGAAATGTAGAATTGATATATAGGACAAACCATGAACAAAATGGCCTCAAGCTTGACAATCGGTTCAGTTTTGACCAAGTTATAGGAGTTTGAAGCCTAGGAAGGTCATTTGTATGGACTTAAAAAACCATTTACAAGTCATTTTTTTTTGTCATTTTGACATGATTTTTGACAGAAAAATGAAACACCTCAGAATCACTTTTTCCATAGTTTTTTATACTAATTTTTACACCCACAATCGATTAAGAAAAGAATTTCAAGAATCTTATTTTTAAAAAATCAATTTTTGTAAGGGTCCCCCCTTATGCTTTTTTCGAAAAAATATTTGAAAAAATTTAATTTTCAAAAATGCATAAACTTGAAATGTAGAATTTATATATAGGACAAACCATGAACAAAATGGCCTCAAGCTTGACAATCGGTTCAGTTTTGACAAAGTTATGGGAGTTTGAAGTCTAGGAAGGTCATTTGTATGGACTTAAGAAACCATTTACAAGTCAATTTTTTTTGTCATTTTGGCATGATTTTTGACAGAAAAATGAAACACCTCAGAATCACTTTTTCCATAGTTTTTTATACTAATTTTTACACCCACAATCGATTAAGAAAAGAATTTCAAGAATCTAATTTTTAAAAAATCAATTTTGGTAAGGGTCCCCCCTTATGCTTTTTTCGAAAAAATATTTGAAAAAATGTAATTTTCAAAAATGCATAAACTTGAAATGTAGAATTGATATATAGGACAAACCATGAACAAAATGGCCTCAAGCTTGACAATCGGTTCAGTTTTGACCAAGTTATAGGAGTTTGAAGTCTAGGAAGGTCATTTGTATGGACTTAAAAAACCATTTACAAGTCATTTTTTTTTGTCATTTTGGCATGATTTTTGACAGAAAAATGAAACACCTCAGAATCACTTTTTCCATAGTTTTTTATACTAATTTTTACACCCACAATCGATTAAGAAAAGAATTTCAAGAATCTAATTTTTAAAAAATCAATTTTTGTAAGGTTCCTCCTTTATGCTTTTTTCGAAAAAATATTTGAAAAAATGTAATTTTCAAAAATGCATAAACTTGAAATGTAGAATTGATATATAGGACAAACCATGAACAAAATGGCCTCAAGCTTGACAATCGGTTCAGTTTTAACCAAGTTATAGGAGTTTGAAGTCTAGGAAGGTCATTTGTATGGACTTAAAAAACCATTTACAAGTCATTTTTTTTTGTCATTTTGGCATGATTTTTGACAGAAAAATGAAACACCTCAAAATCACTTTTTCCATAGTTTTTTATACTAATTTTTACACCCACAATCGATTAAGAAAAGAAATTCAAGAATCTAATTTTTAAAAAATCAATTTTTGTAAGGGTCCCCCCTTATGCTTTTTTCGAAAAAATATTTGAAAAAATGTAATTTTCAAAAATGCATAAACTTGAAATGTAGAATTGATATATAGGACAAACCATGAACAAAATGGCCTCAAGCTTGACAATCGGTTCAGTTTTGACCAAGTTATAGGAGTTTGAAGTCTAGGAAGGTCATTTGTATGGACTTAAAAAACCATTTACAAGTCAATTTTTTTTGTCATTTTGGCATGATTTTTGACAGAAAAATGAAACACCTCAGAATCACTTTTTCCATAGTTTTTTATACTAATTTTTACACCCACAATCGATTAAGAAAAGAATTTCAAGAATCTAATTTTTAAAAAATCAATTTTGGTAAGGGTCCCCCCTTATGCTTTTTTCGAAAAAATATTTGAAAAAATTTAATTTTCAAAATTGCATAAACTTTAAATGTAGAATTGATATATAGGCCAAACCATGCACAAAATAGCCTCAAGCTTGACAATCGGTTCAGTTTTGACCAAGTTATGGGAGTTTGAAGTCTAAGAAGGGCAATTTAGTCTCTCAATTAGAAAGCTATCTTGATGAATCTTGGTACAGATGTTTAGATCTGCAGCACGCATATATTATTTCGTAATCAGCCGGATCGGACCCTTAAAGCATATAGCTGCCATAGGAACAATCTGTTGAAAAATGAGTCGTTGTATGAACAACTTTTTTGTTTCTCAAACTATCGTAACCAAACTCAGTAATTGCAAGTTTTATTATACTTTATATAGATTGATTGAATTTGGTAAAAATTGGACGACTATGTTCTATAGCTGTCATAGGAACAATCGGTTTGAAATATTGATTTAAATAACAAAATTTTTAAAGGTAGCATTGTCATATTCTTTTTGTAGAAGCAAGAGTGTTTCGTTATATTAAGCAATAGCAAGGGTATACTTAATATATATAATAAAGCAATATAACATTTATGATTTTAAAAAACCCTTTTTGAAAATAATTAATTAAAATTATAAAGCTAAGATAATGTTGATAAATTAATGCACGTCGGCTGCACAAAAACGGCAAAGAAAATACATTTTTGTTTGCCTGTCAAAATTTGCGTATACAAGCATTAGTTTAATTACATTCAAGTTGTTTAATTAGGATTTTAAGGAAACCCTTTGACCTGCATTTACCTAATTAAAATATATGTACATATACGATTTTCTTTGACCTGCATTAAATAAAAAAAAATATATATATAAACTCCAAATACATTTACTATGTAAGAGATTGCAACTAGTTTGTCTACATTTCGCGGCACATCAGAGCTAGTTTTTGTGCTAAATAAGTTGCTGGCATCGAAAAGGAAAATTAAATTTTACAAGCCAGCAATCGAGAGAGCCCCACACACACTAAACTGAACTGAACTGAACTGAACTGAATTGAGCTGGGCACATTTCGCCATTGAAATGCAAATGAAATTGAATTGTTAATTTCAAATAGAAAATCCTTGTGGGCCATTCATTCAATATTGAATGTGTTCGCAATAAATGTAATGACTGGCACAGTTTTTCTCGATTTTCCCTCCACTCCTCCCGCTCTGACTACACACATTTGCCAGTCCGCCCGCCGGCCGCTGCCCGACCACCTCTGCCTCACGCCCTTGCAACTGGCGGCAAAATTGGCACGCAAACAAATTTTGTAGGAAACGTGGCCCGTTATTTTTGGCATGACAGTGCGCGAGAGTGCAAAGAAAATGCCATTTTATATGGACTTTATAGATGTACGACGCCATATATGTGCTTATATACATATATATAAAGCATATGACGTTTCCGCTTCCGTTTCTGTTACACCCATTGAGAGCTCTGGCTCTGGTGACAACTTTTGTGCGTAAACATTGCACAAAAAACAAGCATTGTAAAGTAACATTTGCAAATAAAAAACAACATATTCAATATTTGTAACAAAAAAATTACAAACCCTTTTTTCACACAGAGAGAACATTGTAAAATATTTTTAAATAATTATTTAAATTGTTCGCAAAATATATTCCATTATTGCACATTTGTCGCAAACTGAAACAAAAGCGAACTCTGCAATTCGTAGACACCATAAATTATCAACAGCCATAAATAAGCTGCATTTGTTTTTGCATTCATTCAATTCAGTTGCTCTTAACTTAGATCTAGTTAGCCGAAATAACTGCTAGAACACATAGCTGCAATAGTTACCAAGCCCCCATCGATGTGCTATAGATAACCGAAAAAAAAAACACTATGTGTTCTACATTCTCGAAATACGTTGACAAAGGTCGAGACCTCGTTTACCTGCCAAAAGGTTGGCAGTCCGTGCAAAGGGTGTGATTATGCCGCTGACACATGACACCTCCAACTCATGTGACGTGCGCAAGTGTCTGTGTGTGTGTGTGTGTAGCTGTGTAAGTGTGTGCGGTCACAATGTTGCCCCAAAAAAGTTACAGAAATATTATAGCATATTTTGCAGTGTCGCCCAAACAATTTCGGGCTATACACTAACTGAAAGTATTTGAGTGCTCTGACAAAATGTGACCAATACTTTATTACAATAAATTTTATTAAATATTTCGGCTAAGAATATAATATCCAATTAATATAGTTTTGTCAGTGTTATTTAAAATGTAACTTAATCGAACTATAAAAGACAGTTTCATTATATTAATTAAAAAAATTCAAAATCTGTTGCTTAAGAAAGTTTTTTATTATATACGAAAAATTAATTCTAGCTTTTAAAGTGTTTATAAAATCTTTCGGCTGAGAATATAATATCTGAGTTAATATAGTTTTGTCAGTGCAGTTTAAAAATCAATTTAATCGCATGAACAAAATTTCAAAAATAAATAGAAATCTGTTGCTTAAGTAATCTTTTATTGTTTAAGTGAATTTGCTGTTGACAAGATTTGGTTTAACATTATATAACTACATGTTTCATATATACTTTTATATTATTATATTTTATATTTAAGAACTATATGATCAAAGGGTATCTAATATTCGACAGTTCGAGGACAATTGTGCTTTCGTGTTTGTTGCCGTTAGTGTTTTGTACCCTTTTAGCACATGTCAAAGCATTTTGAACTCGTTGGCATTTCGTAACACCTTTTTCACCTTTCTATGACTTCCAGAACCCTCAGATGTTGTTCTCGTATCGCTGCTGCTACTGTTTGCTGCTGTTGTTGTTGTTGCTGTTGCTGTTTGTTGCTCTCTGTTTGTGTATTTTGTTGGCCGCTGCCGCTTTCAAAATGCCATTTAGAAAATTCAATAGCGCTTTGATTTTGTTACGTTTATTTTCACAAAGTGTTTTTCAGTGGCCAACCAACCCCACCTCCCATCCCTACCCGTTAACCCGGTGCGCAGCTCTTGGCCCGGTCATCAGCAGTCGATTCGGCTCAAATCGATTTCGCGCCGTTTGTTGATTTTTCGCTGCGTTTTGTTTAGCGTGAAAATCAAACTGTTAATTTGCGCTTTTGTCTGCATCGATTTAGTACGGTTTAGTACGCATAGGTTTAGCTTGAGAGTGGCTCGAATGCGTAGAAGGACTCGAAATCTAATCATTTCACAGCACCCTCCCCCACCATCCGCGCTGGTCAACAACAAGTTTGCCACACAAAAAGCACTTTGGCAGCCATTTTGTTTGTTTGTTTATTTGTTTGTTTTGTTTGTTCGTTTGTTAGTTTGTTTGTTTGTTAACTTGTTTTTGCGGTTAGCTCAGCGCCTTTGTTTTTGTGGCTGCAAATTAATGTTTGTCTAAAGGATTTAATAAGTAAATGATTTTACATATTCCTAAAAGGTAAGCGGGTGATAGGTGGGGGGTGGCAAGAACACACTCTGTTTTCAACACTATCCTACAAATAGTAGCTTCCATGATGTGACTGAAACTGAAATCATCAATCAACATCAATTCAAATCCAAGTCAAAAGATGAACAGCTGATAGACAATTGCCAAGGAAATTGAAAGCACAGTGCAGAGTAACTGACTATGTGTGTATGTGTGTGTGTGTGTTTATTTGTGTGTATACGTAATTTATGAACATTGAATGATGTGCTCTTCTAACTATGAATATGTAGAGCAGCTCATTTCAAGAGAGTGCATCAAGAAATAGTTTTTAAAAAATGCCAAGATTAAAGAAATAGATGGAGAGAGACCGGAAAATAATGTATATTTCACTGTCTAACACTTTTAAATTAATAGTCATATAATTTTATACTAAATATTAGTTTAATCGATTTTAAAACTTCCAGCTGAATACTTCTAACTAGATGTTTATCATATTTTCCTGTTTTTGATATAGTATATCTCAGATTTTTAAAGCTAGATTTCGATTTTTTTCTTTCTTTATGTGTCTGTATTTTGTATCATATATTCTGTTCTCATATTTTCCAGCTAAATCCTTCTTTAAAACCAGGAATAACACACACAATACCCTCAAAATTAATTATCCGCTCAAATCAGACCACAAAAACCAATGTGGCCAACAGAAACAACATTAGCTTGAGGGTATAGTTGGAGTATAGGGCACAGAAAGCAGCTAGCATAAAGCTGGTAAAAGGAGCAGAGGAAGATAACTGTTTTGCCATCAATTTTGAGCCATTTGTTTGCTTTTGTATTCGCTGCCTAGCTAAAAATTAACTTCACGCCAACTATTAAAAAGTCTTATTAGATTGCTTTTATGCCAAAGTTTTGGCTGTTGCCTGCCTCTGGCAAATACTCTTCTTTCACTTTCTCTCTTTCTGCCTCTCTCTCTCTCTCTCTCTCTTTTCCGCTCGGCATCTCTACCACAGACATCACACGACGCTAGTTACTTTACTTTTAATTACTTTTGTGAAAATTCATTTATCACTTTTATCCCAGCTCAAACTCAAGCTCAAAGCGTGGCGGCCAACTGACTGCTGTTTGAAAATTCCCCCTCCTAAGATCTATGCGAAGAGCCATTTTTCACTGGCAAACTTTTCACACACACAACACACCCACGCACACATACAGGAAGCAGGAAGCCGGAAAGAGAGGAGGCGAGGATATAAAATTGAACGCCCTTTGGCCAGTCATCGGCCAGTTTGGCAGCTGAAAAAGTCAAGTGGAAATTCAATGATGCCATTAATTGGCCAAAGTTTTCACTTATGTTCTGATTTTTGGCCCAAACACACACACACACTCACTCCCCACCTCCCCACCCCACTGGCCTTGGCTATCGGCAGAGTAACTGTGCCAGGAACTACAAATGTTGCTGCCTGCTAAATTTACGGCTTACCACCCCACGCAACCCAGCTGCAACTTTCTACCAACTCTGTGCAGCCAAATTGCATGAAATCAGTTTAGCCAGAACACGCCCACAGCCCCCCACACACACACGCGCACACATATATGTACGTGTCCTTGCGCCCAGCTGGCTGGTGATGGTGGGCCATTTATCTTGCAATTGCAACTAGCGCGACGCCCTAAACGTTTCCTGCACGTTCTCCATACCACATGCCACAGTGAATTACACTCCCACTCCCCTTACTTTCTCATCACTCCAAGTATCAAGCTTGTCAGCCATACGAATATGTCTAGATCGGAGCAATTGCATTTGACTTCTTCTATACAATATTCACATACGAGTTGATCAACTTACTTATATGCATTCAGTGCCGCGTTCCCAGAGATTTTTAAACTAGAAATTTTTCTATTTCTGACAACAGTGTCTAGAAATGCACTTTCTCAGACTTCAAACTGCCATAACTTTGTCAAAACTCAACAGATTTTCAATTCCGAGGCCATTTTGGTTATGGCTTGTTGTCTAGATAAATTCTACTTTTAAAGTTGAAAAACTTGAAATTTTTGCATGAAAATGTCTTTTTAGTTCGGCTGTTCTCCTATCAGGACTTACTTTCAAAATTGATTATTAATAATTTAATAATATAATATTTATATAACATTCAAAATTGATTATAAAACTATTATTAATAATTAATATTATAATATTAATACTACATTCAAAATTGATTATACAACAATTATTAATAATTGATATTATAATATTAATATTACATTTAAAACTGATTACACAAAAATTATTAATAATTAATTTTTTTTTTTCTTGGAAATTTTGAATTAGATGAACCTAAAAGAAAAATTATTATGCCGTTGCTTCAGTGCAGCAATTACTTTTCTCTCACGTCAACTGCAGTTACAATTTGCCAATGGCGTAAAGCTAAAGCGATCTGCGGCTTGATGGGGGCGGGGTAGATACAGTTATTACCCTTATGGCCATTTGAGTTGAATGAAAAATGGGCGCGTCATTAGGCGTTGACATGCCATAAACAAACATTCATTTTTTTTTGTTGCCGTTGCCTTTTGAGCGGAAGCGGAAGAGCGCAAAAACCACTCATAAAACTGAGACAAAACTTTGGCGCAGATTGATGACAGAGCGGGCGGGCAGCTGGCGGTCAGAGACGAGCGAATTGTCAATCGATGGCCACGCTTCACTGTAACGAGTGGGCGGGCAATTCAAAAACGGAGTTCGACCAAAACTTTTGCCTGATGTCGCAAACTTGCAACTATTTTTGCACCCAGGCGCATAGAGCCCAAAACTTGGGAGCAAGGACGACACCCGGCGGGCATCTCTCACTCACTAATAGTCAAAAGTTTAAATTGTTACGGAGCGCGGCCATATGAAAAGTCAACGCGGCTGTCGCTGCCGCTGCCGCTGCTACTGCTGCTGCAGTTGCTGCTACTTCAGACACTTGCAACAGCAAAAAAAAATACTAAAGTTGTCTGAGAGTCGTTTATCTTCGAGCCCATAATGACAGTTTGGGAAAAGAGCTGGGCAGCTTCTGACACTTGACAGAGGGGTAGAAAGATACTCCACTGTGAGATACTCTGCTGGTATCTGTGTGAAAATCTGTGGCTGAGTGTGCCAACAGGAGAACACACCTTGTGTTGATTGCTGCCTTGGTTTACCTGATATACCGTTTGAGAGGCATTGTTAAAATCTGGAATTTCTATGTTTTAGAGTTTGCCTTCATTAGGTGATTAGTTTTAAATACTTAACTAAATTATGGTAAATTGTAGTTGAAACATAAAACATAAGCAGCAATCTAAAAAAATTAAAAACAGCTTGTTAAAAAAAATAAAAATAAACTGGGAATAGCTGTCTGAGTCATGAAAACTCGCCTTGCACAGTTTATTTAACTTAACTGAACTTAAAGCAATTTCCCTACGATGCTTTCAAAGCAAAGCAATAATATTTTAATTGCAATTTTGAGTGATATAAATTCGTTAACTCACTTTTTAGCAGAATACAGCCAGGCGTTAGACTTTTACTAACCTATCACTCATAAAAACCATCTAACTGCGGCTTAACCAGCACTTCCGGCTAATAAATGCACAGTTTGAAAGTCATTGCATAAGGTCTATAAAGCATTTTTTATTGCATTTGCTTTAAATACGAGCCATCGTTTCGCACGCTTAACAACACAGTTTGATGGCCACTGGCTATTTCAGTGCCCGTTTATGGGCTTGACATGTAGTTTGATTACCTCTTGGGTCTGCGCTCATAAACAACAAGCAACACTTCAAACAAAAAAGAAAAAAACCGAGAACAGAAAAGCCAACGACAAAATCATACACAGCAGCAGCTGCTGAAGCCATATACCCTACCCACTTGCCTTCCTTTAACTTTGGGGGCCATGTCATAAATTACACGACAAATGCGTTTGTCTTGGGGCGTTACCATTTCCGAATTGCCAGTCAGCCAGCCAGCCAGCTTGGTTGCATGCCTGCCTGCCTGCCAGCTGCAATCATTGCCAATGTTGCACTCTCGTGTTGCATACTTTTCGGAATAGCACCAGGTCGTATGCCCGGTGGGGGGAGGGGGAGCGGTTCTCGCTTGCTAGGCCAGTATGCAGCTAATATTATTTTATTGCCTGCGACTTAAGAAGCCGCAAAATTTATGCGACAACAACATGGGGCAGAATGGCGAATGCGAGCAGGAGCCATAATAATAAAAGGCAGCCAGCAGGTTGCCGTTTGCCATTTTGTGCAGTTGCTTTTTGTTGCAAGCCATTGTTGTTACATATCCTGTATGAATGCGCACTAGAGCGGGTATACTACTTTCAGCAGTAAGCAGTAAGTACAATATAGTGTTTTATATATTTAATTATGCTGTAGAAAGCTGTCTACAGCTAATAATATATTTTAGCTATAAGAATTAGCAATAAAATTAATTATTAAAAATATATAAAAAATAAAATAATAAGCAACAAATAAATAAAAAATAAATATAGAAAGAAAAGACGAATTATTTCAAATTACAAGCAGCTTTAAGCTACATATAATAAATTTATTTATAATATAAATATTATATATACAACATACATTGGTTTATAATTATAGGTATTTGAAATGAATATATACCCCATTGAATTGGAGGGCATCACATCGATCATAATGCCAGACATGGGCAGGTGTCTGCTGACTTGTTTTAGCTGCTATTGTTGCACTCAGAATGCAAACAAATTTGCATGCCGTCAGTTACTATTTTACTGCCACCTGGGAATGGTGGGGCGTACAGCTGTGGGTGGAAGGGGCGGTGGCGCTGGCGCTGGCAAAGTGGTGGTGTGAGGCCCTTGCTCCGCACACCTAGGTATAGTAGTAAATCTTTTTGTGCTTTTCCATTGCGGTTATTTCATTTTGAGTGCCAAGTGGATGGGCTGATGGTGGGTAGTGGGGGGTAAGGTTGCCTTGAAACTTCTTTGCCAGCGTTGCCACATGGTGTGAAATATGCAACGAACGAAGCGACGCAGGTGAAACAAAAGCGCACGTCACATAACCGTCTGAAGACGCGCCAGCCACAGTTAGCCAGCAAAGTTTTCCACCTGTTTTGCAGCTCTCTGGTTGCGTTTCGTTGCGCTTCGCACGTTGCACACGTGACTTGTTTATGTAGTTGAACTTTCTGCCCGCTACCCGCTGCCAATGCCACGTTGCCAGAGTACTCATATATGTACTGGCTGTAGCATGCACCTCTTAACTGCAACTGCAACTGCAACAGCAACTGCGAGACTGCGAGCTGCCTTTGCTTCATTTTCTGTTTCGTTAGCTGCGCACACACCGCACACCCCCACACACCTGCCACCCCACCCCCCCAAGTCGCAACTTGCTTTTATTGATATTTAAACATTTTTTATTGTGCGTGCATAAATTTTCGCTCATTTACATGTAACAACTCTATCTGTGCTTTTCTTTTGGCAAACTGGCAGCAGAAATGTATATTGTAGTGTATTCGAAATATGTTTCATATGATAAAGCTGGAATTTTTTAAACCCAATGTATTCAGTTCATGAAGAATTTCACTTGGATGTCTGTGCATTTATTTTGTGGTTTGGCCGTATCTTAAAATATGTTTCCGTATTTTTCATTAATTATTTCACATGATATAAAATGTATGTTCATTGTGTTTATTATTATTTTTTATGTTTGCAATTAGTATATATGAAAATATGCAATTTATTTATGGAATAATAGTATATAAGCCATCGACATTCCAAAAGCTACTATTTTATATGATATAAATTTTAGTTGTCTCAGCATAAAAATATTTTTTTTTTTATAGAGAGCAATATTTTTTAAAATTTTATTCTTTTTTAATTTAAATTATGTGCTTATAAACGAATTTATTACTTACGTTAAGGTAATATATAAAAAAATTCAAAACTTAAATAATAGGTTTTTAATTTTAAATTATCACCTTTTGAAAGTGATTAAGATGTTTTTTTTATTGTATAGTTTTATACTTTTTTTTTTTGTTAGTAGGCCATGTTTTTGATTATTAAAATAATTTACTATATGGTATTGAAAAAAATTTATATAAAGTGCAAAGTGCATGGTGAAATAAAACTAAGAACTTTACTCAGTTTCATCATTAAATTATCACCTTATGAAAGTGATAAAGATGTATTTTTTTGTATATTTTTATACTTGTATTTTTTTTTTGTTAGTAGGCCATGTTTTTGATTATTAAAATAATTTACTATTTGGTATAACTTTTAACTATTGAAAAAATGTGCATAAAGTGCAAAGTGCATGGGGAAAACTAAGAACTTTACTCAGTTTCATCAAAAGAAAACTTGAAAAGATTTCCCTCATGTATTAACATGATTTTTCCTCGCATTTTTTTCCGTTTGTTAACTTTCTGTCAGTTGTCAACAAATACGTTAAAAATAAAGTTGAATACGCTGAAAGCAAAAGTTTTCTACTCATTACATTTTGCACTTAACAGCTGCAAACGTTGCAGTTGTCAGTTGCCAGTTGCCAGTTTACTAGTTGCACTTGCAGCTGTTGCAACAACTTTGAAAATGTGTTTCAACGGCTTAAACTTCAACTCGAACTTAAAGCCAAACATGTGGCTTAAAAAAGAAGCCAAAACCCAGGCGAAGCTGCCAGCTAATTTGGCATTTAAACGTCAAATGTCAATCAGAAAAGCCACAGGATGAAACGGGAACTAAACGAAGGCAAACCACAGCCAACAGCCAACAGCCAATGAGCAACAACGAACAACGAACGGCAAACAATGAGCAAAAAAAAAAACATAATTGGCCGCAAAACAAGCTGGGATAAAAGTGCAGAGAAAGTGCAAAAAAGCCAGAAATTTGCTTAATGCGCCGCATGAACCAAGCAAAAAGCAACTGTAAATGGTCTAAGCCATAGTGCTGAACTAGCAGTTACTCTATATTACAGTCTTGAAATCATGCAAAAAATTCTAAGATGAAACAAGTATTAGGCATAATTTTAATCACTCAAAGAATTCATTTATTATATCAAAGATACATAATATAAAATGTGGATGAGTACAATTTTAAAGCCATGAAACAAGATACGACTAAAAGATACATCAGATATGCCAAACTGTCCAAATCCGAAATCTTTAAAAATTTGCCAGATAAAATTTGGTATTTAAATTAGTCACATATTGAAAAACTCTAGATTTTGTAATTTCTGAGATTGATGCATTCATATAAACTTTGTATTCAGAATAAATAGTTTTTAATCAGTCAACTTTAATCGGCTAAATAACTGCTTACAATCTATAAACTATTTCTTTAGAATTTCCCTGTGGTTACAGGGTGTATGCAGCAAAACAAGCCCCAAAAAGAATGCAATGCAATGCGATACTAAAACCAGCTAGTAATAACAATAAGGGGGGGGGGGGGGCTGAGGCAAGGGGCAATGGCTCTGTTACAGCTGCTAGTAAGCTGTAAGCAAAATTCACTTGGCATGTTGGCTTCCCAAAAAAATCTGCATGCGTGCCTCTACGCGAGGGATACCCGCTATTTGAATGGAGTGGGCAGGGTGGTGCTTGAGAGCAAGGATTCTACAATTCTACAAGAAAATCGCATTTTCCACGCGCTGCAAAATGAGCCAAAAAATACAAAAAACCCAAAACAACACAAAAAATGAAAAAAATGCTTCAAGCTGTAAGGCGACGACAGATAGCGCGAGTGGGCGAAAGGCGCTAGGATGTTGCAAGAGAGGAAAGTGGGCGTGCCCTGCTTACAGCAAATAAAATAAACAGCAGCTAGGAATGCGGGCGCACCAGAGACAAGCAGCATGCCTACCCAACCCTTCCCCACCCCCCCTCCTCGACAGACCCACGCCTGTCGTTAAGTTGAGAAGCGCACAAAAGTTCAAGTTTTGCGAATACTTTTTCAGGCGGCGACTTTTTGCACCCTTCCCTGCACCTCTGGCGCCACCTCCAGTTGCCAGCACCCAGCCAGCAGCTGCAGCAAAGCTTCATCATCATCAATTTTATGCATACCCTGTACCCCTTTTAAATTGGTTTGCATAGGGTATTGTAAAGTCGTTAAAATCCGTGAAAAATGCAGAAGGAGAGCAGAAATCTCTATGCGATCATCTGCTTCATTTTATCTATCAATAGCTCAGCCAGATCCAGGAACACCGATAAATATAGAACTCTAACCTCCGTTTTATTTAAGAATATTTGAAAGGTTCAAAGTTTGATATGCTAATTTTATCGAAATATTTCACTTTTCGGATAACTCGCCAAATATTGATCCTGATTATCATTTGAATGAAATACCATATACACAAATTGTATCTTGAGTAAATGAAAAACACACATGTAATTTTACATTTCACAGCGCATCTTTCAGTCGGACAGTTTGCATAAACTTGCTTTTCGATGTTGTATTGTATCTGCCTTGCGAGCGCCGTTATGTTGCATATTTGGAGGCAGGAGCTTTTTGGCTTCCATGATGCATGCATAAAACATGCAACCCCTCACCGAAAACCCAGCCAGCACACCCCACCACCAACGCCAGTGCGCATAAAAAGTGCAGATAATGGGCATCGGTAGCTGTCCGAAAGATAGTCGAGAGTTGAACGCTGGCCGCGTCAAAAATTCAATTGCAACTTGCGGAGAGGCAAGAAATTCAAATTAGAATGCAACGGCAAACGGCACACGGCAAATAACAAAACGTTGCCGCTATAGATACAACCACAGCAAATGCATATACAGATGCAGGTACACAGACACAGATACAGATACAGATACATTCACAGTACAGATACAGATACTAAATGCGGGCGCGGACTCTGCTGCTAATTGTATGCAATCTCTAGGTGTTGCCTATTTTTTCCACCTCTCTCTTTCACTCTCTCTCTCTCTCTGACTCCCTCTCTCTCACTCTATCTCTCTCTCTGTCTTGCTGTCTGCCTGTCACGGACTGCGGCCATGTGGCTGACAGTTAAACAGACGAGCTGAGACCTAAAGCGGATGCCGGCCAAAAACTCTCAAGTGTTGTGTGCAGCCTTCAGCTGAACTTTTTTTCTGTGTCCTTTTTTAATGAAATTACAGTGCAACTTGGTTATGGATTTGGAAATGGGCCTTAGCTCAGCGTCTGTTACTATATGCATTCAGATAACATATTGATGCGCAGCGGGTAGAACTTTATTTTTATACCCTAAAACCATTAGAACTTGGTAAAAAGGGTATAAAGGATTTGTGCAATGCGCAATATGTAACCGGCATAAGTAAGCATCTCCGACCCCTTAAAGTATATATGTATGTATTCTTTATCATTATCAACCGCCGAGGCGATATTGACATGTCCCTCTGTCTGGCCGTCCGTCTGTACGTTCCTCTGTATGAAGGCGCAAATCTTGGAGACTATAAGAGCTATGGTTTTCATTTTTAAAACAAAACAAAATATTTTTAAAAAAAATTCATAACAAAAAAAAAAAAAATCGAATGGCATTTTTAAAGACTTGGGAGCTTCAGATGTCAACATCTTGTCATGATTTTTGACATAAAATCCGATTATTGGAAGTTTTTCAACTTTAAATGTAGAACTATAAAGGAGGACAAACCATGATCAAAATGACCTCGGAATTGACAATCGGGTCATTTTTGACAAAGTTATGGCACTTTGAAGTTTAGGAATTGCATTTTTAGAGACTTCACATGTCATCTTGTCATGATTTTTGACATGAAATCCGATTATTGGAAGTTTTTCAACTTTGAATGTAGAACTATAAAGGAGGACAAACCATGATCAAAATGACCTGGGATTTGACAATCGGGTCATTTTTGACAAAGTTATGGCACTTTGAAGTTTGGGAATGGCATTTTTAGAGACTTCACATGTCAACATCTTGTCATGATTTTTGACATGAAATCCGATTATTGGAAGTTTTTCAACTTTGAATGTAGAACTATTAAAATAGACAAAATATGATCAAAATGACCTCGGAATTGACAATCGGATAATTTTTGGCAAAGCTATGGCACTTTGAAGTTTGGGAATGGCATTTTTAAAGACTTCAGATGTCAACATCTTGTCATGATTTTTCATTAAAATTTTAAAGTTTTCTTATACATATTGTATGTAACTCAAGTATTATCTAGCATAGATACAAAGATACAATTTATTTGTAAAAGTATCTCAGCTACAGCTCACTGTAGTGCGCAGTGTTTACAGTAGCTGGTTCAACAATATCCAGTTTGTTGACTGGGTGTGTGTGTGTATGTGTGTGCCTGATTTAATTATTTCTGTCGCTGTCAGATACTGAAGCATATGGCAACAGAGCCCGAAAGCAGCGTTCTGGTCACCGCAGTCGCTTGCAAATATTTGCAAAGGATCATTTTCAATTTTCATAGCAAAAAAAACAGCTTGAAAAGCAGCGCGCTGATGATAATGCTAATAATGATGATTAAGTTGATGGTAATATTGTTGTTGCTTTTGCTACCGCTTCTGCTGTTATGCCCACAAAATTGTAACAAAATTTTGCACGCAACATTTTTGGCTGTCGAAAATTCTAGCTGAAACTTGTGTGAAGTTTTGTAGCAAAAAAATACACGTATTTTCGGTATATGGAAAATTGTTTGGCTTGTTTTTGCTGCCGTTAGTTGACTGTAATTTTAAACGCAATTAAAGCGGGTGTTTGTGTGTGTTTGCTTGGGTGTGTGTATGTGTGTGTGTGTGTGTGTGTGTGTGTGTTATCCCCTAAGGCCTTCAACCATATATGTAAAATACTAATCCCAAGTTGCCAAATTGATAGGAAATTGAACGCAAACACAAATGCATTTTGCCCCATGGCGTTATTAGGCCAAGTTAACACAAACAATAATAATTATTGATAGCTATAGTCAAAAAATTAAACAACCCCCCCAGGGGCCACAACAGGATATCTCACAAAGGATCTCAGCTTCATATATCATGCACAAGTGCTGACAAAATGCCGGAAATTCAAGCAAAACAATGGATATGGAAAAACGGCGACAAGATTTATGAGTTGAGCCGTTGCACAAATTGCAAATTCAATGACAACAAATACATAAGTAGCAAGGAGACAACGAGGCATGCGAAAACCGAACCTCGCCGCTCGCCCACTCCTCAACCGTCTGAGTCACGTTGCCGGCTCAGCGTCTAGACTTCCGTCGAGACATCTCCCAAATGGAAATGCTCAATGTAATGTCCTCACATTTCGGCGAGCGCAGTGTCAACCAATCGCTCTATGAAAACTGTCGGAGGGGTAGCCACTTAACAGCATCCGGCTGGGGTAAGGGGGTTTCGGGAAGTGTGTGGTCGACTTGCCACAGTGCGCACGTTGCATGCAACGTAAGCAATTGGCCAGCGGCCAGGCCGAAATGCCAAACGTTAATAAACATTAATTGTACAGCACATTTTAATGGCCACATCACGTGGCTGGCAGCACAATGTTGCCTTACTGTCCATTTACCGTTCGGATACAACAGTTCAATGTGCCAACGATGCGTTTTTAAATGCCCTTACAATAACATGGCTATAAGCTTAAAAATAACTATCTGGAGATGCTTGATAAAAGACATTCAGACAATGTATTCTAAAAATGACGATTTATGCTAATTGGCGGCTGCTTTTATAAAAACTTAATAATATTATATTATATATATTTTTTTTTTATATAAAATTTACACAAATTTCATTTGAATTGAATTATAATAAATTATAATAAATTTGTTACATATTGTTACTGCAAAATATTGAAGTAAACATTTTAAAAATATTCAAAAATTGATTTTATAACATATTTTTTCCCATCGATAACGCTCTCTTTCATAGAGCATTTAAGTCTCGCTTAAAAAAAGGGGGGGGGTTAAGAAAAATAAAAAAAAAATGAACAAAGCCCCTCATCTCCCGCACTTAATTTATATATTTTTCGGTTCTTGTTCTTTTGTCTTTGAGTTTCACAGTTGAGCGAATTTTCTTTTAATTAATTTTAAATGAATGTCGTTCGCTGGCGCGTCGCAAACTTTTTCCCAAGCAGTTTCCGGCTTTGCAATGCAACGACAGGGCAAACGCGAAGGGGTTGCTGAGAGGGGGTTGGGTGGAAAAGGGGGACGATACCCATAGCCGATGTCCAGCCAAAAAGTCATGCAGCACGGCGCCGCGATGACTTTTAGCTTAATTAGCTTTTGGACGAGCACACATTTTTTGGAAGTTGCCTCCTGTGCAGCAGGTTGATATCCTGTAGCAGCAGCAACAGCAGCAGCAGCAGCTCGCTCCTGCAGGAGTGACGGACACTGGGCATTGTCGGAGCAGCTACACATATAGATACATACATACATATATAAGCAGCCAGGCGCCTGCAACGTGAACGTGAGCCAATTAAATAGGTTTTGCAATCGCAACAGCAGTTGCTGCAACTGCAATATGAGGCAAACAATGATGTTGCAGCTGATGATGGTGCTGCTGCTACTGCTGCTGTTGCTACTTCTGGTGGTGACGTCACCAGCCTGCCTGTCGCCACGGCCGTTTGTCCTGGCTGCTTGTGTTGTCCTTTTGTGGATTGCCTTTTGCGATTTTATGCAACGTTTTCATACCCTGCACTCATTAAAAATGCGTAAAAAGGGTATAACTAAGTTGTAACATCAAGATGATATATATATATATGTGACACTTTTTAGGTGAATGATCTGCATGTATATAAAGACATTTTTGACTGTCTGCTTTTGATTTGAGAGACTTTAAGAGCTAAAGACTTTAAATCAAGTATAAGCTGCAAGCAAATTTAAAATTTGTTAGTAATAACATACATCATTTTTAAAAAAAAACGTTGTAGTTTTTATATACTATAATATAATATAATTTAAAGTAAACAGAAAAAGTTTGAGTTAATTTCTAAAATGTTTACACAGCTGCCAGTGGATCTTTCAAGTTAGTATGTGCTATAGGGTAGCTTTAGTCGGGCATTCAGCACTTCACAGCATTGTTGCTTGCTGTTGCTGCTATTATGTGTTGCATGTATTATGTTGAGGCTTCGCAGCATGTGGCAAATGCTTTTTGTTGCTATTGTTGTTGTTGTTGTTGTGATTGTTGTTGCTCCGAGCAAAATGTGTTTTTTTGTTGTTTCCGCTGCTGTTGTTGCTGCTTTGTTTGTCGTCGCTCGTTTGTTTCTGTAGCTGTTGCTGTTTCTGTTGCTGTTGCTGTTGCCAGTCACCATTTCAGCATTTGCTTTTGGTATTTAACATTCATTTGAAATTGTCATGCCCGCTGTTGGCTCTTTGGCTTTGTTGTTGTCTTGTTATATGTTTTTTTTTTTTGTTTTTGGAGTCGGAGAGTCCTTTCCTGCACAGCGATTATGTTGATTGCAGCGCAGTTCCTGTGGACCCGCCGCTGCTGCTTATTGTTTGCCTAACTGAATGACTGAATGGCAAAAGGGACAAACGACAAGCGACAACAATTGCTGAACAGGGATGCTGGATGCGGGTGAATGTTGCAGGATGGGGAGGGGGGGCTTTGCGATTTAACCGCCGCACGATTTGTGTTTTCATCCACTCATTTAGCGCACGCTTCTGCGGAGCCATCGCCATTACATAATGTTCATTATATCCTGTTGATCTGTCAAATGAAGCCGCCTACTCAACGGTAAAGCAATGCGAGGGTGCGGGTTGGGAGAGGGTAATGGGCCCCTGCCCCGGGGGAAGGGAAGCAACGCGTCAATTGCATGCCAAGTGGTTGAAAAGAGCGTAAACTGAATGGGCCGAAAAAACATTTAGTTGCCATAAACAGTATTTATATTTTTTCTTTCTTTTGGGATCAATTCAAAAGTGCATTTTGATTTGGTAAAAAAAAGGGGGTTTTCGCTGTTTTCGGCGATTTTTGCATTTTAATAGATAGCTGAAAATATGGTAAAAATACATTTTTTTCCTGACTGAATTGATGTAATTAAAATATAGAGTTTGAACAATATGCAAATAGATTCCAACAGTGAAATATTTTATTTGTTTTCGATTAAAACTTTTATTCATATTTATGCATAAATATATATATTTAATTTGAAACGACAATGGCTTCAAATAACTGTGAATTCAAATTGTTTTTAAATACTAGAAAAAATAGATTAATATTTTTAGACATAAAAATCAATTTATATTAATTCTTGCGCGAAACTCTTAGATTTTTTTGCTGTATTATTTTAAGTAATGATCTAAAAATTGTAAATGAAATAAATATTTAAAGAATATTCTCCAACTTATAACTAACTTTTAAATATAATACTTTAATAAAAATATTTATAAATATGAAAAGTAGGACAACAAAAATGATGCTGCAATATAAGATTTATACACGATTAATTTTAAAATTGTTTTTCGTTATAAAAACTGTCAAGTTGCTGCCGCCAGCCTCTGCTAAATTCATAATTGAGGACACAAACAAAATAAATATTGCATACTTTTCAGCACTGCGCATATTTTTGTCACGCCCATACTTTACTGCTGCCCCTCTCTCGCTGCCACAACTCCTCTTCGCTTTGCTATGCTGATTTTGGCACAACCCGCTATTGCTACAGTGCCTTCTGTATTTTTGCCTCATTTACATTTACATTTCAATTTTGATTTGTTTCATGTCAATCAGTTAGACAGACTGCCGTGCCACGCCCAGCCGCCCCCAGTGCGCTGACAATAAGTATTGCCCCAATGATGTTGCTGTTGTTGTTGTTTTGGTTATTTTTTATTGTTGCCTGTCGCTGCGGCTTTTTGGGCATCAAATTTTTCAACGTTAATTGAAAATTTATTGAGACAAATTGTGTTTTATTTTCTCATTATTGACGAGATATATATTTATATATTTATTTATTTATATGTGTGTGTGTGTGCTGTATATGAATTATGTGCTAGCAGCATAGGTATTCAGATTATGCCCCCACTGCTTACAAGTATACCGTTAACCCTTTTCCCCTAGGTAGCTTTTATAAATAGCCTTCGCTTGGGCAGCACTCAGTTAATGACAATTTAATACCTTTTTCGATACATATTTTAATGCCCTGTAATTATGGGCATCAGTTAAAGGGATAATATAAATTTTAGACTATGTTTGCAGTTCTTCTAAGAGATATATGTATAGTTAAAATCCTATCACATTACCTAAGAAATATTTTGTAATGTTTTTTTTATCAGAAATTTAGCTATACTTTTGGAACAATCATTTATAAATCATTATATTATTTTGTGTTAGTCAAACAGTTTATTAATTGTCAGATTTATTTAGGCATATCAAAAATTTACTGGGTATATTTTTTTTTGTATAAATTTTGTGATTAACAAGCCAAAGCGATTACCGCAAATGCACTTTATCCTTTTGGGTGCTCAGCTTCCCAGCTTTGTGTGGGTGTGTTTGTAAATCTGTGCCTGTGTGTGTGCGTGCGTGTGTGTGTGTGTGTGTATCAGTGAGTGTGCATTTAATTAATGCAAACAGATTTAACTCGTTTTTTGTGTTGTTTATTTGTGCTTCCGATCGCCTCGTGGAATATTACATAATGAAATGGTTGTCGGATATTGATATAAATCAATCGACGGCGAAAGGCTGCAAAAGTAAACAAAACAACTGCCAACCATCAGTGGCATGAGGAAGGGGGCGGGGGCGACGGGTAGCGGGTAGCGGGAAGCGTGTTGGGACGTGTGTAAGCAAATAAAAATTTAAATGGCCATACAACAAACGCACTGAAAAAGTGTATGGAACAATAAGTACAACAAACACGCAGAGCAGCCAAATGAAAGGAATTTCCTGAATGCGGCTTATGACGCCGATTTTAATGCGCTATTACCATGGCAACATGAAGGGAGTTCCTTATCCTTTTTTTTTGTAGATTCAAATTGATATCGATTTGAATTGCATTAACAATACTCAATATACAATTTATATATATATATATATATTTTTAAACTGCTACCATTTTAACAGACGTTTTTGTATCAATTATAGTTTTACTTATTTATTGTATAATTTATGGAAATTTTCCTTTTGAAAATCAATTTGAAGACTACAGATTTTTTTTAAGCTGAGTCTCTTCATTAATTGTAAGACAATCTTTAGTTCAATTAATGTGTATATCCATATTCATATTCAATAAATTGAGTACAAAAGGTTTCTGATGTATCTGATGTGGCAGCTGCTCTTTCAGTCGTTTCAGCTTCAATATTTGCTGCCCAATTAATTTGTTAGATAGGAAAAACCATCAACTGAGCTTTTTGATTGACCAGCACTCAAACAAATTATTTAATTATTTATGCCTATAAAGAACTGTAGCATTTTTGTACGTACTGCAATGAAAATGTATCAAAAATACCAAAAAAAAAAAACAATTAAGAGTGCTCTAGTCGAGAGTGCCCGACTAGCAGATACCCTGATATATACTTTATGGGGTCGGAGATGCTTTCTTATGTTTGTTACATACTTTTGCACAACTTCATGATAAGGGATATTCAAAAGATATTAGCTGTGTGATCGTACAACTTTAACCAATCCTTAATCATTATAATATTGTATAGTTAAATGATTCACCAAATAAAATATACTGCCTGTTACATCGAGTAATTGAACAAAAAGTCTAGTCACAATAGAAATAAACTGTTATGTTATTATTAAGCTAGTTTCTCATCCCAAACAGATATTCGTAAGCATACGTTACACGTTTTGTGACAGAACTTAAGTACACCCAACAGCAAGGGTATACAAATTCAATTTACTGACACCGCCAACAACAAAGGTGTCAAATGGACTTAATTCGCCCGGCGTTATTATCATTTTTTGACATGTTTTATTTATTAGTTGCCTTTTTATATACTTTTTTTTATATTGTATAAATATTTTTTTAATGTCTGAATGTTTCGCATTTAAATCGATTTCATATTGAAAGTGCGTGGGGCAGGGTAGCGAGATTGCTTTAAAGTGGAAATGTGTGAGCAGTTTACATAAGGTAAATTTTACCTGCAGCAACAACAAATTTGCAAATCGGTGTGTCGCTTTTGTGCCACTGTGCATTGAGCGCATAATGAACTTAATGCGCCATTGTTTTATGGCACATTGTGCGTTGTCGTCTGCGTTGTTACTGCTGTTGTTGTTTTTGTTGCTGTTGTTGTTGCTCCCTGTCAATAAAGTGTCAATAATTTATAAAACAAACACAACTGCCAGGGCATAATGCTATAAGCAAGGACCAACACTCGCTGAAGAGGGCCAGAACGGATCCTATCTGCATTCATGGTGGGATAGAGGGGGGGAGGGGGAGGGTCACAATAAGTATCGCCATCTAATGCAAATATTTATCTACAGTTGTGCGACTCTCGAAGCTGCTGTCTGTTTATTTAAAATTTATTAAAAACACAGCCAAACAACAATAACGCGTAATGAATGAATGGCAAAATGGAATATTATGTGATTGCAATTTATGTTGACATATACTTAAGCTCATCAATTCCAATTGTTGCCCATTTGTTCTGTCTCTTTCTGACGTTCTATCTACCTATCTCGCCCTCTCTCTATTTAGTGCTGCTTCTCTGGTTTGTTTGGCTTGTGTGTCTCGTGTAAACATTTGCATTTTAAATAATTATGCCACAAGTATTGAATATTCAATTTTCTATAGTATATGCTATATTATATGATAGCTCATTTACAAGTGTTGCTTAAGTGTTGCAAAGTGCAATAATAATTAGTGCTGTTACCAGAAAGCAAAGCTAGCATATTAAATAATAATTATTGCTGCGGTTGCTTCACTCCATTCGTATCTTTCACTCATCTCAAGCTTAAGTTGCATAATCATTGCTGAAATGATGAAAACTCAACGTTTTCCATTTGCAAATTGTATTTTCGTTATTTAAAATAAAATAATTATTATTATAAATATATGAGCTATGTAGTAATGCCTTTTCAAGACTTTAACTTGTGTCAAAACATTTGATCATGGTTTGTGCCTAAGAATATCTCTGCATTCAAAGTTAAGAAACTTATTATTTTGCTTTCGAAATTCAAGACTGAAATATTAAGTTTCTAACTCCCTGAAATGCTATTCTAAGTAAACAGCCTTTACATATTTTATGCGCTTTTCCAGCTACATATGCGACATATGACAACTGTAAAATATAATCCAGACTTTAGCAAAGTTTCGTTTATCTTAACTGCATTTTCAAACAATTAAACCACAAATATTGAATACTAAGGGCAGTAGTTGAACACAATATAAACATGAGGTTCAGCAGACAGCTGACAAACAGACAAACAGACAAATAGACAAAAACGTTAACATAGCCGGGAGTGTTGGTAAAGTGTCTTCGAGGCAAAAGTGTTGTAAAGCGCAGCGAGGCGCAAGACTCATGCAACTGATTAAAAAAAACAACTTCTAAAACTGTCAAAGGGGACTTTGCCACACGATTTTATGATGAGCAAAACTTGTGAAGCGAAATTGCGAGCGTCGACGGCGCCGAAGAAATTAAAAGAGGAAGCCGTAGACAAAAGCACAGGTGAAAGTGCAATGGCGAATGGTAAGCGATAGAAAAGGATGCTCATCGCGGAGTGGCGGGGGGTGGTCGGATGTGCGGTAAGCCAGTGCATTTTGTCTTTTGTAATTAAACTTTTGCGCGACAATGCAGCGGCGAAATGAATTTCTAAGAAGCCGCAGACGCTGCCAAGGTGCAAAATCTGACAATGCAACTGACGCTGTGCAAAGAAACAACAACAACTGCAACAACTGGAACTTAAACTGACAACAGGCGCCTCAGCCTCAGCGTATGCTATGTAAAAGTGCCACTCGTGCCAACAACAACAAGAAGCACAACTGCGATAGAAGCCAAGTGTCTCAGCTTACACAGAGAAAAACAATGAGAAGCCAAATTTAAAAATATATTTCTGATTCAAAAAGTAGCTAAAGTGAAATAAGTGTTGAAAATCTTAAACCAAAAATAAATTTCAAGTTAGAGTCCGCTTTTTGTATACAACAATGTTTTCAAATTCACGGGAAATCATATCAGAAAAATGTTCACTTACTATAAAATTGTTTAAACTCATTTTTGAAAACAAGTTCTTAAAAATAGAATCTAAAATCTCAAGTGGGTTTTTTTATTTGGCTTAAATTCCTGATAAAAGATAAGTTATTGAATCAAGATTCGCAATTTGGTTTTTTTGCATGCAGTTTTCCTCTCCGTGTAGTTATGGAAAGAGCAACGTCTGCGTTGGCAGCCCGCAGGCATGTTAAGGACACGGCTCAGCGAGTCGAAACAAAAGTGCAGCCCTGGTCCAAGAAGTTTGCCACAGCCGCCGCCGCAGATTTAGCAAGCATTTTAGTTGGTGTTGTTGTTGGTGTCGTCATTTCTTAGAACAAAAGACAAGTGCAACTGCCGCAGGCGGAGCAAAGGAGGCAAACTGTTGCAATCGTCATGTTGCATGCCCCACTCGCAGCCACAGCCTCAGTCTAATTGAAAGCGGGCAACAGCAACTGAGCGGCGCAATTTGCACAGCTAGGGGAATTATGCACACAGACAGCTGGCGGAAGGAAAAGTGTAAATGAAAAACGGTGCAACAAGAAAATGAGTTAGTGCTTAAGCTAAAAATAGTTTTAATGAGACTAGACAATGCTCTAATGAGTTTCTATACTAAAGTGATAGCAGTGGGTTTCAGATATTTAAGCAAAAAAGTAAGCAATTCTGAATTTACAAATTATTTTTATATCTTGTGCAGCCCTTAACTTTAACTTTGACATAGCCAATATGCCCAGCAAGAAATAATAAGCAACACTTGCGGGAAAAAAGACGACAATCATTTGAGCGAATCTTCAAAAGCGAAACACCTGGCACAAAAAGGTGAACACCAAAAGTTGAAAACGTGCGAAATGCTAATAAAAAATGCAGCGCCACATGGCTCTTAAGCAGCTCACACAAGTAGAACGAGGGCCATGACTCAAGCAAGGTAATATGCACAGACCCCCCCAAAAAAAAAAAAAAAAAAGAAGAAACCAAACTGACGAGTGCGAAGGTTAAGCTGGGGCTAAGCCACAGCGCGGCAAGGAGGCACACTTCAATGGAGTTGCTAAGAATGAGCCAAATCTAATTTGCAGCCAACTTTACTTTGTGGCATTTGCTTGCCGGTCACGCGCTTAAGAAATTATATATATACATATATGTATGTATATATGGAATGAAAAAAAGGTTCAAAATTTCAATCGCCAGCGTTGCAGCTATGAAAAATTCATAAAGGATAATGAGCAGAGAAGCGCGTGTCAAAGTTGTCGCCATGACGACCAAAAGTATAAAAAATAAAGAAAAGCTGGCAACGTTTTAACAAACGAATGAGCAGCCAAATGCCATGCAAAGGACATGGGTGTTGGGCAAGGGGGGGAGGGAGGTACATGCCGGACATGAGTGAGCTTTGCTGTGCGAGCGGAACGCTAATTAAAATCCAGACTGGTAACCATGACAGATAAGCGCCAGCTGCTGCTGCTGCTGCAATGAAGTCAAAGGTGTTAGATAAGTACCTTTGTGCGGGTGGCGGGGCGGGGTTGCAGTCAGTTTTAGCTGCAGTTGACAGTCGCTAAATGTTGTTGCTGTTGCTGTTGTCACCGGCAAGTGGGGCACACAAAAAGTGGAGACAAGCGACCCGCATTGCTGGCATTTTGACTTAAAGGTGGCTGGCAGCAGCAGCAGCGGCAGCAGCAGCAACAGCTGCTGTTGCAGTTGCAGTTACAGCCGCTGGCTGCTTAGTTATTGGGTTAATAAAACAGCGCAACAATGCAAAAGCAACAGCAACAGCAACGACAGCAAACTCACCTAGTTTATCAAAGCGTGCGCACACGTGGCGTATGCGAAATATTTGTCTGAGCGGTTTAACAAGCAGCTGGAGACAAGCTGACAAGCAGCGAGAGCGACTGCCAAGTGCGTCATGTGTATGTACAAGTATTTATAAAACTTTGTGCACTGAGCGAAAAATATAATATAATCAAAAAGTTTCGTTTTGTATTTAACTCAATTTATTTATTATTGCGTTCAGACTATATGGGTACTTATGTCATTCTCTCAGTGTATATGTCCAGGCATACCTCTATGTGTATGTATGCCAAGCGCATATGACATTTCTAAGGTGGGTGGATGGGTGGGTTTTGGTCGGTGCCCCACAGTGGTGTACTTTCATTACAGGCACTTTCTATGGTTTGTCTAGCAGCAGAGCCGGACAAAGGTAACCAAGCCAAAACTTGGTTACCATTTTGCATTACCTTTAATAACACTGAGAGCAAAAGCAACAAGAATAACGACAGCAAGCACATTTCCAAGCATTCACCTAACTTATTCTACTTATGGTAGCTTTTCCATATACATTTTAGTGGCTGCGTTATTTTCGTAATATGATTTGCAGCAGTAGCAAAAGGCAAAATGCTTTTGAATAATTCGTTTCCGTTGGCTTTGCTTAAGTTCTCTTTGCATATTTGCCAAAATTAAATATACAAATCATATTCAAGGTATATGCACATTTATTAATTGATGCATTTAATTAGTTCTTGGAATGCATCAAGTTAAATAATATTGTAGCAATACATTTATTTATTTATTCTATATGCTGTAACGGCTGTAATCTCAAAGTTTTCTATTAAATAATTTATTTATATTTAATACACAATTTGTTGTAAATTAAAATTAAAATAAGTATGAAACGTTTTTTAAAAGCTTTAAATAGTTTCTTTCATTTTCCATTTAGCCGAGAGTTAAAACAATTTTAGCTTCAAAAATTCCAAAGTCTAAATAAAATGCTTCCTAGAATTTAAACTTCCATAACTCATATAGTTATAGACTCAGTCAGTTGTCATGTAAAGCTTTTTCTTGATAAGTTCAACATTTCAAACATTTCTAAAAATTATATATTAATCTCAATTATCTCGCCGCATAGAATATAGAAATATATACTTTGTAAGTTCAGCGATGCCGTTATTTGCTTTTTGCGGTTTTTCATCATTTATGTAGTAAATTACATTAATTGGAATTCCAAGAAAACAGCCTTAGTCTTAAACGAATTGCGTTGCCTGGAGTTAAATGTGCGTCGTAATAGTACTATTGAAGAGCAAACAAATGCAGTAATCCATGACAACAGTTCCAAGAAACTGAGCAAACGTAGCAAAGCTCGCATTTCGCTTTAATCTCAAGTCGTAAGGCAGGCCGACAGAGCAGACAGGCAATGCATCTAATTGATATGGCTGTGGAGCAGGGGCGGCGACAGTTTGCTGGTCAGCAGCAAACGCTGCGTGGTGGTGAATGCCACAAGCAGCTATAATAATCAGAGTGCCAGTTGCTGTGCGTTGTTATTGTTGTTGTTGCTGTTGTTATTCACCGTTTCCCACTTGGCGCAATCAACGCTGCCGACAATGAGGACGTTGACGAGAAGCGATGAGACAAGAAGCGCGAGTGCTGTAAATGATTCAACACCTACGAGGCCAACGCTGGCAATGGAGCGGATAAGATCCGTGCAAGGACTCAAAGACAGACATATCAATCAGTGTGTGTGTGAGTGTGCGTGTGTGTGTGTGGCTGCCACGCCCATTTGCGCTGGTGGTGTGCGACGGCTGTGAGAAAAATGGCGCTGCATTATTTACATGGCAGCGCCTGAAAGCATGCTTTAATTTATTTTAATTCACTTTTTCCCCAAGCTTGCCGCCGCTGCTGCTGCTGTTGCTTCGTTGTCAGCGCTTGCGACGAGTGATATGTAAATATGCAGTTACGTGCGTACATTGGCGTGCAATTACAGTAGACATGCCTCCCCCCCCCCCCCCTCACCACTTCCGGGCGCTGTCTCCCCAGAGCAAACAGTGGCACTGTGAAATTCTTTTGCTAATGCGAAACACATTCGTTTGGCATTAATGCGCTGCACAGTGGACGCAAATTGGCGATATGCGGCATCAGCAATGCCGAGCGCTTTAGACGGCTTATTAGGCAGCTCTCTCGCAAGGATGACAAGGATGATGGCGCTCGGGCTCGCCTGCTCGTTATGTGTAAGCAATCCAAGCACTCCGAAATACTAATTCCCATGTCAGCGTCAGGTGAGACGGACTCCTTCAGTGCCTCCTTGTCTCGCCTTGCCTCGCCTTGTCTCGCAGCTCGTCTGCTGATTGACTTCCGTTTGGCTCGTTTTCCACTGCCTTTAATCGATTTTGCACCCAAAGGACATTTTTGCGTGTGTGTGCGGTTTTTTGTGTTTTTTTTTTTGGCTTTGCCTTCTGCTCATTCTCATTTTGATTTGTTTTCTCAGTAGAAATATTTTTTTTTTTTTGTGTGATTTTTTGTAAGCCAACATGTAAGTTTGCACAAGCGTCGGCGTACAATTTACTTGTCTCCCATTGCATTTATACCCAGTGTCACACAAAAGGAATTTTAAGTCATTTATTGATATTGTATTCTTTTTGTCATCTAAAGTTTTTTTTTTTTTAATACATGCAAACAGTCTATACTAATTTAAAAAATATTTATTATTTTTTAGATTTTTTAATGTTTTTATATTAATTTTTTTTTTTAATCTTTAAAACACCTCTACTACTCTGAGAGATCAATTTTATTAAGAGTATCTCAGAGAAATGGCAAAATAATTCATTTTTGTTCCATTTTTCCTACATAAATTCTAACAAAATAGAGTTTCTTGAGAGTCTATTTTAGATTTAATTATTTTTACAATTTAATGGGTATCACTTGGTCATGTTTGTCACCGAAATCACTTTGAACATTGTTAGTTATTGTTATCTTAGAATTTTGCGGTTTGCTGCCTCGCGCAGGTTCAACTTCAATTAAATATGCGTATGATGTTTGTTTTCTTGATTTTTATTTTGTTGCTTGTTTTTGTTGTTGTTGTTTTTCGTCGGCCCAGCCACGTTTTTACTGCCCCAAAATGGACGACGTGCTCGGTGTGTGCAACTGAAACTAAAAGTTCAACTAAATTCGGAAACTGAAACCGAAAAGGTTCTTGTTGCTGTTGTCATTTGCTGGTGTCGTGGTAATCTTATACATTTTGCAGCAACTTTCATATTTTTTGCAAGCCATGTCGTGTGTGTCAGCTGGATAGCTAAGCCGATGCCATTGTTTTTGGCCTGCTATGAATGTCACATGCGATGTCTGCTACTTGATTTTCGTATAGCAACGCTGAAAAGCAGGCAACAGAAAAAGTTTTGGCTTCGACGCCACCTGCGCAAAAGATATCGACGCTGATATCAAGGATTAGAGTGAGGGGGTAATTGTGCGGGAGAACAAGGAATGTTGTTAGTTAGCTGTAGAGGCAGAAAAGTGTTTGTGCATTTTGTTAGGAGTTTCATATGCAGATATAAAAGTTAACTTTATGGGTATATTAACAAAAAATACCGGTAATATACTTATATTTTGTAAGTAATTGAATGTCTTTAAATTTAGAAATATTTATTAATATTATTTATATATTTTACAAACTTTGAATATTTATTTATTTTTATAATATATTTATTATGTTTTTATTTTTATTATACTAATTAAAAATATAAAATCTTAAGTCTTCATATTTTGTATAGTTTGCATTTATATTTCTAAATGTTTCAATTTCAATACTAAAAATATCGAAAATTGTAATTGTATTCCTACTTCGAATAGATATGAGTTTGAGTATTAATATTAATTAACATTAATTAAAATGCAGTACAGCATTATGCAGTCTATCAGGTTTTACATTTACCAAAATTTACACTCGATATTGGTTGCATTTTCTGTGGCGCTTTAAAGATGTTGCAACGGTTTCTATTTAGTTGCTGTTGTTGCTTGCCCCGAAAATCACTTGGCAGGCAACATACATTCATGTTTAATTAAATGATAACACACACACACACGCACATACACTGTCACACTTATACATGTGTGATTTGATATGTCAAGTTCTTAAATCACTTGCATCTATCAATTTGCCACGTCTCATATGACACGATTCCGTTTCGTTTCGCTGCATTTGTTGCTCTTGCCCAAAAATGTGTGCATTTCATTTAAAGCAAATTTTACGTATGTTTAGTTTGCAACTGCTAAGCTTTGAATTTGCATTTCGATTGTGCAACCTACTGGAAAATGTTTCACTACTTGAGCTGTGAAAACTTTTCTCCACTCTCTCTCTCTCTCTGTGTGTGTGTGTGTTTATTCGTGCTTGTGTTTGTCGATTAAAATTTGGAAATTCCGTTGCAGGATTTGTGCAATTTTCAACTTATCGACGCTGCCGATAATTGAAAGCTTTAAAATTTATGGCCAACTTTTCTGGCTATTTAGCATATCAGCGAGCAAATCTCATAAAAAACAAAATCGCCGCACGCAGCACAATTATACCAATTATATACACCCCGTAGCACCTCCCCTCCCTTCCCCTCCCCACCATCAGTTTACCACTTGAATTGCTTTGTGTTTTATTGCACTGAGAATTTAGCACCATCAATTAATGGCATGCCATAAAAGTTTTATTAAGTGATTGACTGTCCCACCGCCGCCTGGCCGAAGGTTGACTGACCCACAACCTGAGAGACTCTAACGGAAACTGAAACTGCGAGTCGAAACCCCACCAAAGAGGCGACCCCCCACGCTCTAAATTCCCCCCTCCCCCTGCACCGCCCATCGATGCCTCGTCATTGGCTCCAGTTGGCAACTTGGCATGTTGAAATATTTAAAGCCGCTTAAATAAATTGTGGTTTGCTTTTGGTTCTGGTTCTGGTTTTTTGGTTCGGTTTCTGCTGCTGCTGCTGCTTCTGCTTCGGCTTGCGGCTCCGGTTGACTTTGTAGACAGAGAGAAAATCAATAGCGGTGTCGTCGAAGTCTCATAGGGAATTGGTGTAGGGGGGGGGGGGGGGGGGCGGTGTGGCAGCAGTAGCCGTAATCACACATAAAACTCTCGTTAGGCGCATTAAATTACAAATTCCATTAAAATGATTATTAAGGCAAGTATTTGCTAATTAATTTACTCGCTACGCCCAATGCCCGGGCGCAATTAATAAATCCAAATGAGCAGCTATTGTACATTACGCACGACGAGAGTCGCCTCAAGTGACTTTCGTGACTATTCAAGTGCCCTATAAAAGCACAGTTCAGATAACGCAATGCCACAAAACAAATAAGAAATGCAAATGGATAAGTAGACGGCAGAAGAGGTGCTAAATGCCATTTACAGCTCGTTAAAACTGATGCTGGCGTGCTTTAATCATTATTTAATTACCCAAAAAATGGCTAATAAAACATGTACTTTTCGTGCTTACAGAAAATGTCTCCAAAATTACAAAAAACCGCCGAAAACTAGCCAGTTTTGAAAAAATACAGATTTGAAAGATTTGTGCGCCTGCTGTAAACTATTTTTTAGGCAGTCCTTTAACTGATTTTAAACGATTTTCTGTTTAAGAAATTAATAGATTAGAATTGACAGATTTGGTTTAAAAAAAATCATGAAACATGTTTTTTAAGAATTAAATAAAATACTCAAAAAATTGCATTATTTTTCCATTTAAACCTATTTTGAAACTTGAAACCTTTCAGCATAAAAATACATTCATACTATCCATTTATATAATTCGATTGGCACAAACACATTTATAGTTGCAATATTCACAGCTTTTAGAAATTATACACTCTTAATTGAGTTATATACTCGCACATTTCACTTGCTTAGCCCCATGACAAACCAGTTGAAGCACTCGACATACCCATTTTTGCAAATTGTTGACTGAATATAATGAATAACTGGCACAGTGGCTCGCGACCCGAGGTCCTTATGAATAATAAGCCAAATAATCTGTCAGCGTCGCAGCCGCCTAAAACCCGCCAAGCTAACAGGCAAACCAGGCAGCCAAACGACTCAATTTCGATGAGAAGGACAACAGCAGCAGGAGCAGGAGCAGCAGCAGGACTCCAGCTGTATAACGATTTGAACTCCGCATTTGGTCAGCCATATGGCGTGTGAGTGGGTGGGTGGAATAAAGTGGGTGGCTGGCGGGTCGCTGTCGCTAATAACACGAAATCGGATTTGTGCGTTGGGCCAGTTTGACGCTGCGTGTGATAAAAGCAACAACAACAGCAGCAACAGCAACAACGACGGCAGCAAATGCCGTTTGCGGTTGCGGTGTTACGTTATTTGGCGACGGCGCACGCTGCGTATGCGTAACGTGCGTTTTAATGAAATATTGAATTTTATTGCCTGCGTGCCTGTCAGCAACTTGGCAGTGAGTCCACTCCAGTCCAGTCAGTAGTCCACGTCCATGTCCACGTCCTGCTTCAGATCCCGGCTCAGTTCGTGGTTCACGTCCCAATTCACAACTTGTCACTGCCTCGGGGGCAAAACAGGGCGCCACCAACTGGCGTCTCTTTTAATTTGATTTTCAGACAGCTCATGAACCTTCTCACACCCCAGCACACGCCCTCCCCCCTTTTTTCGACCTTGCCCCGCCCCCAGCATACACTCTCTCTCTTTCGCTCTCTCACTCTTGCTTACCGCACGCATTTTAACGCTTTTTATTTGCTATGCAAAAGTTCAAGTGTATTATTACCAAAAAAAAAAAAACAAAAAAAAAAAAAAGGAAAAAGTTGGTTTATATTTCGACTTTGTTGTTGTGGTTGTGCCCGGCTAATAAAAGCAATTTATGAAGCCCAAAGCGCGGAAATGAATTGTTAACAAATTTTGCGGCGTTGAGTTTTGTGCCTTCAACTGGCTGTGGTGGGTAAAGCTCAAGATGATGGAGATGGGCAGTTGCACGGCGAAGGGGGGGAGACGCTGAGCATGAGGTCGGTGATGATGAGTGGCATCGTTGTCGAGTGGACGACATGTCTTGTTTATGGTCATGCCCGGACGCAGCCAAAACACACGCATAAAACCGACTGAGAGAGATGGGGCCCCAGCCAGCGCCCCCATTGCCCACGCCCATGACTCGATAGCATTGTGAAATTTCCCAAAGCGCGCATAAAATAAAAACCCAAAGCAAGCAGCAGGAGCAGGAGCACTCAAGTGCAATCTGTACAGTAACAATAGCTTTAAGCACGGCCAGATGTTTAAACTTTATAATCGTTGAAGTTAAATTAGAGTGAAAAAAACTCAGAGACTCCTTCCTCTCTTGAGTGTGCATAAGCAAGATATCACATAACGTCAGTTCAGAAATTCTCTGCAATAACGTAGTGTTTATTAGCCATAGAAACCCGCTGCTCTGAATTCAAGCACAGCATGGTTAGAATGAAATGGAGTTCTCAAATAAAGGACTAGAATCCTTTGACATGTCCCAAGTCCATCAAATAGCCACTATAAGACTTCCAGCTGCCATAACTTTGCCAAAACTGAACCGATTTTTAATCCCAAAGCCATTTTGGTCATTGTTTGTCCTCTACATAAATCCTACATATAAAGTTAAAAAACTAAAAATTTGGGGATTTCATGTCACAATTTATGTCACAAATGTTGATATGTTAAGTTCTAGGACCCTAAAACCGTCCTCCCAAATTTTTAAAATGCCATAACTTAGTCATAACTGAACCGATATTCATTCCAGTGGCCATTTTGGTCATGGTTTGTCATCTTTAATAAATCTACATTCAAAGTTGAAAACTTCCAATATTCGGATTTCATGTTAAAAACCATGACAAGATGTTGGCGTGTGAAGATCCCAAATTCCTGAAAATCCCCATCCTAGACTTCAAAGCGCCAAAGCTTTGTGAAAACTCAACCGATTTTCATTCCTGTAGCCATTTTAGTTATAATTTGTCCTCTTCTTTCATTTTACACTTAGAATTTATGCAGTTTTCAAAATATATTTTTTTTTTAATATTTTTTGTTGAAAAAAATAAAATAAAAAAAAGTGTATAAACGCGCTTCCCAGATTTCAATCTGCCATAACTTTGCTAAAACTCAACCGATTTTCATTCCGAAGGCCATATTAGTCATGGTTTATTATCTTAAATAATTCTACATTTGAAGTTAAAAACTTACTAATTTTCGGATTTTTGGTCTAAATTCATGACAGAATTTTTTACATTTTCTAACGTAACCGACGATTTTGCAAAGTAGCCAACAACTTTTAATTTATATTACATTCCCAAAACAATTTTGTGCTGATGTTTTTACAACTGTCAGAAGCTTTGATTTGCTGACTTGTTTTTCAAGTCGTAAGCTACTGGTTAACAACTCTATTGTGTATGTGTGTATGTGTCTTTCATATCAGAGCACTAACCGATAAGTGTACTTAGCACACTCTTCAGTAAAACTCATATTATTAAATTGTGTGTTTGCAATTTACAACAAAGTAAAGCTCGAGGGCCAAAACTTTTTTCTGCCCAGCAGACAGCAGACCATAGGGAGCAGGGGAGTTGAGGAGAAATACAATAAAAACTCAGTTATGCCCCGCCCCATCCACAGTATAAACACCGCAGCAGCAGCAGCAGCTGCTTTTACAGTTGTTGTAATTCCAGCGGCTGCTGTTTAATTGTGAGATAAAACTTACCGATAATGAGCAGCTTTATGGTTGTCATGTTTGCTCTTTGTTGTTGCGGCTTCTGTGCTGCTGATTGTTGCTGTTTATACTTCTTCAGTTATTTTTGTTGCGTGGTTTGATTGTTTTCAACTTGTCGTTGCTGTTGCTGTTGTTGTTGTTGCTGTTGTTGGTTTTAATGGCTCTGCAGCTGCAGCTGTGTTCACTGTTTTCAATTGGTATTTACGCAATTTATTAAGCCGACTCGGGTCACCGTTTGACAAGCACTGGCAAATGCCATTTTAATGTTGAAACGCAAATGCAATTGTTTTTATTTTTTCGAATATTGCCATTTTTGCTGTTATTGTTGCATTTTGTATTTGACCAATTTATTTGATGTCATTTTATTTAATTTTGATTTATTTAATCCCTTTTTCATTTGGCGAGTGTGTGTGCTTTAAGTAGCGTTTGACCTGCTGCTCTATAATTGCATATTTCAATTAAATTGATTAAAATGTGACGTGCCAAAGTATGCAGCACACTTAGCCACCCATCAAAGGGACGCTCACAATGAATATTTTAAACCTTAGACATTTCAATTTGAGTCCTCAGCACAGACACCGACAGGCTTTCTGTGATATATAATTCCAGATACGCCTAGACATTAAATTAACATATTTTGTTAATAATCATTATTTGTGTCTACACACACATACGTTTATATATATCTCTCTCTATGTGTGTGTGTGTGTGTGCAATTTTGTATGCCTGCAAATGGACGCAGGACTCTCTGACTCCTACACATGTAAACTGCTGCCTAATGTCTTATTCATGTTTACAGGCCACCTCTCCCGCCCGCCCGACCCCTCACCTTTTGCCAGTGTTACCTATGAGCTGCTTGCTCTAAAATTGCTTGCGTGCTGTGAACTTATTAGCCATTGACTGAAAGGCTACTAAGCCAAACCTTTTGCCTCTACAATTAGAACAGCTTTTGGTCAAAGCAACAAAGAAAAAACTACAGTTTCACTCGCAATTTAGTCGCAAAATAACACTTGGTTTTTTTTGTGCCTTAAATACATTCAAATTTATCTCTAATAGCTTGAAAATCGTCAAATAAATCTATTTAATATCTATTCCTTTTTCATGCTCAGGAATAAATTAAATACTCGTTCAATATTTTGAAATGATTTTCTTTTCATTTGTAATTTGTGCTTTAATATTTTTGTGAGCTGTCCACATTTCATATATTATATGCAGCCTTGACAAATCTGTCCAAAATCGCATTAGGAAACTTTTTCAAATACACAATTAAAGAGATTTTGTTTGCTTCAAGTTGGAATCCTCTTTCGCATCATTTCCACATCACATTTTATTGCATACTTTGCAGCGCCAGCATGAAAAATAATAAAATTTTAGGCTTAAAAGCTAAAGCTGATTGTGTTCACAAAAACGAAATTTTTCATTTGCTAAATTTGGTCTGTCAAAAATTGTACAACAAATTCATTTTGCTTTTACATAGAATACAAATATTGAATTGATTTTTTTTACTACACAATATTAATATCAACTGCAGGATTATTTATGCGTTGAAACAAGAAATGTATAATAATTGATTTGAAATGAATAGCCAAAGGTTGCAGTTAATTTACTAAATAAATATCCTTCTCAAACTTTCTTCAAATACCTTTTTATTTTCACAATGCACACAAATAAAACCTTAATGCTAAGAACTAAGTTTTCACCGTTATTTTCTAAAGCCTGCGCGCCAAAAAGTATGCAGCATGAAACAGCACAATGTGGAGTAGGTCAACGTGGTTGCAGGTGTAGCCGGAAACAATACAAAAGGACAATAAAAAACACAATGCTATGGCCACATTATGTGTGCTGCAAGACACACTAAAATCAGCTGTCACAGTAGAATAATAAAAATGAATTTATTTGCCCGTTTTATGCGACTGTTGCTGCTGTTGCTGTTGCTGCTGCTGCCAAGGACAACAAGTTGGAACAACAGCAAAGAAACCAAGAAAAAGGAAGACGACAGAAATTATAAGGATGTGACAGATGAGACAAGGCGACGGGACACAGCGTCCTGGCACAGCGCCCAGGTAAAACTGGTGCAAAACTTTAGACTTAAAATTGAGCTAAAATTTCTGTTGTCGCCTGCTGCCAGTTGGCCCACTTTTTATATTTGTGGTTGTTGTTTTTGATAGCGGTGGCGGGAGGGGAATGAGGGGGGGAGGGAGCGGTGGCGCTGCTGTTGCCGGCATGAATATGCATGCGGCATGTCGACAAGGTCGACGGGCCATGCAAACCGTTGCACTTGAGTGCCACATTGCAGCTGCTTTCCACACACACAAACACACAGACACACACACACACACACACAGCGATAGGCCTCTTCTACTGTGTCCATTTGTCACCGAGTCTGTGCAGACGGCAGACGACTCTCAAGCAGAAAGCAATTTGCATAATTACAACGCACATGAGCAACGCGCTAACCGCTAGCTGGCAATCCTGCCTGAAAGTAGGCAACAGTAGGCAACAGCTTTTCATTAGCTGCAACACAACACACACACGAGACGCGCGCTTTGCGAACACGGACAATGACGAGCTTAAAGGAACTTCGGCTAGTGCATCCGCTTTGCCGCCCGTTGCCGCCGAATGCTTCTTACCAACTAACACAATTTGAGTTTTGTTATAGCTTTAAAAACGAAGTCCTAGCATCGATGCGCCACACGAAGGCAAGTCGTCTGCGCTCGTGCTGGACACGAAGCTGGCTGCCGAGCTCTGACTGCCGGCTTGGCGCCTGCGCTGCGTTCGAGCAAAGAGAGCGCAGCTGGCTTGGCAACATTGTTGCGCTCTCAAATGTTGCCGATATTCGGTTGTTGTGATAGGTTAGGGCTAGAGTGCAAATAGCTTAAAATCAGCTACGAATCTTATTTATTTCCACTTAAGATTGAACAAGTATGTCTTAACATCGATTTCATTTATAAAATAACTAAATTGTATGCAAGGAAAACTAAATTTTTAAAATATTTAAAAATCTGTATTTATTTACATATTTTTTCCATAAGATAAAATCATTTAATCATCTTCAATTTATAAATAACAAAATTGTATGCAAGGAAAATTCAATTTTAAAATAATTTAAAAAAAATATATTTTTTAACATATTTTTTCATTAAAATAAAATCATTTTATCATCTTATCTGCTGCTGTCTAACTTCCTTTTATCATGCTCATATGTTGCCTACTTTTTGGCTTGTTTCCATTTTGTGGGTCACGAAGCAAGACGAAATTTGCCAGAACGCTCGTGTGCCTAGCTAACGGTTTAACTGCTTTGCCGAGCGTTCATTTAAGAGCACGCGCGTTCCAATGCCATTTCGTTCCGCTCTCTTTTAGCAACATGTTGTTAGCGGTTCTCTTTTGGTCCACGGAGGTGACAACAAACGTGCAACAGTTGTGCCCAGCTGTATGCTGTTGTCAGCTCTGCTGCTGCCGAGTTTCAATTCGTCCCTACACTTATAGCAATTGCCACTTAACTAAAATGCCACTCGAAATTGTTGTTGTCAACGCATATTTTGGGGGAATGGGTGCGAAATTGTAACGCACACCAGTCCAATCCACCATTGAAGTAAGCTGAGTTCAGCTCAGCTCAGCTCGGTGCGCCGTTTTCTTTGCTGGCGCAATCAGCAAAAGTGGTCAAAAACGGAGCAGCTTGCAGGCCCTCAAGGGTTAAACCCATCAGAAAGCAAACGCGTCAGAAACATGTGTCTCTGGCCAAAACCCAAAACACCCTTTTAGAATATGCACATAAAAAATATTTGCAAACTGTGTGGCAAGTTGTGCACACACATAAAGCTACAAATACACAGTTACAGCTACAGCTATATATACAGATACAGATACATTTCACTTCAGCTACAGCTACAACTGCACATTCACAAAAGTTGTTAAAAAGTCCAAATAAATTTGTTTTTTTTTTTTGTCCTTTTTTGTTGTGTTTTTCGTCGAGTCTTTGACATAAATTTATGCGTTTTGTGTGCTACAACAACAACAACAACGAGAAGGAGTACAACAACAATGAGGCCTGGCTATAGATCAGGTCATGGATTGCTCTAGGTGCCGGCGTTCAGTTGCAAGGTGTGAGTTGTGGAGGGTTTCTGGATAAAGCGATTGCTGCTGACAAACTAAAGTATATTTCGAAATTGAGTTGTCATAAAAAACACAGAGCAAGTTGTGCGGTGTGTGTGTGTGTGTGTGTGTGATACAGTCAAGACTCTTGAGTGTGCATTTAGGTCATGCTTTACGAGCCGGATAAGCGCATTTGAAAGATATTTGCCGCTGTCCAACTTGTACTATGACTTAAATAGTTTATGTCCTAAGCAGTCCAGCTCACTTTCAGGTAAATATAATTTCAAGTGTTCTTAGAAATCGTTTGCACTTCAAATGCAGATTTGTCCAAATATTCACTAACTAATTTTCATAAAATGTATATTAAATTATTTATACAAATCTTTTTTTCTTCTAAATTTAGTCATAAATAATTCATTGGTAGTAAAAGAAAGTATGCATTGCAAAATCAAAGCACAATCATTATGCAAAATATAATCTCTAACATTTATATATAAATGACTTGCTTGTGTTTCTATTTATGTCATTTTTCCACATAAATCTGCTGCAATGTCGCTCAATTGCATTTTAATTTAAAAATTCCCTGGAAATTGACTTCATGTTATTAATGTTATTTGTGGAGGTATTTTCACTGTAGTTGCTGTGGTGCTCAGCGCTCGCAAGCAATGCCTTTTTATTTGCCACCCCCCCTCTGTCTGTCCGTTCCCCACCTCTGGCTAGCTTGTTACAGCACACAAACCCATGACTTTAGCCACTTTGGAGTCTAAAAGAGATACTTTCACTGCGCCTCAGTTTCAGACACTTGGCATTACAACTAGTCATAAAATACACGGTAGCTAAAAGCCGGGGCCCAAACGAGAGCGGGTTGCGAATCAAACTTTTTTCGATTTAAATAAAAAGACTGTGCAGTGGCAGGGGCACGAGGCACGAGGCAGGAGACAGGAGGCAGGAGGCAAAGGAAAAATATAACGACAGGCAGTTTGAACTTTGATGACGAACGAGAGCTGTAAAATAAAATAACCTATCCAACACTTTTTTTTTTGTTTGACTGCTTCTACTTGGCCCAGGCAAAAGCAATGCAAATAGCGAATATTTATGTAAGTGAACAACTAGAAGATACTCTGTTTTAAGCACCAACACAGTATTTTATATATAAGTATTTGTAGTACTCAATTATAAATTATGCTCAGAAAGTTTACTTTGTATAATAAGAACTTTTTGTATAGCCCTTTTACCAATTGTTATTGACTACAGGGTATAATAACAACAGCAAGCGAAACGTGTCGCATTGTTCAGCTGTCAACGCGAGTGATTTAAATAATATTTTGTTGCTGGGACTTTTTTTTTGTATTGCCACCACCGCCGCCGAGAGTCGAGCTAGTTGAGAGTCGAGCGACGCAGCGGTTTAAATAATTTTTAATTAATTTGCGCAAGGACAATGCTGGCTGACAACAGCTGCTTGGCATAAAAGGCACGTAAGTGGGGCTTAAGGCTTGGCATTGCCATCAAATTAAAATTGTAGCGAATTGCAGCGGCAGCTACAACAACTTTAGTTAATCAAATGACATGCAACACACATTGCTGGGCGTGGCTGCCACACACATAAATCACAGCTCCTTTTTCTGCCTCACACTCTCAATTGACTTAATTGCTTAAGCAAAATGCTGCGCACTATTGAGCAATTATGCAGTTACCCTTCTTCCCTCCCCTCCCCTTGCCTATCCTAACCCACCCACCAGCCTTTCACAAAAGTATGCAAAACTTGATGCCAGAAATTAACAACGCCACCAAAAATGTCTTAATATATTCAACGATTTACGCTTGTCGTCAGTTTTTGGGTTCCTCCATCATCATATAATTTATGCGCGTTTTAATTTCATTTGCCACGCCCCTTTGCCCCAATTCAAAAGGCGCGCGCCCCTCTTTTTGCGAAATATGTTATTTTGACACCTTCAAGGTTGCGCCCCTCAGACACAATAGTTAACGGGACCCCACACGCCCCCACTCCACCCCACAAAAGGTCCAAAGTGCCTTCAGCACCAAAACCAAAACAGCCACAGCAGCGACAGCAGGAATCAATACGGTAACAGATTGTGCTACCCTTGTGGCAAAGGATATTAACAGATATTTATCGGGGGCTTTAACCGGGCAGGGCACTTAGTAATTTACATAGAACAGGCGCGAGATCGATATTGAATTATGATTTGTCTGGGCCTAGGTTGGAATCGAGCAAACATTTATATTTGAATTTGAAGTTTAGTCAATTTTGAAAAGCAATCTGAAATGTTTATTTTTTAGTATTTTTTGTATTTGTTGGGAATTTATAAATTTAGCCATTTTATAAATTATGTAAAATTTTGTTTAATATAAAAAGTTTTGTTTATTTATGTTTCTTTCTTGTCGTTTTTTTCAGTGTTTTTAATAATTTTCTGTACACCAGCTATAACTGAAATACTAATTTGGGTAAGTGTCAAATACATAAAAAATATTGAAAATAATAATTATAAATTACAAATTATTTTAGACAAAGAATTTACAAAAATTAAATAGTTTTATATTTTGATAAATATTCCTGTTCAACTTTATATATTGTCTAATTTCAAAAGAGCATTTCAAATTCTGTACAATGATAAGCACATTTTGCCTGATGTTTTACTTAACACTAAGTCCTTTTTGCATAACATTTCCCCTCCCTGGCGCCAGCATTTACCCCAATTCTTATTGTTCTTGCCGCATTTCAAAATTCACAATTCAAAACGTGTTAATTAGGCACAGGATGTGGGCGTGGCATGGCTGTTGTATACTATATATATATATATAAATGTATATACGCTGGGTCGCAAATGTGTTAATGACTTGCCAGGCAGCTACCGTAAATTGACACCCCCTTACACACAACCCCTGCACCAATCCCTTCTCACCCGCAAACCGCTTACCTTTCTTCAATTTCCGCGTTGCTTCAGAATTTTTGGATGGGCGATGTCAATAAAATTAGCATTTTCTTTTCTTTAGCTTTTGTTTTGTTTAGCTTGTCGCACAAATTAAAGATAAAGCGGCTGTCTCAGGGGTGGGTGGGGGTAGGTGCAGGTTAATAAACGGGAGGTGGGCGTGGCACATTACGCAACTAAATATTCATGCGACTTGGTTAAAACTTTCGACAACAGCGTCGCGGCTTCTTTTTGACTCACGCATAAATATTGTTGGCTCTTACAACGAGGAGGCACCCTTGGGGGGTAAGGGTTGGTGGTACGGGGGTATGTGTGTTGCAGTCATAACTATCAAATTACGTTTCGACATGTGTGCCAGGTCGTAAAAAGCAATGTTTGGCCCTTAAACTGCTGGCTGCTTTAAATATTTTATTGTAATTAAGCCGCGAATTTCTCCCCAAGCGCGGTCTTAAAAATCAGCGCCAGATGTTAACAACTGACCCCACCTTCCCGCACCTTCCCCCACACCTCGAGCAACCAAACCCCATTTCCTGCAGTACACAATAAATTTTGGTTTTGTTTTTTTGGCGCAGATTTACAGCCGCAAGTTTTGTAGTTGTAACTTTTTGGACTTGTGAAATAGCCGTGGCAGTTAACATTTGGCTTAATGCACTTCTTAACACTTTGTTGCCGTTAATAATAAAACAGCAGCAGCAGCAGTCCTTTCATCTCGCCAGCAGCAACTTCCTGTCAGCTGAAGACAATGCAACAAACCAGAAAACTAAATGAAAACTGTCAAATGAACCGCAATTACAATTGTTCGTCTGCTTGTTGCTAAGCTACCATAATGATGGCCACGTATTAGTCTGTGTGTGCGTGTGTGTGTGTGTGTGTAACTGCTGAAAACTTTCACCTGTTAATGACATTGAAGCGGGATGGGCTACAAAAAAGTAGGAGGCGAAGCCAAGCAAAACAGCAGCAGCAGCAGCAACCCCCCAAGTAACTTTTGCACAACAACTTTTTGAAAAATGTTTCAACAACTAAAACTTTAATTAAAAGCGGAAATGCATTATTGAAACCAAAAGCTGAGATTGAGAGCTGCGAAAATGTGTAGGAAACAGTGAACGCTAAATGCTAAACAGAAATATGCCAAGTGTTGTAAAAATATATAAACAAATTTGAAATAAAATAAATGATTGGAATGAGCTGGAATCTGAAATCAGCAAATATTGATAATCCTCTAGAAATTAATCAATTACTGCACAATTCTTTCCCTGCCAGCTATATGTTAATCATTTGATGGCTTAATAATATTTCATAGCCTAAAATATAATTGGTATTATAGCCAAACTAAACAAATTGTTTGCAAATAATAAACCAACGACTTATTTCACATTTCTGGACACCTCCCGCAACTCCACGTCCGCATTGAAATAAATACCACAACATTAAATTACTTTGAATAAAAAAATATTTAGCTTAAAATGAAAATAATTATAAAATAATATTTTTGATGGTAATTTGTGTGTGTAAACAAAATGACAACAGCCGTAATTCAAGCAAAATTGTTTAATTATTTAACGAAATTAGCAAGCTGACACAGGTGTGAATGTATGAGTGAAAAAGAGTCAAAAGAGAAAGAGAGAGAGAGGGTGTATGGGGTTGTGTTAAATGTGTATTTAATTGAAAGTATACCTTTGCTAGCTGTCACTAATCACATCAGTATTTCAACATAATTACAATAAGTACAATTTCAACATAATTCTACAGCTTGGCATTTCGACAATATATTAAAAGTAAATTAAAAAGTAATAAATTAAATGCCATGTTTCCCAAAATAATGAAATAGTTACAGATATCAGAAAAGTAATCAAAAAATACTAAAAAATACATTTTCAATTAAAATAAATATCCTCTGTTATTTATTAAAACGAGAAAGAAAGGCTACATTCGGCACTCCGAAGATAGTATACCCTTGCAGATTATTACCTTGCAGACCTACCATAAAAATTATACATGAAATTTTTTAAAAAAATTGATTTTTATAAATGCTATTTATTGTAGTGCAGGACTTATTTAGACGACAAACCATGAAGAAACGAGCTTAAAAATCGGTTCAGTTTATTAGTTTGGAAATCTAAAGATCCACAAAAAATGTGTAAAAAATCAGTAGAGGGATAAATAATATAAATACAACATTTTTTAAAATATTAATTAATTAATTAAGGAGGAAGTAAATGTTTTTTTTTTCGTAAAAATAGTTTTTCACAAATGTTGTCTTGTTGTCCTGATCAAAAATATATATACTTTATGGGGTCGGATATGTTTCCTTCAATGAGTTGCAACCTTCTCGCCGAAATTATAATACCCCCTGCAAGGGTATAGCAAAATGTATATATTTTTAGTATATTTGCAGACATTTGTAACGAGATATTCTTTTTGAAACACCACTGTGGCTGGGTTTCCTAATCCGCACACTCGATTATCGAATTGCAGGGCTAAAATCTCCGTGCCACAAGCATTGTACAGCATCAAAAGGTATCAGAGCGGTTCAGGGGCGGTTACAATGGGTTTGGGCTTGGGTTCAGGTTCAGGTTCGGGTTGGGGTTGGGGTGGAATGAATGACCAAAATCGTAGGACAAACGGTCACGACATTGATGCAATTGCAATTGCAATTGCCGTGTGCATTTATTCAGCTGTAAATCAATAAATTTTAATTAAAATTGCAGCCACACGCAGACCAAACGTTTCATGACAATTGACCAGCTATCTCTCACTCCCTCTTTCTCCTATACATCTCTCTCTCTCTCTCTCTCACTCTGATAAATGATATATCAAAATGTGAACGCAGCTTTTAACTAACATTTCCAGCCCCATAAACCCGTTCAGCGTCCAATTCCGGTTATTTATTTTTTTTTTTGGCGTCTGCGGGTCAAAGCCAAATCTCATAATGCGCATTTCCGTTGCCGTTAAGCGCCGCTCAGCATATAATTTGACAAGGTCGCCCCCTCAAATAAAAACCCCACCACGAATTTCTCCATCGAAACGTTTTGTTTTTGGCGGCCCTCTCATAATTTTGTTATGCATTTCGATTTCGGCAATTTGGCATTTGTGTGTTTTGCAATTTCGATTTTGATTATGGCGATTTGTGATTTCTGTTTACTGATTTTGCGATTTTGCGATTGGTGCCTTTCGACGTTACGCATACGCCTCGTTGACAGCGCAACATTTCGTGGCGTTTCCGCACGCTCTTTGACGGAAAAGAAAGAATGTAAATTGGTTACTGGCAAATAGGAAAATAGCAAATGGCAAATGGAAAACTGAAAAACAACTCGTTTTGAGCTGTGCCTTTTTGTCAATCGTTTTGCATAATTTATTGTGAAATTATTGAGCTAATGAAGTGCGCGCTTTTTGGTTCGCTCGCTCTCTCTCTCTCTCTCACTGTCTCTCTCGCTCTGGGCTCAGATTACGAGCCAATTTATGCAGGCGCGCGACTTTCCTGCACCATAAATCTTGCCACGAATCGCACAGCCCCATGCAACAAATCATGCCACGAGCGAGGAGCGACTGAATAATCTTGTAAATTTCCACAAATGTCTAAAGTTGTAAGTACTCAGATTTCACACATGCATTTTTATCTATGTGAAAATCTTAATGATGCTGCAAGATATAATTGATGTCTTGAGACGTTAAGTATATAATTTGAAATATTTGTTATATTTTATGCAAACTTTGAACTTTTCCTTTCATGAATTGGAAAAATTCATGTCGCAAAATATGTTTGAATAATTGGGATTATTTACAATGAAATTTTATGAATACTTATAATATATTTCTAAATAAATAGTTTCAACATAAAAAAATAATATAAATGGAACTAATAATTGATTTTATTATATCGCTTTGCTTTACTTGCAAACCTCGCATATGAAATATAAGTGCATTTTCGAGAGAGCGCATAAACTTTTGAAAGCTCGAGCATACACACACACACACATGCATACACACAAACATGGGCACAGTTTGTGACGAATTGTAATACAAATGAGCTGAGGTTAGGTAGCGGCAAAGGGGTTGAATTGAGGCTGAAACAACCCAGAACCTGTTTCCCGGCACGTCGTTTAGCGCAACAACTTAATTTGCATATCAGCGCCGCCAAATTGCAGGCGGCATGCAACGCAATATAACTTGGAAGAAGGGGCGCTGTGGCGGGGCATGGACTAACTCTGATGGCTAGGTTCTAAACTGAAAGTGTAGGCAACTTGACTAGAAATGGTTTTCAGCCTTTGGCTGTTGCGCGCACACACACACACACACACACGCACACACGCACACACATGCAACGAGCACTTCATCAATTTGCCAATAAACTTGCGAGTAGCTTTCGCAATAGTTGCCAACATTTCAATCAGGCCAGAAACACTCAGCATAGGAACAGGATTCCCGCAAAACACCAACACCACACCACCCCGCCCTGCTGCTCAAACAGTTACTTTTTGGTAGTCAGCGTAAAATTTTATGCACACGGCACAAATCGAAATGGAAAATCCGAATCCAAATCCAAATGCAAAAGCAAAGTTGTTGCTGATTTGGCGCAAAATTAACAGGCAAATCGCGCGCGCGCTTTTGCTAGCCGGGACACAGCAAGGACTTGAATAAATCCTGCACAGCAATGTGGGCAATTAATGTGGAGGACCAGCGCTCAAGCTCCAAGCTCAAGACTCCGGCCAGTGAGGCGAAAGTGGGCAGAAGCCACCGTCGCGTCTCAAATTAAATTTGCATTTCAAATTCGTTTTCGGCGCGTTTTGTTGACAGGCAAAGGGCAGGCGTAGGCGGCAAAAGTAGCATGGACTGGCGGCGGGGGGGGGGGGGCGTGTCCAGGGCGAATCAAAGCATTTAGTTGGGCCAAATCTATTGACAGTCGACGACAAGCAACCCAAAAAAAAAAGGAAAAAAGAAAAAGAAAACAAGAAACATGTATCTGCAACTTGGCGTAGATAAAATACACTTTCTGAGCGGAATTTCAGCTGTTGAAATCTTTAAATAAAAAATACTTTTAATTAATCAATAGCGCAAACTTAATTTGTTTAAAAATATGTTTAGATGTGTCTAGAATTTTATTTCAATTCATTTTGATTTTTATTCCATTCCTGTGATTAAATTCCAATAATCTATACATTTAATACCACAAGATATTTTTTAACTTCCAGTATACAGGATTTAATTAAAAACTAAAATTAGTTTAAATAAAAAATTCCACATAACAGTTATTATTTTCAAATATGAATTTTAATATCAAAGTTCTTCTAAAGTATCATATTTAATGTCAAAAAAAAGTATGTCCCTTGGAAGGGTATGTACAAAAAGGAAAAAAACTCGAAACAAGACGAAGACGCTGTTAGCAGGTGCGGCCAGAACAGGACGATGGAAAGTCCTCGCCTTGCATATAAATCAAAATAATTTTGTTTGGTTCTGTAATTTGGTGTCTAGGAATGCGGAACTACGCACCGAGGGGCAGCTATAGCCGCGGCGGGCAGGGGCAGGGGCTGTGCACTGAAATCATGAAAAGGACAAATGAAGTGAAATTTAAATGATTGCATACTTCGAGGCGTTTGTTAAACCATTTATTTTCACCTAATTGCACACTAGAGTGGACTAGGGCCGCCCACAGGGGAGAGTTTGAGGCACTTTTACACTTGGCTGAATGATGGACTGCGTAGGGGTGTGGGGGGTGGACGGGGCCATGTTACACAACATGGTTACAAAATATTTGCTGACGTTTTGACATTTCTAACCCCCACCACTCCTTCATTTTGAAGCCTGCGCCTGCTTCATTAGCCAGGACAACTGGACAAAAGTTTCGCCTTGACATGACACGTGCGTGAATTGCCTTTTATTAAGTTTGGCTCAACTCGTGTGTTTATCAAAGTCGGAAATTACCACAAATACAAAGAAAGGAAATTAATAAAAAAAGAGAAATTATTATATAAGTATAGTCGAAATATTTTATTTATTTCTAATTTCCATAACTTTTTGGTTATGGTTTTTAAAACACGAAATTATTAGAAATTTATTATATTTGTTGTTCTTTATATCGCATCACATTAACAGAAAGATTTACTTCAAACTGTCATTTTGAAAACGAAACGGATTAAGTTGACTCTGGCAAATGTTGTCAACCATATTTCTGTTCACTATTGAACCCGACAAAAACTTTTTTTTGTGAAAAAATTATTACGTGATATTGCCTGGCCAGTAATTAGAAATTCAGGCGACACGCAATATTGAAAAATGGCTCCTCCAGGTACACCAAAATTTGCCAAAACTAGAAAGGAGAATGTCTCTGGAGGAAGAAAGGAACTGAGGACAAAACGCCATAGTGATCAACCGAAGGATAAATTTAATGGTCCTCTGTTTGCTAACATTAAAATGAAGCAAAAGCTTGTAAAAAAACTGGAAAATGAGAAAAAGAAGATGGCAATGAAATATGAAAAGCAGGCAAGTTTTAAAATTGTAGTCATACTACGAGTAAAAACTCTATTAACCTGACAACTCTGCAGTCTGCGCTAAAACCCAATCAAGGGAGTTCTCTTAAATCTGCAGTTCTATCGGCAGTGTCTGGTAATGAAACTGTTAGAAATACGAAGGACAAGAAAACATATCCTTTAAGACATGGTGAAGTCAAGACCAAATACAGTGAGGAGAAACTAAAAGCGATAGTAGCCAACATTAATATACATGAAAAAAAAGCAATAAAAATTTTAAATATTATCATAAATAAGATGGATAAAATTAAGGTAAACTATACAAATTGTGTGAAAAACTCATCTTATAATCCGATTTCTGCAGCTTTCTAAATATGCCAGTCAACAAATTGCACGTAAACCAGTGAAAATTCCACTGCCAATACTTCCAGTCAATTCAAAAGAATGCACCACTGCTTTCGACTATGTGAAATATATATTAAATGAAGATGAAAAATGCAAAAAAAAGAAAATGCCCAAAGAATGCAATTGTCTCAATCGATTTGACAAATTAGCTCGCCTAATCACCTCCAACAAGGAACCCAACTGTACCGTTACTGTGTCATCCACCACGCTGCATATAGTCAACATACTGAATGAAATGTACAGCGTTCTAATGATTCTTTTCCTAATCGGCCTGATCTTATGCTGTTTAGTCCTTAGCCAATAGGACTTTAAGTTTTGGCTACGTTTCAATTGTTTACAACCGTTGCATGTTCTGAGTTACAAGACAAATGGAAGCAGAGCTTTAATTATTATACAAAAATAATGAAATAAAAATGCAAATAATATTCGAAAACTAATTTGGTTGCATATTTTCGGTATATGTAGTTTGCCAATGCCACTCAAACTGTTACACTTTGACATGCATCAATAAATCAGCGAATTGCCATCAAACCGTGCGACTGTTTTAAAAATGTAACCAAATTTTCTAACAGAAAAAGCATAAAAAATGAAAACCAGACGTGGAGCTTGCAGTCGCTGTGGTTACTCTCAAGCGTTGCCCTTGCCTCCCCCCTCTAGCAAACTTCCCCTTGCCGCCTTTGTCGTTACATTTTAGTCGACGCCTTCATGTCATGACATGTGCAGGAAATGCGTTTTCTGGCGCTGCCAATGCTGCTACCCCCCGTCCCGTCCAGCTGCACACCCCCATCTCCCCGCCAGTTGCTGCTGCTGCTGCTGCAGTTGCTCGGTTTTCGGTTGGGTTTACGGTTACGGTTTTTTGGTTATGCCGTGTGCTGAGGCGCCACTTGCGCAGCTCCATAAATATTTAAATTGTGTACCGCCTCGCGACTTCTGATTTTACTCCAACCCATTTCAACCCCTTCTCTTATACGCTTCCCTGCCCCACCCCCCCCCCTCCCCTCCCCACCCTCATCATTCTGCTGCCTGTCTTGCGTGTTGCTCGCCGGCTTATTTTTTGACAGTTATCGATTCGCTGCTCCACATGACTCGGAGACGCTGGCGCTTTATCTTGCCAGGCTTGCAATTCATTTCCTAAAATATGCATGCGAAAGAAGAGTGTTCGAGTCGAGACTGACCGACCACAAGATACCCTTTACCCAGGCCTAACATACTCTCGTAGTTGCTAATACATTTTCGTATCTTTAATCTATTTTTTTTTAATTTAGAGGAATGGAGGAAAACTTTCCAAAATATTTATCGATATTTATCGATATTTTGTATCTTGCTGAGTTATGGCCAAAAAAAAATAAGCCCTAGCATATATTTAATCGACTCGTAGATATGTCCTTCTGGCCAACTTACTACTACTCTCTACTCTCTATCGACGATTTTTAATGGGTGCAAAGCCAAGCAGAGGCGTAGGCAAGGGGGTGGGTGGGCTGATGGCTGCGAAGCCAAGCGGCATCATTACATTGGCTACGCGCTGTCAAACTGGCTGCCACCCAAAACCCCAATCCCAATCCCAATCCTTATCCTGCTGCCTGCCGCCTGCTGATGATGTTGATGAGGAGCAGCAGCAGCAGTTTGCCCCAATCGTGGAACACATTTTGCAATATGTACGAGTTATGCCGCATAAGCCTCGCAAGCCTCGCAACTCTCGTATTCATTTCCTACTTTCAGCCAAAGTTAAAAAACTTTCCGACTCGTTCGCTTGCTGCTTTGTGCTTTGTGCATGTTTAACTTTTGCCTGTCAGGCCCAAGTCGAAGTGCTTGTGTTCAACACCTCACTCCACGCACACCCCCGCTGCCGCTTTTGCTTTGATCAAAGTGACACTCAAGTGCTGCAAATTTTGCAAATGCAACGTTTCAACTGCCATCCACCCTCCTGCCCACCGCTCAGATTACACCCCTCTACCACACACTTGACAGCCAACAAGTGAAACAACAACTCAATTAGCAAAAGCCAAAAAACAACTCAACGCCTTGCAAATTCACATGTTAACAATCTACTTAATATATCCATATATATTCCTATATATGTATATATATATTTACGTCTTAATTTCTTGTAATTAAGAAACGTCTGAGATTCCACTTAATATTTCATCTATTTCTACTACTCTAATTGTCCAGCCATTTGCAATTACAAATTTAATTTACTTTTAGGCCACCCTGCCCCTGGCAGCATTTTGCCCCCCTTTGTTGCATAGCTGCATAATTGATTTGCAAATATTTGACATATTCATGCAACGCGTCAAATTGTCAAGTACAATTCTTATGAGTAATGTGTTAATAGTTGAGTGCATTAAATATATAGGTAAAATGTTTTTAGCGTCATTTTATTATCACAAAATATTTTTTTTTAATTCTTAGCTATATTTTTAGTATTAAATAACACCATATTACCAGGGTTTACTGTATTTTTAATTATTATTTTTATATTTTTTCATCCATTATAATTGGCACAATTAGCCATATTCAAATAGACACATTGAACTTCTACTAATGACTCATTCTTGTATTATAAGTAATTTTAAAAGAAAGGGAAGCCCACTTAAATGAGTCGACAGAAAGTAGTCAAAGCTTAAAGGGAACCAAAGCTTTACGACTTCAACTAGTGAAACAAAATAATGCAATTGTGAAAAAAAATAATCAATCAAAAAGTCGATGGTATAGATACGAGATAGCAAAAGATATATACACATATATATAGTACTTACATAACTCCAATCATGTCAAATATACTCTCTCCGTCGCGAACTTATCGCAAAGCACACAGTGCGTATGAGTAATATTGATATGGTATATTATAAAAAGCTTTTTGTGGAAATTGCTGCCAAATTGCGTTTTGCCGTTGCCGTTGTTAATTAGCTTACAGTTCAGTCGAGAACGATAAGCGAACGTGTTTGGACGTGTTTTCTAAAGAGTTGCCCCAAAAGTTATCCAATCAAATCGAACACAAAATGGCGCCCGGTGATCGCTGTGGAGGACCACCACGTCGTGGACCCATTATCAATGTGCAGATCGCACCACGTTGGCCCCGCCGCCATCATAGCAATGTTGTTGTTGTGCAGACGCCACCGCGTCCCCCACCAGTTGTCTATGTGCAGCAGGCACCACCACCGCCAAGGCCAGCACAGGTCGTTGTTGTACAACAGCAGCCACCACCACCACCACCCTCCTACTATCAGCAGCCGCCATCAGATGGACACTACCACAATCCACCACCACGCTACTGAAAAGGAGCAGAAGGATAATTTTGAAATGAATTTATGCAGCACACACATTTTGTAGACATGTAGACACAAGTTTTGTTATCGCAAGATAAACACCTGAAAATAAATATTTATATGTATTAAAACTTATCAAAATATTTGTGCAATCAATGTTATCAATGTTTTCTTATCTATGCGATAATCAGCTATCAAATGGCGTCGAACCGCAAAAAAGCGCAATCCAGCTGTGCTCAGGATTATGTTTTGTGACTATAATCGATGATAATCAATAACTATTGAGGCATCGATCTAACCCCTTGAAAACATAATCTGTAAACAACAAGCTTATACGAGGGAAGATCCATAAGAAATAAGTTTGTATCTTTAATAAACAACATTTAAAAATATATCTTTGTCTATTTTTTATAGATTAGAAATTGCATTATACTTTATATAAATTTTTTAAAAAATGCTAAAATTTATTATGCCAAAATTGTTTTTTTTTTTTTTTGATTTTAAATTTATTTTTTAAAAAAAAAAACTTATTTTAAAATATAATTTTTTTAGGCACGAAAAATAGTTTTAGTTTAATTATCGACTTTTACAGAATTAAATTATACTTTGTTTTTGCTTTGGCTGGCCCTGTTTCTTTCAAATTACAGATATATTTTAAGCAGTTTTTTAAATTTGATTTTAAAATACTTATGTATATGTATAAATTAGTAAGCTAGCTCCAAAACAATCCAAGATATAATTCTACAAAATTCTGAATCGCCTTATCAACCTTAAACGTTACTTTTTTTACCTAAACAAAAATAAATGCAAGTCATTTTGGGACTAATAATAATGGGTAATATAGAAAACTTGATGCAGACAAAACTTTTACTTTGTGCGCAACCCCCGCACAGTTATCGCTTATTGCTATCAGTCGATTGTTGGCCAGTCAAGATGACTAACCACCTGTGCTTTTGGGGGCCGCTTATCTGAGCACTGGAAATGGAAATGCCATTAAGCTCAGCGCTGATTGATGGTCCCACCACACTGCGCTGGAAGTCGACTAGTTGGCCAGTTGTTGGCTGAAGCGAAACATTTTGGCAACGATATGTGGTAGTAGACAAAGTGTTGTGCTCCAGACAGCACAGTTGATTCGGCAAGAGTCATGCGGTACTATGAAGATCCATATCGCTATGGCCATCATCATCACCATCATCGCCCAAGTAAGCAATTGATGTGATCTGATTTGCAGCAATACTTATATATATATATATATATTTTATGATTGCTCTGCAGATATCGAGATTGATGTTTTCCCCCGCTGGGGTGGCTCATATTATCCGGCGCCGATTGCTCGGCCCGAAGTCGTAGTCGTGACCCAAGCGGCCAACTATATGCCAGCAGCTGGCGGTCAGATGATGATGCCACAACCTCAACCATATGGCGGTGGCATGACCATGGGCACAGCGGGCTACTATCAGCAGCAGCAGGGCTATCAGTATCAGTATCAGCAGCAGCAGTACAATAATCCCCCCTATCCACAATGGTAGAATCATCCAGTGTAAAACTATGAATTATTATGAAATCCGTTAAATGTTTGTATAAATAAATGTAAATATAAGTTGCAAACCTTCAACAAAAGTTTATTACTCATTGTAGTTGTGTTGCCTTCTTCAAACACATAATCTGCTTAACTTTAGAGACTTGAACACTTGTTTCAATTGATGTTAAAAGACTCTTATTATAAATAATACTCTTTTCAAGTTTATGCTTAAACCGTTTGAGAACTTGTAAAGCAACTATTCTTTGTTCATTGCTTAAAGAACTCATTTAGTTTTATTGGAATTTGGTTTCCTTTAATTTTTTGCATAATTTCAACTTAGAGTGTATCTGATAGCAAGTTATAATGTTTTACAAAACATTTGTTTCTTATTTTTCAAAATTATCATAAAACATTATTATATTTATATTGTTTTTAGCTTTTTAGACATCAGTTTCGTATAATTTTCAAATACAATAGTTTATATTAGAGTAAAAAGTTGTTTACCATTTAATATTTTATTAATAATTTTATTATTTCAAGTACGAAATAATTATTTGTTTGTTATACGCATTGATATAGTATCAATATCTTATCTTGTTGTCTTTTGCGACGCCATTTACTTTCATAGACAAAATAAAACTTATGTTGACTTTCGATTGTACGTATGAATTCTGGAATTTACTTCTGTTGCGAATTGTTTATTAATTTTTATCGATGACATAAATACCAAGAGGCAATAGAAACAATATGTCATAGACAATCAGGGGGGTAGTTGTTAAAGTTATTTATTTTTTGAAATAAGTAAATTAGTTGTTATTTTGAAGTTATTTTCGGGTGACTATATTTATATAATGAAAGGGACTTTTGTTAATTTTTCTGATTCACTTTTGGATATTTCCAAACTTAATGCAATTCGCGTGGAAATTTTGACAACGCATTTTGCTGGTTTCACCTCCCTGTCCGTTGTCCGCCCGCACTGGAAGTTGTTTATCAATGTTTATCGAAGACACCTTAAACCACCTGACAAGATAGTGAACTAAGCCTCTAAGTGCAAAAAAAAAGTACCGCTTCTTTTTAAAATGCCAGAAAACTGTTCGCTTAAATATGTTAACATGTTGCCAAAGAAATTCAGTTAACGCACAGCGAGAGCAGCGTCAAGTACTAGCATAAAGGCGCTACAGAGATACCTAAGGAATATATAAATATATATATAATATATACAGGATGTCATACTACGAAGACGAAGGCCGCCACCATCACCACCACCACCATCATGGTGGACGTCCCATTGTGGAGGTGGACATTGTGCCACCACGTTTTCCACGTCCCGTTGTCGAGATTGATGTTGGCTCGCGTTATCCCGGCTACAGGCCGGATGTGGTTGAGGTGGTCACACCAGCCGCTGTCTATCAGCCACCACGTCGTCCCATCATAGAGGTGGATGTGGTGCGACCCAGTCGACCACTCATCGAGTTCAACATTGGCGGACGTCGTCCACGAGAGGAAGTCGTCATTGTGGAGCAGCAGCGACCCAGGTGGTGAACAGCGAATAAGCTGGACGTGACACACAATTGGAAATCCATTTCATATGTTCCTTCAATAAGTTAATAGCAACAATATTAAAAACCATTTATATTTAATTGAAATTATATTATCATTTGGCCTGAAAACAGCAATTAAATATTTATTTGTCATTCACATAATTATGAAATTAAAAACTTTTGTAATAGCTGTCAATTATTCTATCCATTTGACGGGATATCATGTTTAGTAGATTGTTTTTTTTTTCATTAACAAAAACAGTTTAAGTTAGTCTTTCAAATGGGCAACAAAGTTATACACAATGAGGAGAAGTCCTTTTAGTATCTTATCACATTTAAGAGATTGGAATTTATTAATTTTAGATTGATATCAAAATATTTTTGTATTTATTAATAAGAGAAAGTCGTATTTTCTGAGAGACATGTCAAAGTGCCCAAGTCCCAGAAATGCCCTTCCCAGACTTCAAACTCCCATAACTTTGCCAATACTGAACCGATTTTCAAACCGAAGGCCATTTTAGTGACGGTTTATCATCTCATAAAATTATACATTTAAAGTTGAAAAAGTAAACATTTTATGTCATAAATGTTAACATGTCAAGTTGCAAGGCCCTAGAACAGACCTCCCAACCCATTAAAGTGTTATAACTTTGTCAAATATGATCCGATTATTAATTTCGATGTCATTTTGATAATGGTTTGTCCACCCTAATAATAAGTTGAGAATCTTCAAATGTTCGCATTTCATGTCAAAAATCATGACAAGATTTTTCTAGTTTTTTGTTAAAAAAATTAAGTGTGTTATGTTTACAAGCTAAAAATGTAAGAAAAATTAACACTAGTCAATAACAATAACCTTGCTACAAATAACAACAAACTTAAACATATTCAGTATACGAGTGAGAATAAAGTCATCTACAAACTTAGAAATAACTTACTCATAAGTAAGTATTTATTACAGCATTTTATAAACTATTCAAATTGGCATCGAATTTTGCCAAGAGTCCCCATGCGAGTAACGTAAAGATGGATTAAAGTAGAATGACTCAAAGTGAGTCTGAGCTGAAAATACTCAATGATAGTTTGGGGCATGCCTTAAGATACTCATGAGTCATTCAGTGCCACACCACGATCGCTAACTGACCCCCGTTAAGCAATTTGCAGCTACTCTCTACGCCTGGCGCATGAATCACAGCAAGAATTGATCTATCATTAAGGCATTTTATCGATAAGATACGTAAAGTATTATGATAAACTGATAACTTTCGAGTAACAAATAATTTGCGTTATAAATGCAAAATTTGTCGCAGTCGGTAAGTCAGTAACGAAACGAACGACAAACAAGAAATACTACGAAACACAACAACAATGGCCGGAGCTCAACAGGTGCAACAGATCAACATACAGTGCGAGTGCCATCATCGCCATGGACCCCTCTTCGTGCTACGCCCCTGGGCCTGGGGTCGTCCCTGCCGTCGCTGCGAGCGCATGATGCAACGCAATGTGGTTGTGGTGCCTACTTCGGGTGCAACATCAGTTCAAGTGCAACCTATCGGAAGAGTAAGAAGATCACCAGTTATGGTGGCCACCACCACTACCACCACCACCACCCAAGCGGTTCCTGTGCAACAGCAACAACAACAACAACAAGTGGTCATGACACAGCAGACATATGCCACAAATCTCCCTCCCTCCTACAGCGAAGCGGTGATCGTCAATTAAACAAATCGAAACCTTTTTGAATGCGGAATTTCATGCAGTTTATTTAACTTTGCATTAATAAAAAACTTTTCATATGTTTAGAAATAAAGCTATAATTTCGTTTCGAATTAAACATGCATATCTTGTGTACTCTTATGTTAGTTTCTAATTTATTTATTTAATTACATTTTAATCAATTAAAAGTTAAAAGTAATCGAAGTTTGAAGGTCTAAATATGCTAAATAAATATTGGAACGAGAAAGATTAAGCAGTTGCTTAATATAATGAAACACAATTGCTTATACAAAAAGAATATGACAATGCTACCTTTAAAATTAAAGGTTGTTCCTATGACAGCTATAAGATATAGTCGTCCGATTTTGACCAAATTCAATCAATCTATTTAAAGTATAATAACACTAGCAATTACTGAGTTTGGTTAAGATAGTTTGAGAATCAAAAAAGTTGTTCATACAAGAACTCATTTTTAACAGATTGTTCCTGTGGCAGCTATAAGATATAGTGGTCCGATTTCGATGAAATTTTGTGAGCATGCTAATATAATACTACAACTAGGATTTTTTAGGTTTGGTTGAGTTATCTCAAAAATGAAACATTTTCGACCGATCCTTCCTATGGCAGCTATATGCTATAGTGGCCTGATTCACCTGATTCCGACACATTATCTGCGTGCTGCAGAAATAAGCATCTGTACTTAGTTTCATCAAGATAACTTCAAAATTGAGAGACAAATTTGAGTAGGAACAGACGGACAGACGGAGAGAAGGACAGACGGTCAACGGTATACTCGTCTTGTCGTCCTGATCAAGTATATACTTAATATACTTTATTTCCTTCTACGCGTTGCAAACTTCTGGCCAAAATTATAATACCCTCTGCAAGGCTATAAAATCGCATCAAAACGCAACGCCTTATCGACCACTGGTCATGAATCACAGCAAGTTGGGATCTTACGATAACATAAGTTGGGAGTTATGATAAACTGATAACTTCGTAACGGCAAAGATATCGGCCTATAAATGGCACATTCAAGGCGAGGCTGACATTCAGTAGCAAAGCAAACGACAGACAAGGAATATGGCTGTGGTTCAACAGGTCAACATTCAGTACGAGTGCCATCATCGACGTGGACTTATACACTATGTGCTGCGTCCCTTTGGTTGGGGTCGTCCTTGCCGTCGCTGCAGTCGCATGATGGAAGGCAATTTGTTTGTGGTGCCCACTTCGGGTGCCGTTACAGATGTTACAGTGCTGAACAGGAGCAGCCAGCAGGTGTCACCAGCTGTGGTGTCTACAACCACCACACAAGCGGTGCCAGTGCAACAGCAACAACAACAACAACAACAAGTGGGTATTTCACCACAACAGGTGGCAATCATGCCGACAGCTCAGACGGCCCTTAATTGACAGTCGTCACAGGAGGCATATCCTTCCGCTCTTCCTCCGAAGTACAATGCCATGATTGCCGCCAACTGAGCTGACTGCCAAGGAGTTGAAAAACAATGCATTGAAAATTTCTCATAATTATACGCAATAAAGTAATAAATTCTTTCTACTGGGAAATGCATAACTTGTATACTTTTAAGCTAAAATTTAAGTAGAAACTTATTCAGTTAAAATATAATGTTTCAAATTATTCCTTGTTTTACTTTATAGCTTTAAGTTGATATAAAAACATTTTCATAATGTTGCCAACAAAAATGTAAATTGCAGATAAACTTCAAAATGAGTTTGTCTATGGCGGTTAGTTTATGAAAGTTCAGTAGAACTTGAAGAAACCATACAATTTGTTTACTTACATATGCAAAAAGTTGTTTATGTTTATTCATTATTTATTCTAGCCTGTCAAACATTACAAGTACATTTATTTTGTTTTTATTGTCTGTAATACATAATTTAAACAGTTTGTTATATATTTTGGCTATTTCATCTATACGGGAATATACAATAATTTTTATACATTTTTGTATTAAATATTATATTTTCGCTATTTTAAATTAATTCAAATGCATAGAAAAAGCTCGAAAAAAGTCTTAAATAAGTAAAAAGTTGTTAAGATAGAAAAAATAAATTAGGCACTTCGAATTAGAATTCAGATGCTAATGAAATCTTTACACAAAGTGTTTTTTATAATCCAACACAAGTTCAACAAGCTCAATCTGTAACAATTAAAGCCAGTGATTGATAGGAACCCGTTATAACATTTTTATTTACGATATACCTTATCAGCTCTTGAGAATGAGTCACTGCACATTTACTGTATAGACATGAAGGATTAAACCCAACTGATAAAGCCAAGTTGTCGCAGTTTTCGGCCTATAAATGAAATATTGAAGGCGTAGCTAACATTCAGTAACATAATGCACGACAATCAAGGAATACTTGCCACAAACAACATGGCCCAGGTTCAGTTCATCAACTATGAATGTGAGTGCTACTCTCGCCAAGGATTCGTCGGTGCGTTGATTGGCTGGATGTGGGGTCCCTGCCGACGCTGCCGCATGATGAGGAGTCGCAGTGTCATTTTGGTGCCCGCAGGAACAGTTAGTCCAGTTTGGGTTAATGGCACCACACAATATGTGACCGTGCCACAACAAATGCAGTACGCGACACCAGCACAAACTACCAATAATTGGCAGGCAACACAGCAGCCACCGAATCCTTCGACTCTACCTCCTAGGTACAGTGAAAAGGTTGCGGTCCAGTAAGAAAAAATACTGCCCGACAAATTTTGGACATCCAAAAATGATCAAACAAAGCGTTTAAAATTGTAAATTAGAATTAAAACAATTATTTCCAATTCATATAAAATTATTATGCTTTTTTCGGAAAAAAAATCATAAATTTTATTTTTTCAAAAATTCATAAACTTGAGATGTAGAATTAAACTAGATGCCAAATACTGATCAAAATGGCCTCGGGATTGACAATCGGTTCAGATTTGACAAAGTTGTGGCAGTTTGAAGTCTGGAAAGGTCATTTCTATGGAACTTTTCGTTGTTTGGGCACTTTACAAGTCAATTTTTTTGTCACTTTTGGCGTGATTTTTGACAGAAAAATGAAACACCACAAAATCACTTTTCGTATAGTTTTTTATACTAATTGAGACACCCACAATCAATTAAACATAAAATTTCAAAAATTTTTTTTTTGAAAAATTGAAATTCATAAGGGTCCCCCCTTATGCTTTTTTCGACAAAAAAATCCCAAATTTTAGTTTTTCAAAAATTCACAAACTTGAGATATAGAATTAAACTAGATGACAAATACTGATCAAAATGGCCTCGGGATTGACAATCGGTTCAGATTTGACAAAGTTGTGGCAGTTTGAAGTCTGGGAAGGTCATTTCTATGGAACTTTTCGTTGTTTGGGCACATTACAAGTCAATTTTTTTGTCACTTTTGGCGTGATTTTTGACAGAAAAATGAAACACCACAAAATCACTTTTCGTATAGTTTTTTATACTAATTGAGACACCCACAATCAATTAAACATAAAATTTCAAAATTTTTTTTTTTGAAAAATCGAAATTGGTAAGGGTCCCCCCTTATGCTTTTTTCGACAAAAAAATCCCAAATTTTATTTTTTCAAAAATTCATAAACTTGAGATGTAGAATTAAACTAGATGACAAATACTGATCAAAATGGCCTCGGGATTGACAATCGGTTCAGATTTGACAAAGTTGTGTCAGTTTGAAGTCTGGGAAGGTCATTTCTATGGAACTTTTCGTTGTTTGGGCACTTTACAAGTCAATTTTTTTGTCACTTTTGGCGTGATTTTTGACAGAAAAATGAAACACCACAAAATCACTTTTCGTATAGTTTTTTATACTAATTGAGACACCCACAATCAATTAAACATAAAATTTCAAAATTTTTTTTTTGAAAAATTGAAATTCATAAGGGTCCCCCCTTATGCTTTTTTCGACAAAAAAATCCCAAATTTTAGTTTTTCAAAAATTCACAAACTTGAGATATAGAATTAAACTAGATGACAAATACTGATCAAAATGGCCTCGGGATTGACAATCGGTTCAGATTTGACAAAGTTGTGGCAGTTTGAAGTCTGGGAAGGTCATTTCTATGGAACTTTTCGTTGTTTGGGCACATTACAAGTCAATTTTTTTGTCACTTTTGGCGTGATTTTTGACAGAAAAATGAAACACCACAAAATCACTTTTCGTATAGTTTTTTATACTAATTGAGACACCCACAATCAATTAAACATAAAATTTCAAAATTCTATTTTTTGAAAAATCGAAATTGGTAAGGGTCCCCCCTTATGCTTTTTTCGACAAAAAAATCCCAAATTTTATTTTTTCAAAAATTCATAAACTTGAGATGTAGAATTAAACTAGATGACAAATACTGATCAAAATGGCCTCGGGATTGACAATCGGTTCAGATTTGACAAAGTTGTGTCAGTTTGAAGTCTGGGAAGGTCATTTCTATGGAACTTTTCGTTGTTTGGGCACTTTACAAGTCAATTTTTTTGTCACTTTTGGCGTGATTTTTGACAGAAAAATGAAACACCACAAAATCACTTTTCGTATAGTTTTTTATACTAATTGAGACACCCACAATCAATTAAACATAAAATTTCAAAATTCTATTTTTTGAAAAATCGAAATTGGTAAGGGTCCCCCCTTATGCTTTTTTCGACAAAAAAATCCCAAATTTCATTTTTTCAAAAATTCATAAACTTGAGATGTAGAATTGAACTAGATGACAAATACTGATCAAAATGGCCTCGGGATTGACAATCGGTTCAGATTTGACAAAGTTGTGGCAGTTTGAAGTCTGGAAAGGTCATTTCTATGGAACTTTTCGTTGTTTGGGCACTTTACAAGTCAATTTTTTTGTCACTTTTGGCGTGATTTTTGACAGAAAAATGAAACACCACAAAATCACTTTTCGTATAGTTTTTTAAACAAATTGAGACACCCACAATCAATTAAACATAAAATTTCAAAATTCTATTTTTTGAAAAATCGAAATTGGTAAGGGTCCCCCCTTATGCTTTTTTCGACAAAAAAATCCCAAATTTCATTTTTTCAAAAATTCATAAACTTGAGATGTAGAATTGAACTAGATGACAAATACTGATCAAAATGGCCTCGGGATTGACAATCGGTTCAGATTTGACAAAGTTGTGGCAGTTGGAAGTCTGGGAAGGTCATTTCTATGGAACTTTTCGTTGTTTGGGCACTTTACAAGTCAATTTTTTTGTCACTTTTGGCGTGATTATTGACAGAAAAATGAAACACCACAAAATCACTTTTCGTATAGTTTTTTATACTAATTGAGACACCCACAATCAATTAAACATAAAATTTCAAAATTCTATTTTTTGAAAAATCGAAATTGGTAAGGGTCCCCCCTTATGCTTTTTTCGACAAAAAAATCCCAAATTTCATTTTTTAAAAAATTCATAAACTTGAGATGTAGAATTGAACTAGATGACAATTACTGATCAAAATGGCCTCGGGATTGACAATCGGTTCAGATTTGACAAAGTTGTGGCAGTTGGAAGTCTGGGAAGGTCATTTCTATGGAACTTTTCGTTGTTTGGGCACTTTACAAGTCAATTTTTTTGTCACTTTTGGCGTGATTTTTGACAGAAAAATGAAACACCACAAAATCACTTTTCGTATAGTTTTTTATACTAATTGAGACACCCACAATCAATTAAACATAAAATTTCAAAATTCTATTTTTTGAAAAATTGAAATTTGTAAGGGTCCCCCCTTATGCTTTTTTCGACAAAAAAATCCCAAATTTTATTTTTTCAAAAATTCATAATCTTGAGATGTCGAATTAAACTAGATGACAAATACTGATCAAAATGGCCTCGGGATTGACAATCGGCTCAGATTTGACAAAGTTGTGGCAGTTGGAAGTCTGGGAAGGTCATTTCTATGGAACTTTTCGTTGTTTGGGCACTTTACAAGTCAATTTTTTTGTCACTTTTGACGTGTTTTTTGACAGAAAAATGAAACACCACAAAATCACTTTTCGTATAGTTTTTTATACTAATTGAGACACCCACAATCAATTAAACATAAAATTTCAGAATTCTATTTTTTGAAAAATCGAAATTGGTAAGGGTCCCCCCTTATGCTTTTTTCGACAAAAAAATCCCAAATTTTATTTTTTCAAAAATTTATAAACTTGAGATGTAGAATTAAACTAGATGACAAATACTGATCAAAATGGCCTCGGGATTGACAATCGGTTCAGATTTGACAAAGTTGTGGCAGTTGGAAGTCTGGGAAGGTCATTTCTATGAAACTTTTCGTTGTTTGGGCACTTTACAAGTCAATTTTTTTGTCACTTTTGGCGTGATTTTTGACAGAAAAATGAAACACCACAAAATCACTTTTCGTATAGTTTTTTATACTAATTGAGACACCCACAATCAATTAAACATAAAATTTCAGAATTCTATTTTTTGAAAAATCGAAATTGGTAAGGGTCCCCCCTTATGCTTTTTTCGACAAAAAAATCCCAAATTTCATTTTTTCAAAAATTCATAAACTTGAGATGTAGAATTGAACTAGATGACAAATACTGATCAAAATGGCCTCGGGATTGACAATCGGCTCAGATTTGACAAAGTTGTGGCAGTTGGAAGTCTGGGAAGGTCATTTCTATGAAACTTTTCGTTGTTTGGGCACTTTACAAGTCAATTTTTTTGTCACTTTTGGCGTGATTTTTGACAGAAAAATGAAACACCACAAAATCACTTTTCGTATAGTTTTTTATACTAATTGAGACACCCACAATCAATTAAACATAAAATTTCAGAATTCTATTTTTTGAAAAATCGAAATTGGTAAGGGTCCCCCCCTTATGCTTTTTTCGACAAAAAAATCCCAAATTTCATTTTTTCAAAAATTCATAAACTTGAGATGTAGAATTGAACTAGATGACAAATACTGATCAAAATGGCCTCGGGATTGACAATCGGTTCAGATTTGACAAAGTTGTGGCAGTTTGAAGTCTGGAAAGGTCATTTCTATGGAACTTTTCGTTGTTTGGGCACTTTACAAGTCAATTTTTTTGTCACTTTTGGCGTGATTTTTGACAGAAAAATGAAACACCACAAAATCACTTTTCGTATAGTTTTTTATACTAATTGAGACACCCACAATCAATTAAACATAAAATTTCAGAATTCTATTTTTTGAAAAATCGAAATTGGTAAGGGTCCCCCCTTATGCTTTTTTCGACAAAAAAATCCCAAATTTCATTTTTTCAAAAATTCATAAACTTGAGATGTAGAATTGAACTAGATGACAAATACTGATCAAAATGGCCTCGGGATTGACAATCGGTTCAGATTTGACAAAGTTGTGGCAGTTTGAAGTCTGGGAAGGTCATTTCTATGGAACTTTTCGTTGTTTGGGCACTTTACAAGTCAATTTTTTTGTCACTTTTGGCGTGATTTTTGACAGAAAAATGAAACACCACAAAATCACTTTTCGTATAGTTTTTTATACTAATTGAGACACCCACAATCAATTAAACATAAAATTTCAAAATTCTATTTTTTGAAAAATTGAAATTTGTAAGGGTCCCCCCTTATGCTTTTTTCGACAAAAAAATCCCAAATTTTATTTTTTCAAAAATTCATAATCTTGAGATGTAGAATTAAACTAGATGACAAATACTGATCAAAATGGCCTCGGGATTGACAATCGGTTCAGATTTGACAAAGTTGTGGCAGTTGGAAGTCTGGGAAGGTCATTTCTATGGAACTTTTCGTTGTTTGGGCACTTTACAAGTCAATTTTTTTGTCACTTTTGGCGTGATTTTTGACAGAAAAATGAAACACCACAAAATCACTTTTCGTATAGTTTTTTATACTAATTGAGACACCCACAATCAATTAAACATAAAATTTCAAAATTCTATTTTTTGAAAAATCGAAATTGGTAAGGGTCCCCCCTTATGCTTTTTTCGACAAAAAAATCCCAAATTTCATTTTTCAAAAATTTATAAACTTGAGATGTAGAATTAAACTAGATGACAAATACTGATCAAAATGGCCTCGGGATTGACAATCGGTTCAGATTTGACAAAGTTGTGGCAGTTTGAAGTCTGGGAAGGTCATTTATAAGGAACTTTTCGTTGTTTTTCTTTTATTATACAGCGTGTGTTAGCATGCGTGTGTGTGTTTGCATGTATGAATACATATAAATAAATATGAATGAATGTAAGACCTTGGATCAGGGTATTTCCTAGGCGGGTACTCTCGACTAGAGCACTCTTATTTAATTATGTGTAAGAAATTTAGTGAACGAAATTGAAATCAAGACAGATTGTTTAATAGTTTTTGTTGTTGTTTATTGCTTGGTCATTGTCAAATTATTTGTAAGCAATTATGAAAGTAGAATAAATATTACCAAAAATGATTATTGTAATTAATATTAAAAGCCAAGCGTTTAAATTGTTGATAAATACAAGCAGCATTAAAGTTTATAATCAAGAAAAATAAAACTTTTTAATCAATGATAAATGTGAAGTCAGCAGCACGGCAATCCAAGTGTTTTAAATGTCTCAACAAAGCGCAAAAGACAACAACAACAACAACAACAGCAACAACAGCAACAACAACAACGACGACAACAGTGTATACAAAAAAATAACAAAGGACAACAACAAGGAGAGACGTGAATCCTGCAGGCTGCTTGTTAAATGAAAATTAATTGGCTACACTAATAGTGTTGCCAACTACTTTGCGCAATTAAAACAAATTGTATGTAACAGATACAAGAAAAAATACAAGCAAAAAAGAAAGAAACCCTACCAGTTCCAGTTTCAGAGCCCAGTTGGCAGACCAACCGTAACCGTTGCGGACCTCGTTTGTGTCTTGTGTGTTGTGTGTTGTTGCCCCAACCCCACCCCCTCTCGAAAAACCCCTTGCTGTCCAGACTGGCCTGACTTCATGAAACTTTTCCGCACATAATAATTCATGTTAAACTTGCCCCTATTTTAGCGCCGACTTCTCCTTCTTCTGCTTCTGCTTCTTCTTCTTCTTCTGCTGCTGCTTGTTGGGCTTACGGCCTTTGGTTGCACTTGGGGCGCCTTGGAGGCGCATGTTCAGAGGTATGTTTCATTCACTCATTTATGCATTCGTTGCTTCAGTCGGTCACTCATTCATCTATTATTTAACAAAGCAGCTAGCACGCAGACACAAAACTTATCTAACGGCTAACGTGCCGAGGCAGAGGTTAAATATGGTTTAGCTTACCCCTTACCCCTTACCTTTTAGCTTACCTTACCTTACTTTACCTTACTTACCTCACCTGGCCGCCATACGTTCAAAAGTTGAGCCTGTCGGCCAGGCTTTTGTCAACTGATGAGTGGGTTGATCGTTCAGTTTTGTAATTCATTGCAAGTTTAAGCAGTAGTGTTGCAAAACGTGGACTTGCATCGATAGTAATTGTATGCAGTGTTGTATAACTGCATAATTTGATTGCAGCCTGACTTTCTTTGCTTAATCAATGAGCAGATTGTTTGATATATATACATATATTTAATGATGTATATATATGAACAATAAACATCAGAGGCAGTGCTGTCTGTGCGTCAAAGAAAAGTGTTGGATAACTTTCTAATTTTTTGTTTCTTTTAAAATAAAGATAAATAAAGAATGCTTTAAAAATATGTTGGAATAAGTTACACTAAATTTCAGTGCTGGAAAGTGATTATTTACAATTTAATAATACCTATAAAATATTTTTAAACTATTTTTTTTTTTTTTAAAAAAAGATCTTAATTTTTAGAGTTTAGTTTAGAGTTTTCGATTATTTAACTGGGTTGCGTTAACTACTTGATGTGCCCATTTTTCTATGGGACTTGCTTGCACATTTCTTTTCTCGCTTAATTTCTCACTGTACTTTCACGAGACGCCTGCATATCCCTCTCTCTCTCTCTCTCTCTCACACTCTCGCCTCATCAGACAGCCTGTTTCACCTGTTGTTTTGAAAACAATGAACATATTATGTATATCACAACAACACCATAAGCGTTGGGAACTGCAAGTGGTGTTGTAGCGGGTGGGGGGGGAGGGGGGTTTGGGGTCGCCGAAAACAAGGTGCTTCCGCCGTCGAGGGAGTAGCACACCTGAAAACAGTCCACACATACGAAAAAAAACAAAATGTCCTTCATATCCTTAGGACTCGCTCTATTTTCTGGCTGATTTGAGATGTCGGTTTGCTGCCTTTCAGCTTTGCATTTCTTTTGTATTGCTTTCTTTCTGTGCAGCCCCTTTGTCCTGGACTTATGCAGCTTTCAGAGGGTCCTGAGTACCTGCCACCTGCTGAGCCCCATGCCGTTTTTCATTTGCCTTTATGCACATTTTTTTTTGTTGTTGTTTAGAACAGCTTTGGCAGCCCTTTCATGGCAAGCCCCAGTTTTAATTGTGTTTCCGGTAATTTTCACCCTATTAAAAAATTTAGTTTTAGCTAAACGAGACGACCACTAAAGTAAAAGAGAGCGAAAGTCCTGACATATTCCAGCAACGTTGTCAACTCAACATATCAACAAAATCAAGCACAAATTTCATTCACTACAACATTATCATTATCATCATCATCATGCGTATAGACTTCATTATCGGCATTGTCTGTTGGTAAACCAAATTACATTAATAACTCGATGCGAACAACACAAATCTGAGCCAGTTTCCTGAACAGCTTCCTTACGGCAGGGACAAAGAGAGAGAGAGAGAGAGAGAGAGAGAGAGCGAGAGGGATGGGAGAACTGTCATGTCTCAATCAATGCAAGTCTCCTTCTATCTCTCTCTCTCTCTCTCGCTCTCTGTCTCTCTCGCTTTGTCACAAGTTTATGTTTGCATTTGGATTTTGTGAGGATAACAAAATTTACAACAAAATACGTACATGAAAATTGGCAAACTGGCAAATTTTTAAGCAACAGAAGAAAAAAAACTATTACTGCGTTGAAGTTTTAATACCCTTGCCGTTCAAATTAAGCTGGCTGCTGCCATATAAGTTAAAAGCTATAAATGATATATTTTCAAGAAGTTAAGAAAGGGAAGATTTTCGATGCCTGCTATTTTACTGATTTATTTAATGCATCAGTGACAAAGTCGTTATACACCTTGTATAGGGTATAAAAAACGACAAAAGCCGCAAATGTTAAGCAATTTTTGGACCTGGACCACGCCCAACCAAAACTCAATGCGCCTAATGCTTTTGTTGTTATTGTCTTTGTCATTGCTGTTGTTGTTGTTGTTGTAATTGCCCATTGAGGCAAGGAGCCAACGGCTGAGACCGAACTGGAGACCAGAATTTGAGAGCCAGACAGAAACGAGCTACCAGAGTTTAGTTTAGCCCCAAAATGCATGAAATGTCTATTCTAATCTGGAAATTAAATTCCATTTAGAAATTTCGTATACAAAATGGGTGTCGCATAGTGAATGTGTGTGTGTGTGTGTGTGTGTGGATATGCCCAGCTGGGCATATATGTTTAATTTATAGAGAGAAAAAGCTAGCCAAAAAAGCCTTTGCTAGCTGACTGCACTCAAATGTGAGCCAGAGCCAGTGCCAGAATTTAACCCGTTAGTTAATGATTGCAGATGAAATTTGGCATTATGCAATTTCAATCGAAATTGACAAATTCTCGTGCAATGAGATTTCTAATTTATGCAGCTTAAGTCGACTTTGAATATCAACTTAAATAAACTATGACGAAATTTAATTAGAAATTATAGTAGTGTGGCAACACATTTAAACGATACTGTTTGGTAAGATTTCTGACTTCAAATTTTTGGCAAATTAAAATTGGTCAAAGGTTGATGCCTAGCATTATTAATCTATATTTACAAAATATGCAGCTTAATTAAGTTAAAATGCAGCTTTAAAAAAATTGTTTAGAAATTAATATTTATCATATTACATTAAAGTTATTTTTACCATCTACTGTTTTTAAATATTATTATTATGGGATTTTTTGTATGCAAAATATGACTTGCAGAAAAATGATAAAATAATGAAAATATTTATATACTCATTATTCATATAATTTATTTTCCAAAACTCAAATCAACTCTTACATTTTCTCGTTGCACTTCTGTTGATCAGTGGGTTAAATCGATAGGTTGCAAAAAATGTATTTACATTTAAAGCAATTAAAACAATTAACACCGAAATTGCTACCAAAAAAAAACCAAAGCAAGGAAACTAAATGCAAACTTTGTGACAGGTGCACAAAATGCTGTTAAAGAGCAAAGAGCAAATCAGCAATTTGTATATTTGTATATTTGCCAGGCAATTTGTAAAGCTATCTAATAGAGTGACACGAGAGCGGTGCAGGGTGGGTTGTGGGGGGAGGGTATACAATCACTTTGGGGTACTTTGGGCATAAAAAGTGTCAACTAATCAAATGTTACAATACGAAATAAAGAAAACAAAGGACAACGCATAAAAGAGCTGAAGAGGCGGCAATCAAAATGTATACAAAAGTGCCTGGCAATTTGTGTGCTAGATGATGGGCGCAAATGCCACGCCCACCACACACCGCCCCTCCTCCCGCACAATTGCAATATGTGTGCTCTCCTAATGCGGCAAAGCCATTTAGTTCATTTGTTTTGCGTGCGCAATAAAATTTTTATCATTTTTTATTTGTATGTTTTTTTTTTTTTTGTATTTTCGGATTTCTTTCGTTTTGTTTTGTTTTGCTTTTTATTTTATTGTTGCGTGCGCGCGTTTTAAAACGCGTGCAAACAGCGCGAAAGCGGTTAGCGACTCGGATGACAGCAACAACAACCAACAAAATGTTTATGGCTTGTTATTTGAGCATAAAAGCATTTTGCCAGTGAACGAGACACCCGCCCCCAGTTCCTGCCCCACCCCCACCCCTAGCATATATGGCAGAAAAGGACGTGACACTCTTTACATGAGCAGCAAACCCCTTAAACAAAATTATCATCTAAAAGAAAAACGAGAAAGAAAGGCTTTCTTCGCCGCTCCGAAGTTTGTATACCCTTGCAGTCGGCTAATTTATTAAAATTGTCAAGCTGAACAGTGAAACACTCTTGCTTATACAAACTTCTGGCCAAATAAATAATACCCTCTGCAAGGGTATACAAATTAGTAAGACAAACCATGAAGAAAATGTCGACGAGCTTGATAATCGGTTCAGTTTTGGCAAAATTATAAGAGTTTAAAGATCCAAAAAAATATTGAAAAAATGCGTAAGATAAATTTTTCTTAGAAAAAAAAAATTTTTCAATTCCAGGATTTATTTAGACGACTAACCATGAAGAACTAGCTTGATAATCGGTTCAGTTTTAACAAAGTTATGAGAGAGAGACGAACAAAGCTATATCGACTCGTCTTGTCGTCCTGATCAAGAATATATATACTTTATTGGGTCGGATATGTTTGCTGGCCAAATTGATAATACCCTCTGCAAGGGTATAAAAATGGGAACTGAAAATAAAACAAAATACAATGAAATTGTCAAAATATGTGAAACGAGACACGCATCAAATTCTAGAGTGTATAGAGATAGGGATTGGGTTAGGGGTAGGGGTAGGGGTATAGGCATTGCCCATTGTTGTAACAAACAAATAAATTTATGTGCGCCATTTACAAATGAGTGTGCGAGCGAATGCGAGAGAGTGTGAGTGAGAGACGGAGATAGCCAGTTGACTTCAGAGCCAATAAAAATTACAAAGAAAGTTGCGAAAAGTGTCGACACTTAGCCCCAAAATGCTAACCCTTAAGCCCGGCGCCACGACACGTACGCAGTAGGGTAGTAGGGGTATGTGGGGGGGGGTAGGGAATGGAGAACTGCTATAATACCAATGTTCGCTTAAGGTCCACAGTGAGAGAGCGAGAGAGCGTGACGCAAATTGCTAACAAGTAATGGCAAATGAAAAGCAAATGAAAACCAAAGCGAATATAATAAGAAATGTTGTAAGGCGAAATGGTGTGGGGTGGGGTGGGGATTGAGGTTAAGCAGCCGGAGTCGTGAGGTTAGCGCCATTGACCGGAAATGTAAAATGCACTTAACCGCCTCAAACTAAGCTCAGCACCAAAAAATATCGCTATCAATAAATTCGCACGTAGCTGCCAAGTGCTGAAAGCATTGCAAGTGGGTTAAAAGTGCCACGGAGTGGGGGGAGAGCACTGGCTTGGGGTCAGGGTTGATGTGGATATTTTTCGTGGATAATTGCAAAAGCCAAAGCGAAGGCAAAAGCAAAAGCAAAAGCAACTTTCTGTCAGCTGCAGTTTTTCAACGCCTGCTGCAATTTGAGCTTTGAAACAAACACGCGCCGCATTTAAGGGAGCGCATTGAAAGGAACTTCCCATATAGGAAAAAAGGGGGGGGGGAGTCTGCTGTGGTAACTGCTTTTAGCGAAAATTGCTTCATTAGAACTGCGGTGGCAGCGAAAATTCACTTGAATTCTTCGATTCTTCGCTTCGTTGCACACTCGAAACGGAGGCATGATTGAGCTGCAGTTGGCAACAAATTGAAAAGAATGTGTGTACTCTAGGTAATTTATATTAATAGCTCAATTAGCAATGCTTCAAGTGGCACTGAAACATTGCCTCGTCAGCACTCCAGACTGATCGTTCAAAATTCAGGTTTAACTTCTACATTTTCCACTGCCATAACTCTGGTAAAACTGCACCGGTTTTTTTAAGGCACACCTTTTTGATCATGGTTTGGCATCTACAACATTTAAATTACATAAATAAAAAATTGCCAAATTTGATCACAACTGAACTATTTTATACTACATTTAAAAGTGGAAACAACTTTTTTGGTGCCAATTCATGTACAAAGTATAACTAATAAAATCATTCAAGAGGACACCACACAAAATACCTTTAATATAGCTAATGAAATTAAAGGTAGCCTACTTTTAGGCTAATTGCCACGAAAATAAAATGCTGCGTGAGGCAACAAAAAGAGAGCCAAATGCCGGCACGCTGACTAAACAAGTTGTTTGTTCTTGTTGTTGTTTATTGTTTGTTGTAGTTGTTGTTGTTGTTGTTGCTTGGCTCGTTTGCATTCATAAATCAAAGAAGCATGTTGTGTCTGTCTATCAGGAATGGAGCTCCCCCCCGTCGAAATATGGCCAAACAATGAAGCTGCCCAAAAGATTATGGGCAAAATGGCCGCACAATAAATATAGTATATATATATATATATATATATATATAGTAAATATATATATAGATGTAAATGGTAAATAGAAAAGGGAAAAGTGCTCTAGCTGAGAGTGCACGACTAGGTGATACTCTGTATACTGTACCAATATTTAAGGCTAAAAATATTTCAATATATCAAAAATAAAAAAATTAACATTACAAAATTGCATAAAGTGTGTCTTGCTGTTAATTATGCTCATTTTACTCATGCGCAATGGATAACAGGGTATTATAAAAATGTGAAAGCAACAATCAGCAGCAACAACAAAAGCAAATGGAGCATAAATTACACATGGCCATAGAAAAATGATACGCCGACAACATAAAACAGATGCTGAACTGCAGCGAGGGGTGGCGTGGGAAGGGGTGGGAAGGGGTGGGTAGGGTGGCTGAGCTGGCCACAAAACGCGCGCTCTCATCATTTATAAATGCTCGCGGGAACCCCAAAAATAACTATGAGTCAGGGGACGGGGGGAAGGACTCATTTTGGGCTGTAGGTCAAAATTATGTTAGGCACGAATCCAGTTTGCTGGCCAAGTTCCGGGGCCTAATCGCGTTACAATGAAAATTGATGATGATGCTACATGCGGATGCTGCCCCAACCAAAAAAAAAAGAAGAAAAGCTGAAAAAAAAACCAGAAACTATGCAGCATATTTTGTTGCTGCCACAAAGTGGCCAAAAGCGAATGCGAATGGAGAGTCGTGTCATTGACTTTGTTGCCATTGCTGCTGCAGCCACTTAAATTCAATTGCCAAGCCAACAAGCAACTGCAACAAGCAACTGCAACAACAACTGCAACAAGCAGCTGCAACAACAACAAATGCTGGGCAAATATTGTCAAGCGAGTCGAGTGGCGGCGGTTAACAAAGTTTTGCTACCAAAACCAAACGAAACGAAACCCAGAAAAGCCAGCAGCAACAGTAGCAACAACAACAACAACAACAACAGCTAACTGAATGCAGCCCTTTGGCTACTTAACTGCCAAACCAGGCCAAAAGTGTATGCTATAAAAATACCCAGCTCTGATTTTGCCTTCCTGCTCTGTCTCCCTCTCCCCCTCTCTCTCTCTCTCTCTCTCTCTCACTCTCTGTTCTACTGTCCATGTGTGTGTGTGTGTGTGTAGTTGAGTGTGTAAACAACAATTGAGCCGAAAATGTGGAACGCATTTAATTGAATTGAAAAACTAAATAGCTAAGCGAAAACAATACAATAAAGTTGCTGCTTAAATGCTCTAACAGACAACTAACTGGGCTATAAGTTAACAGTACCTGCTTTTAAATGAAACATGGCTTAATTTTAGTTTGGCAAGTTACAAGCTGTAACTATGTAAAAGGCATTCCGAATATGTTTAAATAACAGCTAACTTTTAAGTTGCCACAGACTCGAGTAGTGTATTTAAAATGAAATGTGCTCATTTCTCAATGCAATTTAAATGACACTTTGACCTTTTACATTTACATTCATGACACAAATGATATATTAATTCGTTACTGTTATTTAATATAGTCGATTTAATAGTTGAACTTGGCAGCTGCAATTGTAATTATGTGTTGAGCATTATTTTAAATCTGGCCATTTTATAGATTGGGTTTTCAGGATTATAAAGATTTGATATGCATATCAAACAAATTATACATTAAAAGCATTATGTGTCATTTTTATATAAGTGTTTCCTTAGACTTTTTCTTTGGCATATTTCATGTTTAAAATTGTTTACTAGTTGACGAAATAAAGGATGATAAATGGAGAATATACGACTGTAATTTCTAGAAAATTCTAATTTCTCAAAATTGTTTTTTTTAGAAAATGTTTGTTTTTATAAATTATTATTTCTAGAAAATAGTAATTTTTAGAAAATTTTTGGTGGTAAAAAATTTAAATTTCTTTTATTATTTATTATTTGTTATTTATTATTAATTGTTTATTATTTATTATTTATTATGTATTATTTATTATTTATTATTTATTATTTATTATTTATTATTTATTATTTATTATTTATTATTTATTATTTATTATTTATTATTTATTATTTATTATTTATTATTTATTATTTATTATTTATTATTTATTATTTATTATTTATTATTTATTATTTATTATTTATTATTTATTATTTATTATTTATTATTTATTATTTATTATTTATTATTTATTATTTATTATTTATTATTTATTATTTATCATTTATTATTTATTGTTTATGCTTTATATAAATTCGATGCAGATCTTAGCTATGAGAGTATTCAAAAGTTCTCGACAATTGTATTGTAAGCGCACTAAACAGCATCGATTCCAATTACATACTTGATTTTATAGGTATATGCGTGTGTGTGTGTGGTTGTGTGTGTGTGTTGGTTTGCTGTCATGTTAAGTAATTTGATGACGCTTAAACCTGGCCAAAAAGGTATAATGCGCGCAAAGTCAATTAGAGCAGCGACGCCTGCTGCCCATTTGTACCGTTGGGTGCAGCCAAAGTTAGGCTGCTGCTGTTAACGGTACACAATGCTGCCTGCGGCTGGGACCACACTGCGTATTTGTTTGGGCTGGAATGCAGCGGCTTGGTGAGGAAATTGTGTTAGGCTTTGACATTTGAATGCGCAGCTTTTCATATGATGAGCTTTATTCTTGGATGTATTTTAAAATGTATTTTCTTTTGGTGTCACAAGTTTCAGTTTGTCAAGTTGCCGGAATCGAACAGGCGCCGTTATCCTTTTAATGCCAGGCCTGACTAGCTACCTGACTGACTACCAGACTGACTACCTGGCTGACTGCCTGGCTGTCTGCCTAAAACCCACATAAGTTTACTTTTAAACGGAAGTTTCATGCCAACGCCAAAATCTCAAACGACTCAACGGCAAAAAAAAAAAAGCGGAAGGCTAAAAGCTTCAAATATTTAGAGCGCATTATGGACGCTCAAACTACCGTTGAGCTGCAGGCATTTATCGTAAACTTCAACTGGCTGTGACGCGTCAAGGATTTGCCAAACATTTAGCCAACATGACACTTGAACCACGCCACTCCCCTGCCGCCCTCGCTCTTGCCCCCGCTGCAGCCAAATCCAAGCACACAAATCCGACTCCCCCCTCTCTTTTGTCGGGTCGACTATATCAATATGGGGCATAAAAAACAATGACAACTCTGTTAAAAGGGGGCTTGACTGACTGACTGCCTGCCTGCCTGCCGGATTGTGGGGGCCAGCAAGTCGAACCGTTGCCGACTCCAGCAACAATGCGAAATGTTAATCCAATTGTGGAGCCTAACCGGATCCACATTTGCACAGAGCCGGAGCAGCTGTAGCTAAATAGGGATACGTATTGGCATTCAATACACTGCGACAAAATGCTCGTAAGTCTCTCTATTGTTAATGCAGGGATTTCAAATACAATAATAATAATAATGCTGGTTAAAATCTCAAAATTCATATAAATATCAAAAAATTCAAATCATAAAGAAAAATCTTACTGAAACAGAAAGCTAAAAAAACTTGTTATACCTTTAACAAAATTTAATTGACAATAATAATAGATAAAATCTCAAAATTCATAAAAATATCGAAAAATTAAAATCATAATAGAAAAAGTTAACTGAAGCAGTAAGCTAACAAAACTTTTTATACCCTGAACCCATTAAAGATTTTTTAAAAGTTCACGTTTTTTTTATAAAAAAACCTATTAAAAACTATTAAAAACCATTCAAAAATAAAAAAAACTTTAATAATTCTCTGCGCTCACAAAAGTATATATATATATATATCTACTATCCTTTAAGTAATTTCATAACTTTTTACAGTGTGGGAAAATGGGAAACGGCTACGTCTTGGAATCGCCAGCAGCTATGAGTGTAATAAACATAAATAGGCATTATTTATTTATGTGACCGGCTGGAACTTTGGGGCTTACTTCTATTTGATGATGTATTAATTTCTCTCGATATGATTCCATTGCAAATATTGTAGAACATTCTCTCTGGGCCCGGCAATTGTGACTCGCCCTGCGTCCAATGTCCTGTGTCCTGTGTCCCGTGTCCTGTGCAAATTTGCCTGCACATTGCGAGCAGGCATTAGTTTAATTGGCCAGGGCTTTGTGAAATTGGCCAACTCGAATGCTGTTGCTGATGCCAATGCCGATGCTGCTGCTCCTTGGCCTAATTGCACTTTTCGCTTGAGGAGCTTTCGCTTTCCTAATGGCACGAAACGAGTTCAAAGCAGTCGAATTTTCCGGCAAGTGTGCGGAGAGGGAGAGGGGGGGTGAGGTCGCTTAGTTTTTCATTAGCCACGGGCTAAGCCTTTTGATGACCGCCTTTTAAGTCTAATTAACTGCTAATAGGCAATAAATCATTATTACTCAAATTTCCAGTTAGCCCTGCTGAACAATAAAACTGAGACTCACACACACACACACACACACACAAAAACACTCACATACATGCATAGAAATAAATTCATTAATTTGTTCAACTCTTTCGCTAAGCGACTTGGCAAATACACTGCAGAAAAAGAGGACGATCAGTGGAACAATTGTTATTAATTTCTAATGAATTTATATATAAATATTAAATATTTTAATTTTTTTTTTTTTATATATTTTTTTTAATTTTGTTATTTTACTTTATGAGCTAAAGATTAAAAATTCGAGGAGATGAACAAGAATTTTTTGCTTATATAAATATTAAATATATTTAATATTGAAAAGTAAAATTGTTATCAGAGATAGATTTCTGTAAACAATTTAATTCAAATAATCTTAGAAATTAGTTTACCAAGACAAATTGATGTTATAGATAAGCCACAACAAATATTTAAGCCACATATTCCTTGACTTATCCTCAAGTGTGTCCTTTGGTCTCCCATAGCGAATGTGGCCAGTTAACCCATTTGCAGTGTCCAAAGTGTATGATAATTCATAAATAAAGTGTGACTAATGCCAATGGCGGCTCGAGTGACAACAGCAATAATATAAGCAACAACAACAATAATAACAAAACTAAGAGAAAGACGACAACAACAATTGAGAAAATGTAATTGCAATCCATTAAACAATAAAATTTATTTATTATTTATTATGATTACACTTTCACCATTGTTTTTGTTGTGCTGTGCGTGCTGATGAAGGGGGTTGGCGGGGGCGTGTCACGATTTAAGTGGTAATTACAGTGAGCCGCCGCCGCCACCGCCCACAATTTCGGCCACGCCCACGCACATATGTATGACGAATGTCCGTCCGTCCATCCGTCCGTCCGCACTCAAAGCAAATGGAAATCATAAACATAAAGAGCTAAAAGCGCACGGCAAATGAGGCCGAACCGAGCGGGGAGGGTGAGGTAGTAAAGGGTGGTAGGAGTAGGGGGTGGGGTAGGCAGATCATAAGCATAAAGTGCTTCAGCCGGACTCGAACTCGGTGCCGGCGGCTCAAGCGTAACAAATGCAATAAATGCGAGGAAAAGAAAGAAGACGCACAAAAAATGTGGGCAACAAATGGCGACGACAACTTTGAGACGAAGAAAGTGGGAGAAGGGCAAAGGGAAAGATGGCTGACTGGCAAGGCATAATAATAATTCGTAAATTGATTGTGTTTAGTGAAGTTTGAATAAATTCACTCAAAACGGGCAACTAGATGGCAAACGCCGAGAGCCCAGAGCCGAGCAGCAGCAGCAGCAGCAGGATAATCCACTAAAATTTACAACAAACGGAAACAGCAACAGGAAAGCAACAATAAATGCCCAGAGAAGGAGAGAGCGGGCGAGAGAAGGATGGGGCAGAAGCATAGCAAAATGTAGCAAATAAAAATAAATTTTGCTGGCAAACTACGAAACACACACACACACACAAGGGGAGAAGAGCAAACCCAAGGCACAAGCAGCCAACATATGCGCGTTGATGAGTTACGGGGCAGCAGGGGCAGAGAGTGGGGGCACAGCGCAAAGGATAACGCGCACTGAAGGCGGGGGCGCTTATAAATGAAATAAAAATGGAAAGCAAAGCAAAACTTATGACTGTCAGCAGATAAAGCAAAGACTACCAGGCAAAAAGCAGCGCACGGCGGTGTACCAAGCAAGGATGGAAGGCAAGGAACGGTTGGGAAAGGAACGGATCGGAACTGAAGGGAGCAGGACAACGTTGATGCTGTGGCATTTCTATTCTTTTTCATATACTCTGCCCAAAAGGCATAGGAAGTGTGTTCGTTATCCAAGAAAGCAGATGGGATCTAAAATATAATTATTAATGTCTGTAAATCTATAATAGTAACCTGAATCAGTGCAGAAACAGTTCCGAACTAACTACCTAGAGTCAGAAAAGGGTTCATGTCAAAATAGAATCTATTTTCTAGAGTTATCGCAATAAATTGCATTTATATAAATTTCCCTGATATATTTTTTACAAGCTAAGAATTGTTAAATCAAAAAATTTTAAAAATATTATTTTTATTAAAAGAAATATTTGTATTACATAATTCATATTTTGATCATATATACAAAATCGCTATAGTAATGATTTGCACCTGAAATCGATCAGTTATCTAATTGTTCAGTTTATGAGCGATATATATGCTGTTAAGTGATTTAGTTAACGAGAGATTATGGTTACGAACAGAGTATAGTGAAGTCGGTAGATTTGGACCATATCGTTTTTACTTGTATTTTTTTTGCTTTGTCGACTCTCGCTGGCAGGACTATCAAAGTGAAATGCTAAAGCAGCCAAAAATCCACGAAATAATGGCAACATAACATGAAACAACTGTGACAACAACACGAAAGAGCAGCGGGTAGGGGGAATGGAGGAAGAGGGGGGGGGGGGGGCTGCGGGAGCCATGCAAGTGATAGGAAAAATCCTTGCTGGCAGCCACGGTGTTGCCATTGCCATTTGGTGTCATTTGGCATCATCATCAATATGGCTAAAAGGACAATGCGTTAAATGCGCTCCACACAGGAGGAGGCTGGCACTCAGGTCCTCCTACTCCAAGTGCCGCCTGACAGCTGGGCCAGTGAGTGCGCATATTTTGAAGCCTGTTACAATTGCGAGTCCAGCACACACACACACACACACACACACACATACACATTGAAGTGAAACTCCATTAAAGGACTTTTTCTCGCTGCGCTCACTTTTCATTGTTTGCCAATAATTTTGCGCCTATATACCGGTTGAGATAAAGAAAAAAAGCGCCGGCTCAGCAGTCAGCGTGGCCAGAAGTTCAGTTTGATTTATGTACAGTAAACACACGCTAAATGCAAAAGGTTAATTTCAATTTGAGACAAATATTAATCACTGCACACAAAAGTATGCAATGGAATTTTTGATTTATGCTGTAAACATAGCCAAGACACAGGACTGCGCACAAAAAGCATTGCATACTTTTAGCTGGCTGCGAGCGGTTCGAAACCGCGCATACCAAACATCGACAGCCCCATAAATATGCATTGTGTCACATTAGTTGTGCGTGAGTGTGCGTCTGTGTGCGTCTGTGTGCGTGTGTGTGTGTGTGTGTGTGTGTGTGTAGTTGTTACATGTCACTGGAGGTTAATAGATTTTCTTTAGCAAAAGCACTTGCAAACTGCATGTCATGATGTCAGTGGCAAAACATAAAGGACGGCCAACTTGCGGCTGTGGGGCAAATGGAGGCGGTGGCGGTGGAGGAGTCACAGGCATGTGCCTGAGCCAGCAGGCAGCTCACAGCCTGAAGTCCTGGCGTCTTACCAACGGCAGACAGTCGCTTCCGGCCGGCCTAACACATTGATAAAGTACACTTAAGCGAAACTTTGATACACTTGCAAAGTGATTTAAGCGTTCGTTTTTTTCGCCTTTTTTTCTCTAGGCTCTTTTTATTTTTGTAGTAGTTGTAGTCGTAGTTTCCCTTCATTCGGCCTAGATAGCTCTAAACATATAAATTGTATAAGCTCCAGCTCCACAGTGAAATTGTTTTAAATCTGTTTGATTGAAAATTCTCTTAGTTATCGGGCTTTTATCAAAAAGTTTCTATATGCATTTTGTCCATTATACGTTTATGTAAAGTTTCATGTATTCAGTAAATTTGTTAACCTATTTGATGAACTCTTAATAAAACGGTTTAGATTATCAATTATTAATAACTATTATAATAAACTATTTGAATATTATTTGAAGCTTTTTATATGTATTTTACTTTGACTAAATTTTTCAAAATATATTTTTCTTATATCAATTTTTTTTTATTTTTAGTATATTTTCTACATAAATTTCCCAATTTAATCAATGCAAAAAAAATTAAAGTAGCATGCTTTTAGGCGCAAACTACAATTCAATGTATTCGTGTCCCTACAAAAAAGATAGTAATTCAGTAGCAGAAAAGTATGCTAAAGTAAAATCAAAATGTTCAAATTTGGTTAAAAATAAATATGTTTTTTAAAAAAAAAAATGGTAAAGATCCCGATAAGAAAGATTTTAAGCAGACGCAAGGTTGAGGGAACAACAGCGATTTAAAATTGTTTTTTTTTGCTTTGCGAGCCAAATCTGATGAATTTAATTGCCAAACCCACTTCAAATGGCGCTCAAAGCAGGCCCAGTTATTGTTGAGTGGGGAGAGGGTAGAACAGGGGGGGGGGGGATGTTTGGCTATTGCGTGAGCATTGAGCGAGTTTCTTTCACTTTTTTAGCCTGGCCGACTGGTCGCTCTACGCCTTTTACTTTTGCCAGGGCCACAAGGCTGGCACAATCTTTATTACAATTTGCTGGAACAGCAGCAGAAGCTACAGCAACAGCAACAACAACAACAACACAAACACCACCTACACAACAACAACAACAACAACAACAAATAGAAAGAAAGGCAACAACTTCTCCGGCAGCAGCTAATGGATTCTATTTAACTTCCACTGACTGCTAATGGATTTTTCTTGACCCCAAATGAAAATGCGCATCGAAATGCGATTGAAAAATGCTTATAAAAAAAAAAATAAAATAGAAAAGGAAAATGCTAAAGTATAATGGAGCAATGAAAAAAGAAAACCAGCAGCAGCAACAACAACAGCAACAACAACAACAACAACATATAAATGAATTTCCGAATGCCAAGCAATGTGCAATGGAAGCTGGAAGCTCTCAGGTGCTGGGGGAGGTGAAGGAGTAGGGGAGGAGTAGGGGTCGGAAGGGGGCTGCAGTGAGTGGCAGAGATGCTTCAAGTGGAGCGCTAGGTATAACGGTACCTTTGGCCAATTAAAGATGTTAGCCAATTGCTTCAATTTTTCAGCTGCTGTTTCGATTTCGATACCCTGTAAAAAGTTAATCTAAAGTTGTATGCAACATACTGAAATAGATAACTGAATAACATTAATATTATTCATTAGGATCGGTAGAAATTATTTGTTTACATGCCATTGAAATTATTGATAAATTAATAAATAAATTAAAAAAAAATAAAAAAATAAATTAAAAAATATATAAAAGAAGTTATGGAAAAATCAATTTTCCCTGCTGCTGAGCAGAATATTGAAAAGATTAGTGATATTTCGAAAAGTGAAAAAAGAAAATAATATACCAAATATTATACTTTTTTATGGTCTTTAAATAAATTTAAGTTTTACATAATATATATTTCTTCCAAATATAAATATTAGTGAGAATTTTTGCTCAAGTTTTATAGATTTTAAGACAGAATAACCCTTAGTCGAGTGAGCGGTCTTGAATTAATTTCCATAGCCAATACGCGAAATTTTCCAACCTGATGACAAAAGCTGCCAACAACAACAACAATGAAATAATTTTAGTTTTTAATAATTTCGTGACTTGTTCAACTACCTTTTTGCGGTCTCCTTTTTGGTCTGAACCTTTGTGCACGAAATGAAATTGAAATTAAAATGGAAATTAAAATTGCCAGAGCAACGGTGTCCAGTAAAACATAGAAAACAAGAAAGACAGAAACAAGGAAAACAAAAACAAAAACAAAAAAAAGGGAAGCAGACTTGAGCTAATTATTACAAATATTTCTTAATTTTACGAGTCCCAAACTCAAAAGTTCTGCTTGAACAATTTTCTTTGCGACTTGAAGGCCTCGAATTATGTTAAATATAAATATAAGAAACGAGCGAGTTGCCAACTGGTTTCCACCGCTTTTCTTAACTTTTTTCTTTACTCTTCTCTGCTTTTTTTCAGGTTTTTTTTCCCCTTTTTTTTTGGTGTAGGTGGAAACAATGCAACACTTTTGTGAAAAATTCTCTCACCGCCGCCGCCGCGACGAGTGAAATAAATCAACTTCCGCTTGGGTGCAGAAGAAGCCAACCTCTGACATAACTGCGAGGCGCTCAGCCCCAGTCATCAAAAAATTGAGACTGCCCACCTGAACTGAACTCAACACAACCAAACCGAACCGGACCGAACCGTACAGTCATGAGTTCCAAAGATGTTCTATGCATTTGGGTATTGCAACCACCAGCTGTGGCAACTGTGGCAACTGTGGCAACTGGAAACCGTTTCAAAGTCGTCGTCAGTCGTTACGCTTCAGCGCAGACGCCAACGCTTTGCATAAAGACGGTGCCCTGGCACTGACCTATCCCTAACAATTACCTAAACCACCCCCCATCCCTGGTAGCCCATCATCGGATGGCATTTCGATGCGCGTTAAAGTCGCTCGAGTTCAAGTTTGAGACTTGTCTACCATTGTCTTTTGTTCACTCTTCACACACTACGTCACACACACACACACACACGCGATAATCATTACACATTACGGTAAGATAATAATTTCATTATGTATTTTTCATGTTATTAATTATATTGTATGGCATCGAGTTCCTGCTTGGAAAATAGTGGGAAAATAATTATCAGTCTACAAATTTTGCTATCATGCTGATAATTACGAGCAAGCCATCTCCCTCTCTCACTCTCTCTCTCTCCCTCTCTCAGTAGCCTTTCCTCTTGTGTTATTATAGAAAAGGAAGTTTGTCGTTTGCCCTAAGTGGAAGATGAGGCTTTGGAAAATACAGCAGGGGCATCTCAGTTGTTTACTAATCGCAATTGCGTGTATCTTTTGAGTCTGATATATATTTTGTTGGGAACTCTTTGTACTTGTTGCGGGTTTCAAATGCGCCACTTGATGCTTTTTTAATAGCAACGCAACCAGAATCTTCCAAATTTACTAATTTCACGAGGTTTTGGAGTTTGTTATCCAATTGGTCTTCGTTTGCATGTGAAAATTTTGTAAACATGATTAACATATAATAAACTTGTCAATAATTTGTCATAAGTATTTATACAGATATTTCAAATAATTAGTTTAAGTTAATATATAAAGTTTTATTATCATTTTATTTTGTTTGTTTGTTTTTTAGATTTTTGTTTATAAACTTTGATCAAATGCATATTAATTTCATTATATTTAGCTATGTTTATTATTTGTTTATTTTCTGTACTCAAATTTTTGTCACATGGAAAACTTTTTCTTATTTGCTTATTTCCATTAATTATTTATTTAATATTTTGGGGTTTTTTCGCATTTTCTGTGATGAATTTTTAATAGCAAATCACACGAATCAAATACCACAAAAACATACACTTGGAAAAATTCTCTGAAGGGGTTGGCTTTTTCTGTTATTTTTCAGCTGTCTAATTTGTATATTTTTTATGTTTTTTTTTTTTATTTTTTAAAGTGCAGTTTTCATTGAGTAATATCAGCCTAAATGGATATTTTGTATATTTTATTGAAAGTGGCGGTTTTAAATAACTAAAATATAAAAATTAGGCAAATATAAATCATAAAATACAAATGATTTTATAATTGCAATTTAACGCATTTATGCCACGCCTTATAGATCAGATTACATCTATAATTAAAGTATGTTTTACTTTCTGAATTGATTAGATTTAGCTTTGGGCTGCCGCCTGACTCACACCTGCCTTGAAGCTGCCGCCTTCAACTTGCACCCAAGTGGCGCCAACTTTAAGTGACTACCTGCCCCTCCCCTCTTCACCCCTCCCTTGGGGTTCAGGGAACAGGTTCAGGTAGCTCGAACTTTGGAATTGTTGTTCGGTTATTTGAGCTATGCAACCGCAGACAGCAATTAATCAAAGTATTGGCTTAGCAGGGTGGGGTGGGGTGGGGCCTGGGAAAAGGGGGGCGTGGTAGTGGCAGTGGCAGGCAGCATCATTTAAAGTCCGTTTTGATTGTGTTTCGAGACGTGTCTCAAGTCTCACAATTCACAGCTAAGGCGTTGCCTCAAATTCAAAATGCACTTTGCCACTTGCCACTTGCCAATGGCCACATACTGCTTGCCACTTGCCACTTGCTGCTTGTTGCTTCGTCGGCTGTGCTTATTTATGATATAGCCGCAAATGAAGTCGGCACACACAGCATAGCAAGTTACGCACAATTTCACACGACACCCGCACCAAAGAGAGACCCCCGTCCCATCCTCCCTTCCTCCCTGACTGTGCATCGGAACCGGAGCCGGAGGTGAAGAAGCCAACAATAGCAATTATTAACCATCCAGCAATTGAGAAATTCCCACAGTCAAGCCAACGAGCGTTCAACCCTCCTCACATATGAAAGGCATTGCCTGCCCCCCTCTCAACGCTACGCCCCTGCCAGCGTCATAAAACAATAGCAGCAGCTGTATAAGCACTGAGTATGGCCAGGAACTTGTTGAGCTGGACGACGGTGCTGCTTCGCTGAACTTCTTCTTCTCGGTCAGCCCTGAGGGGTAGTGTGGTTGGGAATAGGGGTGAGCGGGTGAGCGGGTGAGCGGGTGAGAGGTGAGCGGTTGATTGCCAGAGCTCGAGGGTTCAGCCACATACATCTTCGAGGAGGGCAAAGGAGCGACAGGACAATTGTAGTCATCATCACTCGAGCTTCAGCTCGTCAGCGTTTGAGACAAAAGCAACCTGTTAACCAAACAATAACAGAGGGGTGGCAAGACGCACCCGCCCTCCAACCCAAATGGGCGCCCTGAGATTTCAGCAACAGCAACAATAAACAAAATCAAATTTCTATAAACAAAAAAGGGTCACCAGGTGTATAAACACAAGTGGAACTTGGCGCTGTGATAACAAACTAAAACAGGGTTGCCTTTCAAATTGAATGCCAATTAATTGCAGCCAAGGCGAAAGCTCTTCAGGGGCTTCCCCCCCCCCCCCCACCTCCTTTCCACTCACTCTAGATTCACACACACACACACACACACAATGGGAAAGCCACTCAGTTATGCAGTTGTGTTTTCACATCAACAAAATGTAAGACGATATTCCCCAAGGCGAATCCTTGCTAGCAACAACATCATCATCAACATCATCATCATGATAATGATGATTAACTAAACGGAGAGCTTGTTTATTTCCATACTGCTTTGATATGCCATTGGCATTATTTCTTTTACTTTATATGCCACCTTTTTGCTTCTCAGAAATTAAATTCATTTTCAATTAAATTTCTAAAATATTTAACTGATTGTTATATGTTAATTAAATGTATTTAAGAATTTATCTCTGATTAATTTTCCTTTAATTTCCCATCAACTTTAAAGTATCTCAAGCAGCTGCTAGAATTTATTTATTCCATCATTTAAATAGTTTTCCTAAATCTACTTTAATATATATCTTAACTTGTTATGATTTAGTAGAACTCTTTACCGTATTAAGCGTAACTTTTCGCTAAACTTTTGAGCTAAGAAAATCGTCCTTCATTTTCAAGGTATGTAAGATTTCCTTTGCACCGATTCAAACCCTTTTCAAGTGCCCCCTTTTGCCCAGATACTCCACTCGTCTGATAACCCTCGAAATGTTGCAGCTGCCGACTGCAACAGTAGCTGCCACTGGGTTTGCCCAGCCAAGTGGGTCTACCCCCCTGCGCACCCCACTGTACAAGCACACCTCTGTGTGAGGCAACCAAGTGGAGGCTCGTGGATTCGTGCCCCTGTTTGTCCACTTTCACGCTAACCAGAAAAGTTGCTCAATTTGCGCGATCGTATCTGGCCTGGCAATTTGGCAAAGCTCTGCGCCAAAACTTGAGGTATCAATAGCAGCAGACACCACACCCCTGTCACACCACTGTCAGCCCCCTCTTTGCTGATACGCCTCTGCTGTCCACTCGATGGCTTGTCCACATATGAGGTCACATAACGGCGCATTCGTTGCAGTTGCAGTCGCCCAAAAGCTGCCACAGGCCAAAAACAAGTCCTGCACACACACACACACACACACACACACATACACACACACACGCATACATTTGCCGGCATCTCGTCTTCGATTTTCGTCTGGGTCCCAAAACTGAAACTTGAATTGGCGACCGGCGACGCTTGCAAAGTTTTTCAGCTGCTCGTTTTTAGCCGCTTGTTGACGGCGGCTTATAACGGTAACTGCTCATTGCCATTGCCTGCCTGTCTGCCTCCCTGCTTACACCATACCCCCCACCCCCCCCTGCTGTCCGTTGAAGCCTTCCCTGCTCAGCAGTTAATTAATTTGGCTTAGGCGTGCCAAAAATTGCATTGGCCGCAGACAAATGTGGACAAGTCGAAACAATTTGCTCAATGCACTTTCGGTGTACACAAGTTGAACGAAGCCCAAATACCCTAACTGTATTTCAAGATGCTCTTTTAATATTTTACATAAATTTAATATTTAATACATAAATATACAAATTATTCAAGTGTGTTGCTTGAATGGGGAAAAAAATAATCATCTGAGTTACATTAAAGTTGCTTTAGGTTGCGTTATTAAAATTAAATAAATATATAAATATATACTATATAAACAAATGTATTTAAATAATAATGAACAATAATAATGAGTCAAGTTATAAATAATTAATATAAAATTGTCTCTTTTAGAGATACGTTTTTTTTTATTTTATTTTCTTTTGTTTTTTTAATTAATTTTTTTTTATTTTGTAGTTAAGTTGAACTACTATCAACTTAGGTTAACATTTATTAAAATTCAATTTTAAAATATAAAAAAAATTAGTTGGCAAATAATTAACAAATTAAAATTACTTCTGAAATCGATACTTGTCGATTTTTGAGATACTTGTCGATTTTTGAGTTAATTAAGTCAATGAATGTACCTGTTTTGTTGGCCTGCCAAACGTTTGTGGTTCGGCTCAAAAACGATTTTGCAAACAAGGATTTTGTATCGAAAATAGGCAAACAAAGAGCTGCAAGAAGATGGGATCCGGTTAGACGATAGCCGCAAGCCGTTAGCTTGCAACCGGATGCTGTGTTGCAACAGTAGTAGTGGAGGTAGTAGTAGTTTTCTCATCTCATCTCTTGGGCTACTCTTCAGCTTCGATGTGGTTGCGATTCATTGATGCGCATGGAAAACTGCAGCAAAGTTTGCACAAAAATTAGACGCTTTTGGCCAGAACTTTTGACTAATGTGTTGGCTCCAGCTAACTTCAGCGGCAGCTGCACTGCCAGTGAGTTGCCACAGATGGGGGGGGGAGAGGAATTTTCAACTGGTTGCTGCTGTAGCTGTAGCTGTAGCTTGTGACGATTCAATCAGTTGGCCACTCGCTCTAATTGAGCGCCAGTTGCATTTTCCCTTGCAGGTTTTTTTTGCTTTTTCATTTTTCCTTTTTTAGGCTAGGGGTGGGGGTTGAGATTGGGTGGCTGAGATCCAATTATGCAGTCCATGTGCATAGTTCGAGTGGTTCGCATTGGCATTTCCTCAATTTCCGACACACACACACACACACACACACACACACACACGCACACATAGCTAAACTGCACAGTTCAGCATTTTTGCATTTTCGCATTTCCATTTCCATTTCACTTGGATTTTCATAGCATCTGTAGCCATCAATAATGGGTAGCACGGATATTATGAAGTTGTGTGTGTGTGTGAATTTGTATTACAGGAAGCAAACATCGACGACTGTAACAATAAATTATAGTTTTTCCGATAAAAGTATTGTTCAAAATCGATTTGCTTTTCCAAGATTTTCTTATCATAGCTTTGGAAACTTTATGAGCATGGGGTTACAAATATTATTGTATTTTTTTCTCGTTTATGTATGTTTGTTTTCAATAACTCCAGACGATAAAAATATCGATAAATATCGAATGGCGACTCTGGTTTTATTTTTGAGGTCTATAAACAGTTGTAAAGGCAATGCTTATGCTAAAGTTACTACGAATGTTTATAGGTACTGGCTACAGGGTACCTACCAGTCGGTCACACTCGGCTAGAAGAGTCTTACTTATTTTCCTTGGCTTATCCTCGACGTTAGTTTCGGTTTCTTTCTTTCGGATTTTCGTTTTGTTTTGTTATTTCGCACACGTAGAATGTCCAAATTAAACCACCAAAATTATTAATTTCTCAACGTGCCAGCGCATCGGCCTCTGTTAACCCATTGTTGCCCCCCATGCCAGTCGCCTCATCCAGTCCTTAACGGCCCCATCCCTTGTGGCAATTAGGAAAATTGTGCTTGTTGGCCATAATTGTTGATGGGCCCCGCCAATATGGGCAAAAGGCATCGCTGCTGCTCTGCAAAGATTTTGGCCAATTTTTACCGTTGCTGCACGTTGGCTTCTTACATTTGGCTAATTGTGGAGTCCAAAGCTGCGTGTGTGCTGCCCGGCTTAAGCCTTGGGTTGGGGTTTTCTTGGCTTTTCCGGCGGTTGGGCACAATTAGCAAACACTGCCAGCCAATTTGGACAAGGCCAACAACAATTGGCAACACAGCCAAACAGCCAAACAGCCAAACAACCAAACCAAGCCGAAGCACCCACACGCGATTAAAACTGAACAATTTCCATGTGAGTTGGGGCGTTGAACTAAAAAACGCTTTCTGCGAACACTCCTCCAGTTTGGGGTCCGCTTTTGCATTCTATAATGCATGGCCATCAAAAGTTGGGACAGCTTTATGAGCAGGGTCCATTTTGGAAAATTAAGGGGTCTGTCATCAGACCCTAGTCGCTGCCATGTACTTAACTTAAACTGTTCGGCACAAACGCCCCTTGAACCCACCAAGTAACTAAATTGCTATCTAGGCGCAATTTCTACTCAAACTACTTAATCACAAATGAATGAATCTTCTGCATGTAAACTGACTTTTTTGTAGACGTTTGTCCTCTAGATTAATTCTACAGCCCTTCTTAAACTCCAAACTGACATAACTTTGTCAAAACTGATCCGATCTTGGACCCTGAGGGCATTTTGGTCATAGTTTGGCCTTCATTTGAATTCTACATTCCGATTTCAAAAATCATGGATACAGTTTTGGCATGTGGTGCTTTCAAATCCTAAAAATACCCTTCTCAAACTTTCAACACCCACAACATTGTCAAAAATTATCAGATTGTCAATTCCGAAGTCATTTTGTTCATGGTTTGTCCTCGTTAACAATTCTAGATTCATAATTCAGATATTTCCAAATTTCAGATTTCATGTCAATTATCATGAAAAGATGTTGACAAGTGAAGTTCCTAAAAATAACATTCCCAGACTTCAAAGTGCCATAACTTTGCCAAAACTGACTGGATCTTCAATCCCGAGGTCATTTTGATCATGGTTTGTCCTTCCTAATAGCTCTACATTCAAATTTGAGAAATTTTCAAATCTTCGTTTTTCATGTCAAAAATCATGTCAAGATGTCGACATGTGAAGTTCCAAGTCCCCTATCCAGACTTCAAAGTGCCATAACTTTGCCAAAACTGACCGGATCTTCAATCCTGAGGTCATTTTGATCATGGTTTGTCCTTCTTAATAGTTCTATATTCAAAGTTGAGAAGTTTTCAAATTTTCGTTTTTCATGTCAAAAATCATGTCAAGATACCGACATGTGAAGTTCCAAGTCCCCAGAAATGCCCTTCCCAGACTTCAAAGTGCCATAACTTTGCCAAAACTGACCGGATCTTCAATCCCAAGGTCATTTTGATCATGGTTTGTCCTTCTTAATAGTTCTACATTCAAAGTTGAGAAGTTTTCAAATTTTCGTTTTTCATGTCAAAAATCATGTCAAGATGTCGACATGTGAAGTTCCAAGTCCCCAGAACTGCCCTTCCCAGACTTCAAAGTGCCATAACTTTGCCAAAATTGACCGGATCTTCAATCCCGAGGTCATTTTGATCATGGTTTGTCCTTCTTAATAGTTCTACATTCAAAGTTGAGAAGTTTTCAAATTTTCGTTTTTCATGTCAAAAATCAGGTCAAGATGTCGACATGTGAAGTTCCAAGTCCCCAGACGTGCCCTTCCCAGACTTCAAAGTGCCATAACTTTGCCAAAACTGACCGGATCTTCAATCCCGAGGTCATTTTGATCATGGTTTGTCCTTCTTAATAGTTCTACATTCAAAGTGGAGAAGTTTTCAAATTTTCGTTTTTCATGTCAAAAATCATGTCAAGATGTCGACATGTGAAGTTCCAAGTCCCCAGAACTGCCCTTCCCAGACTTCAAAGTGCCATAACTTTGCCAAAATTGACCGGATCTTCAATCCCGAGGTCATTTTGATCATGGTTTGTCCTTCTTAATAGTTCTACATTCAAAGTTGAGAAGTTTTCAAATTTTCGTTTTTCATGTCAAAAATCATGTCAAGATGTCGACATGTGAAGTTCCAAGTCCCCAGACGTGCCCTTCCCAGACTTCAAAGTGCCACAACTTTGCCAAAATTGACCGGATCTTCAATCCCGAGGTCATTTTGATCATGGTTTGTCCTTCTTAATAGTTCTACATTCAAAGTTGAGAAGTTTTCAAATTTTCGTTTTTCATGTCAAAAATCATGTCAAGATCTCGACATGTGAAGTTCCAAGTCCCCAGACGTGCCCTTCCCAGACTTCAAAGTGCCATAACTTTGCCAAAATTGACCGGATCTTCAATCCCGAGGTCATTTAGATCATGGTTTGTCCTTCTTAATAGTTCTACATTCAAAGTTGAGAAGTTTTCAAATTTTCGTTTTTCATGTCAAAAATTATGTCAAGATGTCGACATGTGAAGTTCCAAGTCCCCAGACGTGCCCTTCCCAGACTTCAAAGTGCCATAACTTTGCCAAAATTGACCGGATCTTCAATCCCGAGGTCATTTTGATCATGGTTTGTCCTTCTTAATAGTTCTACATTCAAAGTTGAGAAGTTTTCAAATTTTCGTTTTTCATGTCAAAAATGATGTCAAGATGTCGACATGTGAAGTTCCAAGTCCCCAGACGTGCCCTTCCCAGACTTCAAAGTGCCATAACATTGCCAAAACTGACCGGATCTTCAATCCCGAGGTCATTTTAATCATGGTTTATCCTTCTTAATAGTTCTACATTCAAAGTTGAGAAATTTTCAAATTTTCGTTTTTCATGTCAAAAATCATGTCAAGATGTTGACATGTGAAGTTCCAAGTCCCCAGAACTGCCCTTCCCAGACTTCAAAGTGCCATAACTTTGCCAAAACTGACCGGATCTTCAATCCCGAGGTTATTTTGATCATGGTTTGTCCTTCTTAATAGTTCTACATTCAAAGTTGAGAAGTTTTCAAATTTTCGTTTTTCATGTCAAAAATCATGTCAAGATGTCGACATGTGAAGTTCCAAGTCCCCAGAACTGCCCTTCCCAGACTTCAAAGTGCCATAACTTTGCCAAAACTGACCGGATCTTCAATCCCGAGGTCATTAATAGTTCTACATTCAAAGTTGAGAAGTTTTCAAATTTTCGTTTTTCATGTCAAAAATCATGTCAAGATGTCGACATGTGAAGTTCCAAGTCCCCAGAACTGCCCTTCCCAGACTTCAAAGTGCCATAACTTTGCCAAAACTGACCGGATCTTCAATCCCGAGGTCATTTTGATCATGGTTTGTCCTTCTTAATAGTTCTACATTCAACGTTGAGAAGTTTTCAAATTTTCGTTTTTCATGTCAAAAATCATGTCAAGATCTCGACATGTGAAGTTCCAAGTCCCCAGACGTGCCCTTCTAAGACTTCAAAGTGCCATAACTTTGCCAAAATTGACCGGATCTTCAATCCCGAGGTCATTTTGATCATGGTTTGTCCTTCTTAATAGTTCTACATTCAAAGTTGAGAAGTTTTCAAATTTTCGTTTTTCATGTCAAAAATCATGTCAAGATGTCGACATGTGAAGTTCCAAGTCCCCAGAACTGCCCTTCCCAGACTTCAAAGTGCCATAACTTTGCCAAAACTGACCGGATCTTCAATCCCGAGGTCATTTTGATCATGGTTTGTCCTTCTTAATAGTTCTACATTCAAAGTTGAGAAGTTTTCAAATTTTCGTTTTTCATGTCAAAAATCATGTCAAGATGTCGACATGTGAAGTTCCAAGTCCCCAGAACTGCCCTTCCCAGACTTCAAAGTGCCATAACTTTGCCAAAACTGACCGGATCTTCAATCCCGAGGTCATTTTGATCATGGTTTGTCCTTCTTAATAGTTCTACATTCAAAGTTGAGAAGTTTTCAAATTTTCGTTTTTCATGTCAAAAATCATGTCAAGATCTCGACATGTGAAGTTCCAAGTCCCCAGACGTGCCCTTCCCAGACTTCAAAGTGCCACAACTTTGCCAAAATTGACCGGATCTTCAATCCCGAGGTCATTTTGATCATGGTTTGTCCTTCTTAATAGTTCTACATTCAAAGTTGAGAAGTTTTCAAATTTTCGTTTTTCATGTCAAAAATCATGTCAAGATGTCGACATGTGAAGTTCCAAGTCCCCAGACGTGCCCTTCCCAGACTTCAAAGTGCCACAACTTTGCCAAAATTGACCGGATCTTCAATCCCGAGGTCATTTTGATCATGGTTTGTCCTTCTTAATAGTTCTACATTCAAAGTTGAGAAGTTTTCAAATTTTCGTTTTTCATGTCAAAAATCATGTCAAGATGTCGACATGTGAAGTTCCAAGTCCCCAGACGTGCCCTTCCCAGACTTCAAAGTGCCATAACTTTGCCAAAATTGACCGGATCTTCAATCCCGAGGTCATTTTGATCATGGTTTGTCCTTCTTAATAGTTCTACATTCAAAGTTGAGAAGTTTTCAAATTTTCGTTTTTCATGTCAAAAATCATGTCAAGATGTCGACATGTGAAGTTCCAAGTCCCCACAACTGCCCTTCCCAGACTTCAAAGTGCCATAACTTTGCCAAAACTGACCGGATCTTCAATCCCGAGGTCATTTTGATCATGGTTTGTCCTTCTTAATAGTTCTACATTCAAAGTTGAGAAGTTTTCAAATTTTCGTTTTTCATGTCAAAAATCATGTCAAGATCTCGACATGTGAAGTTCCAAGTCCCCAGACGTGCCCTTCCCAGACTTCAAAGTGCCATAACTTTGCCAAAATTGACCGGATCTTCAATCCCGAGGTCATTTAGATCATGGTTTGTCCTTCTTAATAGTTCTACATTCAAAGTTGAGAAGTTTTCAAATTTTCGTTTTTCATGTCAAAAATCATGTCAAGATGTCGACATGTGAAGTTCCAAGTCCCCAGACGTGCCCTTCCCAGACTTCAAAGTGCCATAACTTTGCCAAAATTGACCGGATCTTCAATCCCGAGGTCATTTTGATCATGGTTTGTCCTTCTTAATAGTTCTACATTCAAAGTTGAGAAATTTTCAAATTTTCGTTTTTCATGTCAAAAATTATGTCAAGATGTCGACATGTGAAGTTCCAAGTCCCCAGACGTGCCCTTCCCAGACTTCAAAGTGCCATAACATTGCCAAAACTGACCGGATCTTCAATCCCGAGGTCATTTTGATCATGGTTTGTCCTTCTTAATAGTTCTACATTCAAAGTTGAGAAGTTTTCAAATTTTCGTTTTTCATGTCAAAAATCATGTCAAGATCTCGACATGTGAAGTTCCAAGTCCCCAGACGTGCCCTTCCCAGACTTCAAAGTGCCACAACTTTGCCAAAATTGACCGGATCTTCAATCCCGAGGTCATTTTGATCATGGTTTGTCCTTCTTAATAGTTCTACATTCAAAGTTGAGAAGTTTTCAAATTTTCGTTTTTCATGTCAAAAATCATGTCAAGATGTCGACATGTGAAGTTCCAAGTCCCCAGACGTGCCCTTCCCAGACTTCAAAGTGCCACAACTTTGCCAAAATTGACCGGATCTTCAATCCCGAGGTCATTTTGATCATGGTTTGTCCTTCTTAATAGTTCTACATTCAAAGTTGAGAAGTTTTCAAATTTTCGTTTTTCATGTCAAAAATCATGTCAAGATGTCGACATGTGAAGTTCCAAGTCCCCAGACGTGCCCTTCCCAGACTTCAAAGTGCCATAACTTTGCCAAAATTGACCGGATCTTCAATCCCGAGGTCATTTTGATCATGGTTTGTCCTTCTTAATAGTTCTACATTCAAAGTTGAGAAGTTTTCAAATTTTCGTTTTTCATGTCAAAAATCATGTCAAGATGTCGACATGTGAAGTTCCAAGTCCCCAGAACTGCCCTTCCCAGACTTCAAAGTGCCATAACTTTGCCAAAACTGACCGGATCTTCAATCCCGAGGTCATTTTGATCATGGTTTGTCCTTCTTAATAGTTCTACATTCAAAGTTGAGAAGTTTTCAAATTTTCGTTTTTCATGTCAAAAATCATGTCAAGATGTCGACATGTGAAGTTCCAAGTCCCCAGAACTGCCCTTCCCAGACTTCAAAGTGCCATAACTTTGCCAAAACTGACCGGATCTTCAATCCCGAGGTCATTTTGATCATGGTTTGTCCTTCTTAATAGTTCTACATTCAACGTTGAGAAGTTTTCAAATTTTCGTTTTTCATGTCAAAAATCATGTCAAGATCTCGACATGTGAAGTTCCAAGTCCCCAGACGTGCCCTTCTAAGACTTCAAAGTGCCATAACTTTGCCAAAATTGACCGGATCTTCAATCCCGAGGTCATTTTGATCATGGTTTGTCCTTCTTAATAGTTCTACATTCAAAGTTGAGAAGTTTTCAAATTTTCGTTTTTCATGTCAAAAATCATGTCAAGATGTCGACATGTGAAGTTCCAAGTCCCCAGAACTGCCCTTCCCAGACTTCAAAGTGCCATAACTTTGCCAAAATTGACCGGATCTTCAATCCCGAGGTCATTTTGATCATGGTTTGTCCTTCTTAATAGTTCTAAATTCAAAGTTGAGAAGTTTTCAAATTTTCGTTTTTCATGTCAAAAATCATGTCAAGATGTCGACATGTGAAGTTCCAAGTCCCCAGAACTGCCCTTCCCAGACTTCAAAGTGCCATAACTTTGCCAAAATTGACCGGATATTCAATCCCGAGGTCATTTTGATCATGGTTTGTCCTTCTTAATAGTTCTACATTCAAAGTTGAGAAGTTTTCAAATTTTCGTTTTTCATGTCAAAAATCATGTCAAGATGTCGACATGTGAAGTTCCAAGTCCCCAGAACTGCCCTTCCCAGACTTCAAAGTGCCATAACTTTGCCAAAACTGACCGGATCTTCAATCCCGAGGTCATTTTGATCATGGTTTGTCCTTCTTAATAGTTCTACATTCAAAGTTGAGAAGTTTTCAAATTTTCGTTTTTCATGTCAAAAATCATGTCAAGATCTCGACATGTGAAGTTCCAAGTCCCCAGACGTGCCCTTCCCAGACTTCAAAGTGCCACAACTTTGCCAAAATTGACCGTATCTTCAATCCCGAGGTCATTTTGATCATGGTTTGTCCTTCTTAATAGTTCTACATTCAAAGTTGAGAAGTTTTCAAATTTTCGTTTTTCATGTCAAAAATCATGTCAAGATGTCGACATGTGAAGTTCCAAGTCCCCAGACGTGCCCTTCCCAGACTTCAAAGTGCCATAACTTTGCCAAAATTGACCGGATCTTCAATCCCGAGGTCATTTTGATCATGGTTTGTCCTTCTGAATAGTTCTACATTCAAAGTTGAGAAGTTTTCAAATTTTCGTTTTTCATGTCAAAAATCATGTCAAGATGTCGACATGTGAAGTTCCAAGTCCCCAGACGTGCCCTTCCCAGACTTCAAAGTGCCACAACTTTGCCAAAATTGACCGGATCTTCAATCCCGAGGTCATTTTGATCATGGTTTGTCCTTCTTAATAGTTCTACATTCAAAGTTGAGAAGTTTTCAAATTTTCGTTTTTCATGTCAAAAATCATGTCAAGATCTCGACATGTGAAGTTCCAAGTCCCCAGACGTGCCCTTCCCAGACTTCAAAGTGCCATAACTTTGCCAAAATTGACCGGATCTTCAATCCCGAGGTCATTTTGATCATGGTTTGTCCTTCTTAATAGTTCTACATTCAAAGTTGAGAAGTTTTCAAATTTTCGTTTTTCATGTCAAAAATCATGTCAAGATGTCGACATGTGAAGTTCCAAGTCCCCAGACGTGCCCTTCCCAGACTTCAAAGTGCCATAACTTTGCCAAAATTAACCGGATCTTCAATCCCGAGGTCATTTTGCTCATGGTTTGTCCTTCTTAATAGTTCTACATTCAAAGTTGAGAAGTTTTAAAATTTTCGTTTTTCATGTCAAAAATCATGTCAAGATGTCGACATGTGAAGTTCCAAGTCCCCAGACGTGCCCTTCCCAGACTTCAAAGTGCCATAACTTTGCCAAAATTGACCGGATCTTCAATCCCGAGGTCATTTTGATCATGGTTTGTCCTTCTTAATAGTTCTACATTCAAAGTTGAGAAGTTTTCAAATTTTCGTTTTTCATGTCAAAAATCATGTCAAGATGTCGACATGTGAAGTTCCAAGTCCCCAGACGTGCCCTTCCCAGACTTCAAAGTGCCATAACTTTGCCAAAATTGACCGGATCTTCAATCCCGAGGTCATTTTGATCATGGTTTGTCCTTCTTAATAGTTCTACATTCAAAGTTGAGAAGTTTTCAAATTTTCGTTTTTCATGTCAAAAATCATGTCAAGATGTCGACATGTGAAGTTCCAAGTCCCCAGAACTGCCCTTCCCAGACTTCAAAGTGCCATAACTTTGCCAAAACTGACCGGATCTTCAATCCCGAGGTCATTTTGATCATGGTTTGTCCTTCTTAATAGTTCTACATTCAAAGTTGAGACGTTTTCAAATTTTCGTTTTTCATGTCAAAAATCATGTCAAGATGTCGACATGTGAAGTTCCAAGTCCCCAGACGTGCCCTTCCCAGACTTCAAAGTGCCATAACTTTGCCAAAATTGACCGGATCTTCAATCCCGAGGTCATTTTGATCATGGTTTGTCCTTCTTAATAGTTCTACATTCAAAGTTGAGAAGTTTTCAAATTTTCGTTTTTCATGTCAAAAATCATGTCAAGATGTCGACATGTGAAGTTCCAAGTCCCCAGAACTGCCCTTCCCAGACTTCAAAGTGCCATAACTTTGCCAAAATTGACCGGATCTTCAATTCTTATGCCATTTTGATCATGGTTTGTCCCATTTAATAATTCTACATTTAAAGTTGACAAACCTACAATTTTCAGATTTCTTGTTAATTTTAATGACAACATATTGGACATGTGGATATTTTTCAGTTTGGGCTGACAACTAGATTAGTGCAGCATTTAAATGAAATTACCTTGTTAATATATTTCGTAGTCTATGTTGTTAATTTGTAATAATTTAAAGGGTAAATTCCCGCAATTTGAGGGGGCTTTAACCGACATGCCTTGTGGTTCTATTTGGGGCTCCATCAGTTTGACAATTGCTTGCCGATATGAGGGAGCGCTGGAATTGCAACCTCAAATGTTGCATGAATAATTCAGCAGATTGTTTTGCCTACCCCCGAAATTGAAGGCCCAGTGGCAATTGTGGATGCAAATGCGCCATCTAGCGGCCGCAAACGGTGAATTGCCCCAATGGATTTGATGGATTTGTTGCATATATGTTCGTAATCGAAATCCAGCAAATATGCTCATTTAATATTTAAACTATTAAATGGAAAGCGGGAAAAGCGGAAAAGCGGGAAAAGCGGAAAAGCCTCCCCAATGACAATCGCCTGCCAAGTGGTCAGTTTTCTCGCTGTCTCTCATCATTGAAACAACAACTTTAAATCAATTGCTGTTGTTGTTGCTTTTGTTGCTTTTGTTGTTGTCCAAGCGCAAATTTGTGTTGTAAATGTCAAATTAAAAATGCAATGTATCTAATGGATTAACTTGAAATGTTGCGCGTCGATGCATCAAAAGAGCCAGCAGCCGACTGTGGGATGCCTTGTTAAGGGCTGGGGGTTGGGGTGGGGGTTGGACATTGGGGGTCGGTTGCATTACTGTTACTTGTCCCGCTTACAAGTTGGCGCAACTCTCTGAATAAACAATTTTGTAATCGAGTTACAAGCAAAGATGTTGCAAGTGATTCCAAATAGTTGCTGAAACTGTGCAAATATGAAAAGTTGCATAAGCATACTTAAAAACTATACTTAAAAGGATATTCAATTATGCTGCAAAAGGGTTGAGTAAATATGCAAAGATTGCTTTTTTAAATAGATCTTTGTGCTTTTGATTTTTATGACCATGAATCTAGTTAATTTATTTTTTAATTTTATTTATTTTAATTTTATATATATATTACAATCACAAGACAATTTAAAAGTAACTACACAAAATCAAAATCATTTTCAGAGATATTTAAAGAATTTATTAGTAAATGATTCAAAATTACAATTATGCGATAAATAAAAAAAAAGTTAAGAACTTAAAAATAATACAAATATTTCAAGCACACAAAAATAGTAATTTTATTTATTTTAATTTTATATATATATTACAATAACAAGACAATTTAAAAGTAACTACACAAAATCAAATTCATTTTCAGAGATACTTAAAGAATTTATAAGTAAATGATTCAAAATAACAATTATGCGAAAATATACGAAAATCGTAAATGAAGTAAAAGACTTCAGTAAAATTGGCAAACAAATTAATTTTGTTTATTCTTACGCAACACACACACACACACAGGGAAACAATGTACTCGTAACTTAACACATTTGATGCCGAAATTGTTGCTTTTATTTGTGCTGCAGCTTATGTAACCTTTAGAAATCTATAGAAATGTTTTGGAGCCTTGTTAAAACCACAGTCCATTCAAATTGTCATTTGAACTTAATTCCCAATGCCAGCAAAACCGTAGCAAACATTTTATTATTTGTGTTGCTCTGCTTCTCTGCTTCTCTGCTTCTGTTCTTCGGTTTGTTATGGCCAACAATAATGAAACATGAAATCCAACAAGACGTAGTAGGTGTCGCCTCCAGTTCCCTAAGCCCTCTGGCAATTACAAGCTGGCCCAACAATTTATTTCATTTCATTTCACTTATGTCTAAAAGAGACTTGAGCAACGTTTTTTTTTCATTTAAGTTCTTTAGCCGATCTCATTGAACTCGGAAACTATGGTAGCTGCAGCTAACAAATTTGGTATGTAGGTTTCTATATGCCCCATATAAGTCCAGTTTATTTTAACTATCAAATATACCTTGCGGTTTCTATTATAATCTATGAAAAATAAATGTAAAAAAGATTTTTTAGTTTTGTAGTCACTTCAAATGCATCTACAGGACATCTTTTAGTCGCGCACATTTTGTTGTTATTTCTATATATACTATATATATATATATATATTCTTTTTTTCCTTTTATTTACGCATCAAATTTTATGACAAATACTCGAGCCAAACGGAAAACGGATTATGTGCAATTGGAAATTAAATTAGAGACCAGCAACGCACAAAAGAACTTTGGAAATTCTCCACTCCCCCCCCCCCTCTGACCCCACGCTCAAGCCCTTGCCCGCTTGCTCACTGGGCGGTCTCAAGTGTCTTGAGTTGTATCGTTGTAATTTTGTTGTGATTTTCTGTTGTTGTTGTTGTTGTTGTTGCTGGCCCAATAGGCACAAACACAAACATTTGAATTCCCATTGAGTTGCTTATGGGAGCAGTTACCCCCAGCAAGAAAAGAAAAGAAACGAAGAAAATTACGTCGTAATCGTGTCGAGCAGGCGCTGCTAATGGCTCATCTGCCTCTGCCTCTTCTTCTTCTGCCTCGTCCATATAAAGATGCAGCCCTCAAGTGCAGAAGATGAAGAAGAAGAAGCAGCAGCAGCAGCAGAGTTCTCAGTTTTCCACATGCGTGAGTTACGCTTGTGGCAACCGCAGGCTGTTCCCATTTTCATAGAGCCTACAATTTGGCAGCTCTGGCATCCTTGCCACAATCAACAGTTGCAAAACTCTTTTCGCTGACTTGGACTCGAACGATTGGTCTGCAGCTGGTCTGCTGGTCTGGCAGTCTGTCTGGCAGTCTGACTGGCGGGGTTCGTAAACCTCAACCTATAATTAACTTGGCCAAGCAGACGACACGACCAAAAGGCAACTTGCAACAGGCAACAGGCAACACACACACACGCACACACACACACGCACACACACAGACAACAAACAACAGTCAACAGTCAACGCAGAAATTGCGCAGACATTGGCCAGTTTAAGTACTTGCACATTGTATAAAAAAAACACTGGACTACAAACATTACAGTACAGTAAATACTTGTAGATGGATATTGATTCAAGTGCTGTAACGTAAAGTTCAAGTACATCAGAGCTTAAAGCTTTTATGACTCTATTAAAATCCAGGCATTTAAATGAACAAATTAAATATATACATAGATTAAAACGCTGGAATCTCAGGATCTTTTAGAGCTACACTTACTAAATTTAGTATGTAGCTTTTACTAAACCTAATAAAGCTACTTACACTTTCACATTGTATGAATAAGTACAGTAAATACTTGTATATGGAAATTAGTTCAAGTACTTTCAAAGTGCTGAAAAGTAAAGTTCAAGTACATCAGTTGTAAAAGCTTTTATTGCTTCTATTAAAATGCTGGCATTTGAATAATCATATAAAATATATATATATAAATTCAAAAGTTAAAATCTCAGGATCTTTGAGAGCTACAGTCACTAAGTTTAGTATGTAGCTTTAACTATAACTAATACAACCAAAACTTATGGCTTATTTGGTATAGTTATGAAACAAACCAAGTTACAGCCACAATTGCATGCTGTACCCTGTTGCTTAGTGTTCAAATCGGAGTGTGTATCTTTGGGCAACAACTTGCGACTCCTTTTTCAGCTGGAGATCTATCTGGCCATATGGCGATGAGGTTGACTGACAGGCCACAATGTAATGTTGCTGTTGTTGGTTGCGCTTTCTGTCTGCTTGTCTGCTTGTCTGCTTGCCTCTTCCTCCTCTCTTCTGCCTGCACACCTGCAGCCAACTCTTTGACTCAACTGCGGTTTCAGTTCGTATTTCTCTTCTTCTTCCTCTTTTTTTTTTGTATTCCCTCGAAACACAAATGTTCCACTTCATTTCTCATTGTTCTTACTACCTGTGTCTCTGTCTCTTGCTGCCCTTCTCCTCTTCTTCTTCTTCTTCTTCTCCCACTCCTACTCCCACTCCTTGGCTGACTTCATTGTTATGCTGCTTAATCTATATGTAATTCAAGCCCTCGAGTCCCAAAATGCACAAGATCATGGATCATGCGATCACGGACTTTACTTTAATTTCGTCTGATCTTTTACTTCTTCTGCTTCTTCTTCTGCTTCTCCCTCTGCTTCTTCTAATTTTGTTTTTATTTTGATACGTTTTGTGTTGTTTTTTCTGTTGTATTATTTTTCTTTTTTTGACTTGCCCCCAGAAACTCATTTGCCACAGCGATTGCCAATCGAAGATCGGTTTGAGTAAAGAGTTGGGGGTTGGAAACTTGATACGTAAATCCACTTTTGAGTTTTTGTTGGCCTTTGGCTTTCTACACTTCTACACTTATACACTTTTCACTTGATTGCCTTTGATGGACATCTCTCGACAGGCGAAAGGCGCTGAAAAGTTCAAGATTTCAATAAACCCAAGTGCGCTTCACTGGGTAGCCTTGAAGAGTGGGCGGGGCGGGCCAAGGGGGGCTATCCATAAGAAATTTCAACAGTTTACTCTGTTTCCCTTCTTTTCTCTCAGTAATTTCAGATTTCGTTAATTTTCAATGCTATTATTATGCTTCTCTCTATTACTCTGTTTCTCTTTATAAATTTGTAACTTTTTTCAGTTTTCCTTTATGCGCTATCCTTAAACGTTTCCTTGACACAATGAGCTTTAAGCTTGGCGATTTCATTATAGAAACTATGATTAATAATAATCAAATTATTAGATCAAAGTACTTGCAAAACTTAAAGAATCTTCTGTCCCCCGATACTTAATTTAATTTAACCACAACTCAAAGAAATCAATTTTAAAAAACTCTTGAAAATATTGTATTGAATTGGTGGGGGGGGGGGGGGGTGAGTGAACCCTCAACATATTTTGAATAAATAATTTGGCTGCTTGTCTGCCTCGATTTGGTTGCAAAACACGCGTCTACTTATTGAATCTTGGCTAAGAAGATGATGGAAATGGAGATGGGGCAGATGGAGGAGAGGAAGAGGAACAGGCAGAAGAAGAAGTAGCCGCAGCAGTAGACAATTTTCCAGCAGCATTTTTGCTATTAATATTCATGGAAATGCGACACAAATTTATGCGTCAAACTGTAAAATTAAAGCAATTACAGCAGCAACAAGGTGTGTTGCAGGGTGTTAGGGAGGGGGGGGGAGGGGGTGTTGTTCTTGTTGTTGGTGAATTGGCTAAAGATAATTACAAGAGATTTGCGTGTTAGAAGGCGTCCGATTTGTTGGCCTAAAGGCGTGGCACTTAGCGGCCTCCGAGGCAAGGCTAAACATCTATCTCCCTCTCTCCCTCTCTCTCTCTCTCTCTCTCTTTATCTGCCACAATTTATATGCGTCGCCTGTCGCCGCCGCAGGAGTCGCCATAAGGCAAGAAGAAGAACTACTCAGAGTACAGAGTATCTAAAATGCCCAACTAGCACATATCCTGTTTTTAGTTTCAAGTTTTTTTCGGCTTCTCAACTTAGTTTTAATCTCTTTAAAAACTTTTAGTAACTTTTAATTTATAAAAAAATGTTGACATTTAATTTTTATTGCATACACCTAAAATAAATTAGAGCTTTCAAAAACTAGAGTCATCCAGGAAATTTTAATATTGATTTTTCAACAATTTTATTTATTACAAAAATAAAAATTAAAATAAAAAAATATTTTGCATAGAGAAAATTATTTTAAAATTTTAATTTAAAATAAATAAATAATAGATGCATATTTTAAAAATCTTTAAAAATATACCTGACGGTTTAGTTCGGTGTATTGAAAACTATGAGTACATTAACAATACTGCCAAACTTCACAAATTTTAAAGAAAATAAATAATTTAGAGATACTTTTTCCTACTGCCTATTATAGCCCAATTAAATACACCCTCTTTAGCCCTTTGCAATGGGTATCGCTTATAAAAAGCGATTGTCGCCGTTGGGCATTAAATCAAAAATTCAATAAACATTGAAAAAGTGCGTCAAAATATGTACAAAGTTGATTATTTGAATATGTTTTTGTATCTCTCTGTTGCTTTAGCGATTTGTGTTTTGTGTTTTGTGATTCAAAGCGCGTGCTTTTTATGCGAGTTTCATAGTTTTGAGCTTTCTGTCAGCGCACGAACAAGTTTTCAAACTGGTTGGGCAACTAGCGGGTGAGCGGACTGCTGGCGGGGGGGTGGGGTGGGGTGCAGCTGTAACAACTTCAACGGCAGCTTAAACAAACATGAACTCTGGCGACAGCCAAAGAACGTTAAAAACTCAAGAGCTGGCAAAGCAGCAAAGAAGACAGACAGAAACGAGAAGAACAACAACAGCAACGAAACTGGTTAAAAGTGGAGCTCGTCAAAGAGCGATCGGTTAAACTGAACGAAACTCAAACTTATCTCCAAGCAAAGCAGGCAATATATTGCCATCTCTCTCTGAGACGTTGCCCCTGCTTGAATTTTGATCGTAGTTAATGCTGTTGCTGCCAGCCAACAGTCAACAGCCAACAGTCAACAGCCAACAAGTTAGCCACAACTGGTTTTTCCGTTGCGGCGATTTTCCGCAGCACATCAACAAAAAACCAGCAAAACAAGTTTGAAGAAACGCGAGCAAAACGCGCGCAAAACGCTACGTGTTGCTATGCCTTTAACATGCTGTTAGTTTGGCTTAAGAGCGAGGCAGTGCGAGAGCGCGCGCGTGCTGTTAAGTGCGCAACGTGAGTGTGTTTCGTTAAGTTTGTGGTCTTCGTTAAGCTGTTAACAGCTCTGTTAACGGCTCTCTTAGGCTGCGTTTCACGGCGGCTTAAAAGCAGGCAACACAAATGCTAATAACAGCGAATGTTAACATTAAATTTAGCTGATTTTGCTTAAGTTATAAAACTAAAATATATAATGAAATTTTATATATTAACATTTTAAGACAACAGCAGCAAGTAAACTAAATGCATTTAAATAAACTTAAAAAAACGCCGTTAAATTGCAGTAATAATTTATATATATTATTAATTATTTGTATATTATTTTCAGTTTTGCTGATCGCGCTCTTTTGGCCTGTTGCTGCTTGAAAGCAGCTAAAACAAAAACAAGTTTTCGCTTAAGAGAACGACAAACAGCAGCCAGCTGGCTGGCTGTTAACTGTGCACGAGCACTGTTGCGTTAACAGCACGGCGCTCTTAAGGCGTCGTTAACAGTGCTCGGTTCGTCGTTTCGTTTTCGTTAGCATTCTGCATTCTCTTTTCATTTGCCGCTACGAACGGACGTGTCGCGCTGTCGCTCGCCGTCAAACCCGCTGCAAGCAGCAACAACAATAACAACAGCAATATTTTTGCGTCGCGTCGTCTCGTATCGTAACTCGTATTGTTTACAGTTAGTTCAAAATACAAGAAATCAAGTGTAACAAATAACGAAAAAGCCATAACAACGATTTACAAATTGCAATAACAACAATAACAAATAAGTACTACAAGTGGCTGTGCAAAAGTAAAACAATTAATGAAAGCAAACTAAACGAAGCCAAAGCCAAAAGCAAAAGCAAACAGCAGCCGCTGTCGCAGTTGCAGTCGACGTCGCAGCTGCGTCATCAACGTCGACGCCGGCTTTGGCATCATTAGTTTTACTTGATCTCAACGACGACGATCGAAAGAGCGGCTCTCTTCTTTTACCTGTCAAACAGGTTTCCAGACAACAACAACAACAACACACTTAAGAAGAAGCAGAAAGCCGCGCGCGTCGCTTAAAAACATACCTGTGTGTGTGTGCGTGTGTGTGAGTGTATGTGTGCTTCTTGGAAACCTTTCAAGCGTCGCCTGCATTTCTGATTAACAACAACACCAACAACAAGAGAGCGCAAGCAAAGCAAACGGCCGATTATAACAGTGCGCGCTTTTAACTGTCTGTGCATGTGCGTGTGTATTTGTGTGTGTGTGTGCGTAAAAGTGCAGGCAAAGAAAATGCTTGAGGTTTAAGACCTGGCCAGCAGAAGCAGAAGCAGCGGCAGCAAAAGGAAGGGCCAACAAACCAAAGAAGCAGCAGCAGCAGCAGCAGAAGAAGAAGAAACACGCAACACAGCAACAGTGACGCCATATTGAATTTTGAGTTTTGTGTGTGTTATTTGTTGTTGTTTTGTTTGCCCAACTCTTTTGTTATTTTCGAAAACAAAAAGTACAAATTTTGGCCGCTATGTGGCGCTGCTGTGACGCAGGCTGCTAGTGTTTTGGAGGCGTGGGAGCAGCGCACTAGAACTTTTACCGTAACAATACGCAGTGTGAGCGAGAGAGAGAGAGCAAGATAAATAGCAGAATCTTTTTTGCCACGACAAAACGTCAACTGCAGCAGCGTTAATAAAAACGACAAGATGAGAACAACAACAACAACAAACGCAGCGACTGCGATAACAACACCAACAGAGCAAAGGAGCAGCAGCAGAGGAAAGAGCAGCATCCGCAGCAGCAGCAGAACGCAAAGCTTTTGGAAACTATTTCTGATCGGTAAGTAAACAAAGAGTCAAATGTCTGCTGATAAGAGCGCCTTAAATTGCCAACTAAAGTGTTATACGGCAACAGGCTCATTTCACGCAAGATCAGTTGTATAACAAACAACATTAGATATTTGTGCTAAAGGTCTGATTTGACTTTGAAAAGAGAACGAATGAATAGAAATAAACAACTATGCAGTTAATATTACAGTTGAATATTACAGTGTCTCAATAACTCTTAAAATTGCTTAAAACTTTATCTAGCATTTTGTTAAAGCTTTGATTAATCCATTTAAGTTTTATTACCACAAGAAAATATGAAAATGAAAATCACTTTTCCATTTTCTGTTCTTTCTGTTTTGGTTCTTAATTCAATTTCTCATATCTTTTGCTGCCTTTTCTAAATTCAATTTCTCTTTTCTATCCAAAATTAACTCACTTCAATTGACACATTTCAAAAAAACAAGTATCTTGAAAAATGTTTTCAATTTTTACTTTGCTTATTTGCGTATTTTTCTGCCATTTTTGCACACAAGTTTCTTTTGTTTATGACAGCTTGCATGCAGCATCCCCCCGCACCCCCCCCCCCCACCTTGCTGCTTGCACCTGTTGTTCTGCGTCTTCTTCTTCTCCCTCCTGTTGTTGTTGTTGTAGTCGTCACGTTACGTTACGTTAAGTCAAGTTTTTAGCTGCTGCTTTGACGTTAGCGTTAAGTTTTATTTCATTTTTTTTTTATTTGCTGTCGTCCATTGACAGTTTTTACCGTTGGCTGTAGTCGTTAAGTTCTCTGCTACCTGCCTCCCGCTCTCGCTCCCGCTCTCGCTCCCTCCTCTCTTTCGCACTTTGCGTGTCAACGTACTTTGATCATTTTGGCAGCTTTTTTTGGCTGCTAAACTTTTGTTTGCCACAAAGTTCAAGCTTCAAGCTGCCGTTCAATCGGTCAATCAATCAGTCAGTCAATCAGTCAGTCAATCAACAGCATTTCAATTTGTTTTCTCGTTTAACAAGCAATTCACAAAATGTTTCTTTTGACACACGACTAAATATGCAGCGAGCCCCTTTCCCTTCCCCCTCCCCTCAGCCTACACTTTACTTAGCCCCCGCACATAGTTTGTAGCGTTAAGAACTTTTATTACCAGCCCCCGCCACCCCCGCTCCCTTGCCGTGTGTTTATATTTATGTTTTTTGGTGTGTAATCATTTAATAAATAAAACGTCTTGATTTTAATTGGACCTTTGACACAAACACATACACACACACATGTATATGCGTGTGAGTCGTATCAGACCCACTTCCGTTCCCCCTACCCTCCCCTCGCTCGTAAACTTGTCACCAGTCGTCGAGTCCAAAATCAATGAACTCTCTGCGGAGCCTTGAACGGTAAACGATCTCTGGGGGCATTATTAGATTTGAGATTTGAGATTTGAGTTTGGTGACTTGTGACTTGTGCCAAAGTAAAACTGCCAAACAAATAAAAATTATTATAATATTATCAGGGGGCAAAAGTGATATGTGCGAATATAAAATGCCCTTTTAGAATTTTATATGCGATAACAATATAAAATTCAATTTTTGTATACAATAAATGACAAAATAAATTCCTTTGATCTAAATTATTAAATCCGCCCGATTATAATAAATAATATAATAACTTATAGGATTGCAATTTTATTAAAATTTATTATTTATTTATTTTTGATCTAAATTATTTAATCCGCTTGATTATAATAAATAATATTATAATAACTTATAGGATTGCAATTTTATTAAAATTTATTATTTATTTATTTTTGATCTAAATTATTTAATCCGCCCGATTATAATAAATAATATTAGAATAACTTGCATGATTGCAATTTTATTAAAATTTATTATTTATTTATTTCTTTTGATTCATTATAAAATATTTGTTTTCTGATTATCTTTCTCAAAGCTTTGCACATTTTGTGACTAACTTATAATACCTTGTGTAAAAGCATGATATTATATAGTATCATAGCAACAACAACAACAACAATAGCAAATGATTATCTTGCCTGAAATAATTAAAAATCCATTAGAAGAGCTTTCAATTTTGACCTTTAGTTCTGGCCTGGCCCTTTTGTTCTGGCCATGGCTCTGTCACTGGTATCAATAGTTAATGCTATTAACTGCCTGTAAATATCAATATCAATGCGTGTCCTTGCGCACATTTTATAAATAGTATCCTTCAAACGATTTCTTCTTCAGTTTATCTGCATTTCCCTCTCTTCTCCTCTTCTTCTCTTCTTCTGCTGCTGCTTCTCGTTGTACAATTTTTTTAAGTGTCTTTCAATTTCGTGTTTTCACAGCACGACAGGATACTTAAGAGGCGTCGCCTTTCTTACCCCTCGCTGCCTCTCTCTCTCTCTCTCTCTCACTCCCTCTCTCTCTCTCTCTCTCTCTCTCTCTCTTTCGTTCTTGTATATATTTATTTTCGATTTTATTTCGTTGTCGTCGCTTACGCTTTGTTTTATTTATGCCTCGGTTTTCTTCTTTTTTTCTTGTCTACCTGCTTTTCCCCCCTCCCGTTTAAATGCCGTTTTTCCTTTGAGTTTTCCCACATTCATTTCATTTCCTGCACAGGCACTTTTCTCACTCACTCTCTGCATTTCGCCTCTCTTTGCGCGTGAATTATGATTGTAGCTCGTTTTTCCAAAAAACTATTTTCCCTGTCGTTTTTTTTTGTTCGTTTTCTTTTTTTTTGGAGTGCTGGCGCATCCTTTAGATACATACGCGTGCAGCCTGCAGCGCACGTTTTTCGATCTACCCCCCCCTCCCCCCCCTTCCTCGTAGCTTTGTCGAATAACAGAAAACTGAAAAACTGAAAAACTAAAAAACAGCAACGGCTGCAACTTTGAAATTAAAATAAATTAAACAAATATTTTGTTTGTTGCGAAAATTTACGTGCAAAACACGCAGCGTTGCTGCCACTGCGGAAATGCCACGAAAAACGAGCAGAATTCACTATGAAAATGCAGCAGCTGTGTGGAACGCCCCCCCCCCCCCGCACATACTGACACGCCCCTTTGCCCACCCCGGTTTTAGTTTTTTTTGTTGGTAAATTGAAGTTCTCTGACAATTTGCATTTGAAATAGTAAATCAAAATTGGGTTATGTAAATACAGAATTTATAGTATAAATAGTTATATTATATAATCTTTCTCAAATATACATACATACATAGAAACTATGCAGCGTTTATGATACATACGGGAAAGAGCATATTCATCAATCACAGTCTGAAATTTATTTTAGAGTTGGTTTTATTTATATTTATCTTATTCCTATGCGTAAACTTGAAATATGATGTTAGAGTTTTCTAAAGTGTATAAATATATAATATATCTTTAAAGTACAGATATTGAGAATGCTGCTATCTAACTATATCTACAATCTTTGAGACTTTCGCAATCTTTCAGATCTTATCTTATCTCAAGATATTTGTTCTCTTATGCCAGATTTCAAGACTAGGCACAAATGATATCTCGGCTAGGGTCTATTTAGGGTTAGGTTTATATTATAAATTAGTCAATCTGTTTATGCTATACATAGTTCCACTAATATACCCGCAAATTTCTATATATAGTTTACTTTTGATTTTATCATTTGATTTGCACGAATACAATTTTGTTTTGGTTATTTCCCACCGCCAGATGGCGTCTCTAATGAGGCTCTTTGAAGTTGCTGCTGCTGCTCCCTTCCTTACCCCTTTGCCCCTCGCCTTTCTCTAATCTCCAGTGAGTTGCTGTTGCAACTTTTTTAGACTGATAATACTTTGAGCCAGTGTTTCTCCCCCCCTGTCGCCCCCTGTCTCACTTTAGATTTATTTTTTTTGGCGCTTGGCATATGGAATTTATGTGCCATTTGTATACCGTTATTTGTATCTATGTTTATGCATGCGACACCAGGCACACGTTCCTCTCTTTTTCCATTCCATACCTCTGTGGGAGAATCGCTTGCTTTCAATTCGCTGGCAGCTGTTTAAACAAACGACGCACACAAAAAAAAGGAACGTAAAAAACCAAAGTAAAAAACACGCAACGTGCAATAAGAACACAGACAAAACAACAACAACAAAAACAACAATAATAATTGCAAACTTTTCTTGCACATGAGTTGTATATTCATATATATATATTTACTTGCAAAATAACAGTTTATTCTTGTTGTTGGCCATAAAAATTCAATAACATTTGCTGAGCATAAAATTTGGTCAACTATTGTTGAAATGACCTCGGCATTGGTTTGCAAATTTTTCTTTTCGATTTTTCGGTTTTTTACGCTAAAATACAATTTCTGCATTTGTTGGCAATATTTTGTTGATAAAAACTTTGCATTTCTTCTAGTGACGCCTCTTTTTTTTAGCATGCGTCATTTGTTTGGCTGGAGATTTGAGGCACGTTTGCTTGCCCCCTTTTTGTGACTCACTTCTTTTTGCATTTGCATTTTTCATAATTTTTCACATTTTTTAACGTTTGTGCATATCTTTGTTTAATTGCATATCTAGCACACAATTCTTTAGTTTTTATATATATTATTTTCTTTCTATCTTTTCGATTTCCGCTTGTTTCTTTTTTTTATCGCCATTGCGATTTGCATGCGACGCGCGTTTTTAAACGCCCGCAAAACGCCAGCAAAACGTGCAGGCATTCAGTTTTTGGCCAGCAACTATCATACCCCCTCTCACTGCGCCACTGGTCACACCTTAGCTTTGCTGACTTGACGTTGTACATTTTGATTGAATTGCGTCTGTGAAATGGTTATTGGAATGTTTGAAGTTTTTTTGTTGTTGTACTCTTTTTGTACTCTTTGCTTTGCTCCCGTTTTACGCTTTTGGCTACTGTTTGCCACCTTTTTTTTTATTGTTGCTTGCCCCATTAGCATTTGAGGTGTGCGTGTGGGCGCATTGAAGATACATCTATGTATCTGCAGCTATCTGTAGATATATAAAGCATCAGTTGTGATATATTAGCTCTGCCAATTTGGCAACATTCGTCTTCTGAATGTCTTCTTTTGCTTTACTTTTTTTACTCTTTGCTATTGACCTAAACACAAGACATCACTGGAAAAGTCATCATCGATTCACAGCAGGCGGCTTTTTGATCCTAACGGTTGCTGTTTTGGGGTATCTCGATTTTCTTAGCTATTTTGAGAACTGAGAATTGATTAAGATTCGGTTAAACTATGGACAGGTGGATTGACGATAAGTACCATACGAAAATAAACAATTCTTGGTGTAGGTTATTTATTTTTTTATTTACAATTAAATAAACTAATAAGTTAAATATTAGGAAAAAAGATCTGAACCAAGTTTATAAGATTGAACTCATCTTTTTTAAGTGATTCCAACTCGCCAGTTCTGATCAATTGAGGGTATTACCTAGTCGGCCTTGTCTCAAGCCATAAAACACTTTAATTAAAGTGTATCATTGTCTGCTTCTTGTACAACTTGATTTTTGTTTGATTTTTTACTCGGTTTTTTCTCTCGATTTTTTTCTCGATTTTTTGCTGTTTTTCTGTGCCCCTTTTGGTCAACACTTTCTGCTCTTACGTTTTTTATATCCAAGTTCTTTTTTACCCAGCTTTTTTCACTCTTTTTGGTGCCCACTCCAGTGTAGATATATGTTTGTATATGTATCTAGATATGTATGTAGATATATTGTGGCTCATCGCTTGTCGCTTTTGCGGCTTCTGTTTGCCGTTTTGCAGCTGCTTCTTTGGCTTCGCCCTGGGGATTGGCTTTCTGGTCTGGACTTTGGGGGCTACTTCAGCTGCCGCCGCTGCTGCTGCTTACCTTGCCCCCGCTGAATCCCCGCCAGTTTGCCGCCTCGCCTCTTCTAATTTGTATGCGCAACATGTCAAAATTGTTGTGGTCAATACACTGATTGCTTTTCATGTATCTCCTCAGCAGCAGCAGCTACTCTCTCTCTCTCTCTATCTCTCCCTGTCTCTTTCTTCCTATCTTACAGCTAGATTTTAATGGCAGGCACTGTTCAGTCTTTTGCCTGCGATTGAGATCTAGGCCAATCCTTCAGCCTCTCTTTTAGTCGCACAGGTTCTTTGTTTCTGTTTCTGTTTATGTCTGCAGTCCTTGCTGCAGTGCTGGAAGCGTTTTCCTAGACGGTTCCCTCGACTGCCGTTGGCCATTTTGAGGTTAGCTGTTTTTGGGAGTACTTTGCTTGAGCTTGACATTGATTTGGGACACTGGGGAGGCGATGCGTAAAGATTGCTCCGTTGAGCTGGCGTAGATTTGAGGTATTAACTAAAATTAAAAAAAATTAGCAAGAGTACATAACTTTTTATAAAAAAATTAAAAAAAAATATTTTTAAAACTGCATAAATCTTAATGGTGGAATTAAAGTAGAGGACACATTATGACCAAAATAAGTTCGGGATTGAAAATCCGTTCAGTTTTGGCAAAGTTATGGGAGTTTAAAGTCTGGTCTTGTCTTGTGAAGTTTTACCAAAAGAAAATACCATTTGATTCGTAGAAGGTCGTTTCAACAATTATATTAAAAAGTTTTCTTTTTTATACATTTTTATATTGAAGTTTTCTTTAATATAGTCATACAGCTAAGTGTGAAAAATACTATATTCTTATGCACTTAATTATATAATGCATAAAAAAAAAGTTTATCATGAAACTTTTCTTTTATCCTTGCTAATCCGCTTGCCTTCTTTTCATTTCAATTTATTTACTTAAACAAATTATACTACAAATTGTTATAATAAAGTTTTTTGTGTTTTATATAGCTCAAGTTTCACAAAGAATATAATCAAGTGCATAAAATTCCACTTGCCCAGTCGTTATCTTTTTCGTTTCTTGTTGCTCGTTGAACTTTTCAACCCGGCTACTGATCGTAAACATAATCCATATATATATCATAATTAATTCACATTTCCAGGAATTTCAAAATGAATTTAATGAATTTAACCCTCGACTTGAACTCTCTATTGTGGATGGCAAAAATTAATCAAAAATTGAAAAATTGACTAGACTACGTAGGCTTCTGTTATCTTCCCTGCTAGCCCCCCCCCCCTTCACCCCCCTCATCACTCCCCTGTCTCCCACTGTTTCGCTTATGCTGCTTAAAGTTTTAATTAAACGCATATTGGACTTTAATTTCCACTCATAATTCAAAATGTTGTGTATTTTTGAGTTGAGCGTCCAGGGGGGTAGGGGATTGGGTGGATGCTGTTCATCCGAGTGCAGGGGATGCGTTTTTGCATGCAGACTCGCATTATTCCATGAATAGACTTTTATTGCAATTTTATGCGCTTCAATGAAACTCAATAAAATGAACATTTTGCGCGCTGCATACTGAAAAAGAAAAATGAAAATTAAAAAATCCTATATGTATATATATATAACAAATGGCCAAACAATGCTTGATAGCAACAAAAAAGATTGAACGATGTACGATGAACGATGTACGGCTGCAGGGCCATTCCACAGAAATGATTAAAAAATTAAACACAAAAAAAGGCATAAATTTCACTTTTTTGCACTTAATGTTTTTCTTTGTGTTGTTTTTGCCTTTTTCCCATAAGTTTGGGCAACCAAAAATGACAAAAAAATGGTGTCTGTTAATTTTTACTCGGGCCAAAGTGAAATCAATTACACCAAAAAAATGTTTCGAGTGCACTTTGCCAGCGAAATTTCATAAACCACTTGCTGCTCTGGTTTTGGGGGTGTGAGGGACTTAAGGGGTGGTGTGTGGGGTGTGGCAGCGAGTGCGTTACGGGGGTAGTTTTCTCTCAGTGATTTATTAAGGTATTTCTCATCAATTGATTCCGACTAAATGCGCATTAGCAAACCATAAAAACTGGTAGAGTTTGCTGACTGAGTAGGGGGGGATGAGCTGTGCATGGGTAGCAGGAGGGGTATGCTACCAGAGGGGTTGCGATATGCGACAATCCAAGTGACGACTGTGAATGCAAATGAATTTTACACTTGAGACAAAAACAAATTTCAACTGCTAGCTGAAGCAATTTTCCCGCAGCAGTCAACCCCCCCCCCCCCCACCCTCTCTCCTATATGTGAAACAACCCCAACACCCGTTTTGGACATTTCAACAAATGAAATGGAATGTTTGATTAGAAAAATGTTTTGCATAGCGTAAAATTTTATTTCTCCTCTTGATGGGCGTAACTCAAGAGGGTTGGGGGAAGTTTTGTACCTGGGGGGGTGTTGTTTTGCAACCCTCTTTGTTCGGTTTTGATTTAACACTGCAAAGCACACAAAAACAATGCGTGCCAAAAAGGTTTACAGTTCATTTTGTGTAAAACTTTTTTTTCTTTTTTTTTCATTTCGTTTGCTCAGTGACAGAGACAGACAGTAAGAAGAAGCAAAAGAGTAACATCCAGCTAAATGCACACACACACCCCCGCCCCCCTGCTGCAGTTGCAACCCTCGAGGGGTGCAAAAGTGAATTGATATGCTTGAGAAACCAAGCAAAAGTAACGAAACGACGAAAATGCGGATTGCATTTGTTAAGCGGACGGGGAGGGGGACGGGGTAAGGGAGGGGGTTGCACTGATTTCCTTACGGCAAGGGTTGCGGTACTCTGCTGCCAGGGGCTGTATTTTTTTTGTTGTTGTGCTTTTCACAATTTCTAATTTTTGTTGCCTGCGTTTTAAAAAATCCAAATGCTAAATGCTCATTTTGTTTGGTTTAATGCCAAGGGTTGGGGGGTGGAGTGGGGGTTGTGGGCAGCATAAAGAAATTATGCCAGCAGGGTTGATTGTCTTCCGTCGCCAAGGAAATTAATTGCAGAACAAATTTTTTTAAATTAAAAACTGACAAGTTGGGGGTTGATATATGAGTAATATTATGAATATAGTTTATATAATTTATAGGGCAGATAGGCAAAAAATATTGAAATATGGTACTAACTGAATGTTAAAAATATGTAAGGATATGATATAAGCTCTCTCTTGAATAACTTAATAATCAGGAAATTAAAAAAAAAACTAGGATTAAATGAATACTCGCATATCATAAGGTTTAAATGGAAATTCATGAGAATATGAACTTTGCCTTTAATACTTGCGGCACTTTTTAATAAATTTCAACGCTCATCCTAGCCCTGCCCCTCCCTCCCTCCCGCCACACGTCAGACGTCAGTGCAATACCCCAAAATGTTTGTCTCGCTAATCACCTGTCAAATTTCGAACACGCTGACAAATGATGCTCTGTGTGTGTGTGTGTGTGTGTCTGGGGTTTATCTCTCCTCTCGTTTGGCGGGGTTGTTGCTGCGACTGCAAACTGTAAAAGTAAAGCAAATAAAACGCAATCATTCAATTGACAACTGAGCCGCATCGGGAGCCAAAGCTGGAGCCAAAGCTGAAGTCAAAGCTGAAGGCGCAGCTGGGGGAAAATCAATTTGGCTGCTGGCTGCCTACAAATATATATACACAAAGAAATTCCAACGTTGTCGGCGCCACCAAAAAACCAAACCCCCCACCCAAACCCCACCCGCACCCCTAAACTGCTCCACGAATCACGCAGAACGGCAATGAAAATGTGCTTGTAATAATAACTGAATGGTTAAAGAGTGGGGCTGGCTGTGCAGGGAGGGCGGTAGTTGGGTGGTGGGGGGGTGGGGTGGTGCTTTTTAGGGAGGAAGTGGTTGCTGTGGCGTCTGCTTTTCAAAAGGAAAATTCAAGGACAAACAAACACAAGTCAAACAGTCGTGAGGTTTACGCTTTTGTTGGGCTGTTTGGTGTTGTGTGGTTGCTGTTGCTGCTTCTTCTACTACTTGTTGTTGTTGTTGCTGCTGGAAGCCAAAGCCCCCTAACAAACATTTTGGGCCCGGAAAACTGCTGCCGACTGCTGCTTAGAAGTTTCTGCAGCCTGGCCTGCGGCGCATGTAATTTTCATTACACACTGCCCTAGCCCAACTTGCCCCCGCACAGACCCTAGACCCTAGACCCTGTACACCAAACAAACCCCCCCCCCCCCCCCCCCCCTTACACAAATTCTCCATTTGCAACGACTAACACGCGCTGCGACTGCCAATACGAGGGTCTCCGCTTTCAATATTCAAATAGCTTGGAAATGTCGAGTGTTTTTTTTTTAAATATATGTTAAATTTTTTTTAATACTAAAATTAAATTTCTGTAAATTTAATTTTAAATTAAACATGCAATGTAGCTAAAACTATGTTGTAGATTTTTTTGTTTTTTTTTTTTATATAAATATTTTTTGTGTTTAAAAAACTGTCTGTAGATTGGACAATCATTAAATTGTATGAGAGATGAACCTTTAAAAAAAAAAAATTATTTAAATTTTATAAAATTATTAACTTTTCAAAGTAGTTTAATGACTTTGTTTACTAGTGTGCTTTGCAACTTCTCAAACCCCCCTCGCTGCTGCTTGTGTTTGGATAATATGCTCGACATTTGCCTAAATGTGTTGGGCAATAAATTTTAAAGTCGTTGCCAGCGGCTGCTTAAAGTCTTGACTGCCAAGGCAGCCGTGCCACGCCCAACGCCCCCCCCCCCCTTTTTTTTTGCCCCACTGTTAAGTGTATTAACTGTAAGGCGTTTGCGGCAATAAGTTTAAAAACTTTTCGCGCTTGCGACTTTTGCCTGACTTTGGCAGTCAATGTCGCTTACACACATATAGTATATATGTGTATGTATGTATGTGTGTATACAGGAAGGATACCTTTAGAACGGCAACTACTTTGCGTAATTATGTCAATTGGCATTAGTGGGAGTCGCCGCCCAGCAGCAGCAGCAGCAGCAGCAGTCATCGATATGCGCCTGAATGCCCTTTGATTTCAATCTCTATCCATTTTCCCGTTGCCTTTGACTTTGTGCTTGTGTTGGTATTGGTGTTGGCTTTGGCCTGATATCAATCTGAGCAGCCATCCATCTATTGTATCTATAGTCATTATCTCGCTCGGCCCTGCTTTACCAACACTAACCAGCATAATCCCGCTTTGTCTGCTCTCATATGTCAAGGACCAAGGTCCACCCCAACCCACCCTGCCCCAGCCCCTGCGCCTGCTGTTTGCGTGCTACATGGGCATTCGAAGAGTGCGCTTAATAGTGCCACAAAATCAATGTATTTTAGCGTTTTTTTTCCACGCTCGATTGGCCAAGGGCTGGGAGCGCTGGGATCAACTCTTGAAGAACTTGATTAACACATTCGGAATTGGATTTGCTGCTGTCATTTTGTGAATGTCGTGTGACAAATCATTTCATTAATTTTGCACATACTTAATGGCAAATTAATTAAGCGCTCTTCAAAGCGAATCGCACAGAAAAAGAGAGAGAAAGAGAGATGTAAAAATGTGGCCTGTGTGGCGCCATCTAGTGTGCAAGGTATGCAGCCAATAACTGTAAATGTGCAGCGCAGCATATTAAATATTAATTAATTTCAATTATTATGTTATTTGTGCGGCTGTGTGCTCTAGCATCATAATAAAAATGACATTATAAATTTGATAAATGAAATGCGTTTTAATTAATTTTACACAGGTTTAAATCTATCATTGTTGTTGTTGTGTTGCTGCTGCAGTTTTGTTTGTCATGTTTACATGAATATTTGATAAAGCATATAAATTTCAATCGCCAGCCCCCCAACTGATTGCCTTTAAATGCCAACAATAAGCATATTCATTTATTTATTTATGCCAGACAAAAGTGCAAAAAACACTATATACATACATACATACAGACATACATACATATAGAAATATATACGGACGAAGGAAGGATATCAACTTCGGAGGCATTCAACAATAGCTTAGCATTAAATGACAATTTTTGACCTTTTGTTGATTATTTATTTAGCATTTATTATGGCTTTTTGGCAAGTTTTCAATTCTCTATTAAAGTCACATTTAATCGTAGATTTTCTCTTGCTATCTAACTGTGTATCTTGAAAATTGTTTAACAAATTTGTATTTATCAAAAACTATTGCTCATTTGTAATTTATATATATATTTAAATTCTGCATTAAATAGTAAACTGAACTGAACTGAACTGAATTAATTAGTGCAAACTGCCCAAAATGTTGGCTTGAAACTGCCAAAAAAAAAAGTTAAATAACTTCAACTTGATTACTTTGTGCTCAACAGAGCTTGTAAATGCTACCATATATATATATATATATATATATATGTATATATATTATATAGCACCCATCGGAAGTATTTCGCCACTTCATAGCTGAAGATACTTTTGTGTGTGTGTGTGTTTTTTTATATCGCATAACAAATCGTAAAAAAATATTGCACTACATTGCTAATTAATTCATTGTCCAAATATTTTTACACTCATAATTTCTTCAATTTGACGAATTTATTTCATTTTCACTTCTTTTTCGCGTTTCGCTGTGAGTGCTGCCAATTTGCAGTGTGAATTTGTTGCACGCATTTTACGCGGCCAGCAATAATAAAATCTATATAAAAAAAAGTATATAAACAATAACAACAAAAACAACAATAAGGCATAGTTAAAATAGCTGCCAGCTGCTGCGTTCTTCTTTTTTATTGTTTACAGCAATACTAAAAAATTGTTATTTGCTTTTGTTTTTTTTTTTTAGTTTCTTTATGGCACATGGAAATTGAAATATTTTGTATGTAAATATTTGTGTGCGAGGGGAGAGCGGGGGCATCAGAGGTGGAGAGAGAGAGAGAGACGTGTGCCTACAGTTGAGTGATGAGCTGTCTCTTTCTAACTGGCATGCTGTCTCGATGTCGCTTGTCAAGTGCCGCACCTGCTGTTTAATTATCATGTGGCAACATTTGAGGTGCTCCACTTAAGTGTCACTCTGTGTTATTTGTCTTGTTGTTGCTGTTGTTGTTGCTGCTCACCTTTTTATGCGCTTCATTTGCGGCTAGTTACAAATTTCAAATGAACTCCAGCGCTTGCCCAACTGCGATAGTCAGCTGCAAGTTGCCGGAGAAAGCCGCAAGACAACAACAACAACAACAGCAACAGTAAACACAACATACTTATACAACTGAAATTGGAAATTGGGTTTATTGCCCAACACCACAGAGAACTTTGTTTGTTGCAGCTGCCACCGGCAGAGGCAGATACAGAGGCAGAGGCAAAGGCGGCGGCAAAGGTGCACAAACAAGCGACTCGAGCAGTTGCATTTTTCTCACCTGCGCACAGCATGGAGAATGCATTTTGTAGAAACTCGGAACAAACTGAAATTGAACAGCTGCTGGAGAAATTCAACTCTTTGATCATTTCTAAGCAGATTTCTGTCTAAATCGGTTTACTTATTGCTGATTTATCTAAGGCAACGTTTCTGATTTCCAAAGAAATATTTTATCTATCAACTTCTTGAAATGCTTGAAAAATTAAATAAATATACCTCTTAAGATGGGATTTTAATTTCAAAAACATTTTAATAGTCTATAATATTGCAATCTTTACCTAAACTAAACTAATATTATTTTAAGATTAAGCTATTATTTTTTTAAAATTTATTTCGTCAAATGTTAATTAAGAACTCAAGTATATTGAACTTATAGCGCCCATTAATTACAGTATTCATTAACTTCTTGAGCAAGATCAACTTCAAAGTGCCGCAGTTTTTCTTTTCGCAGTTTTTCTTTACATTTTCCACTTACTTGCTGCCCCCTCCCACCCCCCCCCCCTCGCCTTTCCCCCTTCCCAGTTTGCCACAGACAATTTAATTTCAATGTCGTCCGCGCACAATTTAAAGAAATGAGGCAACTAAAGTGGGCCGTGGGGGCATGCGGGTGTTGCAGGGGAGGGGTGGGGGTAGCTAGAAGACATCAGCGAAAAGCCGGGGCAAAATAAATAGTTTTGTTGTGACACTCATAAGTCGACGTGGCGCTGATGACGACTGTCGCCTGGCGGCGTCTCCTTCAACGCTTCGCTGGCGATTCTTCTTCTCTGCCTCTGCCTCTTCCTCTTTCTTCCCTCCCTGCTCCCCGCCCGCCCCCGGCCCTGTTCGTCTTGCATGCATTTGACAAGTGGATTTTGGATCAAGCATGGCAAACTGCATGGCGGAGGGAGGGAGGGCAGGGGCAGGGGCAGGGGCAGTGGAGCAGAGTTGCCCAAGTGTTGGGCAGCTGTTTTGCGGTTTCGCCTGTGTGTGTGTGTGTGTGTGTGGAGGCGAGGGCGTTGCTTGTGGGCGTGGCTGTGGCCAATGGACGCAACAAGTTGCAGCTTTACTATTTCTGTTTGCCTTCCTTTTGTGTGGGCGGGTGGGTGAAGGGGGCAGGGTGAGGTTGCTAATGAGTTATTAAGTGTCGCGACAGCAGGAGGGTTAAATGTGGCGCACAGTTGGGTTAAGCTGCCCCCCAATCGTCAAGTTCTTGTTGTTGTTCTTGTTGTTGTTTGCGTTGGGTGTGCGATAAACTGGCAAACAATTTACTCGCGCATTCTTTTTGTATTCTTCTTGTTTTTATTTTTATTTATATTTATATTTTTCATTTATTTATGCCATTCTTTTGCACGGTTTTAAATCCAGCGCAAGTCACGTAGCGCGTAGTCAACGCTTTGCGCAGATGATTGCAGCAGCAACAGCAGCAGCAGCAGCAGAAAAATGTTGCAAGCGCACTCAGCAAATGTTGCAGGCCCACAGAAAGAGACAGAGATAGTCAGATAGAGAGAGAGAAAGAGCGAGAGCCCACGCAACATCAACAACAACTCAAACAATATTTGTTTTAAATGTGCCGAATCAGTAGAGTTGTGGGAAGTTAAACATTTAAAAGTTTGCTCGAAGTGGACCTTTAAATTTAAATATAATAAATTATGAATAGATTAAAAAAACAACGTTAGTTGTTGTTCTGCTTTCACTACTATCTATACTACTACTATATCAGAATCTGCATTTATTGCTTAAATTTTTAAAAATATTAAAGAAACTTGAAAAGCAACCCTAGATGGTAAATTTATTATTTTTAAATGTGGGAAGTTAAACTTTTAGTTTATTTTAATAAATTAATCGAAGTGCTCCTCAAAGTTACATAATTTCATTAAATTACTCATGAGAAGATTCGATTTTCATTTCATTCTAATATTCATTGCTGATATATTTCAAAGATTTTGAAATGCCTGAAAGAAACTTGAAAAGACAAACGATCAGAAAATTGTTTTTATTAGATATAGAAAAAACAAATCTTGAGATATTACAAACTGAATATAACTCATAACAAGCAAGCTCTGCATAGGCTGCCTTGCAACAAGTGCCTCAAAATGCCAAAAGTCAAGGTGAAGAAAGTGAAGAAAGTGAAACCCACAGCCAGATAATTACAAAACTGACGAAGCAGTCTGCTCCCAGAGCAGGAAAACTCAACAACTTTTAAGTGGCAGACAATTTTCTTTGGAAAACCAAAATGAAAAAAATAAATTAAAAGTAAAATACAAATAAAAATAAAAAGGAGGCAGATTGCGTCAAGGGAATAGCCTACAGTAGAGTGTGCCATTAGTCGATGTCGCCATGTTGGACACCCTGCACACCCCCCCACCCCTTCCCCCCTTCCCCCCTTCACACAGTTTTTGTATATTAGCTGAGGGATGCAGCCGCAGCAGCGAAATTGACAAGCGCAACATTGAAATTGCTACAATGACAAACTGTGGTGACTATATAAGGAGGAGGAGATGAGGCAGTGGGAAGGAGCAGCAGGGGGAAGGGGAGAACTGAAGCGGGTCACAGGGGCTTGCTGCAGCTGATGCACTGCCACTTGACAGAGACGAATGCGGATGAGCCAAGTGAGCGGGAGTGCGGGAGAGGGGGCAGTGTTGGAGAGGGGGCGTGTGGCGGTGGGGGGCAACTGCTGCACGTGCGTCTGCCGACAGACATTTAAATATAAAACGAAGATTGTTGCAGATGTTGCTGCTGTTGCAACGTCCGGGCTTGCCAATGAAAAATCTACACAGCAAGTGGGGTGATAGTGGGGGGGTGAGGGGTATGGCAGTAGTAGGTGGCTGCATGTTTAATTAATGCAAAGTAAATAAGAAGCAGGCAAACAGTCAGGAACAGCAACAGAAACGCAGCAGCCAACGAAATTGATTGAGGAATGTGCCGCAAAGCGGGTGGCACTTGCAACATGAAGATGGAGCGGGGTGGCAGGAGGAGGTTGCTTGCTTGCATTGTTGCTGCAGCAGCAGCTTCAAGTTGCCGTTCAGTCACAGGCTATTTATAAGCTCTCTCTCTCTCTCGCCCCTGTTTGTTGAGTTTGTTGAGTTGCACAGTTGTTGTTGTTGTTGTTGCCTCCACGTTTTTTGATTGGCAAAATTGCTGGTAAATTGCTTTTTTGTGTATAGGTGAGGCTGTGGGTGGGGGTGTGCGGGGGTGCTGGTGGTGCTACCATGTTAAGAACAAAGAATTTAAAGTAGAAAAACGGAAATTGTTGAAATTTTTAAGCCCAACTGCGTATGTGTATGCGTGTATGTGTGTGTGTGTGTGAAAAATAAAACAACACGTGACCAAGACTATTTACTAAGACTTTTTCAGCTATCAATTAAAAACTGCAAATATCTAAAAGATTCAATAAAATTTTCAAATTGAATTGTTTATTTTTTTTCAAATCATAAAACTTGAATTGATTGTTTAATTGTTTTGTATTTTCTATCAATAAAAAAAAACAAATTTAATCAATTTATTTTTTAATCAATTGACAGATCTTATTCAATCAAAAATAAATACAAATCAAATTTTATTTTCATCGCAATATTTTGAAATCGATGCCATAATAATGTTTCATTAGGAAATATTGATGGATGGTTCATTTGTTTCCTCAATTTAAGCGCTATTAATTGCTTCCCCATAGCAATTAACTAATGATAATATATTGCATTATATTTTCTCTAATATATCAATTAATTACTAAACATTTCTTTTCACATTTCTTTCTCATTTTAGGTAAGTCCCATGATATCAAAAAACCTTTCACTGACTCTGCCCCAAAGTAAGTTGATCCGTTTTTCACTCGAGTTATTTATTTTTTAATTACTAATGAAACACCCGAAATAAAAGCCAAAACTTAGTGCAGGCTCGAGGCTTATGTAATCATAATATTAACTTGAAGTTTGTGACAATTTTCTCAGATTTATGGCCATGAAAGTAAAATAGAAAGTGCATGGCAACTGCAAAAGGCCAACTAAATGTGGCCAACATCAAAAACAGCTTAAAGTAACAACTAAACAAACTTTAACAATTACAACAACAACAAAAATAGCAAACTTTAAAAAGTGAGAAAGTGAAAATCGCTGCTTGTGGAAGTCGCTAAGCAGCAGCTGCTCCAAATGTAATTGTAATTGGCTAAAATCCTAATCAACTGTAAACATGAGATGCTTTGCTGGTGCCGCCAGCAGGCAGGGGGACGCAGGGGCGGGCAGTGGGGAGTTGCGGAAGGGGCTTCTTGAGTGTTGCGCTGTCTGACAAATCTCATTATACTGCTGTGTGTATAACTTTTGTGTACTCTTGCTTAGGGTATCTGAAATTTATAAGCAAATGTGTTACAAATTAAGGAAAACGGTCGTCTTTATACAGTCCTTTCGGGTTTAAAATGATCTCAGATTTTAAAAATACTCTTTTAATATTTGCTGATTAGATTGTATAACAATATTATATAGCTACCATAGAAACTATCGGTCGAAAGATTAGTTTATGTAAGAACAATCTTTTTTCATTTAAAGTAATCTGGCTTAAACTCACCTAACAAAAGTTGTATTTTGAAATGAATTTAACATATTATAAACCAATATTTACTTGCTGTATGAAAAAGCCAGTTTTTATAGTTTTTTTATTTATTTAAAAATTCACTTATACGCTAAATGCCTGCTAGGGTATTGAAACTTCGGCAGTCCGTCGACAACTTTTTGTCTTTGCTGTTTTTTTTTTTTTTACTTTTTTGTATCAAACTCGGCAACTCATCGAGAAAAGCTCATTTCATTCATGACAAACGAATGAGCTGCTTGCCAAACACACACACACATACACACACACACACACAACCCCTACGCTTCTCGTGCCCCATCCACCCCACCTCTCTTTTTCACAGCTTGTATTTCGAAATTGAAACACAGCGCGAGTTGTGCACACACACACAGATACAAGCCAACACACACAAGCACAGTGGCTGTCATTGATAGCTCAAGCTGGCAAGCTCCTCTCTCCCCCGCTCCCGCTGCAGCTGCCCCACACTCCTTTCACTCCGCTAAAATCAATGATGCGCAATAATTAGCGCAGCGTTTGTCCGGTTTCAGCTCTCACAGCTATCCCGTTTGCATCTCTCAACCAGCAGCAGCAGCAGCAGCAGCAGCCAGTAAACAGTTATCATCTGTATGCCTGTCCCTCTGTCTGTCCCTCTGTCCGTCCGTTTGTCCACTTGCTGCATTCCGCACTTTGACGTCTTTCAAATCAAAAGCAGACGCCGCATGCAACCGACGCACTCCCCACACCACACCACAACACACACCACCCCTCACTTCCACTTCCAACCCCCATCCCCACCCATTTGCTTTGCCCCTTTCTATATTGAGCATTTTGCCAGTATTCCTATTGCCAAAGCAGCACGCTGAACTTTTGCCATTAAGTGCTCCAGTTCCGCAGGCAACCAACAGCATGATACCGAGTCCCGTTCGTGCCATCCCCCACCCACCTCCCTCACACGCTCACTCCGGATTTCTCGTCACTTGGGTAACCTAATCGCGGCTGCCGGTCAGCCAGGCATATTCAATTTGCATGTTTTGACGCAAGTTCAGGACCCTGCTGTGCAGCTGGATATGCTTATGATAACTAGTTCCATGGAACTAGTTTCAATTATGATAAGCAAACTGAGCGAAAGTACTGTAATATTGAATCATGTTTAAGATTTGACTTTGTCATTTTTAATATTTAGAATATAAATTTTAGATATTGAATTGAAATCCTTTAGATACATTTGTTTTCTCGAGGAACTTGAACATGAATCAGCCAAAGAAAACTAGTTCAGTTTGCTGGTACAATTTTAATTATTTTTCAAATATACAATTTGCCACAAATCTAATCAACAATAATTGCCTGAAAACTATACAAAAATTGTCAAACTAGTTTTGTTTGTTTTGTTTGACACTGCGAACTAGTTCCAAATTTCAATTTGATTTCAATGCGCAACGTTCGCCGTTATAAAGTCGCGCATAAACAATTGGCCAGTGGCTGGCCAGCAACAACAACAACATGCAACGTGCAACGTTCCTCCCACCCCTTACCCCCTCTTTCGGTCCACAAATGCGCAGGCAATAAAATGGCTCATCTGTTGGCCATCGTTTTGGGGCTGTCTGTTTGCTCTGTTTGCCGTCCGCTGTTGCATGTTTGCCAAATGCCAAGCATCATCATAATAATTATGGAAAAATAGTCCTTGTCAACGCACACACACACACACACTCTCACACACACACATATATGTTGCTGTCGCTGCAAATTTGCGGCTATTTTCGCCGTGGCACAAAATGGCGCCCGCGTTCAAGCCAGAAGGATCTCTGGCCAGGATACACAACCGCAATTTCATACAGCAATTTTACAGCGAACAGCAGCGACAGCAGCAGCAGCAGCAGCGAAGGCGGCTGCCACGCCCCACTCATAAATGCATTTTTGGAATGCGTGTCGCGTTTTTCAATGGGCGCCTGCCAATTTGCCAGCAAATATTTGTTGTTGTTGTTGCTGTTGTTGTTGTTGTTGTTGTTGTTGCTGGTTGCGACAACAAACAAACAAATGTCAGTTGCAGCAATGGTGTCGTCATATATATATCTGCAGGGGCTGGGTGTAGTTTGGGGGGGGGGGGGGGGTGGAGTGTGGCCTGCACTTTTGATGAGCTTTTGCAATATTGTTGTTGCTGGGGGAGTGAGTTTTTTTTCTGCATGGTGGGGGGGAGTGGAATATTGCAAATGTTGCATGTCACTTTTGCCACACACACATAAACTCGATAATTTACTGTTTTTGGTAGCGCCCCTCGAGGCGAGTCTTTTGTTAAAAATTCACAAAATGCACGCACTGTATACAGTAATAACCCAACACCAACCAAACCATACCCTTCCCCCCCCCAGCAATCGCTTTGCCCCGCTGTCCCAATGCCCCGCCTTTTGCCAATGCATTTCAATTTATGTTTTCATTTTTAATACCCTAGCAGAGGGTATTTTTATTTTGTAATGAAATAAGTAACGCATTGAAGTTATTTATAGTGTTGATCAGCATAAATTACTATTGGACTACTATATCTTCTGGATAAAATTGTTCAACAAAATCTAGTCTTTATTATTTATACATTTTTTGGAAATTTTCATTAAGTTAAGATACGAGCAGTTTGTCTGCTAGAGTATATAATCTGCGGCATCTTTTGAAAATACTTTTAATTTTTTTTTTGACTTGTTTCAAATTGTTTGTTTTGTTTCTATACTTTTTTTTTGTGTTGGGGTGCGCTGCATTTGCTGCACTTTTCAACTGCAACTTTTCGTTTAATGCATATGCAAATTTTGTTGTCAAAGTTGTTTGTTTGTTTGTTGCTGTTGCTTGTTGCTTGCTGTTGTTGTTGTTGCTGCCATGGATTAACATTAGAAAATGCTTTTAAAATGTTTTCGCTGCATCACTTTTCTCACACCACAAAATGGAAAATCTGTTGATTGTTGTTGTCGTTGTTGTTGTTGCTGTTGTTGCTGTTGCTTCTGCAGTTGTTGTTGCTGTTGCTGTTTTTGTCGTCTCACATGCTTGTTGCTGCTTCCTCTTCTTGTGTGTACAAATGTCATTAGGCACAAAGCAGACGAACGACGATGAACTTGCCACACACACACACACACTACACACACAAACACACACATTTTCATGGGAGACACATGATGAGAATTTCGTCGTTTCCTACGACTACAACTCCGTTTGCTATTCTCAAACCAAAATTTCTCTGGCCATGGCAACTGCATTATGTGCATTGGAGTGTATGTGTGTGTGTGTGTGCGTGTGTGTGTGAATCGCATAACTGCCAACAGTTTGACACACAAACACAATTACAATGATAACAACAACAACAACAACAACAACAAGAACAAGAAGCACTCGAGGGAAACCCGTTTAGAAGCATTTGTAGATCCATGCGAAAATTGAGTTTTTGAGTTTGTCAGTTTGCAACTTGCAACTTGCAACCGACGCACAAAAATCAACAATAAGTGACAACAGCAGCTGCAGCAACAAAAACAGCAATCAAATCGACTTTGATAATGTCTCCAAAACTGAACAGTTTACTGCTTACAACTTGGCTTTTTTTCGGCAGCTATTATTATTTTCTTTTTCTACAGTTATTTGCTGGATGAAATTACGCTCGTATTTCATAGGAATGTAACAATAAACGTAACTATCATCCCAAGGAATTGAAAATCAAAAAAATACATAGATGAAATCTTAAAAAAATAGTAGAAAAATACCTGTAAATTATATAGTAACTTTTCTGAGACATAAAATCATATTATTACAAATAGTAAAAACATTTTGATAATAACTTAAAGCTGATGAGTTTATCAGCTTTTCAGTAGAGAAGTACAAGTTGCGTTAAGACTTTTTGAGCAGTTTTGAGACTTTTCTCAACTGCATGCTGCAAAACTTGTGTTAATAATCTAGAGAGCACACACTCGCACACATACTACCATACAAATTCTTGAGCATTGAATTGGCAAACTCAAAGTGTTCAAGTTGTGCCATATTTTTTGGTGTGGCCTGCTTTTAAATATGCATCTTGCCGTCTCTGGTCTTTGATGGCTTAGTCAGACAAATTTCATCAAGTTTTTATATACTGTGTTAGCAGCATTTACACCTGGCCATTATGATAATACGAGTTTCGGGCCAAGCAAACAGTTCCGTCTTTTGATGAATCATACATATGAAATTACTGTCAAATGTGAGAAGTTTTAACAGCGCTCTGTTAATGTGGAGCTGCTACTGTTAAGGTCGCACTGTTAATGAGTCACCTTTGACGAAATCTTGAGAATTTCACCTGCTCCCAAAAAAGATGAAAAAAAAAAACAAAATAGTTTCCAAGTTGATTCATTTCATTTATTCATTTTAATTTTATTAGCAACCAACCTGCACATTTCTCTTCTTTATGCCTGCCTTTTGCTACTCATTTTGTCGTTGTCTACTTTTTTAATTAAAAAACTAAAATTGGCAACTGAAATTTAATGTGGAAAAGCAGCTGCTTGAGTTACAGATATACTACATACATACATACACACATACATACATATATACAAAAGTTGCTACCTGTGAGATGGCTGATAAAAAGGCGGCCAAAAAGGAAACCATGTCAAGTCATAAGAAATATTGCACTGTGGGCGGGGTGGTAGGGATAGTGTAAGCAGGCAATGGGCGTGGCACCTGGAGTGCTGAGAAAGAAAAGTTTGCATAAAAAGAAACGGGAACGGGAAATGGAAATGGGTATGGGGTATTGGGTACTGCCAACTGGGAACTGGGAACGTGTGGCAGATAAAAGTTACTCAGTATCTCTACGTGTGCGTGTGTGTGTGTGTGTGTCTGTGTGTGCGGAAAGTGCATAAAAATATTAAAACAAAAACGCAACGAGCTAAAAAGAGGTGCATCTGCTGTGCAAGACAAATGCGTGAAAATACTGGCAGAAATATGACAACACTTAAAGTTGAACGACTTTCAGTTACCATATGAAAAGTTACACAAACTTGACTGAAAATACACAAAGTATATAAATGCATAACAAAGAAAGAGTAAAAGAGTTAAGATCTTTTAATCCTATGCTCTTTTTATCACATTCTTCTAGTATTATATTAATTTTCATGTGAGAACTTATAAGATTTAAAATACTGATAGCTAAAACTACTGCTCGACAAAAATATACTAAATTAACAGAATACAGTTCTCAATTTGATAGTTAGATTTTAATCAAATTTCTTTACTTTACATTCGCTTAAAAGTATGTTTACATTTATGGCAGCTTCATTTCCCTGCCTTTCATCATTTGCAAATGTATCTTAATTAATTACATATACCTATGGTCCAAATAATAAGTATACTACCATAACTTGTAAATTTCGATGTTTTTTTGCCTATCTCTTTTGTGCGACATTCTTAAACGTTCACTGCCACAGTTTGCAGTTGGAAATGTGTATCGCTTGGCAGCTGCTATGAAAATCTCTGCCACGCCTACTTAAGCACTCACACACACACACACACACACACAGACATACTCACTCACTCACGCACACTTGGTCATAGTATTTAAAGTTTAAACCCTTTGTGGGTGCTACAGGGTATATAAAGCACAGACAGTAAGCAACCAGCAAAGTGCCAACTGCAATTTGCACATGCAAACATCAGTTGCTGCAGTTTCGTAGAGGCGTGGCACTTACACATCCACGCACTTACACACACACACACACACACAAAGAGAGAGAGCCCATGAAATTAACTCGACTGAAGTTGCGTTAGCAGCTGATGACAGTTGAGGACACAGTGCAAAGGACGAAACGAAACTGAAAACCGTTGGAGTCTGGACAAATGCACCGCAGGAGGTGCCGACTGAATGAAGTAAGCCCCCCGCCGCAACCGCTTTAAAAAGGATTTTCGGCATTTTCATTTGTAAATGGACACCAAAAATACGAGTGCAATAAAAATAATTAAATGGCGTTAAAACTGCGGCTAAAAGCAAAGGACAACAAAACGCTGTCTCGCTAATGACACAGGAGCGACGCAGGGCATGGGATGAAGGAGTAGCAAACTAGGAAGGTGGACAGCTGCAGGATGTGGGCTGTGGCTCCCCGCGTAGGCGACTGCGTTGACACTTTAATAATTTGCACGCGGCGGTGGCGTTTTAATTATTAAATGTAAACGCCTCCACGGCGAAGGATGCGCCACGCAGGACGACGTGGTAGTCGCAGTCAAGGCAAGGCAAGGCAAGGCAGGATGCGCCTGGGAAGCGGACGCGCCACGCGTGGAAATTGCGGAGAGCCTGCGGCTGCTTTGTGTCCGGGCGTCCTGCCTGCGAAGCTGCCTGCGAAGCTGCCTGCAAAGGATGCGCAAAATTAGAGCAACGCTTTGCTAGTGAGACGAGACGCAGGTGCAAGGAGCAAAAGGAGCGGGCAATTTCTGGGGAGTTGAGGGGGAGTCAAACTCTGGCCGCTGGCTTGTTTGCCAAGGACTAACCAGGAAATATTTAGAGCACAAATGCAAAGCGAAAGCGTGCAAGAGGAAAACGCAAAAGGAAAAGAGGACCAGAACCAGGACCAGCAGCCGGATAGGACGACAAAATCAACGCAAATGAAGCGCAAGGATTTCCAGGGATTTCCGTGCATGTGTGTGTGTGTGTGTGTGTTGGTCAGGACTTGAGGGTGCGAAAATGCAAAGATAAACACTTGACTTAAGCGACACCTTTGCACAACTTGCACGCCAGGGGGCGCCACGCACAAGTTTATAAATAAGGCAAGCAAGGAGACGAATAGGAGCGGAGAGGAAGATAAAAATAAAATGCGCCTGCCTCATTGTTTTCCCATTTGTAATCAATAACTGAGAAACTCAGGTAGCGCCACAGTTGGGCCGCTAGATTTTTTAACTTATTTTCTTCTTTTCCCTCGACTGCATAAATTATAATTATGTAGCGTAATTAGCATAACTTTTTCGTAGCGAGGACAGTTCTTGAGCTACTTTTGGGAGCCTATCAAATGCCTATCAGCATTTGCATAATTCCATACAAATCCCATTAGAACTAAAGTCCATGCCAGAAATAAACGACGAAATAAATAAAAAAAACCTAAATATGACTGACTAATTAACTTTAAGCAGCTTTTTTATTTAGGGTCTCGCTGGCCTTTAATGATCATCGATCGATCGCTACGGTCTTCAATAATAATAATAATAATCATAGCACCTGCTCACAGTCTCTGTCTCTTCCTCTTCTTTTTATTATCATTTTTTTTTTGTATTTTATTTTGTGTCTATACATAAAAAATATTTCAACTGGCTTTGTCTTCGATTTCATAATCACTTAAAATACAAAAACCGGTGCGTTGCCCCAAGCAACAATAACATCATCTCCATATGAATGCGCCACACATTTCTATATGTCATATCGTATCGCATTCCATTTGTCTCTCTGTCCGTCTGTCTGTTTGTCTGTCTGTCATAAAAATTGTTACAAGACACGAAACTCACGCAGCAAATCGATGGATTGCGAGAGCAGGGCTGGGGGAAATTGCTTCCAGAGGATATTGGGACTTGAGATGATATTTTGGGTTAGCATCGGTGTCTGGCAGGTTGATTGCTTGGCTTTAGCAAAACATTTTTTTTTTCGTTTCGCTTTTTTTTTGTGGTTGCCATCGAAATTGGTTAGGAAATTTGACAAGCGGACAGCGAACAAACGACTTTGATTAAAAAAACAAGTAAACAGAAAATACAAAAAAAAATATATATATATATACATATATATAAACTCAAACAATTAGCGAAATTGGAGTAGTTGCGGCAAAGTCTGCGGCTGGGCCTTTGACTACCTTCATCAGCTGTCAATCGTAAAAAAGAAAAAAAACAATTTTTTGTTAAATGCTTCAAATAATACTGCCGATAGATGGCGTGTTATGGTTTTTTTTTGCCTCCGCCGGAATACGTATTTTGTGTGCTTTAAACTCAAATCTTTAAAGATATCTGCGGCATATTTTGTTGTAGACAATCCTCATAATTAGTTGCTGCATTAAGCTGCTCTCGTTTTCTATAGTTGATTACTTTCAATTCACTTTGACTAAAAAGTTGCTAACTTTCTTAAACAATTTGCTTTATATTTTCCAAAACAGTCATATCTATTACTTGAATTTTTTCTTACGTTTCCTTGCATCTGTTTTACCGTTTCTGCTTCGTTCTTCTTTGCCTAATTTAATACCCTTTTTGAGCTCTCATCGCCTTTTTTCCCCCCAAAGAGTCTTCACTGTGGCATTCTTTAACTTGAGTTTCAATTACTGCCACTTTTCTTTGTTTTTTTATTTTTTTATTGTTGTTGCTGTTTCTTTAGCTGCCGTATTTTGTTGATTTGTTTTTTGTTATTTTTCTATAAGAAATCTTTTTTTGATGCTGGTCTTTTGTTTTTACGTTTCTTTACATTTCTAATTTGATTTCGAAAGGTTATCACAGGAACCCATCTCTTTCTGGCCCATATCTCTGGGGCAATATGTATATTTGCTTTTTCTCGCTGCAGTTCTCTCTCTCAGTCTCTCTGTCTCCCTCAGTCTCCCTCTCTGTCGTTGCTTTGTTGTAGGTGTGATGCTGTTTGTTGTTGTTTCGTTTGTTGTTACTGCTTTCTGTGGCTATCAAAAGAACTATGCAAATGACTTTATCGCTGCTGCCCCGCTTGCCGCACCTCTCCGCTCCTCTCCCCTCTCTCCCTCTCACAGGTTTATAGACGAGCAACAACAACAACAATAATATCTAGAAGACGAAAAAATGGCCGTCGCTTTGGCTTTGTTTACCTGTCTTCCACCTACCACATGCCGCACTGCCTCTTGCACCCCCCCGCTCCTCGCTCCGCTCCCAACCTTATTTATGTTTGCTCGCATCATCTTCTCTGTTGGCATTTCGTTGACCTAAAAAACGTTCAACAGCCGCTAACCAAAAAAAAGCAACAGCAGCCAAGCTAACAAAATGCCAGCAGATGCCATAAATTGTTGTTGTTGCTGTTGTTGTTGTTGTTGCCGGCGTTTAAGCAGCTTGTTGCAGTTGCTGTTGTCAATGCTGTTGCAGTTGCATTTAGCGACAGCAGCTTTCTTACCTGTATGCAGCTGCTGCTGCTAAAGGCATTTAAAGTGTAGCGTCTTCTTTTTCTTTTTTTTTATTCGGCATACTTGAGTTTTTTCTTGAGACGGATTCTGCCTGCAACTCAACTCAACCTTCAATCTCAGCGCCGTCAAACAGATCCACGAGAGTGTAATTAAGTTTCGTGCAAAACATCTGCCGTTTATATATACATATATACATACATACAGATATACACGTTTTTTTTCTTGTTGCCTCTTTTGCTCTGCTTCTGCTTTTGCTTCCTTTCCTGGTTGCCGCCGCATCTTTTCTTTTTTTTTTTTTTTTTTTTTGCCATTGCTGCCACAGCTTTAAGTGGTTTCTTTTATATTATTTTTTTTATATATTTATTTCGCGGCACGCCCTTCCAGGAACCCGTCAATGCCGCAAATATTTGCCGCATGCATTATAATGTCGTATCCCCAGCTTTTGTTGTTGTTGTTGTTGTTGCTTTTGTTGTTGTATATTCCGTTGCCCTATCAATGACAAAAACCATTTGGATGGACGCGACCTTATGCAAATTAGCCCTGCGAGAGTTTTCAAATTTACAAAAGAAAAGAATTGAGTAACATTCAGAATCGACATAGCCCCAAACTTAAGTAGCTTTAAAGTTTAAACAATGATTATATTTATGAAATACTTTAAAATATGTTTTACCAAACAGAGAAACTAAAAAAATATAAAATTATACGTAAAAAGAAAAAATTACGATTAAAAATAACGATAGATAACATTTAAAAAAATATATTAAAATATGTTTTGCTTAACTAAAAATGTACAATTAGATGTAACAAGAAATACAAATAGGGATTAGGAACTGGAATAATAAAAATGTTTTCTCAACTATAAATTACAATTCTCAAATCTGGCTGATTCTAATTGCTATAAGTTCTAATTTCCGCCTTTTGAAACTGATGACTTTACCAATTTGAAGTTAATGTAAAACCCCTTAGTATTTTGTGGGTCTTTACAACTTGGACTTCTTTTCATCAGCAAATTGTGTTTTTTGTTTTTCGGTTTTTCTCCTTTTTAGCTCTCTTAACTCAATCCATTCTTTTGGTAGCCGTAAACAAAATTTCATTTGCTTCACTTTGCTTTTCAGCTCGATTTTAATTTGATTTTGATTTGTTTTTTTTTTTTCGTTTCAAACTTCAACGAATGGTTTTCGAATGTTTCTAGTTATGGCTATACCGGAAATTGGGCATTTTAGCTGTATAGCTCGCATATCGTTTGAAATGGGATCTTGTGGCACTCATTTGTTGCATCAATATTTATGCAGCAGCTCCATGGTTAAGATTATCCGATTATCGAGTGGTATTTCAGCTTCATTTGATTTTTCCTTCCATTTGCAGCTGCTTCTTCTGTTAGTCCCCAGTTGTGTTTGTGTTGTTTTCATTGTTATTTGCTTTTCGCATGCCACACACTGTCCTCTCTCTCTCTCTCCCTATCTCTCTCTCTCTGTCCCTCTCTTCATCTGCTTGCTGCCTTTTTCTCCCCACATATCTGCAAATTTCCGGACCTTATCATTTTGTCATCAGCGGCAGCCTTTTTGCCCCAATGCAAATCAGCCGCTAGGCAATTCTTCTTTCTCCCTCTCCCTCTCCCTCTCCCTCTCTCTCTATCTTTTTTTTGTTTTCTCCCGCACCCGCATTGAATCGAACCCTTCACATTGACAAGTGCGCCCGCAGACATGTGTGCTGCCTCTCTCCTCCCTCTCCCTTCCTCCCTCTTCAGTTGTGACAACAATGCCGCCTTGAAGTCAGATTTGCTGTCCGTTTGCTTCGCTTGCAAACATTTTCATAGCCTCAGGTGGTTTATATCTTCTCTCTCTCTCCCTCTCTCTCACCCTCTCTACAACTCTCTGGGTGTGAAATATTTTTGCATGCTGTCTCCTTTTGCATCTTTGTCTTTTGTTTCAGCCTTGCATTTGAGTTAGGTGGTTTTTTTTTTGTCGGTCTTCATTTGCCTTGTCTTGCTCACTCGCTCTAAGTCGCTGTCTCCCTCTCTCTCTCTCTCTCTGTCAACCTTATGCATATTCATATTTCCCTTGCGCTTTTTTGCTGACGTTTGCTGCTGCTTCTGTTGCTGTTGTTGCTGCTGCTGCTGCTTGTCTCTCATGTAAACGTCATTATTAGCCGCTATGATGTGCAACCCACCCCACCACACCCCAACCCATCCCACCACTCCCGCTCTCCTGTCTCACCATCTTTGCCTGTCTCCCCTTACATTTTTGCGCGTTGAAATTTGTTCTTGTCTCGCTGCGCTGCATGTGAAATGTGAAATCTGAGCTTCCTGTTCAATGTCACCAGCGCATATATACCATATGTCCCTCTCCCTCTCTGTCTCTCTCTCATTCACACACTATCTAGCTCTTGTCATCCGCATTAGCCGCTAAGCACTTTGCGTATTTTATGTAATTAAATGCAATTTTACACTCGCTATCGCGTTGAACTACTTATTTACTTACTTACTTTGTCCTTCCCCATTACATTACGTTTCGTTTCATTTCATTTCATCTCGTTTCGTTTTATTTCATTTTGTTTGTCAGTTCTTCATTCTATTTGTGCCACATATCTTACAGTTGCTAATCTTTTAATGAAATGCAAATGTAAAAGTGTGAGAAGATTTTATCGAGCATATTTTTAATACCCTGCTTAAAGCTGCATGTATGAAGTAGTATTTTTGACCTCGAAATTGCCAGAAAAATCTACTAAATTAAGTTGCCTAATTTTAAATGTTGAATGAAATGACCTCGAAATCGACAATCGGTTCAGATTTGACAAAGTTATGGAAGTTTGAAGTCTGGGAAGGTCATTCATACGGAACTTTTCGATGTTTCGGCACTTTACAAGTCTTTTTTTTTGTCACTTTTGGCGTGATTTTTGACAGAAAAATCAAACACCACAAAATCACTTTTCGTATAGTTTTATATACTAATTGAGACACCCACAATCAATTAAACATAAAATTTCAAAATTCTATTTTTTGAAAAATCGAAGTTGGTAAGGGTCCCCCCTTATGCTTTTTTCGACAAAAAAATCCAAAATTTTATTTTTTCTAAAATTCATAAACTTGAGATGTAGAATTAAACTAGATGCCAAATACTGATCAAAATGGCCTCGGGATTGACAATGGGTTCAGATTTGACAAAGTTATGGAAGTTTGAAATCTGGGAAGGTCATTCATACGGAACTTTTCGATGTTTGGGCACTTTACAAGTCAATTTTTTTGTCACTTTTGGCGTGATTTTTGACAGAAAAATCAAACACCACAAAATCACTTTTCGTATAGTTTTTTATACTAATTGAGACACCCACAATCAATTAAACGTAAAATTTCAAGATTCTATTTTTTGAAAAATCGAAGTTGGTAAGGGTCCCCCCTTATGCTTTTTTCGACAAAAAAATCCCAAATTTTATTTTTTCTAAAATTCACTTTTTTGAGATGTAGAATTAAACTAGATGCCAAATACTGATCATAATGGCCTCGGGATTAACAATCGGTTCAGATTTGACAAAGTTATTGCAGTTTGAAATCTGGGAAGGTCATTTATAAGGAACTTTTCGTTGTTTGGGCACTTTACAAGTCAATTTTTTTGTCACTTTTGGCGTGATTTTTGACAGAAAAATCAAACACCACAAAATCACTTTTCGTATAGTTTTTTATACTAATTGAGACACCCACAATCAATTAAACGTAAAATTTCAAGATTCTATTTTTTGAAAAATCGAAGTTGGTAAGGGTCCCCCCTTATGCTTTTTTCGACAAAAAAATCCAAAATTTTATTTTTTCAAAAATTCATAAACTTGAGATGTAGAATTAAACTAGATGCCAAATACTGATCAAAATGGCCTCGGGATTGACAATGGGTTCAGATTTGGCAAAGTTATGGCACTTTGAAGTCTGACATGGGAATTTTTTCGGGCTTGGGAACTTTACATGTCAACATCTTGTCATGATTTTTGACATGATATCCGAAAATAATAAGTTTCTTAACTTTGACTTTAGAGTTATGTAAGATGATAAACGATGACTAAAATGGTCTTCGGATTTTAAATCGGTTCAGTTTTGACAAAGCTATGGCGCTTTGAAATCTTGGAATAACAGTTTTGGGAACAATTTTCCGAAAAACTATAATCGATATGAAATCACAGAACAATCAGGATTAAGTGTAATACATATATGTATGTATGTATTTAAGGCCTGGCAACAGGATGTTTGCCAGTCGTGTATTTTTTATTTTTTTACACTTTATATATGCCAAACTTTACCAACTTTACTTACTCTTTTTTTCTATTTTTGTCTTTACAGGTAAGCAACTTTTACGGTTTATCCTCTTGACAGACGCAAGATCGCTGACAGTATACAACTTTATATGTATATGTGTGTGTGTAAGTTTAATGCTGGTTTGGGCTTAGCTTAAATAAATTTTGTTATTACTTTGAGCCTGTGTGCGGTGAAAAACTTCAAATTAAATCAAAGCTAGAGCCAAAGCCAAGGCATGTGCACAGTTTTGCCAGAGTTGCCACAGAATATATTCTCATTTTTTGTTTATAAAAATATTCTGCTCGATGTTTAATATTAAAGCACGCTTTACGTTCTCAACTAGCTCTCTCTCTTTCTCTCTCTCTCTCTCGCTCTCTCTCCCTCTGCATAGCTATGCCTTTGCTCTTTGTGCTTCTTCTTGTCACGCATCACTCATATGCATTCGCTTTGTCACGCCCATTCCGCCCACAGCTGCCCTCGCACGTCGCAACCATTTTCAATTTTGCATTTTAATAATAAAATTTTGCTGGCAAAAACGTAAAATAAGAAACAAGAAGAAGAAGCAGCAGCAGCACAACTTGTGGCAGATGGGCAAACTTTTGCTATGCTGCTGCTGCTGCTGCTGCTGGTGCCGCTGCAGCTGTGGAACGGAACGCATGATTACTTTGTTGATGATGACAACCCTGGCAGCAGTATGTCGTCCATTGCACCTATCTAACTACCAACTTTGCCTGCTGTGCTGGCTGCCAGCCTGCGCCTTATCAACATTGTAGTTGTTGCTCCACTTCTTCTCGTTGTTGTCTGTGCCGCGCCACAAAGTATGCAATAGATTCTGTTTATCATTTTGTGGACGTGCTGCCTGCAATTTGTTGCATGTGTGCAACTGGTCACGCCCACCAACCATGTGAAACGCCCTCCCTCGCCACTCGCTACTTGCATGCACAGCACGTTTCCCAGCAAAACAAGCAACAACAAAAAAAAGCCGGGTCGATTTTTGTTTTCTTTTTTGTTTTTTGTCTCTTATTTCATTTTTAATTGCGCTTGAACAATTTTTTGTACCTTGTACCCATTCAAAGTGACTTCAAAATGTGTATAATTTAATTACGCTGGTTAAAAAGTTCCAAAAATTGTCATAAATTTAAATTTTGACCTACAGAGCATATTGGATGTAATAATGGCTTGAAAATCTATTGAGAATTTCAAATGCTATGAAAGTCTACGAAAAACATTTTTATACATATCAAGTTAGGAATTTTGACAGTTCTCAAAGTCAACATTAAACGTCTTGACAATTTTTAATTTTAAAAACAAGTTTTTAATATAAAAAAAAATTACAAAATATTACAGCGTATTTTTCAGTTGAGCCTCTCTCAGCTTGTTGCATTTTTTTGGGGTTCAGCAATTTGTGAGCGACTTTGATTGGATGTTGTTTACATTCTTCATTCTTCATATCAAGCACTTCTGTATTTTTCACTTGTTTACTTACAATTTTCTTCTTTTATTTTCTTTTTCGTATTGAGCATTTCGCATGTGTTTTCGTGGGCTGATTTTGACTTGTTGGAAACTGTTTTGGCATTGTTTTAGTGTTTTTCTGCGCTGTTTACGCAGCTTTTTGCAAGTTCACTTTGACTCTGCAGTTTTTTCTCTCCGCAGCAGATTTTCTTCCCTTTTTATGAATTACACAACCTTTTATGTCGTATGCACATTTCGCCGACTCATTTTCGAGTTGACAAACAAACGTTTAAAGTTTTTATGTCCCTGGCCTACACCCAGCTGGATTATCCTTTGTCCTTGGCCAGGTTTGTAAGCAGCAGAAAAAAAAATCGTTTCAAATTTTACACTAAATTGACTTTGTATATGTGTGAGAGTGTGTGTGTGTGTGTGCGTGCAAATTGTGCACGCACAATTAAATGTGCCAGCTCTCTCAAAGGGGGGCGTCGCGCGATGGGGCAATCAAAAAAAGTTAATTCGCTAGTGGAAATGAATGCTTGGCCAACAAATTCAGTTGCCGGCAGATTTCGTATGTTTTCGCAGCAAATATTTGCCCACAAACGGAGTTTATATTTGCCTTCCCACTGGAAAGATAACTTTAAAATGTTTGACTCATTTATTTAGGATTTTCAAGAATTTCTCTTGTGTGTGTTGGTTCCTTCATGTTTGTTTGTGCTCTATAATTTGTTGCTGTGCATAGTTAATTTCAAATTGTGGCCTATTTTTATTTGCGGTTTCCAAATTTGTATATTTGTTTTTAAATTTCTGTATATAATTGTTATTTTGGGTAACTGATTTTTCTTGTACAAATTAGTTGGTCTGTGATTTAAATATTTAATAAACATAGTTATTTGCCAACACTAATTAAAATTTGTACAAATTAATTTGTTATGCATTTTTAATTGAGATTGGCACAAACTGAGTTTGTGTTCAAATTCCCCAAATTCCTTTGCTGAATCAGTAGAGCAAGAATCCAGCTGCAAATATTCAACTCATGCACTGTAAATGCCAAATAAGGCACGTGTCTGCCAGGGTTGCGGAGTTTGCCGAGTTTTGCCAACGCATTGCACAGATAGATGAGCAACAAACAACATGTAATCATCCATTCACGCCCAGTCTCACTTGCCATTTCACTTTCAAGCATCTTTCGTTACACTTAAGCAACAAAAAAACACAAAAACAAAAAAGAAGGAAAAAGTAAACAAAACCAGAAACCGAAAACATATATATATATGAGGCAACAATTTGAGGCAAATTTCATGTAAACTTCATGCACAATGAGCAGCTGCCAACACACAAAAGGCCATTGCCATTGGTCAGGCAATGGCCAACCTGTAAAGAGATGCCTCCCAACTCCCCCTCTCACACATCCCCCCCCCTTCCCCCTCTCATTTGCTGGCGCATGCATAATGCGCTTAACAAAGTTTTTGATTGTATTACACCGATATGCGTAAGAAGAGAGAGTTGCTTTTGTGCATGGATCTGTAGCTGTATCTGTATCTGAATCTGTGTGCATGTGTAGATACAGATGTATCTTTTGCAATTTGTTTAGCATTTTCATATAAATTGCATCGATTACGAGATTACAGCATACAAAACTAAACGCTCTGCCAAATGTTTTTGTGGCCAACAAATCGGACGCATTATAATCCTGCAGCTGTTGGTCAGCCCATAATGCGTTATTCACCAAGTCGGTAGATAAACTTAAAGACATTGAGCTAAAGAATCCATTGGAAATATATACCGTTCAATTATATATACACATACATGTGTATATTTTACTATATTTTGCATACGAGCTTCTTTTTAGCTGTTGTCAGTGTGTTTGTGTTTTTGCTTTTTGCTTGGTATTTTAATTTATGCAAATTTTGCAACATTCGTTTTTCGGTCTTATCTTGTGTGCATCATCATGTACAAATTGTTTCTTTTGCTGCTTCGTTTTTTGTTGTGTTTTGTATATATATTTTTTGTTGGAAGCCTGGGAAAAATACGCATAATTGTTGGCTTTAAATGTAAATGAATTTCAATTAAAATTAAACACACTTGCCCACAAGATCGCAGATACACAGATACAAATGTATCTCACAGATATATGCTAATTGACTTGAAGACTGTTTTATTTTGCATTTATTATACCCTGCTGCTTGGCTTGGCTTGGAGTGTGTGAAATACCTGCAAATATTTTGCGATATCTTTTTTTTTTTTATATTAAAGTAATGCACAAATTATAAGCTCCAGGGCATCTGCTAGTCGAGCATGGTTTATTACCCTGTGTTCTATTTTAGCATTTATTTATTGTTCTTCTTGCGTTGATTTCTCAAGCGTTTGCCAATTCCAAAGTTTCGGTTGCGGTTGCCTAAAGACACGAATTAATTTGAAAACTTCTCAGCACAAGTTCTCAACATCTCAACATCTCAGCTACTCTTATTCTTATTCTTGTTGTTGTTGTTTTTGTTGTTGGCTTTATTTTGGGTTTCACACATAATTTTTAAGTAATCAATCGACTGTCGTTTGTTATGTGGCCAGTGAGAGCCCCGCCTACTATTTCAGCACACGCCCACAAATCGATTAAGTTAATTGTTTCGGTTTTGTTTGTGGCACACACACACACACGCACATAATATTATAAATATTTATGAATTGTCTTCATTTATGTGACTTGCTCATAAATTCCATTTGTTATCATAAATCACTCGGAGACAGCCGAAAAACAAAGCTAACACACAGGGTATAAACTTTTACTTGCCAATTGCTTTAGTATTTTTGTACAAAAATTAACTTTACTGCATAGTTTTCTTTTATTCCCATTTCTGTGTTGCCAAATATGCAACCGAAATGGAAATAAAGTTGTTGTTCAACACTCACACACAGATACAAAGAGCACATGTAGCTGGCACAATTTGCGTGTTTTTTAAGCGTAAAAGCAATTAAAAAACTTGTACAATATTTTCTCATAAAACAAAAGTTAAGCGCACTGGCAAAAAAGAGGGCGAAAAAAAACTGTGTATGTTAACCAACACTCAGAAAAAAAAATATATACATATACATATATATATATGTAAAAAAAAACTCTGGCAACTTGCCGCTGGCCAGAAGTTGTGTGTATTCTCATTCAGCTGGTTCGGGCCAAAAGCGTCAAAGCGGCAAAAAGCTATCTTAATGGGAATGAGCGCATGGGGGAGGGGGCAACATGCAACAGGGAGGGGGATTTGAGGGCGGTGCTAGCTGCAACTGTTGCTCGGCTCATCTCAGCTCAGCTCCGCTCATTTCATATTGATTAGCAGCAAATCCATCAGTGTCATTGTGGCCAGAACTATGATGGGGAGGGGGGGAAGGGGGGATGTATGGATTGAGGCACCCCTGATATGCCAACTCAATTCAGCTCATCATCAGAACTTGCTCATTTGCACATTACAATGGAAGCAGAAAAAGCAGAGGGGTAGAAAGTGGAAGTGCAACAGAAGTTAACATTAACAGCTCGACAGATGGAAGGGTGAGGAGGGAGGAGGGCTGGGAAAACAATGGCATTAGAAGCTCAACAGTAGGAGGGTTCAAAGTGAGGAATCAGCATGGTGGGGCAGGGGTGCGGGGTGCGGGCTGCACAGGTGCGAACGTGCGAAAACGAAGCGAGTGAAACCCTTTGCATAAACTTGACTTAATTAGCTGTGCAACAAACTTGGCTATTTAAACAGGTGCTGAAGTGTATAAATACAGGAAGAGATACGCCAAATGAGAAGGGTACGGAGAGGCAGTGAGTAACCTCCAATGGCTATGGCTATGCCATAAAAAATGGACATAATTAAAATAGAGTTAAGGGGCAACTGCTGGAAATACAAATAATTCATGCTAAAAGTGTGTTATTTGAAACTTAATTAAGTTTCGCTTTATTATTTCTTTTAAATACAACAGTTATTATAGATACATGAAAGTTAATTACTGCCAATAGTAAATCCTGTTAGGGCAACTTCTTCAGTATCCATTGCTCCACATCCAGCATAGAACTTCGCTGCAACTCATGCGCTGTATTATCGAGGGGCGTAAATGTGCCAGTTACGCCCAGTTTTTGCAACATCTCGAATGTCTCGCGACCCCATTGGAACTCGACCACTGCATCATCCTTGCCATGGAACATGCAAAGCTCTGGAGGCGTTCCATTTGAGTACTGCTGCAGTGATTCATACACCACCGACTTGCGATTGAGGAACGCGGAGTGCGCAAAGACACCAGCCAAACTGGTGTTCAAGTGGTAGCCAGTGTGCAGAGCTAGGGCACCACCCATTGAGAAACCACCGATAATGATGCGATTCAGTGGTATGCCCCCATCGACTTCATGCTGCACCAGTTCTTTGGCAATATCGTAACTCTGCAACATGCTGCTCGGATCTTCCGCTGCGGCTATATCCACAGATTGTCGATTGAACCACACTGTGGCTAAATCTCCATCAAATGGCGTATACTTTTGCATTGGTGCCGTGGGATATGTGAACTTGATGTGCGAACCCTTGAAATCTCTGCCCAACAAGCCGCGTATCCATTCCAATACATTGGGTCCCGTATCACCCGATCCATGTAGGAATATAACACTAGCGCTGGGTTTACGCAGCATTGAAGCCATTCTAGAAAAATCTGCAATGGGAAAAGTCAATTTCGTAGCTGATTTGTTTAGTTTATGATGCTTAAGTCAAAGCTTATTTCAGTTATAATTTGTTGGAAAGTTAAACCCGACTGAAAACGACTTTAAATCGCAAATATATTCAACTTGACAAGTCTACATACCAAGTTTCAGCTGCATAGCTCAAGTACTTACTGAGTTAGGATTGAAATATCATTGTGTGTGTGAGAGCAAGAATAAATGAATGCAAGTCAGTTCAAATATAAAAGTAAATCTCATTAGTTGACATTCAGAGTGCCACTTTCGACATCTGCTCGCATACTCATTTGTCACCGCATTTTATTGGGCATTCTCTCATTCTCACATTCTCTCATTCTCTCCGCGATTGTGAGGGTCGCCTATCGCATTTCCTAATGGTTCAATAAACAAAGTTTATGGCGTGACATCTTTCACGCAAATGTTTTTTTTGGGGCCTATCGTTGCGCCGCCAACCCCAATCCCAACCCCACATATTCCCCTAGCCCCTCGCTGTGGGCACCTAGGCAATCACCTTTTAGTTGACCACCACTTGAAGCTATTAATATTATCTATATAGCCGGTCAACATTGTCGCGCTTTTGAAAAGTGCTACAATAAATTAAAACCAAATAGAATTCGGCGCTGGAATAGCCCCAAAAACTGTCAAACGATATAAACCCCAAGTCTTAGCCCGACCCCGCTCTCCCCTGCCAAACCCAAAACGCAGACACTCAATAAAACAGTAGGAGCGTGGGGTGGGGAGGGGTGAGTGAGAGTCGTCGTTTTTCGGCGGGCAAACTGGAGCAAATGCATGACAACATCAATATTGTTGTTGTTGTTGTTGTTGCTCCGTTTTTGGCAGCCAAAGCTCTGACCAAAAACTAAAAACTGGCGGCGACAACGACGCACAATAAATTTTCCAGCTCCTGTTTGTTGCTGTTGTTCTTGCAGCTGTTGTTGTTGTTGTGCGTCAAGTGACCCACATTTTTTTGGGGCCACTGCGCGACTTGACAAGGGTTAAATAACAACAATAATAACAAAAAGAAAAAGCAAGAGAAAAAAAAAACACTGGCTAGAAAAACATGACCAGCAACAAGAACAACAACAGCAACATCACGAGAGAGTCGCTCAGAAAATTGAACAGAATAAAAGTTGCATTTCTACTCCTGCCACAGCCCCCACCCCCGACTCCTACCTGAATCTCCGCTCCGCTCACATGACCCACGCAACCCCAAAGCTTGGACACGGCACGAACCGCTGACCTGACCAACCATTCACCCACCATCGTACAATCCCATCCCCCCTCCCCCCACGATTTCCCCCCACTATGTATGGTGACCGTTGAAAACTCGTCAGCGCTGAACTAGTTAAAGTTTAAAGGTGCGCAAAACTAAACCAAAACTCAACTTGAATTCAGTTGGGCGATTTATGTTACTTGAAAACTGAAAGCAAGTGTGAAATGGATACTAGTTGAGGATGCTAGCTTATGATAGTCATTATAAACTATGTACTATACAACACTAGTTTTGGGGTGCTCTCTCTTAAGCTGTATTGAACAGCTTTATTATTAGATCTAGCTTTTGCAGCTGAAAATAGCTACATTTATTAGTAAAAAATCAGTTATTTATATATAATATATTAAATATATAAACTCTATTTATGTTACTGGGTAGTTGCAAATTAAAATGTTATTATAAATGAATGCTCAAAAGAAACTGAAAACAAGCAACTAAAAGCTGTAAAATGTATAATTTTTGACCCATATCAAACTTGGTATGGAAGTTATGTAAATTTTTCCACGCATGTCTTAGACTTCGGATCTCTAAACAATATTCGATGTTGCACACAAAGCTCACACCTTGCTACCGAATTGTAAGCAAAAGCCAATCCGGCATTGGTTCAGTGAGTTGCAAGCTGCTGTTTTATGCGGCAGGCAGGCAGCAGCTGCCTCATGTTGCTGCCACTCGCATTTCGAAAATGCCTTTTGCTGTATCCTAAGCTCTTGATGTCTGCCGCCTGAGTCGGTGCTGGAGGATGTGGATGTGGATGAGGATGAGGAGTGGGCGTACTCAAGTTGAACTGGCCGACGACGGACGGACTGAAGGACTGACGTGGGCTTAAGCCGTTGGCGCTGTCCATTTCTGGCCGGGCAGATTTACGCATGAAATGCGCTTGGCTGCGTCTTAGGCATCACTGCATCCAGTCCATCAGCGGCGTCCGCAGTGCTGCTTAGCAGGGGGGGGGGGGGGGGGGGGGGGCGGGCAACATGGAATTGCAGCTGGGGAATTAGTTTGGCCAAGGCAATGGGCCATTTCAGTGCGAAGCCAGGCTGGCTGCAATCTGAGCAAGTTGATTATTTTTTAAAGCATATTTTAGCAACAACTATAACCCGCACACTTACCCTCTCTCTCGCCCCCTCTCTTTCTCTCTCTCTCTCTCTTTGTCTGTCTGTCTGTCGGTCCCTGTGCACCATTTCTCTTCCAGTTGCTTTGCGTTGTAAGTCTCAGCGCTAAGTTGGCGCTAAATTAAAAACTTTTGCATTGCATATATTGCACGAGAGGATCAACAATAGCGACCCGCGGGGCGGGGGGCGGGGTGTAGCAGTCCCAGCTGAGCGTTGTAATGCAGCGGGTATAAGGGAGTGCGAGGTGCAGACTCTGGGATACTGTTGCATTTTTCACTTAATACAAATATAATAAAAAAAAACACAGTGATGAAAAAAGAAAAGTTTTGCTCGCTGTTTTCGTCCGTTTGCTTGTTTTGGCTCGAAAGTTTTTTAAGTTGGCTTTTGCTGCTGCTGCTTGTAAAACCAATTCCGAGGAAAATGAAAGTAATTTTTTTCATTTTGCATTAAAATATACATATTACAAAAGTCAAGCTGGCAAGGGAAAGAGAGACAGGCTACAAAGCACAAAAAAAAAAGAAAAAAGAAGAGAAGAGAGGAGAGGAGAAGCTCCGCTGACAGCTGCAAAATGTTTGCCATTTTACAAATGCAATGCAATAATGCTAAAAATCATCATAGAAACACAGCATAGCCGAAACAGAAACAGCGATGAGCAACTAGTTGAGTTGATGATGAAATCGCTCAACAAAATGGTAGGTGCAACGTTGCGTATACGCAATGTGAGTGCTTAGGTTTAAGCCGGCTGCAAAACTGAACTGGATCAGCTCATTTCAAGCGGTTCATTTAAAATGCATTTGATTTAGTTTTGAATACACATTTATTTAGCAATTCAAAATGTTGCTATTAAATCTAATTAAATCGCCTCTTAAACTGCAGCATTAAATTTTATTATCGTCAATAGACGAAAATTCTTCAAACATAAAGAAATCGATTTTGTATTGCATCAGTTTTATACAACTATTTTTATATCGATTTCCTAGCATTGGTTTTTATATTTTGATTCATATTGAACTAGTTCATTAAGTGCCAATTTAATACGCATCAAATTTATGTCAGCTGAATATTTCTGCTTGTTTTTGTGAACTAACAATAAACCGTTTTTATTTTATCGAACCGGTTTTTGAACCGCTCCACTTTGCATTTAACTTGTGCTAGAACCATTTTTTTTGTCAGCTTAAAATTTCTTTACTTTTCAACTTAATTTCGTGGCGCTTTAATTTTATGCAAGCTCGCAACTTGAAGTCTGTGGCTTTATGGGCATACATGCCACGCCCCCGCCCCACCCACTTGGCAGCGACGCGGTTGAAAGTGCTGCAAAGTTTCTCAACTGCCAACTGGCGAATTGTTATGCAATTTGCAAATCGAAAGGCTGCAAACGAGTGGCTGCTGCAACTGCAACTGCAATTGCAACCCCCTCCCCCCTGCAACTATACCGCACCCCTCGGCTGGGTTCTTTGTTAGCTTAGCGCATATGGGTTTTACATTTTGAGACTGTGCAATTGTTTGAGCCCAGAATCGCGAGGTGAACACGAAGCCAACTGCTGCAAAACACACATTGCATGAGTAACAAGCGTGTAATTCAAAGCTTGCTGTGGATCGTGAGGGGTGCGGGTGGCGGTAGTGGTAGTGGTAGGGTGGGGTCTCAGGTCCAGCTAGTCAGCTCCCCGACACATGAGTAACCCACGCCGCTTGCATGTTTCGCTTTGTGGTTGACGTCCCCACCCCAAACTACCCCACCCCACCCCACCTGCCGGCTCCACTGTCCAGTGTCAGACTCCGACTCAACTGCAGATGGAGACTCGCGAGAGCTGTGAAAATGTACGAAAATGCTAACAAAACATGAGGGCAACAGCAGCAGCAGTGGCAGTGGCAGCGTGGGCGTGGCAGCTACACAAAAATTAAAATCGCGTTGCAACACGACAAGAAAAAAAAAGAAAATAAAAAATTAAATAAAGCGGCCACTGCAAAAGGAAGTGCAAAATGAGGGAAAAGGAAAAGGGAAAAGGAAAAAGGGAAAAGTGCAGCTCGTAAGCTGAACAAAACCGCAAAACAAATGAATGAAATGTTCAGCGACAAGCGCTTACAGCAGCTTCAACAACAACAACGTCAGCAACAACAACAATGGACACTCAGTTTATAAAAGCTGCTGCAAAGCATATTTCAAATAGAAAGAGACAGATAGACAGCAAAACAGCGAAAGAGATGCGAGACGAACAAATGGACAGTAGTCAAAGTTTTTGGGTTTGTCGTTGGTGGGGGGTTGTGGGGGGACTGGTGAGGGGAAGGGTTTAGGGACGATAGCTGGCTGACATATTTTTACTGTCATTTCTTGCCAAGATGCCGCAGCAGCTGGACAATAAGAATAGCAACAACAACAACAACAGCAACAACAACAACAACAACAACAACAACAACTGCAAGCATAGTGTGGACTAAGCTTGCTAAGTCCTTGCCACGACCCAAATCAACAAGCAACTTGCAATCCAACTCCTTTTTGCTCCTTACTGAATCTCAACAACTCTCTCGCTCTCTCTCCCTCTTCCTCTCTGTCAACTCGCAGGCTTTACTTTACTTTATTTTAGATATACGTTTATTTCCATGAATTATATGCCAGCCCCTGCCCCTGCCCCTGCCCCAACCCCTGCCCCATCTGCTGTTTTCAACAACTGTGACTCTGGAGTATTTCAGTATTTCTCTGCTCTTTTTTGTTGTGATATTCCCTGTACTAAAGTTGATGGCTGTGTTTTAAATAAAGCAATTTCAGGCTGACAGAGCTTATGGCATACATGTGCTTACCATTTGACATAGATACATAAATGTATCTGATATGCATGCTTAATAATTGGATTTCATGCTCATCATTTAAGGTTTTTGCAGAGTATCGCTTAGTCGTCGCTAACCTGCCTAAAGCAGCACTTGTTTCTTTTTTATTGCATACTTTGCGGCATTTCGTTTGTGTAACTCACTTTTTTGCGGCTCGGTCGCAATTTTTGCCACATTCGGCCCCGCAAATACATATATATATATACATATTTACATATATATATATTATATATTATATATTTTTTTTGGATGGGTCACAAATTTGAATGCAAACATTTGGTGTGTTTGTATGGAAGCCACATGAAATATGATAATTCATTACACGAGCGTACAAAAGGAAAATAATGCGCAGGAAAATAAAAAGAAAAATGCCGACGACACTCACTCAATTGTATCTTATGCAAATTGCCAGTGATTTTTCCTTTTTCCGGTTTCCTGTGCGGCTGCTGCTGCTGCTGCTGCTTAGCACACGATGCTTGCTCGTGTCCTTTGTGGCCGTCAAGGCATAAAGAGAGAAGCTTGAAAAACCACAGGAACAAGAGGAAGCAGCCGCAACAAAGAAAAAGAAAATCGTTGTCAAAATGTTCGTGTAACATACGCAAAAGAAAAACAACAAACAAAAAATCGTGAGACATGCGTTTTCTAAGCTGGTTGTTTTTTTTTTACGAGTCTGTCTGTCGCTTTTGTTGTTGATTTTACGTTTGGCAAAATGCACGAAAAAAAACGTGAACATAAAAACAAAATGATTATAATATTAACAGCTGCAAAATTCAAGGAGCGCGCCCCAAACATTTTAATTAAACGAAGAAAAAATTCTGGTTACATGCATAAATTATCACAGAAAATATGCGGATAATTTATTTGCACAACATTTTGCCGAAATTTATGCGCTCCGAAAACAGATGTGTGCCAAGCAAAGTGAACCACAAAAATGCATAAATAAATATTATGCTCATCGCTATTATTGTTGTCATTTATGCATAAGTGCGATCCAATTGCGCACAGTGGAATTATGACTACGATTAAGGGAAAAAACAAACTGAAATATTCTAGGAAAAACTTTGATATTTTTTTGTGTTTAATTTTTCAGTGCATAATATCAATTTTTATACATGTTAATTTGGTTAAGAAAAAATCATTTGAAAAATTGAATACAACTTTTTTCACACATGTATCAGTAAAAACTTAAATCTCATTTATGCATCATGTCTGCAAATTTCGGATGAAAAATTCGGATATTAACTAGATAAATTGGTTTATTTATTGCTTACTTTTATTTTTGCCACATATTAATGCAAATCTGAAATTTCAAATGCATACAGAATTATAAAATGAAAAATTAATAAAAGCTTTTTGATTTTGATTACACATTTCTGTATTAAGCGCATAAAAATCCGATAAAATAAAGTGATTTTCATGGTTATTGGCCTTATTTATACATATAATGTTCAAATGATGAGATAACTATAATATACTTAATTAAGGAGTCAATCCTTGTTATTGATTGCTTGCCACACTTGAATACAAAATGCAGCTCACATTTAATCATAATCTCTCTAGAATTTATCGGTTCAAGATATCTTGAAGAATGACAGAAGTAGCATTGATTCCTTTATTACCCAAGGATTTCTGTCGCTAGTTCACAACTTGTCGAATAGGATTTCGACAATTTAGTTACTCACTATTATAAATGTCATTCGCTCTGACGCTCATTAAGCTTTACTGACTGCTGCTGCTGCTCCTTTTTGCTGTTTGCAGTTTGCTTCATTTGCTGGCTTCCAGCTCAGCTGAGCTCAGCATCAGTTTCAGCTTCAGCATCAGCTCTGCTCGCTTTTCCTCCACACTTTGGCTGCCAATTAACAGCATGCTCCATTGAGCATATGAAAAATGAAGTTGCATGCAGCTGCGGCTGAGAGAAGGGTATGCGAGGGGGGTAGGTCTGTGGTGTGTACTGAGTGTTAGCGACAGCAAATGATGCTGCGATGAGCATTGCAAATTATTTTGTGCAAGCAAATTACGAAATTGCCAGCTGAAGTGGCCTTTAGAAAAATACAACTACAACATCAGCTTATTGCGTTTTCCATTTTCTCTGTTTTTCCGATGCTTTAGTGTTGGTTGTCAATCAAATCGTTGTTGCACATATTTTAATTAGCCAGTTGCCACGAGCAGAAAAAATATAAAAATTTAAAAAAATGTACAATATACAATGATTTAATTTAATACACCTTATAGGGTGTGTGCCAAGAAGAAATTTTCCTCAAAATCATCAAGACTTTATGCCTCATCTCTTAAATATTAGCCACCAAAATAATTAGTTTTTTAAGTAGCTTTTAGTATTTTTTGCATTAAAGTTTAGTGACTAAACTATCAAAAAGAATTATATATATTTTTTTTATATACGATTTTAATAAGCCACTTGCCGCATGTCAAATTCTTAACTGTTTCGGCCAGTTGCTAATGAGAAAAAATGAAGCGTAAATGTTCAAATGCTTAGATATTTCCTCTCAAGTGGCCAGCGGGCGTAAAAAGCAACAGCAATAGTAACAGCAATAGCAAACTTGTTTTTTGTATTTTGTAGCTAGCTCGTGCCTTGGTCATTACTTTAGCCGGGCCGGACGGCTAGGCCACCAATGCGTCGCCGCAGCTGGCAAAAGATACTTTTGTATCTTACAGATTGCCTTTGGGTGTTTTCACTGAGTAAATTTGTCTCCACTTCTTGTGCGCGCCACATGCAACCTGGGGATTTGCACAGCAGCAGCAGCAGCACATTGTAATAAACTGTAAAGTGTGCGCCTCAAATCCACACCCCAACCCCGTTCTAAATCTCATCCCCCTTTTCTTATTTTTTGTATACCCTGAACCCATTAAAAATGGGCAAAAGGGTATAATGGTTTTGTGCAAAAGTATGTAACAGGCATATCCATATGTATTCTTGATCACAATCAATAGCCGAGTCGATATAGCCATGTCCCTCGGCCTGTCTGTCCGTCTGTATAAACACGCTGATCTCAGAGACTACAAAAGCTAGAGACTTCTTTTTTGAAATATAAGTAATCGTAGTGCAGGGACTATACCCTTACAATTTTTTCGACAAAAAAATCCCAAATTTTTTTTTTTCAAAAATTCATAAACTTGCGATGTAGAATTAAACTAGATGCTAAATACTGATCAAAATGGCCTCGGGATTGACAATCGGTTCAGATTTGACAAAGTTGTGGCAGTTTAAAGTCTGGGAAGGTCATTTATAAGGAACTTTTCGTTGTTTGAGCCTTTACAAGTCAATTTTTTTGTTACTTTTGGCGTGATTTTTGACAGAAAAATGAAACACCATGAAATCACTTTTCGTATAGTTTTTTATACTAATTGAGACACCCACAATCAATTAAACGTAATATTTCAAGATTCTATTTTTTGAAAAATCGAAGTTGGTAAGGGTCCCCCCTTATGCTTTTTTCGACAAAAAAATCCCAAATTTTATTTTTTCAAAAATTCATAAACTTGATATGTAGAATTAAACTAGATGCCAAATACTGATCAAAATGGCCTCGGGATTGGTAATCGGTTCAGATTTGGCAAAGTTGTGGCAGTTTGAAGTCTGGCAAGGTCATTTATAAGGAACTTTTCGATGTTTTTTTTTTATCATATAGCGTGTGCTTGCACGTGTGTGTGTGTTTCCATGTATGAATACAGATAAATAATTATGAATGAATGTAAGACCTTGGATCAGGGTATATCCTAGTCGGGGACTCTCAACTCTCGACTAGAGCACTCTTACCTGTTTTTGGTTAATTTTGTCAAGTAGCTGGCAATGCAATTTTTTATAAATGATATTTTACCAACGCAATGTTCGGTCTTAAAGTCGAAAGTTTAGTGGTGTAGAAGTTTTGCGCCACCTGCCCTGAAGGGTAGGGTAGGGCAGTGGATGGAGGGGAATTGGTGGGGTTGGCAATTGGAATATGATAAGTGATGTGCCCCAACGAAAAGCGCCAAAAGTCAAAAGTTTTTTGCGTGCCAAAAGTGAAATTGAATTTTGCGCTGTTGATAAAGTGATACAGCTGAAGCGTGGGCGGGCAGCAAGGGCTGTGGCTGTCGGTGGGCGTGGCATATGGGTAGGGCAAGTCTCTGACCAAAAAAAAATATATATATAGTGAGGCGAAAAGTCAACAGCCAAAGCGTTTGAAAAAGTTCTCTTGCTGCTGCGTTTTCAGCTCATTTCTTTTTTTTTTTTTTTTGGCGGCTCGCCGTTGAGTGCTAAAGTTTGGACTGCAGGGAGTCATTTTGGGTGGTCGTTTGTGGTGGGGGTGGTGGTGGGGGTGAGTGTTAGGTGGCTTGGCGCTGTGCGGCATGGCGATGCGGTTGCAAGCATATAAGCATGCATGTGCATCCGCCAACCAACTGGAATTCCGGGCAAATACGCTCGGGATAAACGAAAAAGCTGTAAAAACAGCGCTGCGATTGAACCAAGCGACTGCAAGGATGCCCTGTAAACAGTTAACGATTCAAAAGAAAATACATATGGCAAATATTTAAGTACTTTGATTATAAAATGCATTTTCGAACATTTAATACAACTTTTGAACAAGTATTTAGCATGAAAAACCAAAGCTCAAAAATATATACTAAATGTTTAAAATGTTAAACGCTTATTTCGAAAGGCTGATAAATATTTCGCCAGCTTGATAATTATGGCAAATATTTCATTTTATGTCAAATTACTTTGATATTGTTTTTAAAATATTTTAAGAGTTTAATGAATATATAATGAATATAGCGAACCTCACAAAGCGGTCAGAATATCCTCTTTAAAAATCCTTTATAGGATATACTAAACTGCCTGCTAACTGCATAAATTTCTAATGTGAGCTGCGCCATCGAGTGGCTTATCTTCATGTGAAAATAGCTAAAAATGGCAAAGAAAAAAAAAAATAATAAATATGCAAAAATAATAGCTGTTAAATTATGATAATAATGATTATGTCCACATGGTTTTCGCACCAGTCAACAAGTGGCGATGGTTTCTATTTTTTCCCAGCTATAATGCAAAAAGTGCATTTGTCTCTTGTTGTTCGGTTTGTTGTGTGAGAGGGCGTCTTGTAAACATAACACATACATAAAAAGAAAACAAAATAAAAGAAAAAAACAACAATTCGTAAATGTAAAGAAAACAGAAAACGTTTTTGGGGGCAAGTTTTGAAAGTTGCAACTTATCTGTTGTTGCACAAAAAAAAAAAAAAACACCAAAAAAAAACTTTTTCCAGGCTTGCCACAAAAGTTTCTTAAGCCATGTAAACCGCACACATTCGCACTATCAGCAAACGGGGTGGAGAGGGGAGGGGTGCTTGAAATCATGTGTGTATCTTAGCTGCAACTTGGACCGGTTTTTCCACTTTTGCCAAAGCAATTTGGGCCCGTTTCGGAGCTGCATAAAAAGCGCTGCTGTAATGTTGCAAAGTTTTCAAGACTCGACTCTTGACTCTCGACTCTCGACACACACAAGACACGACACGACACACGAGTCTTGAGTTTGGAGTCTAGTGTCTTTTGGTGGCCCCCAGAGCCATGCACATTATTGCACAGTTCGACGAGGGTCGCTGCGCCCCACATCCTCCCTCCCCCCACTCATTCTCTCGCTGTGTTTTTTCTGCATTGTCATGCAAAAGTGGTAATGAAATAACGGTATCTAGCTAGCACACTTAGCACTCAAGGCCCGCAAAATAACCATTCATGCCAGACCCAGACCCAAACCCAGACCCAGACCCAAACCCCATCCTCAACCCAAAACCAGCCAAAGATCTTGAGTTTTCTCCCCCGCCGCAATCTGGCAGATTTCTCCACTTTTAACCCATTGGTTGCCAACGAGTTGCGCCCAGATGCAAAACTTTTGTTTGTTTACACTTGCGGAATAGTTTTGATAATGCGAGAAAGAAAGAGCGAGAGAGACTGAGAGAGAGAGAGAGTGAGAGAGTTGAGTAGAAAAATACTTCTGCTGCCGTTGTCAGCTGAAAATCAGACTAAAAGTTCAGCTCAGTTCTCAGTTCTGCAAAAGTAGCAGCTGCTGTTGTTCTACCGCATTAATTAAAGTTTTAAAGTTTTGCCTTAAATTAACAAACCGGAACAGTTTTTTTTATTGTAATATTTAAGTTGCAGCGCTGCAATCAAACTTTTGATTTAAAAGTTAACCAAGTGTTGTTCTTTATTTTATGGTCCTACAGGCAATTTATCTAAAGCAATTATCTTTTGTTTGCTTTTGTCAAATCGCTTGTTTCTGGCTCCAAAGTTATAAACGGTTTGCTCAGATTTAAATAGTTTTATTACTTTGATCAATTGCTAGTGAAGCAGAGTTTTTTGCGATAAATATTTTCATTCGTAACTTTTTCTTGTTGATCTCCAATTGCTCGATCTTTTAATCCTATCTTTATTCTTGACTTGCTTTATATTTATTAATTGCCAAAATTAACAGTATCTTTACTTTTTAGCGTCCCATCTGACCCATTTAAGTATAACTCAGCCACTATAAGTTTTGCCATTAAAAAGTGTTACCCAAAAGTCGTATAAAACTCATTTTACCACTCATTTAATGCCAAAATGAAGTCAACTGCGTAATCAAGTAATTTATACTTTTATATGTTCTAGTTGGTCTCGTTGTAGTGCCACATGGCACCACATGCGATTATACATTCATATATATGGTATATATATCATTTTTATAACTGCAATTTGTCTCCTGGCATTTCTTTATACCATATCTTGCTTTCTCTATCTCTGCTGTGGCTGTGGCATCTAATGGGTTAAAATGTATCTTGTTTAAAGCATTGTCAGTTTTGACTTCTGCCACCTTCTGGTACCACTTTACCCCCTGCCCCTGCCACCGCCCGCTTTCTTTCTGTTATCCTCCAAAGTTGGTCGCACCTTTTGGCTGTTGCCAGTTTTGCTTCTTGGCCTTTACTTTTGCCAAAGCGAACTTACAACATGGCCATCAATATTTTTGGTGCTGCAGACACAAAAAACCCGTTTGCTGCACCCTTTATAACAACCTCCTCTGCATTCTCCCTCTTGCCTTTAAATTGCAATCTTCTTCCGTTTCGTTGACTTTTGCTGCCTCGGCAGACAGCTCTGCTTGCTGCCACTGCCACTGCAACTGCAACTGCAACTGCGACGGCTGCTGTTTGCCAAGGATAAACGGGCACAGCTTAAGCAGATAACATTCATTGTTACACCCACTCCTCCCCCTCTACATTCACCCCCTTCTCGCTCACCTTTCGCTTCGTTTTGTCGTCCCTGTGACTCATAAGAAAATTATGTTACATTTTATGTGCGCGCCATTGCAGTGCAGTTTTTATCGACTAGACTCGAAACGATGCGGAGTCGACTCGACTTGACTCGCTTTACGCCTGGCCAAAAGGCAGCTGCAATTTGGCTTCCACTTCATACATATATAAAGACATTAAAGACACCCCAATACACAAACACACATAAACAGCAACACACATACACACATATACAAAGCACAGATTTGAATTAGAGCTGGAGACAAAGTTTTGGTGCATTGCCAGCCAAGCATTGCAAGAGAGAGAGAGAGACAGAGCGAGAGGGGAAGATAGAGAGAGAGAGAGAGTCCAGAGATTTGTTGCCGCTAGCTTAATAATAAGACATAAGCCATTTTGCATGTGCCTTTTGTGCCATTTTCTATGGCTCCCTCCGCATTCTACCCTAACTGAGAGTATTTCGAATTGGTTACCAAGTATGCAAAGCATTTACTGACTAGCCAGCAGACTTATCTGCTGCCATTGAGTATACTCTTGATCAGCTTTAGCTGTCGAGACTTGAATGCTCTATGGCTAGGCTTCAAAAACCCATAATTTCAAGTCAAAACTCAACCGATCTTCAATTTAAATTTAAAATGAATAACTTATTTTTATCAGATTCTCTTGCAAGGGTATTTGATATTCAGCAGGCCTGCAAAAAAACTTTGTCTGCCTGCTCAAGGATAAGTTTGCATGCACTGTCGCGCAGACACACAGGCGTCCATCCCAAGGAGTCCGATTGCTGTCGTCGCCATTGATTGGGTTTATTCTCATGCATAGATCAAAGACAATGCATAAGGCTGCTTGACCATTAAAAGCAAAAATCTATGCCAAATTACATTGTAATCGAGCGAAGCGAAGCTCAAGTATACACACACACACACACACACACAGAGACGCACACGTATAGAAAATCACACATACAAGAATAACTGTTTGGTGTGTTCTTACGTTTTACGGCCAAATTCAATGCTGGTAATTAACTTTGAAAATCCAATTATGGCAAAACTTTTACCAGAGATTGCGAGCTAGTGTGGGTGTGTGAGTGTTGGTGTGTGTGTGGGTGTGTGTGTGTGTGTATGAACTTGCAAGTGTAAAGTGCTGCCACTGCATGTGTGTGTGTGTGTGTGTGTGTGTGTGTGTGTGTGTGTGTCTGTCTTTGTGGGTGCATTTATAAGTGATATGCAGAACATGCAATTAACAAGAGCAAATTCACTCGACTCTGCCTCTGTTGTTGTGCGAGTAGCTTGCCTCAGCTTACCACTCGCCTCTGCCCCTGCCCCTGTCACACCCCCTCCTACAGCTTGTCGTGTTGCCTCCTGCTTTTTTCCCTGCAGGCAGCCTCAAACCGAGCACAGCACAAGAGATACGCCCACTTTTCACTGCTGCTTGCATTCTTGGCAGCTGCAATTTAGTTAGCCCCCGCACACATACACACACACATAGACACACCCCTGCGAGCCTCCCACCATTGTTTCCATTTTAATATAATTCTCACGTAATAATTGCATTTGAGCAGTGTCAAACTATGCCAACAAAAGAAGACGTGTGAATGAAAGAAGAATCTCTGCTCTGTGCTCTGTCCCAGACAATGTCCGTCTCATAGTTGACCGACTTTTTGCGGTCTTCGAAAAGTTTCCACTAAATTGTGCATATTGAAGTCCTGTCTATGTGTCTGTGTGCTTGTATGTGTGACTCCACAATATGTTCATTACTCGTCATTTCAAGCGAAATGCTATATTGGAGTTGTTGTTTCTAGATCTGCACTATATGAAATTTCCTAGAGCTATGATTTTTGGCAGCTAATGCAATGAATTTCATATAAATGTTTATTTGAGTTTAAGCTGCTTTTCTTTATTAATTAATTGCAACAAAAAAGGGATGCAGTTTGCTAATGAAGTTTGACTTTTTGTGCCTGAAAGTATGCCACAAAAATCTTCAAAATATATTTACCAAACTTGACAGCAGGCGCTTAAAGGATTTTTTTAGTGAGTTCAGGCATTCAGCCAGCATGCAAACCTTAAAAACTAAATATTGGAATCAATAGCTCGCAACTCTTCCAAGTTTAACAGAAGAAAAAGCAACTAGAATATCAATCAACTTCCTATAAATTATAATAAAATAATACTCGTCTAAAATGTATAGATTTTGAGAGCTTTAATCATAGCTTATGCAAACTTTAAATTGAAAAAAAAAGAGGAAAAAACGAAAGTCCTACGTAAACTCGTTAAAAGCTAGCTCCCATTTTGCCTCCTTCTGCTCCCACTCGACGACTTGTTTATTATGTACAAAGGGGCGTATCCTTTTGCTTTGTGCCCCGCTGTTCCATTAGCGTTTCAGTTATGAGCATTTTTGCAAAATGTACACCGGAAATTGAATTTTTCATTTGCGCATCCTGCAACGGCAGCCATTTGTCCACCCGTAACCATCTATGCTGCTAGCTGCTCCTGAATTTTTCTGTATTTTTAATTTCCCGTTAGCAATTATAAGGCATTTTTCTTCGACTTCATTTTATGCGTAATGATAATTTAATTAGTCGCAAGTGGCTGACTTTTTACCGTTTGCCAGCTCATTAACTGCACTTAACTGGCGCCCCGGCGACTTTTCGTGAATTCTTAATGATAGGCCAAGGCACACAGACCTCTCCATCCGCCTCCTTGCCCCCCGTCGCTGCATGCACCTCGGGCCTGATGCTTGATGCTTGATGCCTGATGCCGCGGGGAGATCTCACATGCTGCTCAACAAGAGTCCGTGGTCTGGCATTTTGTATCGCTTTGTATGCACATGTCAATTAATGTGAAATTGATAGCATTCGGGGAATTTCCTTTTATTTTTGCATATGCCAATATTTACATACCAATACTGCACTGAGCCGCGAAATTTATGCGCAAACAGTGCTGTGTGTGTGTGTGTGTGTGTATGACTGTGTGTGTGTGTGTGTGTGTGCGTTTGTTTGTTGGCCCTATTATTTTTCGGCGTAAATATTTGTACACGCATGTATGTAAAGCGTGCATACATGGCGTATGCGTAATCAGTCAGCTGAGCAATCAAATGCAATAGCTATGTACATAGTATGTATATCAAGTGGCGAGTATAACGAGACTGAAAATCCAAAAAATCATAAAAAGTGTAAAAATGAGTAGCGAGTAATTAATAACGAGTACACTCAGCCAGATAGTTTTGAGATGTTTGAGAGGGGCAAAGAATAAATGTCAAGCAAACGAGTATTGAACAACGAGTGCATAGAAAACTGAATACTAGTTAGCGAGCTAGCTAAAAAAAAAAAACTCGACTCGGCACTGGAATGCATTAACGTTGTAATTCTGGCAATTTGCCTAAGTGCAACGCAATGGACGGACGCCTGACTGCCTGCCTGGACGCCCGTTGCTGTCGTCTTCAAAGTTTTAATTAGAAACGCAACTGCAAAATGGTGGGACTGGCGGACAAGAGCCAGCGGGAGACGGACGGACCGACAGAAGGCAGTCGAGCGAAATGAGCAGACAAAAATGCGTTGACAGACGATGTGAAAGAAAGAAGAAGAAGAAGAAGAACGCAGCGCAGCTCAACTCAACGAGGCCAGCGCCAAAAAGTAACTTTAATGGCAGAAAGAATAAATGAATGGGCCAACAAAAACAACAAAAACAAACGAAAAACAACAACAACAACAACATAAAAGGCATGAACAACAAAATGGCAGAAAGCGCACAATTTTATGTGGCACACACAAAACTTTTGACATAAATTCGTAGCGCACAAGAATGGGAACTGATGCGTTTTTCGCTGGCCAGCGGCAGCGAGAGGGTTGCCACCTTGGCGGCATGTTACTTAGATACAAATTCGCTAAGACGTTGCCAGACGACTGTCAAATTAATTTTAATGCGATTTTCATGGCAGCGTAACTCTCGCATAACTTTTTTTTTGGACTTTAACGATTATAGGTCCTAATGTGCAAATGCCAAAAAGAGAGAAGCGAGCCAGGGCAACCCCTGCCAGAGTTGCCAACCCGTCAGCCGACCGTTTGGCCGCCCGTTTGCCACCCAATTTGAAACAATCTTCAAATTTAGCACATGGCCGCGACAGTCGGCAGCAAATGCACAAATTTATTGCCAGACGCGCTACTTGAAATTTTGGTGCTTGGGTAACTGGAAACTGGTAGCTGGTAACTGGCTTAAACGCTGGCTCATGCATATTTGATGCCAAATATAAAGCGGCCATAAATTCGACTCGCAATTTACGCAGCAAAGTAAAAGTAATGCCCCCCCCCCAAAAAGGGAAGGAAGAGAAGAAAAGAAACCCGACAGCCGCCTAAGCGCTACGCACGCACCTATATGTCCCGAATGTCCCGAGTTCTCAGGACTTGAGTACTTTGTCGTTTGATTTCTCATTTTTCTTTTTTACCTTTATTTCCTTTTTAATGTGAAGGACAACGGTTTTTGTTAGTGGTTGGGGTGGGGGCGGCGCTTAGCCGTCATCGTATATAAAAAGAAAGTTGCACCGAAAATTGCTTATTTCTTTTTCTTTTTTTTTTGTCTCTTCTTGTTGTTGTCTCCTTACCTTGACAGCATTGACAAGTTGAGCGACTGCGTTTGAGGCTTACCTATAATGGTTTATTAAAAATTAAATAAATATTGTGGCTCTTGAGCAGCGGTAATAACAGCCTGATAGGGTGGCGATATAGGGGGGGCGGGCAAAAAAGCTTCTTAAAAGTCTTGCTAAAATTGAAAAGTTGTCAAACTCTTGTGGCGCACATCAAAAAGTTTCAAATATGCATAATAAATTTGGTGAGCATAAAAAAAGGTTTGAAAAAAATACTTTTAATTTTATATTGCATAGTTTTTATTCGAGTTTATAAATAAAAGCAACGAACTTTCACATGTATGAGTAATATAAATATAAATGAATAGCAAACATTAATAAAAACGGAAAACATAAATTCTTGTCATAGTTTTGTAATATTATAAACTAAATCTGTCTTTGAAAGCTTTTTTTAATACAACATTAAACTTTCAAATGTGCAATTTGCCATTTGAACCTTTTACTGAAAGCTTGGCAAAAACTTTCAACTTAGTTTCAAGCAACTTGTCAAAACAAATTTTTAATTATATCTCTCTCTCTGTCTCTCTCTATATTTTTAGCAGTTGTGATAAGCACGCTGAGCAGCTGCTGTCTGGTGCTGGGCGATGAATCCATCGATACCCGTGAGAATGCGGATCTTGTGCTGAAGTGTCGCTTCACCGAGAAGTACGAGTCCAATGATTTCTCATTCTTTTGGACGCGCTCCATATCGAATCCGGCGCAATTCGACAACGTTGCCATTGGCGAAGTGCAGCTCAGTTCCGGCTATAGGTGAGTAAATTCCACGAATTTTCCCCCCCATATAATAATCAGCTCGCCGAGTTCAGAATCGCTCTCTGTGTGTGTGGCAAATTGCTGTGCCGTTCCTGTTTGCAGTTATCCTGCTTGGTCAGCCATTTGTAGAGTTAATTAAATTTCTCACACACACACACACACACGCATATATGGTATATATATGTGTGTGTTTAATGCGATTTATGCATGTGACTGACTGGCAACTTAATTAAAATCAAGTTCTTGGCAGTTTAAACGACTCACAGTTGGCCAAAGCCTGCAACACTGCTGGCCATATCCTTAATCCTTAATGTCAATGTCGGCGCGTGTTAAACATTCACACAATTATGAGCCGCACACACACACACACACACATACACTCTCATATGCTTGTATATGTTTATGTTTCATTTTCATTACCCGCCAGCTCTTTTGCGCGCGCCATTTGCAATTGTATTTTTATTTGCTTCGTGCCACGATTTCCGCTTCCGGCTCCGCTTCGCATTCGGCCTGCTTTTTTTTAATGTTTCGCTCGGTTTGACTCGTTTGCTGTGCCCTTCTGCTGCCTGCCCGCCCGCTCGCCTGCTCTTGCAGCTGCTTCTTTATGTGGCAACGCATAAATTTTAAGTGCCCAGTCGAGGCCACAAAATGCATCGCGTTTGCCAGCCAGCCAAATGAAATGCCCAACAGCAGGCAGTCACACTAACGCACATATGTGTGTCTCTCTCTGTGTGTGTATGTGTGTGTCTGTATATAATAAAAGCAAATCAACAAACAGCAAATAGAAATACAAAACACATACAACAAAAAAAGCGCAAGCAAAGCTAACGGAACAGTTGCCGGATCGCAAGGCTCAGTTTTCCAGTTTCCCGGCAAATTGTAAAATACATTTTTACTGCAATTTGTGCCGAAAGCTAACAAGCAGCAACAACAACAACAAGTACAACTACAACTACACAAACCGCGCCTCCTTACAAAGGCATTCTAAATCTGTATCTATGTATTTGTATCTGTATCTATATTGGTGTCTGTATCTGTGTCTGCGTATCTGCGGCCATTGCTGTCGCTGCTAAAGTGAAATTACGGTAAATATTTTTGGTGGCAGCCAAAAGGCCGCTGCTGATTTCTGGGGTCATCGAAACCAAGCCACCGAATAAATGGCATAACAAGAAATGAGCCAACTAGGGAGCAGACCACCAGGACCTAGACCAGGACTCGCACTGACTGAGCACAGCCTGCAGCTAATATATCGTTAAACATTTCATTTAACGAGGCAGACATTTTTCGCTCGACATTTTGGAATGCAAGTCATGCTGCCAATTGCTGATACTGAGCAAATCCCAAAAAAAAAAAGCAGAGATACAAATGAAAATCTTTTAAAGAATATTCTATGTGGCTACATAAATGTATATGCACAGGTGTTTTGGCCAAAGTTTGCCGGCGTTTTCATTGATGGGAACATTACATTTAGTACGTTGCCAAAAAGTAGACAACACACACAGATTGAAATCCAGTTGAAAGTTGAAACCAAAACATGTACCGGAATGTGGCATTGCCAAATAATTGGTTGCGGCAATGGCCGCTTAACGTTTATAGCGACAAAATTAGAGGGAGACACAAAAACAGTGAGTGAGAGCGAGATGCAGTTGGAGCTGGCGAGATTGGTATAAAGAGAAAATCTGCATTGGAATGCTTTCAGCGAATTGGAAAACCCAAGCAGACAGAACGCCTGCGGCAATGGCATACTTGAAAATTGCAGCAGCAACAGCTACAAAAACTATAAAGGGGTGGGGGGGATTTAGAAGCAAAATAAATACACGAGACTGCTACAAATCCCGCAGGAGCTTTTTGGCGCTCAAGGACGTGCGACACGCGCGCTTGCCTTTTTTTTTTTTCTTTTTTTTTTTGGTTTTTATTATTTAATGCTTTAAGCGAGTCGCTTGCTGGCTTGCATTCATTGCTGCTGAAAGAATCGCCTTTTCCCCAGTGGCGGACGATGAGTGGAGTGCTGCGCTTTGCCAGCAAATTTTTATAATTTGCACCGCTTTTTTGTTGCCCTATTTGCTATCCGTGTATTGTCCTGTCCTGTCCCCAAGCTCAGGCTGCAAATGAGCAGCTCCGCCGGCCGCTGGAGACGTTGCGGCAAATAGAAAAATAATAATAAAAGAGAAAAAAAGAAAAGAAAATATCAACTAGACGAAGGACGAACGCTAGAGAGAGCCTGCAGAGAATTGAGTCAATTTGCCTGGCTACAATCATTTTTTTAGTATATTTCTTTTTTTGTGGGTCAACATTGTTGTCTGCGCTTTTTTTGTTGTTGCTCTTCATATTTTCTTTTTCGAGATTCTGCTGTAGTTTTATTCCTTTGCGTTTTTTTTTTTGTGTAGCCAAGTACTTGAAGCTGCTGGCCATGTCCTGCTGTGGCTTTACCGTACGGTCAACGCGTTCGTCTGGCAAATTAAATTCATTTTTTTTTAAAATTTTTTTTCCTCGCTGACGCGTGTTTTTGCGGTTAGCAGCAATTAGCAAAGAGCGCGGCAAACCTTTTCGCAGGGCAGCTGTCTGCCTCTATTTGATATTTGCCAGTTGGAGGTGGTTGCTGTTGAGTTGTCAATTAAAGTCATAGAATGCGTCTAGACGCCAAAATGAGATATGTTTGAGTTTTGATTAAGTGTGTCCTCAACTGGACAGTCACGCCTTGGCATTTGGCACCACTTGGAAACGTTTGACAAATGAACTTTAATCCGAGCGGGGGGTGTGGCAGGGTGTCTTGTTTGCCAATTTAATAAACTGCTGCGTAGTCGCTGTCTCATCCAGCCATCGATCCATTGACCAACCAAGTGAACAGCAGCTCCAAAGTTGCGCATCAATTTTCAGTAGTTGTCCGGGACAACCAACAAAATAATCAGCGTGCTTGGAAAATTGTGAAAAATTGGCACACACACAAAAAAGAGAAGAAAATATAAAAATAAAGCTAAAAGAGCAGTACAAAGTGGAAGCAGGCTAACTAGCGAGAATTAACTGCGCTTGTAGAGAAAGAAATTAATCATTTTCTGTTGGATATGCTTGTTTGAGTCGGTAAATACCATAGATTATTTCCTATATTACAGATTATTATACCATTGTATAACTTTATAATCATCTTGAAATCAATTCCAAATATATAAAGTTTACACAAATACAATTTGTGCTGTTGAATGCTGACACATTCCCCAAATACGTTTGCCTACTTTTGGGCGTACGAAATTTGATTGATTTTCCATTGATTATCTGTGGCAATTGGAATTTGTTTTTCAAGCGCTTGGCAAATATAGAAATTCAATTAAGACATGTTGCAAAATGTACAATTAAAAGTGGGACTTAAATTTCTGCCTTTGCAATTAAACTGCCAACAAAAAAAAAGTGGGAATTTCTGCAGGCTCAATAACAACAATAGCAACAGCAACGGGAACAAAAATGTTGACATTTTGTTTACCAATCGGTTGCTAACGTCTGGCAATCCATGTTGCCCCTGCCACACAGCCCCGCTGTTGTTGTCATCGTTATCGTCAATCGAAGTCATCGTCTAGGAAAATATGCAAACATTTATTGAGCGTTGATTTTATTTATGTTGCTGTCACACTCCGCCCTCTAGCTCCCTCTCTCGCTCGCACTCACTTGCTCAAATATTAACATTTGCTATTTATTTATATTGCGAATCGTTTAAAGTTGAACCACCTGCGGGGCCCGGCAGCAGTCAGGACCCGCAGCAGGACATCAACGGCAAACTCAATATTAGCACAATTAGTGTTGGGGCTCTGAACGGGGTAGGGGAGAGGCTAGCCCCGGGCGTGCAATGACGCAAGTTTTTAAATAAAACAAATTGAATTTCAAATTTAAATGCCGTGCATAAAGTACCAATCAAATTTACAGCACATATACAATTTATATATATATATATATATTTTATTTACTGTTCCTATTTGGGGTTTTTGTCATCCTTGCGCAGACTCGACTTTCAGCCGGAGCGCGGCATCTACGATCTGCAGATCAAGAATGTCTCCTATAATCGCGACAATGGACGCTTCGAGTGCCGCATCAAGGCCAAGGGCACCGGTGCCGATGTGCATCAGGAGTTTCATAATCTCACCGTCCTGACGCCCCCGCATCCGCCCGTCATCTCGCCGGGCAGCATTGCCGTTGCCACCGAGGATAAACCCATGGAGCTGACCTGCAGCAGCATTGGCGGCTCACCCGATCCCACAATAACGTAAGTGCCGCGATTTCATTAATATATATATTAAATGTATCTATAACTATTTGAAACTCTTAGCTGGTATCGCGAGGGTTCGAATTCACCACTGCCCACCACCGTGCTGCGCGGCGGCACCAAGGATCAACCGACAAATGCAACGCTGTCGATAACACCACGTCGCGAGGACGATGGCGCCAAGTACAAGTGTGTGGTGCGCAATCGTGCCATGAATGAGGGCAAGCGCCTGGAGGCTACAACCACATTGAATGTAAACTGTGAGTACCGATTTGATAACTTCCAATATATATATTCCATCCTATAAACGGGGCTTAAATAGTGCAGCCTGCAACTGGAGATCTGAATTATATTCAAGTATGGGATTCATTTTCCTTTCTAGTTTATCAAGGAGAAAGTCTTTCTCTATGAACTACTGCTGTTGCTGGCTTAACAGTTTTCCGCTCATTGATTTTTCTTTTGAATTTCCCGCCCTACTAAAAACTATTTTCTGTTATGCTGACAAATGCCTTTGACATTATTACAACTAATTTGAACTCGACTAAATATAGCAGCTTATTGTTCACTACTCCCCCCCCCCCCCTCCACATCCACGCTTACACGCGTTATTCATTATAGTTTTGCAGTTTGTCTTTTTAAAGGGGGGGCGTTGGTAATGGGGCGTGTCACATTAGTTGACCTCAGTGGCCAACGTGGGGGAACGTCTAATTAGCATTGGTGCTGGCAGCAACTAAATAAATAGCTGCATAATGAAGTGACCAGACATGACCAGTGACATTGCAACCGTTATCCCCTCCCTACCCATCCCCCCCATGGCAACTCCCCGCTCATTTGTTATGCGCCTGCAACGACAAATGCTGACACATTTGTTAAAATGTTGTTAAAATTGCCAGCGAGCAATACAGTAGCAGAAACCCCACAGATGAGTTCCTGAGTCACAACAACAACAACAACTAAAGTCTGTATATATATTATATATATATATATATATTTGTATAGCACATAAATTAACTATAGCTGCTGACGTTGTTTGACCTGCTGACTCAGCGCGCAAGTAATTAGAATAGAAATTTATGTGTGGCCAACAATATTGTCGCTGTCTCTGTCGCTATTGTTGTTGTTGTTGTTGTGGCTGTTGTTGTTGTTGTTGCAACAAGTGGCAGTTAAATGCTGCGTTAACCGGCGAGATACGCCCATTTGCCCATTTGGCCATTAGCGTGCGGCTATTAGAGCTAATCAAAAGCCAAATAAAATCCAAAACCTGAAATATTGCCCCGGCAATTGCAACAGCAACATCAACAGCAGCAGCAGCAACAACAACAACAGCAGCCAGCAACAACAACAACAACAAGCTTAACTGAGGTCAACCATCAAATGCGTAATTAATTCAAATACAAAACCACAAGAACATCGCACATGGTAATTAGTAGTTAGACCAGAGCTAGAAACTACACACATGTGAATTACAACAACAACAACATCGGCAACAACAACAGCAGCAACAACAACAGCAGCAACAACAACAGCAGCAACAACAACAGCAACTGCAGTCAGTGGTGCATTCATTGTGTGGTCCCGCTGTGTGTGGTTTGTGTCCACGCTAATTGCGTTTGCATGCATTTTAGGCATTTAGACCAACACAACAGACTACCACCGATCCAAGCCATGCCAAACCGATCCAAACCAAACCAAACCAGTCGAATTAATCCTCTTGATTGATTAAGTGACGGTGACCAAAACGATAATTCACCGATTGAACACTTAAAACGTAAGTATCCAAGTTAATGACAGTTTTAGGTGCCTTGGACTCTATACATGTGCAAATTAACGTCACTACTTTTGACAGAAAATCGCAAAAAATTAAATTTCTCAAGCTTAAATGTAGGATTAACTTGGAATTCAAAGAGGCCTTGCAATTGAAAATCGCTTCAGTTTTGACCAAGCTATGAGGGTTTAAAGTCATAGTAGACCAGTTTTGCGCTCTTGCAAGTTCACATGTCACAAATTGTAGTCATGATTTTTGACATAAAATCTGAAAAAATTAGTTTCTCCACTGAATTAATGTAGACATCAAACAATGGCCAAAATGAGCTTGGAATTGAAAATCGCTTCAGTTTTGACAAAGTTATGGAAGTTTGAAGACTTGAAAGGAATTTGGCAAATTTAATATTGCAAAGTGTTTGGTATCGAATACAAATGCAACTGTAAGCTATTTTTATGGATTTTAACCAATTCAGTCGCACACAACATCATAATTTTTATTATTGTATTGTTACGCTCTATAAAGCCATAACTCAAATCTAGACAAATGTGATGGTTGTCTACCAGTTAAAATTTGCTTTTGAATAGAAAAAAAAACGCCAACACGCAATCTTCACTTTGTAACGTTGTCAACGTTGCTGGCGCGCCCACGTGTCGTATGCGCAATACGCCATATAAACAGCAAGCGGCTACAAACGACAATAATCAGCAAATGTCTGGACCTGTCGCATAAATGTCGCTAATTAGCCGCCGTTACGTGCATAACTCTTTTGAGAGCTGGCCACGCCCACTCCCACACACAGGGCGCCCCCCCCCCTGTGTCACCCACGCGTTGATTGAGCTAATTGAAGCATAAAAGTTGATTTGTTATGAGCGGCGCATGTATGTATGAATGAATTAATGAATAAATTCAATGGGCAGCATTTGAAAATGATTCGACTGCGGTTTAATTAAAACACAAACGCCTTCCACACACGCCCACTAACTGGGCCAGCTGATTTGCATATGTAAGCCGCATTAAATTTCATATATATTTTGTGTTTTTTTTTTTTTTTCAGTTTGCTAAACACAATGTTTAATTAGAAATATTTTACAATAAGCGCTAAACCGCAAAGTAAACGCGATGATTTGTAATTTGTAATGTTAATTAATTGGCATCTAAGGGGGGGGACATAGCAACTGTCAGAATGGAATTTGTGTCCAGGACCTCTTCTTCAACGACGCTGACAAGATAACCGCACAGGCGCTACGAGAGGGGTGGTAAAGTGACAAGGGGGGTGTAAGCAATGTCCGATGTGTGGTGCTCGGATTGTGGCCATTAGATTTTCCACTTGCGGTCAAAGCATCGGAGGGGGGGGGGAGGTAATGCGTTTTTAAGCAAGCCTCGAGGAGTTGATCAAAGCAAAAAGTCCTTGGCCACAGAACCGAACACACGACGCCCCAGGACATCGAGCATTTGCGGTTGCTGTCGGCTGCGGGCCAAAAACTCAAAATACACTTACACACACACACACACACACACACACACACACACACACACACACACACACACACACACGCTGCTCCTGTTCCGGTTCCAGCTACTCTGCTGGAACACATCCACGCTGGTGTTTGCTTAGTCAACAGCAACAACATTTCTCAGACATTGTGTGCCTGGCAAATTAAATCAAGATACAATTTAATTGTTAGTTTCAACAGCAAAACGATTTTCGATTTGCCCTTTTAACAATTGAGAATTTCGAATTTGCAACCCCACAACTTTGTGATTTACGGCCAAGCAATAAAAATTCACTTAGCCCTGCCCCAAATGACACCTACAAATTAATCAGTGGACCCCCCCTCCCCCAAAACCTTTACCTCCATCATTGCTGCCACAGACTCCAAAGTCTGACAGTCCTTTCACGTCCTTGTCTAATCGCCTTCAATAAGTCATTACAAAAATGTGGGCAATAAATTTCAGATGTCCATGGAAAATCTTAACCACAAAATGACAATATGACGCCAAAAATTAGGCGTGCTTTTTTTGTGGTCAGAGAAATTTTAAGTTATCTTAAAGTTCTTATTAATTACTTATGATAATGAATCTAAAATCTAAATGATTTATAATTTGTATGAGCATAGATTGTAGATTTGCCAACTGAATAGAAAACTGAAAACTTTGCTAAAATATTTCACAAAATTTCACTTGATTTGCTTTGCTTAGGCATTACTTTAACTGCCGCTTGATGCAATCAAAGTAAATCTGCAATTGCTTACGGGGCAATCCCTTAGTCTCATGCTTGATGCCACATTTATTTCGATTTTGAAAAAGGACTCGTAACTGGCATTTTACGTGTTTGCCTTTTGGCATTGAATTTCTGCCGCGAATTGCTCGAATTTAAGCTTGTGACGCTAATTTATTGTCCTGCCCTCGCGCATTTTGAGTGCGGCGGCTGATGAGCCTAATCGCGTCTCACCTGGCCACACCTCATCTCACCCCACCTCACCTCACCTCACCTCAGTTCGCCCTCAAGCCACACCTGGCTGGGCGTAAAGCGGGCAGAGCAACAGACAGATTTTTGGGTTGTTGCCGGCTTGACTTTCAATTTGATTCTAAGCCGACACTGTTTCCTTTATGTTGCTATTGTTGTTGTTGTTGTTGTTGTGGGGGTTGTTGCTGCTGTCAAATGTTTTTCCTTTGCGGGGATTTAAAGGTGCTTAAGTCGCAAAAAAAATGTACAGTAATATTGACAATGCGTGCCAGAAGCACATGTGTGTGGGTGTGTGTGTGTGTGTGTGTGTGTCTGTCTATCTGTGTTTGTATGTGTTTGTCTCTTGGCTGTCCTGGCGCCTATCATTTTCATAGTTTAATGTCAGGCAATTAACTTTTGTCTGGCCTGCCTCCAAAATGGAACCCACTTCCCTACTCCCCGAAAATAGATGCAGGATAAAGGAATGGGGGATGGGGGGTCAGGAATTGAACGCTCTGTCGCATCCTTCTGCCCCCCGCCCCCCTGCTGCCAGTCAGCGATGAGATCATGCATAAAAAGGCAGCCCGGGCACGTTCCGGATAGAGAAATGTAGAAAAGCGGCCAAAGTGGCAGATGAAGCCTGTAGATGGAAATGTAAATGTAAATGTAAATGTTGCCCGCTTCGGTTGGCTGAAACGACCTTGCGCCATGTTTGAACCTTAACACCAGGATGAGCAGAAAGAGGGGAGAGGGGAGGAAGGGACAGGGCCAACTAGGCAAATAGGCACACAGCATGTTGTGGAAAATCAACGAAGCAAATGCCAATACACATGTGCCAATAGACACAAGGGGTGAGTCAAAGGGGGTATGGGGAAGGGCAAGGGGTGTAGCGAGTGGTTTGGCGATGTCCTCTGGCATTAGGGATTCCAAGGCTTAACATGGCGTAAACACAAAAGCCTCTAAAGGCATCAACTGCGGCATATAAAGTGGCATTACATAGAGTACAAAAAAAAAAGAAAAAAAAGCAAAAAATGAAAGAAAGAAACCAACTGGCAAATGGCAGGAAGTGACTGCCAGGATGAAGCCGCAAAAACAAAGCGCAGCGGCAGCAGGAAGACAACAAAGCAACAACAACAACAAAACAAGAAATTGTCGAGTGTCCTCTTGTCGTCTGCCACGCATTAAATTGAAGATGATGATGATAATGCGACCAGATAAGAGTCCCAGCGACCAGCAGCAAACTCTCTTCTTTTTTTCTTATTATTGTCGCTGTTGTTGTTGTTGTTATTGCTGCAGGGTTCATAGGTAACAGGCAACTTAACGCCAATAATACGGCAAAATAGTCGGCAACAAGCCATGAAATGAGCCAGGGTTAAGAGGAACACACACACACATACATATACACACATACACCGACAACCATCAGACCCTTGACAAAACTTCTGCTTATGTGTCTGCCCTTTGTGGTTGGGGCTAAAATGAAACAATGCCAGGAATACCCCTAACCCCAATGTCAATGCCTGCCTGCCCATCTTGCTATCTGCTCCCTATCTTCCTATGTGGCTACTATTTACTTGGCATTAAGCAAACTTCAAATAAAAAGGATAACGACACACACACGCAAGCAACTCAAAATGGAAGTTGCTCAACAGCAACAACAATAAGCAGATCTCTAGGAGAGATATAGTGCGAGACTAGCAGATACCCTAGCACAGAATATACGCAGATGTAGATACACCTGCAACTAAAACATATTTGTCACATATTCCCACTAGCAACTTACAACCCCATTCGCATGAGTACAGGGTATAGATTCGAACAAAAACTGAACTGAACCAACAGGCGGGCAGACAGCCACACAAAATGAGCATCAGCCAGCAATGAGACAACAACTTGGATCGTGAAAGTACTTTGAGAGTGAGTGGGAGAGAGAGGGAGGGAGAGAGAGTGGTGGGGGGAGGGGCTTGTTTTTGGGGTTGTGGTTTTAACCATTGGCTTGGCTGAGAGCACGACAATTGCACACAATTTTCATTTATTGTTTGGCTACACATTTGGCCACATTATGTGAGCAGCAAGCAGACGGCCCAAGTTAAATCCCCGGACTGAAACAAAAGGATGCTTTTGCAACAACAACAACAACAACACCAACAACAACAGCATCCTCGCACGCGCATAATCGTGCATTGGCCCCGGGCCGGGTTGGGTTTGTATTAGTGGGGCGGGCGGGGCGTTGGCATTCGTCTCGGCATTCCGGGCTGCCACATTCTAAAGATTTAACTTTCCATCCGCATGTATAAGCCCCAAAGAAAAAAAAAGAAAAACAAGACAATATTGAGAAAGGAACGCAGGACACGCCCACACATTTGTGAGGCGTTCGAAAGGCAGTGTTGCGTGCTGAGGTCAGTTTGGGTCAAATTGCGGTTCGCATGTTGGCCAAGACATTCGTCATTAGCCATTCATGCAGTCAGCAGGCAGGCGAACAACCACCAACCAGGCAGGGAAATGGAGAAATGGGGAAATGGCAAATGGCAAATGGAAATGTCGATAACAGTTCAACAGCATTCAGCATTTCACGAGGCTTTTGTGCCAAGCAAATTAATTGAAATACAATAATTATACGCATTATACACATTAACGAGCATTTCCCAAATGCAACCCTGAGGGCCAGCTTTCATTTCGATATTAACTTTGGATTGGGCCGAGGGGCGATTACAGGACTTTGCCGGATTGACGCCGCAAGGAATCAGATTGCAAGGGTCAAGGCTATTTTGGGAGCACAGCATAGAGCGGATTTCATGAAATCGATTGGCGGCAGAATATGTATAGAATGTGGGAGTATGAGTTTAGTGAAAGTTAGCTAGAGTCATCATATAACAGTTATACAATACTTTCTTTCCTGTTAAACAGTCGTGAGGAAAAAGTTGTCGAAGGAATCGTGAAGCTAAAAGCTGACATCGTAATAGATTGGTTGCCTTAGCAATACGGTGAAAGCAATAATTGGACTTGCAATGAAATCAAATGAATTAAGCATTTAATAAAAGGATATTCAATCTACAAAATAAAACTAAAATGCCTAAGCAGACACAAAGTAATTTAATATTTAAGCTGGTTGTAAATTCAAACTGAAAATCTAAAGTTAGGGAGTTTGGGACCTTCACATACCAACATCTTGGCATGATTTTTGACATGAAATCCGATAATCTGAAGTTTCTCAACTTTGAACCATGACCAAAAAGCCCTCGGAAGTGAAAATCGGTTCAGTTTTGACAAAGTTATGGCACTTTGAAGTTTTGGAAGGGCATTTTTAGAGAGTTGGGACCAATATCTTGGCGTGATTTTTGACATGAAATCCGATAATCTGAAGTTTCTCAACTTTGAATGTAGAATTATTAAGGAGGACAAACCATGACCAAAAAGCCCTCGGAAGTGAAAATCGGTTCAGTTTTGACAAAGTTATGGCACTTTGAAGTTTTGGAAGGGCATTTTTAGAGAGTTGGGACCAATATCTTGGCGTGATTTTTGACATGAAATCCGATAATCTGAAGTTTCTCAACTTTGAATGTAGAATTATTAAGGAGGACAAACCATGACCAAAAAGCCCTCGGAAGTGAAAATCGGTTCAGTTTTGACAAAGTTATGGCACTTTGAAGTTTTGGAAGGGCATTTTTAGAGAGTTGGGACCAATATCTTGGCATGATTTTTTACATGAAATCTGAAAATCTGAAAATTCTCAACTTTGAATGTAGAATTATTAAGGAGGACAAACCATGACCAAAAAGTCTTTGGGAGTGAAAATCGGTTCAGTTTTGACAAAGTTATGGCACTTTGAAGTCTGGGAAGGTGTTTTTTGGGGACTTCCCTTGTCAACATCATGGCATGATTTTTGACATGAAATCCGATAATCTGAAGTTTCTCAACTTTGAATGTAGAATTATTAAGGAGGACAAACCATGACCAAAAAGCCCTCGGAAGTGAAAATCGGTTCAGTTTTGACAAAGTTATGGCACTTTGAAGTTTTGGAAGGGCATTTTTAGAGAGTTGGGACCAATATCTTGGCATGATTTTTGACATGAAATCCGATAATCTGAAGTTTCTCAACTTTGAATGTAGAATTATTAAGGAGGACAAACCATGACCAAAAAGCCCTCGGAAGTGAAAATCGGTTCAGTTTTGACAAAGTTATGGCACTTTGAAGTTTTGGAAGGGCATTTTTAGAGACTTGGGACCCATATCTTGGCATGATTTTTGACATGAAATCTGATAATCTGAAAATTCTCAACTTTGAATGTAGAATTATTAAGGAGGACAAACCATGACCAAAAAGCCCTCGGAAGTGAAAATCGGTTCAGTTTTGACAAAGTTATGGCACTTTGAAGTCTGGGAACGTGTTTTTTGGGGACTTCCCTTGTCAACATCATGGCATGATTTTTGACATGAAATCCGATAATCTGAAGTTTCTCAACTTTGAATGTAGAATTATTAAGGAGGACAAACCATGACCAAAAAGCCCTCGGAAGTGAAAATCGGTTCAGTTTTGACAAAGTTATGGCACTTTGAAGTTTTGGAAGGGCATTTTTAGAGAGTTGGGACCAATATCTTGGCGTGATTTTTGACATGAAATCCGATAATCTGAAGTTTCTCAACTTTGAATGTAGAATTATTAAGGAGGACAAACCATGACCAAAAAGCCCTCGGAAGTGAAAATCGGTTCAGTTTTGACAAAGTTATGGCACTTTGAAGTTTTGGAAGGGCATTTTTAGAGAGTTGGGACCAATATCTTGGCATGATTTTTGACATGAAATCCGATAATCTGAAGTTTCTCAACTTTGAATGTAGAATTATTAAGGAGGACAAACCATGACCAAAAAGCCCTCGGAAGTGAAAATCGGTTCAGTTTTGACAAAGTTATGGCACTTTGAAGTTTTGGAAGGGCATTTTTAGAGAGTTGGGACCAATATCTTGGCATGATTTTTGACATGAAATCCGATAATCTGAAGTTTCTCAACTTTGAATGTAGAATTATTAAGGAGGACAAACCATGACCAAAAAGTCTTTGGGAGTGAAAATCGGTTCAGTTTTGACAAAGTTATGGCACTTTGAAGTCTGGGAAGGTGTTTTTTGGGGACTTCCCTTGTCAACATCATGGCATGATTTTTGACATGAAATCCGATAATCTGAAGTTTCTCAACTTTGAATGTAGAATTATTAAGGAGGACAAACCATGACCAAAAAGTCTTTGGGAGTGAAAATCGGTTCAGTTTTGACAAAGTTATGGCACTTTGAAGTCTGGGAAGGTGTTTTTTGGGGACTTCCCTTGTCAACATCATGGCATGATTTTTGACATGAAATCCGATAATCTGAAGTTTCTCAACTTTGAATGTAGAATTATTAAGGAGGACAAACCATGACCAAAAAGCCCTCGGAAGTGAAAATCGGTCCAGTTTTGACAAAGTTATGGCACTTTGAAGTTTTGGAAGGGCATTTTTAGAGAGTTGGGACCAATATCTTGGCATGATTTTTGACATGAAATCCGATAATCTGAAGTTTCTCAACTTTGAATGTAGAATTATTAAGGAGGACAAACCATGACCAAAAAGCCCTCGGAAGTGAAAATCGGTTCAGTTTTGACAAAGTTATGGCACTTTGAAGTTTTGGAAGGGCATTTTTAGAGAGTTGGGACCAATATCTTGGCATGATTTTTGACATGAAATCCGATAATCTGAAGTTTCTCAACTTTGAATGTAGAATTATTAAGGAGGACAAACCATGACCAAAAAGCCCTCGGAAGTGAAAATCGGTTTAGTTTTGACAAAGTTATGGCACTTTGAAGTTTTGGAAGGGCATTTTTAGAGACTTGGGACCCATATCTTGGCATGATTTTTGACATGAAATCTGATAATCTGAAAATTCTCAACTTTGAATGTAGAATTATTAAGGAGGACAAACCATGACCAAAAAGCCCTCGGAAGTGAAAATCGGTTCAGTTTTGACAAAGTTATGGCACTTTGAAGTCTGGGAACGTGTTTTTTGGGGACTTCCCTTGTCAACATCATGGCATGATTTTTGACATGAAATCCGATAATCTGAAGTTTCTCAACTTTGAATGTAGAATTATTAAGGAGGACAAACCATGACCAAAAAGCCCTCGGAAGTGAAAATCGGTTCAGTTTTGACAAAGTTATGGCACTTTGAAGTTTTGGAAGGGCATTTTTAGAGAGTTGGGACCAATATCTTGGCGTGATTTTTGACATGAAATCCGATAATCTGAAGTTTCTCAACTTTGAATGTAGAATTATTAAGGAGGACAAACCATGACCAAAAAGCCCTCGGAAGTGAAAATCGGTTCAGTTTTGACAAAGTTATGGCACTTTGAAGTTTTGGAAGGGCATTTTTAGAGAGTTGGGACCAATATCTTGGCATGATTTTTGACATGAAATCCGATAATCTGAAGTTTCTCAACTTTGAATGTAGAATTATTAAGGAGGACAAACCATGACCAAAAAGCCCTCGGAAGTGAAAATCGGTTCAGTTTTGACAAAGTTATGGCACTTTGAAGTTTTGGAAGGGCATTTTTAGAGAGTTGGGACCAATATCTTGGCATGATTTTTGACATGAAATCCGATAATCTGAAGTTTCTCAACTTTGAATGTAGAATTATTAAGGAGGACAAACCATGACCAAAAAGTCTTTGGGAGTGAAAATCGGTTCAGTTTTGACAAAGTTATGGCACTTTGAAGTCTGGGAAGGTGTTTTTTGGGGACTTCCCTTGTCAACATCATGGCATGATTTTTGACATGAAATCCGATAATCTGAAGTTTCTCAACTTTGAATGTAGAATTATTAAGGAGGACAAACCATGACCAAAAAGTCTTTGGGAGTGAAAATCGGTTCAGTTTTGACAAAGTTATGGCACTTTGAAGTCTGGGAAGGTGTTTTTTGGGGACTTCCCTTGTCAACATCATGGCATGATTTTTGACATGAAATCCGATAATCTGAAGTTTCTCAACTTTGAATGTAGAATTATTAAGGAGGACAAACCATGACCAAAAAGCCCTCGGAAGTGAAAATCGGTCCAGTTTTGACAAAGTTATGGCACTTTGAAGTTTTGGAAGGGCATTTTTAGAGAGTTGGGACCAATATCTTGGCATGATTTTTGACATGAAATCCGATAATCTGAAGTTTCTCAACTTTGAATGTAGAATTATTAAGGAGGACAAACCATGACCAAAAAGCCCTCGGAAGTGAAAATCGGTTCAGTTTTGACAAAGTTATGGCACTTTGAAGTTTTGGAAGGGCATTTTTAGAGAGTTGGGACCAATATCTTGGCATGATTTTTGACATGAAATCCGATAATCTGAAGTTTCTCAACTTTGAATGTAGAATTATTAAGGAGGACAAACCATGACCAAAAAGCCCTCGGAAGTGAAAATCGGTTCAGTTTTGACAAAGTTATGGCACTTTGAAGTTTTGGAAGGGCATTTTTAGAGAGTTGGGACCAATATCTTGGCATGATTTTTGACATGAAATCTGATAATCTGAAAATTCTCAACTTTGAATGTAGAATTATTAAGGAGGACAAACCATGACCAAAAAGTCTTTGGGAGTGAAAATCGGTTCAGTCTTGACAAAGTTATGGCACTTTGAAGTCTAGGAAGGGCATTTTTATGGAGTTGGGACATTTACATGTCAACATCTTGGCATGATTTTTGACATGAAATTTGAATATCTGAAGTTTCTCAACTTTGAATGTAGAATTATTAAGAAGGATAAACCATGACCAAAAAGCCCTCGGAAGTGAAAATCGTGTCAGTTTTGGCAAAGTTATGGGCGTGAGAAGTCCATCGTTATTTTCTGAGTGTAGTTGTATGAATTTTTGAGCTTGCAGTGTATAACGATCTTAAGTAAATATATTAGATAGGTAAAGACTAATTGCAGAAATTATATATCTGAAGAGGAAGAATGAGAGGGAGTGAGTACGTGAGAGTGGGATAGAGAAAAATGTGAGGGCTGCAGTTCGATGATATGCATACAAGTAAACACACACACACACACACAGACGCAGATAAATACAGAGATATACATTTATGCAGCCCAACCAATGACAAAGTTTGCATTGTTAGTCATGGCCTATGTTTTAGCTGTATTGTTGTTGACTGAAATGATGAGGATTGCTAACGATGAGTAGGATGATGATGTTGCTGTTGCTGTTGTTACTATTGTTGCTGTTGCGTTTTGTTACTGATGATGTCAATAGTGTAAACAGCAACAGCACGCGTTGCCTGGGCTCAAAACTACAATGCTGCTGCTGCTGCTGCTGCTGTTATTTGCTGCATGCAGCAGTCACAATGACTCGTCATTGTTTCAACAACACTAAACACACTTGGTAGCAGCCACGCCTCCCACACACACACACACAAACAAAAAGAGAGAGAGAGACAGATAGAAAGCGTACATTCTCCACATATATTTTGTGTCCAGTGCGTGGGCATATCATTTCAGTTGCTAATTAAAGTAAATTTTGTGAATCAATCGGAATTGCTGCAAATTGCATAAATGGCAAGTAACACCCCCCCAGCAGCAGCACTCCCCTCCCTCGCCACATAGTAGCCGTAGCAAAAGCAAACAGCTTCTCGCGTCACCGCATAAACATGTCAATAATATTCAAAATTGAAATGTCAAAATGCTAATTTGGCACATTTGTTTAACTTTAGCCAAGGGGTGTTCAGCAAGGGGAGCAAGGGGCGTGACAGTGGCAGACAGTTGCTGCCAATATCCTGGATGTTGCAATGCAATTTGCGCAATCTGCACAAATTTGCACAGGCCACACAAAAATCTTTATTTACAAAAATTTGCTGCCAGATTGGACTCCAGCGCACATGTGTATATATATATATATATATTGATATTTATTTTGTGTATATAACGCCAGTTGCAACGGCTTTTATTATTTTGAGACCTTGATGCTTTTGGATTTTTGAGAGTTTTTATTTATTTTTTCGGGAACTGCAGTCACCAATTTGCTGTGGCAGTTGCAGCAGCTGATGAGCGGCTAAATTCGTGCAACTTGAGAGCGCCACAAAGAGTGACCACAGTTTCGCGTGCCGCTTGCGCCACCCACTTTTCCACCCGCTTGCACCAATACTCGCTAACTTCTCTAATTGAGCTGCGTGCTCAGCTGGTGCCACAAGCGCAATTGCCTTCATTTCCAGTTGAAGTTGCACACGAGTTCTTTTTTTTTTTGCCATTTCTCGCCGTTGAGATTAGGCTAGATTGGAATATCGTTCGTGCCCGGAATCAATCTTGTTCCTTACCAAATGAACACATATGTTGCGGGCACAGAGTTCATTTGCTTGAATGATATCTTCGTTAATATTTATACAATTTTCATCAGCTTGCTGGCAAAGTTGTTATAATAAGTTCTTTCAACAAAGATGGGAGAATTTGTGTGTGTGTAAACAAACAAACCGTTGAGTTCAGTCGATAAATGTGAAAAACAACTCAACAACTAGAAACAAAAACCATTCGATTGATTCCATGAGTATACAAATGCGAGTACACGTATTTCGTATTTCGAATTTTGTATTTGTATTTATATTTGTTTTAGTTCAATTGCTGTTGTTGCTGTGCATTTTACGCTCTTTTTCTGTTTTGTTTGTTTGTTTGTTTTCAATGTATTTTCCGCGCGTTTTTCACAATTTTCTACTTTATGCCTATTGCAATTGAATGCGCTTTGCTTTTATTATTTAATTTCTACGTACGCCATGTAACTGACAGTTGCCTAAATTTCCACCCTCGCCCCTGCCATGAACAAATTTAAATTAATTTTTTTTAATTTTAAATTTCCTGTGTATTTATTTTGCATTAAATAATTTTATTATTTGGTTGATTTTTTATATTCCACTTTTACTCATTTGCCATTAAGTTAATTGCATAATTATAATTGCAATCGAACTTGCTGGCCCGCAATTGTTGGCTAATTATAACTTATACATAGAAACGATTTTCAACTATTTATATGCGCAAATATCTAATGCAAATTGCAAATATGCCAGCCCAGCCAGTTCACCAAACAAAACTTTGCCCCACAAGTCACGCTTTTCAACACTTCCCATAAAATAGAAATAATAATAATAATATGATACGAAATACCCATATATCTATATCTATTTGTACTGGCATTGTTGTTGGCCAGCGGGCAAGTGGTAAAATATTTACGGCATATCAACGACTACATACAAATTTATTATGCTTGTAAAGAGAGCGGCACTGCGAGCAGCGGGGGGCGCGGTGTAGAAAATAAAATTCCGCTTGCTGCGTTTTGGCGTTGTAAAGTTTTACGGCACACATGTTGCCGGGCACGGCGTGGCGTACTAACAAAAATATGTTTGTATGAACTCCATGCCTCCTGGATTCCTAGCTGCACAGATGCAACAGCAAAACCAATCGAATTTTGACAGAGCATCAGCGAATTTGCAATACTCTTTAGTTGAAGGATTGTCAGCAGCAGTAATCATAGATTTTCAGTGTTTACTGAAAGTGAAAACTTTCGTAACTGAACAACTTATAGGCGCTGCTGCCGTTAATCACCTCTACTACTATGCAAACAAGCCGCATAAGATAGCTCATGTTATCTGTTTGCTGCCCTGCTAGTGTATGACAATTGACAGCAGTAACAGCAGCAACCATGGCAGCAACAATGGCAGCAGCAACAGCAGCAGCAACAGCAGGCAGTCAGTAGTTGTCCGCGTTGCAATACGCAATACGCATTCGCTTACATGGCACATAAGTACTGGCTATATAACGACTATAGAGCCACTATAGTCCTCAACTCATGCGAGTGCTTGCCACGCTCCCGGGGCAAGCAAATAAAAAGGCGGCAAATGTGGCAGAACGAAACGGACAACAACAGCAGGCAAGCAGCTTGCAACTGGCAACAGGCAGCAGGCAGCAACAGCAACAACTATTGACGAGCAGAGTTTTTCTCTCGGTAAAAAGAAAATGTGAATGCAGTGAAAACTACGGCAAGAGTGCAGAACAAATGGAACAAGTTACAAAAGCTAAAATGCCAACCAAACAGCAGCAGCAATAAAAGCCAAAAAAAAAAAAAAAATAAAATAAAACTCGAGCCCGGACAGCAATATGAACAACAATCTTGAATATTGTACGTTACATATGTAGATACATTTCCTGCAGCTGCAGCCAGCAATCCTACGTTACCGTAGCATGGAAAGGGGGGTTGGGGGGTGTGTGTGGGTGTGGGTGTGGATGATGTTGTAACAGCCACGTGGCTGGCAGTTAATTTAAAAAAAATTGTATTTACATTTCGCCTGCTGGCGAGCGGCTTTTGCTTGTTGTTGTTGTTGTTGCTGCTGCTGCTGCTGCTGCCGTTTGCATTGTTTACATTTGCAGCAGCTTCTACTTGACTTACAGCAACAACACAGCAGCAACTACAACTATAACAATAACAACAGAGGGAGACAGAGAGAGAGAAAGAGGGAGACTATAAAGCAGCAGCTGACGCCGCTTGGGGCTTAATAGTGGGTGGGATGGGGTGGGGGAGGTGTTTGAGACCATAGCGGCTTTGGCTTGAGTGCCGCTAGGGGCTGCCACTGCCGCTGCGCTGACTGTTGTTGTTGTTGTTATTGCTGCTGCCACTGCTGCTGCTGTTTCTGCCATAACAAAAACAGCAGCCAACGGGGCAACCTGCAATGTGTTTTTATTGTTGCCCTCGGGCTGCCACACATGACGCTTGACGATGATGACGGCAAGTTCATGATGATGATGATGATGTTGATGACGATGACTCTGATCATTATCATCATTCTGTTGCTCTTGCTGTTGCTGCTGGCTGGCAGGCAAGAGTTGCCCACAGCAACAACAACAACAACAGCAGCTCAGGTGCAATGATAACTAACCAAAATTTGCAAACCGTAACCAGAAATGGAAACAACATCCTTTTTTTTTTTTTTTTGTATATTTCAAATTCGGAAATGAAATGTATATGTACCAGAAAAAGTTTTACAGCTCAAAATATACTTGTAGATGGTATAAATAAAAAGAGTAGCAGTAGGGCTCAAAATTCAATTAGAAAAGTTGCGAAAATAAATAGTTTTGCTGTGCCGAAATAATTTGAAAAGTTTTCATGGCCAGCCGAGTTGCTTAGAAACTCATTAGCTGCAAGTTTCTAAAGAAACAAGTGTCAGTGTCAACTTGATTATATTTCTGTAGGAAAATCAGGTAATACCAGCTAGTAAAAAATACATGTTATTAGAAAAATATCAAAACTCTGAGAAATTCGTAATACGAATAAATACAAATGGTTTACAGAACAACATTTAAACAATGAAATTGAAACAGTTGCTCAACAATTTCAGCTATTTCTGAAGATTTTGATAAATCTACTTTTAATATTGCTGAGTTATTGCTGACATTTGTTACTTGAGAGTATTCATAATAATATTTGTTGGCATTTATTGTTAACACAAATAGAAATGAGCAAGTATTTTTGGTTGTTATTGCAAAGACTAACCAATCAGCTGTCGTGTATTCACTGTAATGCAATTGAAAGTAGACAGCTGCTGTTGAAATGTTGAAATGTTCAAATGCAAACTGCTGGGGGTAAGAATCTTGGCAAATTAACTAAATATTTACAAAGGCAATGAAATCTGCATAAAGTGCTTTGGTTGTTTCAGTTGCTACTGCTGCTGTTGCAGCTGCTGCTGTTGCTGCAACTCTTGGGGCTGCAATGGAGCAAATTAATTTAACATTAAATTAAATGAAATGCACTGCTGCAAAGGAAGTCAGGGAGGCAGGCAGGCAGGCTGGCAGGAAGAAGCGTCAGGCAGTCAGCAGCTGCACTGGGGGACAACTTTGGCTCAAGGACTCCAAGGACAACGCAAGTTCTGACGCTAAAAGCAAAGTTTTTTTTCCTTTTCTATCTCTCTTCATCGTTTTAGTTCTTGTTGCCTGAATTTAATTATTTAGGTCAAAGGACGCTGTCGCGCCAGTTGCCAAGACAATGCCACTTACTGTTTTAGCCAGTCTCAAGTCCTGACCACGCCTACTACGCATAAAGCTTCAATGACGCCCACGCAACACAAAAAATGAAAAGCGAAATGTGCGCGAATACAGTTTATTATAGACAAAGACAGCGGCAGTGGGTAGTGGAGTTGGGGAGGGGGTATGGTGGGTGACTATGCCCCCTTGTGGCAGTCACTGTTATCATGCTCTCTGGGGGCACGTCGAAAAGTTTTACTTGTTTTATTTGTTTTATTTTGTGCAAGTAATTCCGTTTTGCGCCTAATGCTCGGCTACACTTGCTATCTCCCTCTCTCTACCGCTCCCGCTCTTTGCCTACTTGCCACACGAAAGTTAAACAAAGCATCAAAAATGTTGCTGCCTGTTGTTGCCTGCAATTGCTCAACTGTTTCCAACCGTTTCAGCTATTTCTAACATCTGTGTTTTGCCAGCTCTGCCCCTCTGTAGCCCCTCCCCCCCACACACACCCCTCACCCCTAAGCTACCACAAAATCTACACGTCTCGTTTCGCTGGAAAATTACGCCATTCAAAAATTTGCTTTACGTGTTGCCCGAGTTTTTTGCCTTTTTTTTTGGTTTTTTCTTTTCATTTTTTTTTATTTTCTAGTTCAGGTTTGGCCCATTTTTGGACTAGACTTGGCGCTAGGAGTCTGCTGAATATGTGATGAGAGTTGCCATGCCATGCCAGAGATTGAATTTAGATTAAATCTGTTTAATAATTTATTCAAATTGTTGCGCAGTTTATAAAGTTAGTTTCCTTCTTAGTAAAGCCTAATTTATATATATTTTTTTTAATTATAACTTTCATGTAACGAATTTCGTTTGAAATTCCCAACTAGTTCTGACACTTTTGTTTCAAAGGGATTTGATGAACTTTAGCTTTAGGGCATCAACAGCTTCGGTTTGCCTTTAATTGCTTTTCGCTGCTACATTTTTTTGTTTGTTGGCGCACGCGGGCAAGTAAATAAATAAAAGCAAAAGTTTTGCACTGTACGGCTGTTACTTTTTGCTGCATACCCTGTGCAAATAGTAGCAGCAGCAGCAACAACAACAACAACTAGAACAAAGCAAAAGCAAATGCCAACACTAATGACATCGTTTGTGGCCTGCATGTTGCCCAGGCTGCTCGGCAGCTTGGCAACTGCTCAGTGCTCCTCACTGCCAGCTTCCACAGTTCCATGTGTGCCTAGCTACAACAACAACAACAGCAACAACAACAACAAGAAACTTTGTCAATAATTTGGCTGCCTATTTAAAGCAGCCTCTGCCAAATGGGCAAAGTTGATGCCCTATTCATTTTTGTTGCTGCTGCTGCTGCTGCTGTATTTTTTCGGTTTTTGTTTACCATTAAAATTCCAGGCAGACAATTTACAAAAATTTGTGTTGTTTAAATAGCGCGCGGGCAGGCAACAACAACAACAACAACTTTTCCTGTGTGCTTGTTTGCTGCCTCTTTTTAAATTAATTTGGGGCAGCTTTGATTGCAACGACTGCTGCTGCTGTTTCTTTTCTTTCCCTTACCCACTCGCTGCTACTCCCCGTTATAGAAATTTGTAAATTGTTTATGCTTTTAACATGTCCGAAAAAATGCGAAGCACATAAAATTAGTTTTGTAGAAAAGTTGTTCATTGATTTGCCACAAATTGTGCCATAAAAATAAACTGACAGCGCAATTTGTGTCTCGTATTTGTTCATTTGTATCTTACAGATACAATGCCACATCTGTGGAGAGTTGTGGAGTTGATCTATACACACATATGTTGGCTTTTTGTTGTTTTTTTCTATTTCTATTCCGACCTGAAATGACCACCTCATATGCAAAACATTTCATAAATCATTGCTGGCCAAATATTTGCTGTGGCCGGCATAAATTTTTGATTTCATTTTATGACCGGGCCCATTGTCGCCAGTATCTGTGGCTCTGAATTTGTATCTGTATCTGTATCTGCAGTTATGTGTATATGTGGCTAATAAAAATGTGTAGTACAATAAACATTTTGGGCGTTTATCGGTATGGCTTCTCTGCTTCATTTTGCAAAGCTGTGGCCACATTTTATTTACATATGTGCCGAGCAAATCTAATTGAACTGGCGTTCATTTCTTTGTACATTTTTAAAGTGCTGGCACAAAAGCACTTTAAACTTTTTAAACTGAATTGAAATTGGCTTAGCCGTTAAACATTTCTTTAGCTTTTGTTTTTTTTTTTTTTTTTTTTTGTGCACTGGCAAATGTTTATTTCCCCAGCAATTTGCTTTGTAGTTTATCTTTTGTTGAGTGCCCATTGAAGACATTTGCAATTGGCCACAAAAGTTGAGCGTTTTTACTGCGATAGCATCTTAGCTTATCAGATATGCTTTCAAAAGCAAGACGTTGCTCTAAATATATGAATTTGTGCGTCTTTATGTTTGTAGATATATAAATTAAATTATTTTTTAATTTATTTGATTAAGTAAACAAATAAAAAAAACGTTTAAAACATCACCAGTTACTCAAAGCTCTGTTATTTAATAGATTAAAGCTGCAGCAAGTTTTTAACCATCGTTTTCACTATAATTCCCAAGTAGTTTTAACGCCTACACGTTTACTTAGCAGCCTGGAACATTAACTTTTAGCTTTGTCAGCTTATCCTGCGATATATTTCGCATCCTTTTGATGTGTCTCTGGTCGTTTGTTTTTAAGCTAATGTGCTTGCTAAACACTATCAGAATGTCGACTCAGCCAGTGAGTGGTGTTTGTTGGGGAATGCCTGCTTATTTGCTTTGCTTTGCTGGACTGGAATCTGTCTTCCTGTAATTTATGAGCTGAAGAAAAAACAACAACAACCACATAACTAGTTGGCCTTTTACATCAACTTGTAGTTCTTTTCTTTGTGGATTTCTGCGCCGAGGTTGTTTTAGTTTATGCGCTCAATTTAGTAACTAGTTAGCCTGAAATGTGTGGGGGGGGGGGGTGGTAAGGAAGAAGCGGAGGGTACATATGGTCAGTGCTGCTGGTCAGCAGAGAGAGACGCAGAGAGAGAGAGAGAGATAGCAAAGTTCTTAAACCACTTTCGACATGCCAAGAAGCGACCAAAGTGTAGAAAGAATGAAAGAAAAACCAACGAGAAACTAATAAAAAGCCAAAGCAAAAACCACAAGAGCTCATAGCTCAAATGCGCTGACAGCAGGCACGAGTTATGCGTACATACATATCTCTAGAATGGCCATAAGAGTGGGGCATGTGGCATGGGGCAAAAAATATGTTGAAGCTTTTCCAACTAAATGCTATAAAAATTCTTGACTTAATAGGAAAACAAGACAAGAACATGAAGCTGCCAACGGTGCGACGACGACAACGACAGGGGGAAGGGGGCGGAGAGTGCGGGGAAGTGAAACAGAACTTGTAGAGGGCACTAAAGAAAACTAACAAGTTACAGAAAGAGCCAAAGAGCATCATGGCAGGGGTTTGTAGTGGTGGTGGGGAGGGGGGGAAGTTGAAGCTAGCAAAACTGGTCAGCTGGCCAGCCGAGAAGAGAACTTGAAAGCCAAGAAAAGCATTTAATAGATGATGAAAATCATGGCAACAGCAACAACTACAACAACAACAACTACAACAACAACAACTACAACAACAACTTCCACTATAGCTATCAAAGTAGCAGCCAAAACGAGAGAATGACGACCAAAACAGCCGATTTGGTAATGATAAAAGGAATCGCAGCCAGCACAAAGCCAACTAAGGAACTAACCAGAGAACACTGGCACTGGCCAACTGTGCTGGCCAACTGTGCTAGCCACAAGCCAAACCAGGTCAATAACATTTTAGAGGCAAACGCAGCTGCCACGCAAACGAATTAAAGCATTAATTATGTGTGTGTGTGTGTGTGTGTCTCACAAGTTCTTCGTGTGGTTGCTATACCCTGTAAATCTTCCAAAATGGGCAGGTATAATAAGGATGCTATTGACAATGTTGGCTCTTCGCGTCTACAATGTAAGATTAACTCGAAAAGCTAGAAAACAATATGACAACTTGAGAAATGAAATATTATCTGCCCCTTTTAGCTTAACATTTATTATTAACGCTTTCCAAACATTTTTGGCCTCAATTTAGCTAGATTCATATTTTAAAATTTAAATTTTCTTCACTTGCTCACTACAGGGTATCCTTCTATTCTGCTAGTTACACATTCTCTACTTTCTGTGCTTATTTGTTTTGTTGTAAGGGTTTTGGGGAATGGTTAACGCTTATATTGGATTGTGCGGTTCTATAATTTATTGTATTTCCGTTACGTTTGCCGGCTCAGCTCAGTACTTTTTAATTTCGCATTCATTAGTTACAAGTGGGAGAAGGGCAACCCCCCCAACAAAACTGAGGCAGTCTTGCGAGAACTGCTCTCATTTGCCTTATCATTTATCTTAGTTGGCCAAAAGTGCGCAAGGACTTGGTTAAGTTGCCGCTGCCGCTGCTTTAGGTTTGCTGGTTTTGGGTCAATTCTGCTTTCAACTTGGCTTTGACTTTGCCAATTTTGTGGCCAGTGGCTGCTCCTCCTCTTCCCACTCCCTTTCACTACTGCTCTTTTTTTTGGCCACACATTAAAATTGAATTTGGCTCGCTGGCAACTGTAAGCCAAGTTTTAATTTTAATGCATTTAGTTTTTTTCGCCACCCGCTGTTCTAATTAAAATTGAAATTAATATTAGCGCTAATTTTTATTGCACTTTTCATTGTATTACTTTGGCATAATACTTTTCTTCTTTTTTTTTTTTTTTGGGTCGCTCTTAGTTAACCTGCTGTTTGAAATGAATTGCCGGAAATCAACTGAAGCTGGCTTGTAAAGCTGCCTGGGTTTTAGCAGCGGCTTAAACCGTTGCCCTTTTTCCTTGGCCTTTTGTGCCACGCGCTGCGCGTGGCCATAACGAAATTAGTGCCCCAAAAAGCGACCCTGCCCCAAAAAAACAGGGCAGGGCAGGGCGACTAGAAGCTGGCTGCTGCTGCCTAATAACTAATTGTTGCCTAGCAGCAGCATCGCAGTCTGTAAATTGCGTTAGTATTAAGTGGCCAGAACTGAGTAGAAAATTGAGTTAAAGCCGGGGCGAGAAATTGAAAATTACATTTTCATTTCGCCATTTTGTCCTGAACGTGCGGATTATCCATTAACTGTTTATAATGCAACGCAGCAGGCGAAAAAAAAAAACGACACAAAATTGTTAAATTTCCAAAAATTTTTCTGCCCATTTCTTGTCAAACAGCAGCGCCATCTATGGCGCCTTGGCGGCAAATTTGCCATAAACATTTACTGTAGCCGACTTTTAAGCGGCGGGGCTTTAATGCGCTGCTTTGGGCCTCAATTGATTGGAAAAATATTTGCAATACAATTTAGGCGAAGGGTGCGGAAGTTGCTCAATAGAACCGAACTGCTGAATGTGGAAAACTAATTCAATTATTTGTGTGCATAATTTAAGGTTTGGCTGGCCAAAAGCATGAAATTTATATGCAAAACACGCATTAAATTGTTTTCCACCTCTCATTTGAAGTATTTGTGCTTTCTTTCGAACTTGTTACTTGTTCACTTGTTACTTGTTGTGGCCATTGCCATTGTGTTCATTATTTATGAACACGAAGTGGCTACAAAATAATTGAAGGCAGCCCGCTGCCTATTTTAAAGTAATCAACAGTTGACGGCGGGTCGAGAAACCCCGGTTGTAAACTTTTTTCTTTTTTTTTTTTTAGGTCAATTTGGTCTGAGGGGGGGGTAATGTAATGTTTGCACAACATGAGACTTATAAAATGCGGCACGCGGAATGCAATGGGGCTAAAAGCTCCGCTCCCCCTCTTTCCCCTCTCATTCTGTTGCCGGCAAATGTGTAAAACATGTTCACAAAGTGACAATTAAGCCAATTTCGAAGGCCCATTTACCGCGTCAATTTCTAACAACAATTTCATAATGGTTTGGCTTGTCGGGGTTTGTTTCTACCTCTACCTTGATACGGTTCTCGGTTCTTGGTTCTCGGTTCTCGGCATCACATCCGAGGCTTTGCAGAGCGGCCCAGTCGCACAAAAGGTAGACAATCAAATGTAATTACACGCACATAAACACGCAAAAGGCAAGAGTTGGAGACGAAGCGCAAAAGAAAATAAATACCAGCTGAAACTGAAGCACAGCAACTCTAAACAACCCAACCCAGACCAGACCAGACCAAACCACAACCCAACCCGACCCTAACTTTACCTGCAGCTGGGTAGACCAGAAAAAGGTAGCCAGGAATCACGCAATTTACTATAATTTTGCAGTGGTGTGGTGTAGGGGGGGGGGGGGTAACTGTGCTCCACTTTCTTAAGATTGCGGGCTGTCAATGTCGACGACAACTTGGCGACTTTATGGACAGTCATTAGGCAGCCGACAGCCGACAGTCGACACTTAGCCGGCTCAGTTAATTACAAAGCGCACAGCAGCTAAGTGAGGTTAAATCACAACTTTAGGAAGGGGGATGGGGGTACGAACTATATACCACATTACAGCATTTGCGGTGCATAAGGGTCCACTAATGCAGCAAGGGACTATGACTTTGCTGCAATCAAATGCAGACAGAGATCCCGAGCACAGAGCAGAGATTAGAGAAGCAGCCAGAGTAGTTGTGTGCTGTGGTGGCAAAGTGTAGTAAAATGTTGGCCAATTACAAATATAAAGCGACTACTTGCAGCTGAGTACTTGCAAGGATTTGTGGCTTATGATAAAGCGACCGGAAGTTGCGTTGAATTATGCAAAAGGATGTTGAGCCTTTCAAATGCATATAAATGGCAGTAGTAAGAAAAGTGTGAAGCAACAAATATGTTTGTTAGTAAAATGTAACTTATAGACAAAAACAAATTATATAAAATTATTATATATTCAAATTAAATACAAATCTACTTGCATAAAAATAAAAAAAAAATATAGAAATGTCTGTGCTAAATGGTGTCTAGATAACTGTAAATAAATAGTTTGTTAAAGTTTGTATGTCAATGAAAGAATCAAATAAAACCGAGCTATAAGTTACTGATAAATCGGGCTAATTTGAGAGTTCTTTAATCAACAATTAATGTCAGACTACAGACTCCTTCAAATCCTTTTGGAGTCGTGAGACATTTGGCATAAATTCGGTGCTCCAATGCTGTTGATTAGCTTAATTAATAATTGGCAAATTTTGGTGGCTAATCAGGCCAATAGACACTCTAATTCCTATCCCCCCCCCCCCCCCCACCAACCCCTGCATCCTACTGTGCTAATTCAATTACAAGTTGTAGATGCCACTGATTAAGCCCGCCGTACGAAGAATGCTTTGTGTTTATTAATTTTCATCATTTGGAGCCGCCGTCTCCGGCCTGGCTGTGATTTATGCCTGAGCCAGCAGCAGCGGCAATAGAAATACTATACTTATATATATAAGGGAGAATGAGAAAAATATCCTTTGCTAATTTCACGTCCTGTTTTTTTTCCTTGTATGTTTTTGCAGACTATGCCCGCGTTGAGGTCGGACCGGAGAATCCGCTGCGCGTCGAACGTGACCGCACTGCCAAATTGGAGTGTAATGTGGACGCCAAACCGAAGGTGCCGAATGTCCGCTGGACACGCAACGGCAGCTTCATTAGCTCCTCCCTGGTGCACACCATCCATCGGGTGAGCGTGCAGGATGCCGGCAAATATACGTGCAGTGCCGATAATGGACTGGGCAAAGCTGGCGAACAGGAGCTCATACTCGATATACTCTATCCACCCACCGTCGTCATTGAGTCCAAGACCCGCGAAGCCGAAGAGGGTGAAACGGTGAATATACGCTGTAATGTCACCGCGAATCCGACGCCCGTCACCATCGAGTGGCTGCGAGAGGGTGCTCCCGATTTTCGCTACAATGGTGATGTCCTTACGCTGGCCTCGGTGCGCGCTGAGCATGCGGGCAATTATATTTGCCGTGCCGTTAACATAATGCAGAGTCAGGGTCAGGAGCGCAGCGAACGTGTGGGCAACTCCACGGTGGCGCTACTCGTGCGCCATCGTCCTGGCCAGGCTTACATCACACCCAACAAGCCGGTGGTGCATGTGGGCAATGGCGTCACGCTCACCTGCTCCGCTAATCCACCCGGCTGGCCGGTGCCGCAATATCGCTGGTTCCGCGACATGGACGGTGAGTTCTCGAGCAGACAAAAGATACTGGCCCAGGGACCGCAGTACTCCATACCGAAAGCGCATCTGGGCAACGAGGGCAAATATCATTGTCATGCCGTCAATGAGCTGGGCATTGGCAAAATGGCCACCATTGTCCTCGAGATACATCAGCCTCCCCAGTTCCTGGCCAAGCTGCAGCAGCACATGACCCGCCGGGTGGCGGACAATGATTATGCGGTTACGTGTAGTGCCAAGGGTAAGCCGGCGCCAAGCATTAAGTGGCTCAAGGATGGCGTTGAGATTTTGCCCGAAGTGAATCTCTATGAGGTGAAGACGAATCCCGATCAGGGTCCCAATGGCATGGTCACCGTTCAGAGCATGCTCAAGTTTCGCGGCACGGCGCGTCCCAGCGGCAATGAGTTGGTGCCGGGTGATCGTGGCCTCTACACCTGCCTGTACCAGAACGAGGTGAACTCGGCCAACTCCTCGATGCAGTTGCGCATCGAACACGAACCGATTGTGCTGCACCAGTACAATAAGGTAGCCTTCGACATCAGAGAAACCGCTGAGGTTGTGTGCAAAGTGCAGGCGTATCCGAAACCCGAATTCCAATGGCAGTTCGGCAACAATCCTTCACCACTGACCATGTCCTCGGATGGCCACTATGAGATTAGCACCACAACCGATAACAATGATATCTATACCTCGGTACTGCGCATCAATTCGCTAACTCACTCGGACTACGGAGAGTATACGTGTCGTGTGGTCAACTCCTTGAACACCATACGTGCGCCCATACGCCTGCAGCAGAAGGGTCCGCCGGAGAAGCCCACAAACCTACGTACCGTTGATGTGGGACACAATTATGTAACGCTCAGCTGGGATCCCGGTTTCGATGGTGGCCTCAGCAAGACCAAGTTCTTTGTCAGCTATCGTCGCGTCGCCATGCCCCGAGAGGAGCAACTGATTCCGGATTGTGCAACACTGGCGAATGCTAATTCAGATTGGGTGGAGGTGGATTGTCAGCGGGATATACCCTGTAAGGTTACCTCCCTGGAACAGCATCAGAGCTATGCCTTCAAGGTCAAGGCCTTGAATCCCAAGAACGGTTCTCCCTACTCCAATGAGATAACGACCACGACCAAGGTGAGTCGCATTCCGCCGCCACTGCAGGTCACCTATGAGCCAAGCACTCGCACCCTGGGCATCGATGTGGGCGCCACTTGCCTCAATCTTGTTGCGGTTGTGGAGACCATGTTGCATGGTGATACACCGATGGCATCCTGGGATCTGGTGGACATTGTCGAGAACCTGCAGCTGTCTGGCAATGGACCCACGCACAAGGAGAAGATCATTGATCGTTTTATTGCGCCACGTCGCAGCGGTGGAGGCAGAGCACTCGGACACACGATCAACGATGACGAGGACGATCATGAGACGTCCTTGAACAACCTGGCACTCGAGCAGGACGACAACAGTCCGGTGGTGCGTGTGAAACTCTGTTTGCGCAACAATCACGAACATTGCGGCGATTACACAGATGCCGAGAGTAAGTATCAAAGGGGGCGATTAACTCTAATAAGGGATTGGGAGTGTTTGGATGAGTGATGAGATTGCCTAGCTATTTACAATATTGAAAAGAGACAATACTCAATTTAAGTTGTGTCGAATAATACAAATTGCTCATGTCAAATTCTAAAATGATTAAAATTTACCTAAGCCCAAATTCAGAGTTGAGGCCAACTGACAACAATCAGGGAGCAAATGCCATCATTTAAAACTGACATAAATGTCAAAAGACCTATTGAAACTATTCGTTGTGCATTCATCGCATTCATCGCATTCATTCTGCTCAGTTCGATCACAAATAATGATTCACGGGCTGAACTGAGCTGAGCTGAGCTGAGGAACGCACTGATTTCCATTATATGCAAAGCCATTACGAGCAATTGCGCCACTTGAATAGCCGGGACAATCAATCAATCACTCATCCATCCAGCCAGCCAGCCATCCAGCCATCCATCCATCGCCAGGAAACCTGGGCGGCACAAGCAAAGCAACCATCAATCCAAACAACCAACCAACGAAACATTCATCCATTCACTTTTGAGTGGCGTTGCATTTTTCATGGCTTCATTTCATTCAACTTGTGCTCTTCCCTCACTCTCTCCTCTCTCTCTCTCGCTCTCGCACCTCTTTGCAGTTGGACGTCCTTATATCGCGGAGGCTAGCGCTTTGGCCACGCCCACACTGATTGCGATAATCGTGTCGTGCATTGTATTCGCCCTGTTCGCCGGACTGCTGCTCATGTTCTGCCGCTGCAAGCGCAATCAGTCGAAGAAGAGCGCCGCCGCCAAGGACTACGAAATGGACTCGGTGCGTCCCTCAATTGTCGCCGCACAACAGAATCAGGCACCGCCGCCCTATTACCCGGCCAGCGGTCTGGACAACAAGGCCCTCGAGCATTCAATGGATCTGGCCCTCAACATGGAGGACCAGAAGACGGCACTGTATGCCACACAAAATGGCTACAGCTATCATCCCGGCAGCGGTGTCGTCGGCATCGGTGGCCTCGGTGGCGTCGGTCTCGGCGGCGTGGGTGGCAGTGTTGTTGGCATGGGCGGCAACGGTGTCGGTGGTGTTGGCACCATCGGTGGCGTGGGCGGCGGCGGCGGCGGCGTCGTCGGTGTGACCGGCATACCCGGTTTGACAGGACACACGTTGCCAGGAAATGAATGTAAGTACACACATACTCACATACAGTCTTACACATATATATGAACCAAGAGAACAGCTCAAATTGGGTGACAGTCGACTGGGGCACAAAAACATATTGATGGATAGCCCAAAGTGAGTTTCTCTCGCCGAAGAGTTGCACTCTTTTCTTATAGCTGTTTGAGATTAGATGTTTTGGAACTTATTCAAACCTTTCTTTTTAGATACCAACTCTTTTTAAACAAACTAACTAAATAAACTGCCATAAAATTGACTTGTAAACGGCCCAAACTACGAAAAGTTCCTTAGAAATGACCTTCCCAGACTTCAAACTGCCACAACTTTGTCAAATCTAAACCGATTGTCAATCCCGAGGCCATTTTGATCAGTATTTGACATCTAGTTTAATTCTACGTCTCAAGATTATGCATTTTTGAAAATAAAAAATTATCGGATTTCATTTTAAAAAATCATGCCAGGAATGTTGACATGTTAGTTCTTAAGGCCTTAAAAATGATTTTCTCAGACTTCAAAGTACAGAATTCTACGCCAAAGGTACAGAAATGCCAAATTCTTGTGAAATGTTCAAACTGAGAAAATGTTCAAAATTTGTACAAAACTGCAGCTGCTTAGCCGATGACAAAGTCCTTATACCTTTGCTAGCACTAGAAAATACACAAAGTAAAAAAGCAAGGTAGGAGGGTGGTGTGGGAGGTAACTAAACCTAAACCACTGGCAAGTGCGAAATACTTCCGGACCTGGACCTGGACCCGGACCCGGACGAGGACCCAGACCCGTGTTCGGACACTGAGCAAAATGTTTTGGGTGATTTTTCATTGTCCACCGCAAAACACATCAGAAAACAAAATGAAATCCATGCTGAAGCGCAGTGGTGTGTGTATGTGTGTGGTGTAGGCAAGTGGCATGTTGTGGTGCCGCGTGGGTGATGCAAGGCAGGGTGCGGTGAGTGGGTGCTCACAAATTATGTAGCCCATGAAATGTGAAAAGTGCAAAATGGAGTTGAGTGCAAATCGATGGCGATGCGCATTCATCACGCGCCTCTGCGGGCAAACACACACACACACACACACAAGAGTGTAGAAGGGGCTGCAAGCCACAAACACACACAAGCACACACACACCTGCCACACACACACACAGTCGCACACAGTGGCAGCAAAACACTTCAACTTCCGTTGTAAATTTGTTGAAACAGCAATTTTTTCCCTAAACGTTTTACGTCCTCGCTGAAGCATTTTTGTAATATACTTGCCATTTGTTGTTGTTGCTGTTGTTGTTGTTGTTGTTGTTGCTTGACGCGCACGTCCATTCATCCTAGCGCTCTGCGTCCTTGTCGTCGTTTCAAGTGACGCCCCACACACAAATGAAAATTGTGCACAAAATGAATGCGTAAACTGGACCAGCTACTACCCCTACTCCAGCCCCCGCACCAACCTTGCCACACGCGCCTGCCCCCCCTTGTCCGAGCCGGAGACCCCTCTGTGGTTTCACACAATACGCAATACAATTCATTATTAATTGTTGTTCTGGTTTACTTTTTTGCTTCTACTTTACGCCAGCCAAACCCTTGTTGTCGTCAAGCTGCGGCTTTTTTCGTGGGTGGAAGGAGAAATGGGGGGCACTGTAAAATTGGTGTAGAACCGTCCAATGTCCATAAGAGGTATTAACCTTTAACATGGTAAGCATACAAATTGGAGAGAGCTTCTCTGCTTTTTATAGCCTGACAAAGGAGGGTATTCTAATTATGTTGTCAAGTTTGCAACGCTTAAAAGTAGGCAATTTAACGGTATCCATAGGAATCCCCTAACTTAACTAATATCTGAAATAATATTTTTTATTTATTTCTACTCTTTTCTTTTACAATCAAGTATAATAATATAAGATTACGGTTTCTTTGCTGCTCTGGCATTTTATATCCTTCTATCCTTATTTTTCTTCAAAATAATTATTTTTTTTCTCAGTGTATACACACTTCGACACAATGCCCTTCGACAATTGTTACTTGTTCCTTGTTTTCCTCGCTTGTATTTGGTAATGACGTGCAAATTAAAAATTCCTGTTTAATGTGTGTGTGTGCGTGTGAGTTTTTTTTTTTATTTTGTATTTTGCGCTTTGTCTAAAAAGCAATAGAATTTTAAGCTGCTGGACAAAAAATTTAATTGCAATATTTTGTGCTGTTCGCCAAAGGACTTGCGGAGGAGCAGCGGTTGACTGCCTGCCTGCCTGTCTGATAGTTGGCAATTGAGGAAAACGGTGGGGGGGGTGTTGAGGGGTTGGTCTGCAAATGGCAGCCATTGTGTGTGTGTGGGGGGGGTGGAGGGGTGGGAGGGTTTGGGGGCTCATTCAAAAGTTACCGAGTTTCGAGTGCTGCGCCGAATGCCAATTAAAATTTTCAAGTGCCCAAAGTGGAGACTGAATCTGAAGCTGGGCTTGATTGTGTATGTGTGTGTGTGTGATTTTGTGTGTGTGTGTGTGTGTGTGTGTGTTTGTTGCCTGCTGGCAAACATTGGCACTTAATTGCATTTTAAAAGAAATGCGCGAGCGGCTAATTTGGCAAGTGAAAGTGGCAGCTTGCCTCTTGCCTCTTGGCTGTTTGGGAACGGTGGCATGAATAATAAAAAGCGCAGACAGGCAACAGCTGTGCAACACACACACACACACACACACACACACACACAGCCCTACAGAGATTTTCGAGGTATTTCAGCTGCAGTTGTTTGTAAGCGCTAATTGCTGCATAAGAAGCTGCCGTTGGCGCTCTCACCTGCAAATCCCACCCACCCCTTTCTCTCTACCACTTCTCGTACCTCAATTGAATGTGTATTGTTGTGCAGGTTGTTGTGTATACCTGCAGTTTGCTGTTGTTGTTGTCGCCGGGTGCACTTTGGACTCGTTAGCAGCTCAACCGAAAATTGCCGCAATCGTCGCATAGGCCAAAAACCTAATGAACTTTGCATGTTAACCGTCGCAAACGACAACGGCGACGACAATAAAAACAATGGAAGAGGGGGGGTGGGGGTGAAAGAGCCATTTAGTTAGTCGAGTAGCAAAGTGCAGACCAATTGCAAATTGCATTCCACCAAATGGCAAATTGCTCCTTTAATATGCAATTTGTAGTGGCAATTGCTAAATTTATCTAATTAGATTTGAATATTTGAAAGGAATTTGCAGTTTAGTTATATTTGTGCTAATGTTGCAATATGGTTATATTTGTAATATTCCAATAACCAGCATTTTTTTAAATCGAGTTCATTTCTTTGTTTTCAATTTTTGCTTGAAATATTTAAGCTGCCGCACAGTTTATTTAGTTTAGTTTTTATTTGTTGCACACAGTTTATAAATGTGGGTTAAGGCTTTCATATATTGTGTGCCATTGCGATGAACTGCAATCTGTGCCAAGTCAGCAGCTGTGTTTAGATTTTAAAGCCAATTAGTTGGTCAGTGCAACACAACACAACACAACAGAAAACACGAAAAAAACAACAACTGAAGCCGGCAAATGCAACTCATAGATTTTTGTCATTGAATTGTGCGGTCAGCTGGCCAAGGCTGCAACAACAACAGCAGCAGCAGCAGCAGCAACTAGCGAGGCAGCAACAATTACAAGACAAACATGTTCGGAGCGCGCCTAAAAGGCTGCTACACACGCAAAATGTTGTTCAAATCGGGCGCTGTGGTTGCGTAGGGGTTGGCGTAGGGTAGTTCAGTGTTAAGGGTTGGGTGTTCGGGTCTGTAAAACTATTTTGCGGCTGTTTGCTTTGCGGGCCATAGCTGCATTTTAAACCAGACCAGAGAGTCGACACACACAAACACACACACACATACACACAAACAAGCCAGACGGACAGACAACATTTGTAGCATCGAGTTCATGGCTTTATTTATTTAGCGCATAAATTTACAGCGCGCAAAAGATTTTTTCTACAAACATTTTTTTTTCTTTTTTTTTTAGATTTTTCTTTTTCGGTTATTTGTGCGTTGTTTGTTTGGCTGCCTTTCGCTGTGTGGCCAAAGGCAAGGGGCAAGGGGCAGGGGGCAGAGGGCAGCCGACGACAACGACATTTGTTTGCATTTATTTGGTTTTTCGTGTACATGTCCTCTAGACATCGTCGTCGTTGTTGTTGTTGTTGTTATTGTTGTACACCCGTCTAGCCGTAGGCGTAACTCAGCCCAGTTTCACGACCCCTCTCTCTCTCTCTTTCCCTCTCCCGCCAGCGACTGACCAGAGTCAGCAAAAATGTCGAGTTGTTACTCTTGGGAGACAAACAAATATGTAAAAAATAAAAAAAACTTTCACTTGGTTTGCTTCACAGTTTGCTTTAAGCACTGAAATTTAAAGGCTGGTCAGCTGTCACAGACTGCAAACTTTTGGCCACACACACACACACACACAGTTTTGGCCCACTCCTGCATCAGAGTTGGACCCAACCGATTTCTAGGATTTGCTGTCTACAACAGCATTGATTCCCCCCATTAAAATGTATTTATTTCCCATAGTAAAATTTACATTTTTAATCGCTCGTTTTCGGGCTTGTTTGACTTTGTTGTGAAATGGACCGCTTAAGTTGGCCAACAAATCTGGTAATGTCAAAAATAAAACTATTTATGAGCTGGGTAAATAAGGTTAGAATAGGGTAGAGACAGCCAAAACCAATTACTTTTGATAATCAACAATAAAATGGAATTGCTTTGGCAAATTGGTTCAGTTTTGACACAGTTATAGCTGTGGAAAATTAATTTGCTTTTAAAGTTAAAAACATAGAATTTTACAAGTTCAAACAATTGATATTTGCCACAATTCCAAGAGTTAATAGAACATAAATTCAATCCAATCTGAGAAATATATTGAGAAGGATTTCGATTTTTTGGATTATTAAAAAACTGGTTTCTTGTTAAGTTTAAAGATAAATATTTATGTATTTATGGAATGGAAAATATGCTGCTCTACGTTGAGTAACTCGACTCTCTGTGTTTGATTTTATAGTTTATTTTTGAAGCAACTTTGAATATTAAGGGCACGCGAAACTTGATTACAAGTGCATTTGATAATCTTTTATTATGAATTTCGCGTGCAAAAAGTTGCAAGATTCTATGGATAACTTTTGGCTCAACTTGACCTCGTTATGTGTGAATGAAAAGCACAGCGCATATTATAATGTGTACTACAACTACTACTACAGAGGCTGCTGCTGCTGCTTTAAGACAGGACCAGCGAAAGTTTTGCAAAACTCGCAGCAAAAGAGTAAAGCAGCAGCAGCAGCAGCAGCGAAACACACACAAAAATGCAGCTGAAAACTTTGCTGCTACTTGTTGGTGTTGGTGGTGTTTTTTTCGGGGGCAACTTAACAAAAAAAGGCCGCCAGCAGCAGAAGCTGGCAACATGGCAAGAGTACAGGCACTCGGCAGGCAGGCAGGCTGGCAAGAAAAGACTGCTGAAGGCGGGAAGAGTGGGGTAGCGAGGTAGCGAGGACAAGTGGCTGCTGCTCCTCCAAACTCCAGCGCATGCCTTCTGCCGCACTCCACTATCAACTTTTAGCATTTAAGCCCATTTGGGGCAAATGCCGAGCAGGCTGCGTCGCGACGCTAATTAAAAGTGCAACAAGGAGCAAAGCAAAGGTCGTCACAGGACGCGAGCAGCGTCCTTAAAATGGTTGGGGGGGGTTTTGTAGGTGGTTTAGTTGCGGCGCGTGGCGCCATTAACACCGTGTGCACTTGAGGTGCCAGTCAGCCAACTTTGGACAAGTCTCTTCACCACTCCCTTCCTGCCTCCCTCGCTCTCTCTCTCTCTCTCTCTGTCTTCCTCTCTTGCGCTGCGACAAGCGCCCGCTGCTGCCGTTTAGTTAACCGTTAATGGCATTTGAAACTGTTTTTATTGTGCGGCTGCTGCACTAAAAATGTTGCATAATTATAAGCGCTTCCGGTTGAAAACTTTCGCCCATCGCGAGTGAATTAGAGCCAAGAGTTTGAGGCTGCTTGCAACTTTGCCACTTGGCCAAAGAGTCGTTAACGTGCCAGCAATTTTCAGGGCAGCCAAGAGAGACACTCGAGCTGCTTGTGCGAAATTAATAAGCCTACCAGACCAACAGCAACCCCCTCCCCCACCTCCACCCCCTCCCCTATTTATGGTGCGTGCTTATGCTGGGCAAACTATGCCACAAAACAGTTATTTGCACAAATCAATGTGAAAAGTTTTGGACCAAACTTTAATTGCGCATCGCCGAAAAGCCCCCTACAAACAAAAAGTAGGCAACACAAATTGCCAGCCGCGCCACCGCCACCGCCCCCGCCCCCTTGCATAACAATGGAAATGCATTAAAATTCCAGTACCAGCGAGTCGTAGATTTTTGGGGAATTTTGTTATTTTGTATTTGTAGCGGTCCACAAATATTTTGTCCGTCGCCCATTTGCAGACACGAAACTTGCGCAATCAAAAGTTGAGCCGAACAGATTTGATGTTTATCAAATTGAAAAGTTTATTATTTTTATTTTTTGGTTCAGCTTCTTAGGCTTTTGCAGTCCACATAAAACACAAAACAAAATGTCGCATAAAATTACAATTGGAAATATGCAAAGAAGACGACAACGTTGACGTTGAAGTAGAAAACCTCACGAATGGAAATGAGAATGAGCATGAGCATGAAAATGAAGTTAATATTATTACTGTTTTTAGTTTTATGGCTAATCATAAAAATTATCACGCCCACCATGTCGCATAAAAAACGGCCGACACGCAATGTGGAAACGTTCAATGGCACACGTAAAATGTGGAACAGCTGGCAATGGAACACAGTTTGGAGCACCTCCATATACATATATTTGTTGGCTTTGACTACACGACATCCAAAAACATGACCACAAATCGATTTCGCTTGCATTTCACCAAAACTTATCAAGCTGGTTTTTTTGGTCAACTTATTCAAAGTTTAACCACCTTTGGGAATATATTTTTAAAAAAATTTAAAGTAAATTTACTGCTTAATCTAAATCAAAGAGAAAGAATATCCTTGAAATTCAAAACAATTTAATTACAACTAAGAAAGCGTTTTAGCTGAATTTAAATAACTTAGCCCAAACTTGGTTAACTTTATTTTGTTATTCCTTTCCGTTTAAGCTTCAAATTGATTTAAAGTTGATATTCCTAAAATTGAAAAGAAAACCTTGATGACATTTTTGTTTACGTCAGTAAAACTATAGTTATCGACCTGAGATACATTTTAACCATGTCTTTAAATTTAAAATGCTGCTTTTCTATGCGCTCAAAATAAAAGAGCTGCTTAAACTGTCAAATCGCTGGCGATGTCGTTTTTCGGCACAACACTAATTATTCGGTTTTGGACTCAAAATTCAAAAAGTTTTTTGTTGGTTTTTTTGCTTTGTTCTTTTTGGCAAGCGTGCGTTTAATATTTATGAGTGATTTATCACGATATAAAAATAATAATAAATGCGAGCAACAAAGGCGCACGCACAAGAAGCAACGAGAAGTAACGAGGAGCGCACAGGATAGGATGAAAGGAGCAAAAGAAAGTCAGGCCGTCAGTTCCGTAACAAGGCGCACTGCTTGTCAACGCCTTTGTTCTGGCGCGTAACAAGCACCACAAGGACACAATGCTCCTTCGCCACAGCTCCTCCACCCTGGAGCTACTGCTGCTTTGATACTTTTTGCGCGTAGCTCGTAAAAAATTTGTCAACAAACTTTCGCATACCACTACAAAAGCGGCAAACTCAGTTAAGAGAAAGTTGAAGAGGAAGCAGCCGCGAGAGAGAGAGAGAGAGAGAGAGAGAGAGAGAGCGAGCGAGAGAGAAACTCAACATAGATTTGTTAGTTAACGATGGCTTTTTTCGGCGTATCCTTTAAGTGGCTCACGCGGCGTATGCGCAATATGTGCCTAACTATTAATTACGCCTTGTTGAATTCGTTCAGTTAATAAATTCATTTCTCCTTCCCATTTTTTGCGGCTGTCATTTTTATGTGCTAATCAATGAACAGACGTAAAGCAAACTTTTTTTTCACCCCCCCTGTTACAATTTTTTGTGTGCATATTATTTATTAAGAGTTTTTCAATTGGCCAGGCGCCAGAAATCCGTCTGTCTGCCTGTCTGTATGTCAGCCGAATGTCCTCGTGTGAATTATGCGATGCTGTGGCGGATTTATGCGACACTTGTTCGAGTTCAGCTGTTTTTTGTATTTTTTGTGTGTGTTTGTTTTTTTTATATTTTTTTACATTTTTCAATTGATTTCAATTTCTCATTTGGAATTCACATTTTTTTTCTTTCGTTTGCAGGGGTCAACATGGGCTACATGGAGAACAATTATTCGAATTCGAACAATGGCGGCAGCGTCAACTCGCAGGACTCGCTGTGGCAGGTGAAAATGTCGGCCGCAGCTGTGGGCAATCAGCAGACTCTCGTCCAGGCGCCACACAATCAATATGTGGAACAGCAGCCCACCTATGGCTACGATCCGCTCACACATGGTGGCTATGGAGCTGTCGATGATTATGCACCGTATCCACACTTGACGGCCACGCCCAGCCAGGTGGGCGATGAGTATCACAATTTGCGCAACAGTCAAAATCCGTCCCGGCAGGACTACTGCAGTGATCCCTATGCATCTGTACAGAAGCCCAAGAAGCGTGTCGATCAGCATTTAGGTAAGTTATCTTAACTAACTATCGTTTATCGATATTTTAAGTTGTATGTTGTGAAAAGTGCGACAAGTGAGGTTAGGTTGAATTTGAAGAACTAAAATGAGGTGCTAGATGGATTGAATGAAACTTTTAACAAACAACGAGTTAATATGAGTGAAAAAATGTAAAGAGAGCTCAAATAATCTTGTATAAGATATAAACTGATCAGGTTACATAAGAGATCTGCGCCTAAGCCAAACAAACAGGAATAAAGACCCGTTACAAAATACACAAGCTGCCTGATGAAGTAAGCTACAGAAATGAAACAAAAATGAGACAGAGGTACAAGTAAAATGCAAATCTGACAACTTTCATCGTAGCGAGTTCTACTTATGACACATTAAGCACAAGGGTCGAGCTATCTACCAACTGTTTTCCAAAGTTGCCAACTTGGAAGTTTGCAGCAGCAGGAGCAAAACCGACAAATATACGGGGTAAGCGTGGGGGGGGTGGGGGGGGCGGGTGGTAGTAACTGGCAAAGGGTCGCCTGTCAAAACTTACACACTGTGTGTTGGCCTCTCTCTGTATGTGTGTGTGTGCGTGTGTGTGTGTGTGTGTGTGTGTGTGTGTGTGTGTGTGTGTGTGTGTGTGTGTGTGTGTGTGTGTGTGTGTGTGTGTGTGTGTTTTCACTCGGACTTTCAGTTATGACAAGTTAAGCACTTGGATATCAGCGACGTACCGACCCGACGGCTCGCCTGAACTGTGCACAGCCTCATGCTAATTATGTATATGCATATACATATATATATTTGTGTATTTGTGCATTTGTGTGTCTGCCCAGTCGACCACGCCCCCATGTCACAAAGTGCGCCTCGGCGATAGGCTTTTGCGATAGGGTCGCTTAAGGTTCTTTGCTGCCTTTCTGTCTGCTGCACATCATCGGACGGTCTGGGCTTAAAGTCTTTGCCAACTTTTGCTTAAAGTTCAACGAAGCAAAAACAAGAACAAGAACAAATATGTGAAGCCCTTTGGCATCAGTTGCTTGTGTGTGTGTGTGTGTGTGTTTTCTGTTCTGTTTGTTGTTGTAATGCCAATAACACCGCAAGTGTTTTAAAATATTAAATAATACACAAAAAAAAAAACGATGCGAGAAACCGAAATACTCGGGCTAAAACCAGCAAAGAAACCATAAATGTGGTGCGACTAATAAATAGCCTGCAGAGTGTAAAGAAATATCAGTCGAGAAGTAATTTCTATCAATAATAAATATTTAAATTCTAAAATCAGCTGCTTGCCAAATGTACTATTGTATAGTACTATTCAAACTATTATAAAGTGTAGCATAGTTTTCTATATTTTTTTTTATAAATGTATCTTATATAAATATATACACTTTTAGTTCAGTTCTTTGCTTTTAGTACAGGGTAACGAGCGTTAGCTGCAATCAGACGGCCACGGGGCGTATGCGTGATGATGCTGCTGCTACTGGTTACAACTATGCGGCTTATGATTGAGTGTGTGTCTCTGTGTGTGTGTGTGTGTCTGTCTGTCTGTGTGCGTGTGTATGTAAGCCGCGTGTGTGCTGTATTTGTGTTATCTTTACGGTTTATGAGCGAGCACACCCCAACAAAAAAATATATAAAAATTTTCCATTTTTTTTTGCGGTTTTTTATTGCCCAGCGTCGTTGCGGCAGGACGAAACAGGACAGAACAGAATGTGGCGCTTATTGTTGCTGGTGTTGTTGTTGTTGTTGCTGCTGCTGCTGCTGCTTTGGCGTTCACGCTTGAAATTGTGTTATTTGTAATGCGTGTGTGTATTTTTGTGTGTGTGTGTGTGTGTGTGTGTGTGTGTGTGCGGTCGTGCGTGTGTATAAAATGCAAAAGCGTTACACAAATACAACAACTTTGCGGCTGATGTTGCTGCTGCTGTTGCTGCTGTTGCTGCATAACAAAACACTGACCACACCGCCCCCTCCCCCTTCCCAGCACACCCACACCCAGTGTCACTGGAGCCACCCACTCGGCGGTTAAACGCAAAAATTGTGTGCGTCAAACTAAGAAATGCGCAACCAGCAACAACAACAACAACAACAGTAACAAACAACAGCAGTTCTCAAATGTCAAACTGCCATATAAGCGTCCCAGTTGTGCACATACATATAATGTATATGTATATACTTAGATACACCATGAAGCATGTCAATAAAATGCAGCAACAACAACACATAAGAAACATCAAGCAGCTTGGGCAGACCAAAGATTATATATACCCTTGCAGCCGGAAGACAGCTAAATTTGAGTACTAATGAAAGAAAACTGAAGAAAAAAAACTGTTTTCTGTAAAAGTTTGCAGATAGTGATAATTATTTTGTCAGTTAATATAGTAACGGATAAAATTGTTTGAGATGTCTATGAAATTTTTGGAATACAAGAAATCAGCTTTTAAATGATAGTTCCCAAGTGAGCTATATAGTATATAGTAAATCGATTTTGATGCTGATCGAAAAAAATATGTTTTTCTTTTGGTTACATTGAATGTGCATGTACACAATTCATTTGAAAATAAGAACACCCATTGCAAGGGTATCCAAATGCCCCCACGAGTGCCATCAAAAGCAAAGCAACTAAAAACTGATGCTTTCAAAGGGGTTTGTAGAGGGGATGGGGGGGTGGAGAGTGGATGCTGCAGACATTGACAGTGCTACAATATGCAAATACATCTTCATTACATTGATGCGTCAGCTTATGCACAGCTGTGTGTGACTATCTATCTATCTAGCTGTCTGTGTGTGTGTGTGTGTGTGGTGTGTGTGTGTGTGTGTTTGTGTTTGTGTGTGTGTATAAGAGTGAGTGTGGCAACATGTTTAAAAGCTTTTACACTTGCCAAACTGTAGCTGCAGCTGAGCTGAACTGACTTTTGTGCCACTGCAGCAAAGCAGCTGCTGTTGCACCATAAAAGAGGTAGGGGGGGGGGGGGTGAAGGGAAATGACTGGGGTTAGCCGGAAGGAAGGAAGGAAGGAAGTTTGCGGTGGCAAATGCTGCGTAAGCAACAAAAAAATCATTTTTCGTTTCTCTTGTTTCACTTTTTTTTTCTGGTTTATGGCTAAAAGGGTACTGTGGGGATGGGGAGGAAAGGGGGGATGAACTGATTGATTATGCAGACTTTTGTGTCAGTTGCTGGCGCATTTTCGCACATGAAGCTTAATTCATCATTAAATCAGCGAGAAAACATAAGGGGCATCTCCCCAGTGTGAACAGAGATGAAGGATGATGTCAGAAGGATAACTGGTATATGCTGTATATCAAGTTGAATGCGATGTCGAAAAACTGTATGATAAGCTGGTTAACAACTAAACTTTGAGAAAGTGTTCCACAGACATCATAAGTATTTAAAAATTTGTATATAGTTACTTGTAGAAAAATATGTAAATTTTGAACAGTTTTTTAAACGAAACCTTTTGGCTATAAAAATAACCAAGCATGTGTTCTAGTAATTGGATTTAAGCCAACACTTATCGAAGCTATAAGCATAAAGTTGAAAGTTGAAAAGAGATTTCAACTAGAACAGAATAATGCTGAGATTTTGCTATGAAAACATACTTGCAGATTATATTACAAGACACACATACTTAGAAAGAAAGAAAGAGAAGCGAGTCGAAAAATGCAATAATAATAGTCTCTAAAAGCTAGAAAGGCAAGCAGATTTTAGTATTGTTTGTAAAGGGATAATAAAGGATAAATTGTGCTAGCTTTTGAGAATTTAAGCTGTTGAATTTCATATTGAAATGATGATAATTTTGGGATTATAAAAAAGAGATGCTTGTCAGCTATAAAATATACGAATCTGATGCTGTCAAACAGTTTCTCGATAAGTAACATACTTAGCTATCATAAAGTATTACCTTTCCAGAGTAATGAAGATATATATATATAGTAAAGCTCTAATCAGGTTCAATCGGTAATCGGTTTAACTCTTGAGTTTATGAGCTCAAATGATGCCGATGGCTTTCTTAGGTTGGAAAGTTGTGCAACACTTGATAGTGGCCATAAACTAGTGCAGTTTACCTTTAGGCCAGCCAATAAATGTGAGTGTTGCCTACGAACTTATTCAAAGCGCCATAAAATCCCTGTGACCACACCCCCCCCCCCCCACACTTTTCACACGGGTATCTGCGTCAAGTCGCATAAATCATGAGTCGGCGAAAGAGTCGAGAGTCGAGTTGAGACTGAAACTGAAACTGAGGCAGTGGCAAGCAGAAGGATTCCAACTGCCAGGCAAAGCACTAAACACACACTAAGTGGATTTGTGAGGCTGTGCAGCAAAAAAGGGGAGAACATCAAAAGTGGGCGGGGCAACAATGATAAGCGACTTCTCTCGCTCTCTATTCACATGTGTGTTTGTTTTGTGGATAAACTCTACTGCAATTTGTTTACTTTCGACAACTTTTTTTTTGTTTTAAGGATATTTACTAAAAAATGGGTTATTACGAGCTTAGCGCCCAGAAACGGTGCCAGAAACAGAGCCGGGCACAGGCCGTCCCTTGGGGCAACAAATTTGCATGAAAAGGCCAACACGAAAACAGCAAAAAACACACACATACATTTGCTTATATAAGAAGTAACAGTAAGCAAGCTCAAGAGAGTGCTGCAGTAAAAGTTATCCTCTACTTTCACTCTAAAATATGGCCATATCAATAAGAGTTTAATAAATCGTTTAGTCAAGAGAGCTTAAGGATTCTGCTATATATATATATATATATTATAGGAATGACTTTAACTAAAAGATTGTGATCATTGATTTGATTTTCGATGAGTCGGGAATAATTGGCCAGAAGATATCCTTAACTGAAACTATTAGATTCTTATAATAATATAATAATTGACTCTTTATAAAACTGAATTTTTTTTTATAAATTCCCAGCTGTCACTTATTTACCTTGCGTTGACTTACAGGGTATTACGAAATAGACAAACCGTTCAACAGTGCGTATGCTTAACGCAAAAGCGATTAAGTTGTTTCAAGTCGATTCGATTGCAGAGCTGAGCGCCCGAACTGTGCAAATTGAAAGATAGCAAAAGTAGTGGGCACCCAAAAAAAGATATATGTAAAGCCCACCTCAATGTGTGTACCAAGGGGCGGGGTAGGCGTGGCATGCATAAAGTTATGCGCATAATACGCACAGCTCACGTATTGGCCATAAAATACGATAGAGTAAGAGAGCGAGAGAGCGAGTGAGTGAGCGAGCAAAAAAGGGAAATCCTAAAGAGTTGGGAAATCTAAAGAAAATTCTAAACTGAAAAAGAAAAATAAAAACATTGAAAACGAAAAGCGGATTCGTTTTTTTTTCAACATTTTTGCTGACTTTCTGCCTTGCTTTCCTGCATTCCTTTGCCGTTTTCCTTTTTTTTGTTGCTGCTTCGTTTTTTTTTCTGTATTTTTGGGTCAAGTTTATGCAGATGCCGAAAGCCGAAAGCCGTAGAATGGGCGACAAACGCGCTTAGAAATTTTCGCACGCCGCACATGGATTGAGGGGAAGTGAGGCGGCGGGTGGCATGTTAAAGAGCAGTTGTTAAAAAGGATTTACCGTTTTATATTTGTATGCGCCATGTGAGTGCGGGCTTACAGAGCAGCGTCTGGTGTGGTGCGGTAGGCTGGGGGAGGGTGCTAACACACATTGGTATTTGGCCAAAAAGAATCAAGCATAGAATGGTAAATAGAGCACAGAAAATGCGAGAATCATTTCTCAATGCGGCGATTTCGATTTTGAAATTCAAATTGCAATAAATTTTCCAACGATTTGGCACACAATGCAAAGGCGCGCAAATCATTCCGTTCATTCCTTCATTCCCGTTTTGGCATCCCTACTGGCGGCGATTTGCATTTGCAGTCGGCATTCACAATGGAGGCAGGAATTTTAAGCAGCTGCGCATAAGTATGCAACAATTTGTAGACAAAGATGTTTCGTCCTGTGATTCAAAATTAATGCGCTGTTTACACATGTGCCGCCACGCGGCCCAGATTGCTTTCAGACTGATCCTTCGTCCTGCGACCGGTCATGTTGCAGCTGTCTGGCCCAAAGGACAGTGCATTTAATTCTGAGCTGCGGCAGTAACTGTAGAGCCGTCCTCTTGCCCGGCAATGTTGACATTCAATTGCCATTTGCAACAACTCGAATTGTAATTAATTTTTTAACAGCCGCTGCTCGTTAGCAGCCAGTAGTGACAAAAGCCGCCGCCGAGTGCCATCGCAAGGACTCAGTCAACTGGCAAATTAAAAGAATTGTGCCCACAACTAGTCAACCCAACATGCAACAACAACAACTTTGACAATTTTAAGCTGCCATTTAACAAAAAAAAGAGTAAAAAATTGGCAAAGTGAAAAAGCTGCTTACGTGCGGAAAAAAATCCTTTAAAGTCCATCAACTGGATTAGCCGATATGACAGGGTATCTGAATTTCTACCAATGATTCTGCATTTGCGTGAAGGTCCTTTGGTTAGAAGAGATAGCAAGCAATCTGTATTTGTATTATTATGTGATGCATAGAAAAATTATAAAATTCGTGAATATTTAGCTTACAATCTACATCACTCGATATTACAAATATTAAGTATACGTACTGTACTCTTTGATACAATCTCTGTATGATTATTGTATGTCTGTTTTAGTGTGTGTGTGTGTGTGTGGGTGTGACTTCATTTTAGGCCAACAAATCGCACTCTCGTATGTAGTCAATAAGCACTCATGCATTTAGCTGCCTTTTTAGACCAACCATAATTTAAGCTATGCAAATCGAACGAATTTCGCTAACCATTTCTGGCTTTTTCTCTCTTCTCACACACATGTCTTTGCCTAACTCACATACCAAAAAAAAAATATATATATTAAAAATAATACCACTCACAAAAAATCATGCAAAATTCAACGCACAGCGGACATCATTCAGGATGTTACGCTCTAACGGAGCGCGCAGGCTGAAGTAAGTTAATGCCAAGGACACGCCACCGAATCCTTGCTCAATGATGCCTATGATGATGTTTAAGAATTTTGAGTTGCTTTGGAAAAAAAAAAAATATTCATGCCATTTTTTTTGGTTGTTAATTTTAATTTTTTTGCTTTGTTGGAGTTTTGCTCCTAAAAAAAACTCAGACACGCCCACATTGCCCACAGCCGCCCACAATTTCAGTACATCGTGTGTTTGTGTTTGTTTATAGCAACAACAACAACAACAAAAAATACAGTTTTTGATTAGCATTTTCTTGTTTCTTTTTTTGTTGTTGGTTTTGTTTGTGTTTTTGGTTTGGTTTGGTTTGGTTTGGTTTGGTCTTGCTTTTAATTGTTTGCGCATGAGTCTCAAGTTTGATGCGAGTTGTGGAAACTAATTTTGAACAATTTTCCATTTGCAGATTCACCATATCACGACGTAAGCGGCCTGCCGAACCCCTACAACATGGAGCACATGGAACAGGACGAGGTCCTGCCGCCACAGCAGCATATGTCCCTCAGCTACGATGACAGTTTCGAGGGTGAATACTCGACAACGCCGAATGCCCGAAATCGTCGTGTCATACGCGAAATTATTGTCTAAGCGAGTCGAGTCGAGTCGAATACACAAAACCGTTATAACAACAACAACATAAACAGGCACTCTTAACTCTACAAACACACCCACTCCCATAGACACACACACACACACACACACATCACACAACCTGCTCACCATCAACATCATCATCATCATCATATAAAAGAAGAAGAAAAGAAAAGATAAGTAAACTCCATTCAGCATTACAACGAAATCTCAAGTTTATCTTTTGTGTTTACTCAATTTGAGAAGTGGCCATTTTGAATTTTATTTTTTAATTTTTGATATATAATTTTTTGTTGTTTTATAAGCAAGTATGATATCGATAAACGATAACGATTAGTTTAGTTGAGGGTACGTGTGTTGAGTTTTATTGGCAACGAATTGATTGAGATATGAGATATATGATATGATACGATACGATACGACGATATGATATTTAAGGCATCGAGTTCTCATTATCAAATTAAAATCAAAATCAAAAGCAGCTCTAGTTAAGGCCGTGGCAGCACTTTGTTGACACACACACACATACACACGAACACACACAGTCTCCCCCACAGTACACACACCATGCACTAAATGTTAAATACTAGCTACTTACTTATATAGAGCAGTTAAGTACAGTAATACCTATGCTATGAGGTCCCAGTCGCATGCATTCGCAAAAAAACAACAAAAAAAAAAACGAAAACAAAATGAAAAGAAAAGAAACTAACTTTTAAGGCATCAAATGTTGAAATGAGCAAATTTCAAAAAAGAAAACAAAAAAACAAAAATTATATCTCACACGTGTTTTTCGTAAGGCAGCTGCAACCGTTCACCATAGCGTATAAGAATTAATCGTTTAAGAGTTGTGGCCCCGAATTGTTGCTTTGACATTGCAGCGCGCAAAAGTAGGCAACAAAATTCATAACCAATTTTTGTTGCCTACTTTGCAGTTGTTTCAGCTGGCGCTCAGCCTCAAAGTACAACTTCGAAAGCATTTCCAACACACGTTTTAGTTAAAAAGATGATCAAAAAAAATATAATATAAAAAAGAAAAAAAAACAGTACGACCTGCCACAAAAAAAAATATATTAATTTACTTTACAAATAATTTTACATAAAAATCGAAAAAAAAAAAAACTTCAAATAAAATAAAATGTTGCTTTAAGTAAATTATAAAACAAAATAAAACCTTTACAAAAATTATTACAAATAATTCAAAAATGATATAGAAAAAAAAACGAAAACAACTGTGCAGCTTGACAACTTTAAATTAATTTCAAAAATTATTAAAAAACTAAACACTAAAACTCATTTTATTCGGTTCTGTGAGCTTTCTGTTAGAATTCAAAATTTTTTTATATAATTTCTTAAAAATACAAAAACAAAAGCTATTAAACATACTTTAAGTTATATAAATATATTTTTATATATATTGAAATTAGTGTTTAAATTTTTTATTACTGTTTTTAACGCGTGTTGTTCGATATTTTCTGTTGTTTGTTTTTGCAACTTTTTGACGTTGGCACACGAAATGCAAAAAAAAAAAAAATGAATGAAGAGAGTAGCTAAGAATTAATTGTAAATACATGTGTAATTTGTATATATTTACTTGATATACAAAGTAAATAAGCAGCGTGCAGCAAAACTTAAATATAAATTGTAGTTAATTTTAAACAATTTCAACATGAATTTAACTAGTAAGCTAATTAATTAAGCAAAAACATGTTTAAAAGCAAATGCCACAACAAACTAAAAATAAAGAAAAATAATAAAAACAAAACAAAACATAAAAAAATGCATCACAAATGCACTCTCGTTAATGAACAACAAAAAAATGAAGAAAAAAAAAACAACAAAAAAAAAACCAACTGCGACAAGAATCTTTATTATATATAAATTATACACTTCAACGCGATGATATACATACATTATATATATACACACATAACATATACATCTACATCTACTTATTATTTGTAAATAAGTAAAAACATATATTTTAATTTCAACAACAAAACAAGAATCCATTAAAAATATATTTCCAAAAAAACAAAGGCAAATTCGAAAGAATTCTTTATATTTCACTTGTGGCCAGTGGGAATTAGTTTCTTAACTTTGCGGATTCTCAATTAAATATTTCTCTTTCTTTCCAAACATTATAAACAATTACAAAACAACATTTGGAACAAACTCTGGTGAACTTAAATTAAATGTCAAGCCTTTTTTTATTTCTTTTCGGTGGGCGTGTCGTCTTTAATAAAGCCAGCAAGAAAATTTGCTGGTTGCATAATGTGCCCGGTCTCATTTGATTGGCACCAAATTTATTGCATGCAATTTGAGTCGAGTAAAGTGGCAGCACTAACAACGCTGGCAAACGCTGGCAACTCTGGCGCCCGGAAGTAACACGACACTTGACATTTCAATTTAATGCCGTGCGCAGCCGTCGCTGACAACGTTGCAGTTTGCATAGCAGCAGCAGCATTAACAACAACAACAACAATCTGACAGGACAAGCAGAGAATGAGGTGCAAGGACAAAGTGTCCTTCTTAGTGCATAAAATCGATTATTATTACAAGCATATATATATATATACATTAAATATATTGCAACACATCTGAGCATATTAATTAGTAATGCAATGCAATTTGCCTAGTTAGTACCTGTACGCCCAGGTGCCTAATAATACATACTAAAGCCGTGCGCAGGATAATAAGAATTCATCTCGGGTTTACTGACTGTCATTGCCATGACAAAATACCAAATTGTTCAACTTGGCATTTCATTAGTAAATAATGCCGCAATTTAAGCCTCTCTTTACTTAGCTCAAGCAAACACACACACACACACACACACACACGCACACATGTGCACATGATGAAACAATATGTCAATCAGGCAGAGCTGAAAATATTTACTTCTGACAGCAGCAAACTTATTGTTTATTTATTGTCAATGAACTAATGCCGTTATGCTGACACAACTCACAACTGCAATAGCTGTTAAATTACAGACAACTGATAGTTAGATAGGTAAGTACCAGGACGATAACTTTTAGCCTTAGAAATATTTGGTGGATCGCTTAACAGTCATATCTTTAGGGGATTACGAATACTATTCTGTGCGGTTTTTCAGCAATTTATAACAAGAAGTTTTTGATAAAGAGGTAAGTAAACCTAGAAGTTCTGGGCGTAGGCCTGGGCCTAGGTGTATTCGCTAGTCTACCTCTGATTTTATAATATGTATATAATTATGTATTAATTACTACATATTTATGCACAAATTAAAACCAGGCAAAGCTTATTTGTTGCATTTCAATGTGATTACGCAAAATATGCTGTAAATTGTTGTACATTATAATTATAACTTAAATATTACTACCTTACCTCTTTACATATGGCAAAAATAAATTGACAAAATATTGCAGTTGCATGACATTATCCTCCTGAAATAAAATATATGCATATAGTTAATATTTGCACAAACATTAAATAAACATTATTAACAAAAGGCAGATATTTTTAATGAATACACATGAATTCTAATATTAGCGCAGAGTTTCGCACAAACTCTTATTATAATTAAAATGTAGCCACAAATTTAAATTCAAAATCAATGCAACCGCAAATATTTCGTCAGTTTCAATGGACAAAAAAAAAATAACAAATTTTCTAAAAATGTAGCAGTTGAGCATATCCAACTGCGCAATACTCTGCTGTTGGTAAAATATTACTATTATTAGTACCAGACTCTTGACCAATATACTCTTTTTAATTTGAATACAGTGCATAGAAATGGAACACAAATTTTTGGTATTTTTTAAAAACAAAAAAAAAGAAGCAGCTGCTGGAACATAACACCACGTGGCATAGAACTAGGCCAGTGGTCGCTGCATACATACATACATATATGTGTATTATATATATATTTGTTGAATCTAGTGAACTGCTGACCCGGCGAACTGACGACCTGTCGACCTGTCGACCTGTCGACCCGTCGACCCGTCGACCTGGCTATCCAGCAGCACCGCATTCATTCATTCAAATGTCAGCGAGTCGAAACAAAAGCGTCCCATATGCAATTCATTTACTGCCATTCAGAAGACGTGGCACGCCCCCCCAGTGCCACGCCCACACACGTAGCGTGAGGGGGGGGGGGGGGGCATGGTGCGTCAATTAAAGCGCTGCCGGTGCCGCCTAATTGGATTTATGCCACATTTATGTGTAGGTGCAAATTCGTGGAATTGCGGCTCGTGCTAAAAATCACCAGCATAATGAGCTGCACAGAGAGAGACGGAGAGAGGGAGAGAGAGAGGGAGGGGCAGGCAGGCCATTAGTCGTGCCACAAGCCGGGCGAAAACAATTGCAAGTTGTTGTTGTTGTTGTTGCCATTTGCCGAGTACTAACAACTTTCGAGGACTTTAAATGAAATTACGCGAAAACTTTCGGACGCAGCAATGCAAACTTTTTTGAAGAGATCAGCCAGCCACGAGTAGTGGTAAGCAGCGCAGGGGTGGCAGGGGCATTTCTATTGCGGCTTTGCGGCGGCAGTGGCACGCACAACAACTTGCAACTTGCCACCCGTGGCACACATAATGAGTTTCATAAATTAACACAAATTAAAGATACGAGCAAGTAATTTACCTATGCCAACTAAATAACTGCGTTTGGAGACACCCAATCTCTCTACCCCCCCAAATAGTCAGACATTATGTAACAAACACACACACACACACTAGCACACACACACACACACAGACATCTCAAACTCATTGGTTTGTAATTAATGTGACCAGTAAGCTGACCGAAGGACTAAAAGGCAGCCTTGACTCGAGGTTGCCAGACAGCTAAACAGTGCTGCCAATTGAGCCTTTTTCAAGTCAGAATCTAGCTTTATTGCGCGAAACATTTTCAGATAAACGTCAAAGAATTAACGACTAATTTTAGTTACAGTTTTTCTGGTTTTGTGTTAATTTAAAAAAAAAAAAAACAATTTATTAAATACTCTAAGGCTTAGAGTCACTTAATTATTGAACACGTTTCGGGCACTGAAAAGCAGGCAACTCTTTTGGTAAGGGGGCGTGACCTGATAGAGGTATATGTACATACATACATACATACATACATATATGTATATAAGTATTGAGTATATGCATTATTAATTAAATATTTAACGAGTTGTTTGCTCAAAGGCGCAGCTAATATGATAATATATCAATAAAAGACTGCATTAAAATAAACCAATTTATTTATGTATTTAAAAAATAAAGATTATTTGATATTTGTAAAAGCTATCCATTAAATCATAAAAACTTTTGTTTTTATAGTCCGATTATTAAAGCATTTTTTATTTATTTAATTCAGTTGTTTTTTGTTGATTTAAATTAAACACAGAGGAGAGTTCCATTTACAAAAATACATATATAGAAATTTAACTTAAATTGCTTGAGTTGCTTCATATTTCAGATACAACAGTAAAGTAATAGCAGCAGCATTTAAATAACATATTAAGCCTTCAATACACTCATTTAGTTATTGAGTGACATTTCGTCTCCCACTCTAACAAACTCTTAAGCCAGCGAGACTTGAGCTTGAGTTGATCTCACGCAGACAGAGAGAGAGAGATGCTCGCGTAAAACGGTGCATAGCAAAACAATTGAGCGAAATGACGCCTGCAAGAATTCATTCTATTGCGACGTTCGCGAGTGATCAAACGGTATTGAAATAAACGCGTGTGAAAATTGTTTAAATATGTTCTAAATAACAAACAAGTCAATATAAATACACAAAAAGTGCATATAAGTATAATTAATATACACATAATTAACAATAACTTGCTTAAATTCAATATTAAAGTCTGCGTGTGTGAAAATTTCAAGTAAAACCATAAAGAATGGCGGGGGCAGACAGCGAAAAGGCGCGAGAGATTGCAAAAGGGAGCGAGAGAGTGCGAAAAGGTGCGCTGCATTGTGATGTGCATGTGTGAGCAAGCTAGAAAGCAAGGCACGGAGATCGAAGCAGCAGGCTGTTAAATGAAAGTTTTTGTGTTTGCTTGTACACACGATGGAAAGAAGAAGAGTAAAAGAGCAGACAGGCTAGCATAGAAGTTGAGAGCGCAATGCAGTATGTGTGTGATAGAGATGTATAAATAGATCTGCCAATTGAGTTGTGTCTGTTGCTGCTGCTTAGCAGACCTGTTAACTTTACAGTGCAAGTAATGGAATGGTAAACGCGTATGTGTGTGTGTGTGTGTGATTAAAAGTGAAAGCTTTCAGTGTGAGCGCAGTGCAAAGAGTCTGCGATAAAAACAGGAGAGCATGCAGCTTAACTAAAGCTTTCATACTAAGTAGCTGAAAACAAAAACAACTATTGTTCTATTGGAATTTGCAAGGTAAGTGGAAAAATTAATTTTTTTTTATTTTTATTATTTACATATATATTACAGAACTACAATATTTTATCTATATTTTTCTGCACAAATATGGGACTAGCGTTTAATTATACCCACTGATCCCATTAAAAATGGGAAAAAGGGGTATTATGGTTTTGTGCAAAAGTATGTAACAGGCATAAGGAAGCATCTCCGACCCCATAAAGTAAATATATTATTGATCGCTATCAATAGTCGAGTCGATCTAGCCATGTCCGTCTGGCTGTCCGTCTGTCCGTCTGACCGTCTGTCCGTCTGTCCGTCTGTATGAACGCGTGTTTCTCAGAGACTACAAAAGCTAGAGACTTCATATTAGAAATATAAGTTCTCGTAGTGGCGGGACGATACAAGTTTATCATTTTTTTTCGATATCTTGTCCCGTTTTTCGGGCATAACTTGAAAGTCATTAAAGTTAGCGAGTTTATATTTAAGTTTAAGTTACTGTACTGTTGGCTCGACACAAACTAATCAATTTTTTTTTCGATATCTCAATCCTTTCAAAAATGATCGATAAACTAAGATTCCAGAACAGTGTTTTTAAGGTATAGCTTAAAAATTATAAAAGGTAGAGTCACAAAACTTTGTACATATATTCTCCTATAGAATACAGAGGTTAAATACATTTCTTTTTTTGGATACCCCTCCCCGATCTCACAGAAATCGAAAAATACGTAATTTTAGAGGTATGACCTTCGGATTTTACATAGTTGCACATTTATATGCCAGCTTTGTGTCCTACAAATTTCATTACGATCAGACAAAAAACAAAGAAGTTATTAACGATTCAATGTACCATAGTTTGTGGCCAAAGGAAGAAGAAGCAAAGCAATTGATGACGCGCGTAGCAAGAAGCTTGTGTTTGTATATGTGTGTGTGTGTGTTTCTATGTATGAATGCAGATAAATAACTTGAATGAATGTCAGAACTTGGATCAGGGTATATCCTAGTCGGGCACTCTCGACTAGTTTATACTATATTTGACACCCACAATCGATTAATAAAAGAATTTCAAGAATCTATTTTTTGAAAAATCAATTTTTGTAAGGGTCCCCCCTTATGCTTTTTTCGCAAAAATATTTGAAAAAATTTAACTTTCAATAATGAATAAATTTGAAATGTAGAACTAATGTATATAACAAACCATGAACAAAATGGCCTCAAGCTTGACAATCGGTTCAGTTTTGACCAAGTTATGGGAGTTCAAAGTCTAGGAAGGGCATTTATATGGACTTTTTGCGTTTACAAGTCAATTTTTTTTGTCATTTTGGCATGATTTTTGAAAGAAAAATGAAACACCTCAGAATCTTTTTTCTTATAGTTTTTTATACTAAATTTGACACCCACAATCGATTAATAAAAGAATTGCAAGAATCTATTTTTTGAAAAATCAATTTTTGTAAGGGTCCCCCCTTATGCTTTTTTCGCAAAAATATTCGAAAAAATTTAACTTTCAATAATGAATAAATTTGAAATGTAGAATTGATATATAGGACAAACCATGAACAAAATGGCCTCAAACTTGACAATCGGTTCAGTTTTGACCAAGTTATGGCAGTTCAAAGTCTAGGAAGGGCATTTATATGGACTTTTTGCGTTTACAAGTCAATTTTTTTGTCATTTTGGCATGATTTTTGACAGAAAAATGAAACACCTTAGAATCTTTTTTCTTATAGTTTTTTATACTATATTTGACACCCACAATCGATTAATAAAAGAATTTCAAGAATCTATTTTTTGAAAAATCAATTTTTGTAAGGGTCCCCCCTTATGCTTTTTTCGCAAAAATATTTGAAAAAATTTATCTTTCAATAATGAATAAATTTGAAATGTAGAACTAATATATATAACAAACCATGAACAAAATGGCCTCAAGCTTGACAATCGGTTCAGTTTTGACCAAGTTATGGGAGTTCAAAGTCTAGGAAGGGCATTTATATGGACTTTTTGCGTTTACAAGTCAATTTTTTTTGTCATTTTGGCATGATTTTTGACAGAAAAATGAAACACCTCAGAATCTTTTTTCTTATAGTTTTTTATACTATATTTGACACCCACAATCGATTAATAAAAGAATTTCAAGAATCTATTTTTTGAAAAACCAATTTTTGTAAGGGTCCCCCCTTATGCTTTTTTCGCAAAAATATTTGAAAAAATTTAAATTTCAATAATGAATAAATTTGAAATGTAGAATTGATATATAGGACAAACCTTGAACAAAATGGCCTCAAGCTTGACAATCGGTTCAGTTTTGACCAAGTTATGGGAGTTCAAAGTCTAGGAAGGGCATTTATATGGACTTTTTGCGTTTACAAGTCAATTTTTTTTGTCATTTTGGCATGATTTTTGACAGAAAAATGAAACACCTCAGAATCTTTTTTCTTATAGTTTTTTATACTATATTTGACACCCACAATCGATTAATAAAAGAATTTCAAGAATCTATTTTTTGAAAAATCAATTTTTGTAAGGGTCCCCCCTTATGCTTTTTTCCCAAAAATATTTGAAAAAATTTATTTTTCAATAATGAATAAATTTGAAATGTAGAATTGATATATAGGACAAACCTTGAACAAAATGGCCTCAAGCTTGACAATCGGTTCAGTTTTGACCAAGTTATGGCAGTTCAAAGTCTAGGAAGGGCATTTATATAGACTTTTTGCGTTTACAAGTCAATTTTTTTGTCATTTTGGCATGATTTTTGACAGAAAAATGAAACACCTCAGAATCTTTTTTCTTATAGTTTTTTATACTATATTTGACACCCACAATCGATTAATAAAAGAATTTCAAGAATCTATTTTTTGAAAAATCAATTTTTGTAAGGGTCCCCCCTTATGCTTTTTTCGCAAAAATATTTGAAAAAATTTATCTTTCAATAATGAATAAATTTGAAATGTAGAATTGATATATAGGACAAACCTTGAACAAAATGGCCTCAAGCTTGACAATCGGTTCAGTTTTGACCAAGTTATGGGAGTTCAAAGTCTAGGAAGGGCATTTATATGGACTTTTTGCGTTTACAAGTCAATTTTTTTTGTCATTTTGGCATGATTTTTGACAGAAAAATGAAACACCTCAGAATCTTTTTTCTTATAGTTTTTTATACTATATTTGACACCCACAATCGATTAATAAAAGAATTTCAAGAATCTATTTTTTGAAAAATCAATTTTTGTAAGGGTCCCCCCTTATGCTTTTTTCCCAAAAATATTTGAAAAAATTTATTTTTCAATAATGAATAAATTTGAAATGTAGAATTGATATATAGGACAAACCTTGAACAAAATGGCCTCAAGCTTGACAATCGGTTCAGTTTTGACCAATTTATGGCAGTTCAAAGTCTAGGAAGGGCATTTATATGGACTTTTTGCGTTTACAAGTCAATTTTTTTTGTCATTTTGGCATGATTTTTGACAGAAAAATGAAACACCTCAGAATCTTTTTTCTTATAGTTTTTTATACTATATTTGACACCCACAATCGATTAATAAAAGAATTTCAAGAATCTATTTTTTGAAAAACCAATTTTTGTAAGGGTCCCCCCTTATGCTTTTTTCGCAAAAATATTTGAAAAAATTTAAATTTCAATAATGAATAAATTTGAAATGTAGAATTGATATATAGGACAAACCTTGAACAAAATGGCCTCAAGCTTGACAATCGGTTCAGTTTTGACCAAGTTATGGGAGTTCAAAGTCTAGGAAGGGCATTTATATGGACTTTTTGCGTTTACAAGTCAATTTTTTTTGTCATTTTGGCATGATTTTTGACAGAAAAATGAAACACCTCAGAATCTTTTTTCTTATAGTTTTTTATACTATATTTGACACCCACAATCGATTAATAAAAGAATTTCAAGAATCTATTTTTTGAAAAATCAATTTTTGTAAGGGTCCCCCCTTATGATTTTTTCCCAAAAATATTTGAAAAAATTTATCTTTCAATAATGAATAAATTTGAAATGTAGAATTGATATATAGGACAAACCTTGAACAAAATGGCCTCAAGCTTGACAATCGGTTAAGTTTTGACCAATTTATGGCAGTTCAAAGTCTAGGAAGGGCATTTATATGGACTTTTTGCGTTTACAAGTCAATTTTTTTTGTCATTTTGGCATGATTTTTGACAGAAAAATGAAACACCTCAGAATCTTTTTTCTTATAGTTTTTTATACTATATTTGACACCCACAATCGATTAATAAAAGAATTTCAAGAATCTATTTTTTGAAAAATCAATTTTTGTAAGGGTCCCCCCTTATGCTTTTTTCGCAAAAATATTTGAAAAAATGTATCTTTCAATAATGAATAAATTTGAAATGTAGAACTAATATATATAACAAACCATGAACAAAATGGCCTCAAGCTTGACAATCGGTTCAGTTTTGACCAAGTTATGGGAGTTCAAAGTCTAGGAAGGGCATTTATATGGACTTTTTGCGTTTACAAGTCAATTTTTTTTGTCATTTTGGCATGATTTTTGACAGAAAAATTAAACACCTCAGAATCTTTTTATACGCTGATCCCATTAAAAATGGGAAAAGGGGTATTATGGTTTTGTGCAAAAGTATGTAACAGGCATAAGGAAACATCTCCGACCCCATAAAGTATATATATTCTTGATCACTATCAATAGCCGAGTCGATTTAGCCCTGTCCGTCTGTCCGTCCGTCTGTATGAACGCACGTTTCTCAGAGACTACAAATGCTAGAGACTTCATATTTGAAATATAAGTTCTCGTGGTGCCGGGACCATACCAGTTTATCATTTTTTTTCGATATCTCAATCCTTTCAAAAGTTATCGATAAATTAAGATTCCAGCTAAGTGTTTTCGGGTATAGCTTAAAAGTTATAAGATGTAGAGTCACCAAATTTGGTACATATATTCTCCTATAGCATACAAAGGTAAAATACATTTCACTTTTTGAATACTCCTCTCCAATCTCACAGAAATTGAATATTAAAGGTATGACCTTCGGATTTTACAAAGTTGCACTTTTATATGCCAGTTTTGTGTCCTACAAATTTCATTTTGATCAGACAATAAACAAAGAAGTTATTAACGATTCAATGCACCATAGTTTAAAGCCAAAGGAAGAAGAATTAATGCAAATGTATGACGCGCGTAGCCAGCTTGTGTTTGTATATGTGTGTGTGTTTCTATGTATGAATGCAGATAAATAACTTCAATGAATGTAAGACCTTGGATCAGGGTATATCGTAGTCGGGCACTCTCGACTAGAGCACTCTTACTTGTTTTAGTTAGTTTTAATTCAATTCCCAGTGTCGACAGTCTCTAGTATTTTATAATACAAAATCTTTAGATAAGTCTTTATACATCTCATATAAAATTCAAGTCGCAAACTTAATGACACACTTCATATACCCTGAAAAACTTTTCTGGCGTAACCAAATTTGATTGCAAAGGGCGTTTAAAAGCCTGAATTTTAATTACACTTACAATTACGCCCACTGTTAAATGTTGCCTAATTGGGGGTTACTAACTTTTTGGTAAACTTATTGAACTTCTGAGCAAGGATAACGCCCAGGTCATCAATTATGAGCCCAACGATTTGGACAGCATATAAAAAGGACGACGACTCGTAATTCAATAGTCAAATTCCTTCAGGATGTTGCCACGATTTCTGAGCAGCTCGTTTCCCATGGAACAGCATTATTTTGTGATACCAAAGTTTGCATTAAGTCTGATTGGTTTCTATCCGGAACAGAAGCGTACTTGGGCGTTACGTATCTGGAGTTTCATTAACTTTTTCATACTCACCTATGGCTGCTATGCGGAGGCGGCATATGGCATACAACAGATACCCATCAATATAGCCCTCGCTCTGGATGCACTCTGTCCGGTTGCCTCGAGTATTTTATCACTCCTCAAAATGTCTGCAATTTGGTGGTATCGCGAGGAGTTCAAATCGCTAATTCAGCGCATCAGGCAGCTGACGGAGGAGCAGCAGTCGGAGCGAAAATTGGGCTACAAACGACGCTGCTACACGATGGCCACCAGATTGACGACGTTGCTCCTCTTTTGTGGTTTCTGCACCAGCACCTCGTATTCCGTGCGGCATTTACTCGATAACATGCTGAGGCTTTCGCATGGCAAGGATTGGATATACGAGACGCCATTTAAAATGATGTGGGTGAAGTGATTTCCAAAACGGGGTATCATAAAATTTGTGCAACAGAAAATATTTTTGATCAGAAGTAGGAACTAAGTGTATATAGTCAGTCCGTCCGTCTCTCGGTCTGTCCGTCTGTTTTCCTCTATGAGAATGACGATCTTACAATTTTTGACACACTGCTTCAAATAAGTTTATTTTGTTAATATATTTTTTTTTTACTATATTCCTAACCAACTACTGATAACTTCTAGCTGCTAGGGCTTTCGGCTCGAATACTATTTATTATTTTCCCCAATTTTCCACATTGGTTTTCAAACAAGTGTAGAGAAGATGGTAGAATCAGCAACAGAGTATATTTTAGTCGAGATATTTCTTCTTCATTTTGTTACCTCTAACGCCTTTGTAGCTTTCCCGATCCGCTGTTGCGTCTGCCGTTATATCCTCTGATCTATGCTTTGGTTCACTGGCATGGTTACATCACCGTCGTTTGCTTTGTGGGCGCCGATGGTTTCTTTCTCGGCTTCTGTCTGTATTTAACGGTACTTCTTCAATCTCTACGCGATGACGTCACCGACTTGTTGGCCCTGAAGAGCACACAACTGGAGCCGACGGCGCAGGAGGAGAAACGAGTTGTGCGTCAAATGGAGAAACTCATCGATCGTCACAATGAAATAGCCGATTTGACGGATCGATTATCGGGTGTCATGGTTGAGATAACTCTCGGACACTTTATCACCTCCAGCCTGATTATAGGCAGCAGTGTGGTTGATATGCTGCTGGTGGGTTATCAAACTGATCAACTGATCAACTGAACAACTGATCAACTTCTCTTCTTATCTAACTATATTTTATCATTGGCTCAGTTCTCGGGTGTTGGTATTATTGTCTATTTGGTCTATACCTGCGCTGTGGCCACCGAAATTTTATTATATTGTCTGGGCGGCACCTTTATCATGGAGGCGGTGCGTATTTATCTCATAATCGAATTTGTCGAATTTTGTGATCTTTGATTAATGTCGACTTATTTCACTTTTTCTGTTCAGTGCTCGGATCTGGCGACAAGCACTTTTGCCAGTCATTGGTATGGTCACAGCGTTCCGGTTCAGAAGATGACGCTACTCATGATTACCAGAGCTCAACGTGTGCTCATTGTCAAGATACCATTCTTTTCGCCATCTCTGGAGACGCTCACATCGGTAGGCAATCGGGAGAAATTGCTCTATTTTCAAGTTATGCTTGCTATCTTATTTAGTTTCCTTTGCTATTTTGTAGATCCTGCGCTTTACTGGCTCGCTTATTGCGCTGGCCAAGTCGATTATATAAACACTTCTCATTATGATCTAATAAATTGGCAATTGATAATCAAGCAACTGAAATGTTATTGACTTTACTATAAAATATAATATTTTCGATTTGAAATGCTCAGAACTTTATTAAGGCTTACAATGCAATTTTGCCAAATATATATCAGCATTTTTATTTATTATTCGTTCTTATACTATAATTCATATCATTATTTATGCATCCCCTTAGGTGCAATCGGTCGTAAATTCGTAATATCTCTTAAAAGCCATATTATTTTGAGCACCTTGTTTTTTGTGGTTTACTTTAGTTTACGGTTTGCGCATTTCATTATTTTCTCTGTCTCACTCTCTCCCTGTCTTTCTTTATTTATTTCATATTTTTGCCATCGTTGCCAATAGCCCCTTATTTATTTTTGCTTTGTATAGTTTTTAATTATTTTTTTAAATTTTAATTGCTGTTGTTTCGTTAATTGCACTTGCAAAATCCTTTTCGATTTATCTGCTGCATTTCGCTTTGCTTCGCTTTGCTTTGCTTTGCCTTTCTCTTTCATTTCTTTTGCTTTCCCGTTTGACCTTCCTGCTTTTCTTGTTGTTGTTGTTGTTGTTGACTTGAAGATGGTGCTGTTTAACACAGCTCTGGCAAATTGGTTTCTTTTACACCGGAACTCATCACGTTGCCGCCACCCCAGCAACCCTCAAACCCCGCTCCATCAACACTCTTTGCACGCATCGAGCTGTTCATTTGTGTAGCATACTTTTCTGCTGCAACTGCTGCTTCTTTTTCTTCTTCTTCTTCCGCCTGCTGCCTGGCTGCAGTTCATTTCCATGCAAACACACACGCTTTTACACACACACACACACACACACACACACACCTTAATGACATCCGTTTTGGTTCCCTCTTTACATCCTTGTGTGTGCTGCACTTGTTGTTCTTGGCCCCTCTTGAAGACAACTCTCCCCCCCCCCTCCTACCCCCTCCATCTACCACTCCCGCGCGCCTTTGCTGTGGCAGCTCTTCTTTTTTTTGGCATTGTTCATGCACAAATTCTTTTGCTTAATGTTGTAGTCCTTGAAAATCCTTTAGCCCACACGCATCAAGAGCGCGCCTATCTGCCACGAAATCTCTGGTACTCGCTCTACCCCCTCTCTCCCTCTCTCCACCACTGCTCACCCACTCCACACCCCCTCCCCTCTCACACTCTGGCTGGCTTTATCATTTGTCTGTGTCTTTGTTTCGTTTGCCATTTGTTTGTTTATTTTCGCTGGCGCCTTCTTTTGTCAAAAGTGCTTTTGCTTGTAATGTGTTCGACATTGGACCGCAAATAGCGGCTGTCCCCTACAGCCCCCTTTATCCCCCTCTACCACACTAGTACCCCTACTGCACCCCCTTGGCCCACTTGCAGCAGCAGCAGCCCTTTAGTGTTTGGTTTCTGTTTCTGTTTCGGTTCAGTTTTGCTTTCTTGTTGCTTGTTATTTTTTTTATTTTGTTTCATTCAGTTTTTTCTCACAGCTCTTGGACGGCTTCTTCTACTTTTTGTTGTTGTTGTTGTTCTTGTTGCCATTCGTTTTCACAATTTTTTTTTTGTGCATTTATTTTGCCATTTTGTATGCTGTGTAGCTGAACTTTTACACGCACACCCACACACACAACCATACACCCACAAACACACACACACTCTCATACACTCCATACGCAATTTTTGCACTCAAGTTTACCTACTTTTTATGGTAAACAACCCAAGGTTGCTTGTTTATTCTAGCAAAAATGTATTTAGGTGCGCTTAACTACATGTGTATGTGTGCGATTGTATGTGTGTGTGTGTGTGTGAGTGTGCATAAAATAGGTTAGGGTTAGCTCTCAATCCAATGTACCTTAGTGTGACAACATTAAACCCTAAACATAGAAATGCATAAATAAGTTAAGTAAATACTCAAAGCACTCGATTAATGTTTGTATTCATTTCGAAGTCAGTTTTGTACAAATTTTATTCTTTTTTCCAAGTATTTATACGCTGTTCCCGAAAGGGAGAGTTTGTACAGAAAATGTAGAGAAAGTAAATTGAATTTCAGTTTCAGTTTCAGAGCTGATTTTAATTCGTGTATATTTCTAAATTCTACGCGCACTTTTTATGCTCGATTTGAAATGTAATGAAAAATGTGTCAAACGAGAGGCCAAAAACGCCAGAAGCTCACACGGAAGCACACACACATCAAGGCACATACAGGTGTGCATAATTAACTGCTATAAAACAAGGCAAACAAATATTTTGAAATGAAAACACACTGAAGTGGGAATACTCTGCAAATTTTTAATTATTAGCAAGCTTTACTTCAATATTTTCCAGGAATAATTCAGTTTGACAAAAAGCTCAACTTTCAGCAAGCAATTCGAATAAAAAACCTTGAACCTATTCCAAAAATGTAGATTTAAAAATCTTGCAATAATGATGTAATATGCTGCTGATGGGAAAATACTGCTAATTATATTGAATATCTGCATAAAGCCCCATCTAAAATCCTTATAATTGTTAACTATAAATACTTAATGTTTGTTTATGCTTTTAATGACTCAAACAGATAGTCAATAAATAATATTAAGAATTTTATGCTAGCTATAAAAATGTAGAAATTGAATTTATTGATGTAGTAAAAAGTTCTTAGCTTGGTGCCATCATAAAAATCAAAGAACCGTTAACAAAGAGCATAACAAGCTTTCGTAACATTACGTTACGTTACGTTACGTTACGTGAAGTGCCATCAACGTGAGGCCAAAAATAATTTTAAATGTCATTTTTACGTACACGACTAATTAAATTTTCGCATTTTATGAGCACGCAAAAGGCAAGGGTGTGTGGTGAGGGTGGGGGGGGGGAGGGGAGTCCTCCCAAGTGAAATGTAAATAAAAACAGGAAGCGAGCAACGAATTAACGAAAGCAAACACGAGCAGCTGTAAAATTGCGGAGCAAACGAATGAATGAAACGGGACGGGACGGGACGAGACGAAAGGCAAGGAACGAGTGGAATGAAACGATGTCGGCATGAGTGAAATTTTAAGCAGACACCAAAAGTCTATGGACAAATTTTTGTGTTGTTTTTGGTTGCAAGCCAAAGACACGTGCGTGGCAGGAGCGAGAGTTAGAGGGGCAGGGGCGAGAGAGGTAGAGAAACGATCCATTAAAATTCCGTTGGGGCCATTGCAAAATAAATCCACTTGCAAGTGGCGCAAAAAACCAAAATGGAAACAAAAACTCAAAAAAGTCAAAAAAAAAAAAAAAATTCCAAATAGAAAATAAAACAAAAAACTCGTCATCGTCAGCGTTTTGGCGTCAAATGCCAATCGCATGTGATTCCTAGTTACCAAGCCCCCGCCTCCCAATCCCCAACCCCTCCCCCACTCTGCGCCATAGACAACACAACGCTTTTGGCCTTGTGATATGCGAAATGGCAAACGAATGTATTTTCTGTTCTTGTTTTTTTTTATCGTTTTCTCTGATGTTGGGCCTAAAAGTATGCATTGAAATTCAACACGCAGCGTGGGAGAATGTTGCCAGTGTGTGAGATTGTTAGCTCGTGGGTGACTGTGGGAGTATGAGTGTGTGTGTGTGTGAGTGTGGGTGTGTGTTTGAAGTGTGAGCGCTAAGAGCCGCTTAAAATTAGCGTAAGATCTTTGACTGTTTAAAGTGACACACGCAGGGCGAATCAGTAAAGTCATGAATAACAAAATGTGAAAATAATTGGTAAACAAAACAAAATTATATAAAAAATATAGAATAAAAAGGATGAAGAAGTGTAACATTTCGTATATATTACATATGCAATTTAGAAGCATTAAATATAAATTAAACACAGTGATGAAATTATTTCTCATTTAAATAAAAAACAAACTAACAAACCAATTTTCAATTTTGGAAATATGTGATTAATTGGTTTTAAATAGTTTTACTCGCTACATTTCTATTAAAGATACTTTTTTTATTACTCAATTCCAGAAATCCATTAACTAAGTTTTTTTTTAGTAAAGGTATTTTACAGCAACAACTGTACTTATACTTAATATTATCATCTGAATTGGTTGGGGGCAAAACTGAAGTGTTGCCCAAGTTTGTTTTATTTTATTTTTGTATTTTTTTTTTTATTATTATGTATACGCCTAGTTGGGAAGCTGTCAGACTAGGCGCAATTAGAGACAACAACAGAGCAGCAACAAAAATTGCCATCCCCCTTACCCGCCCCCACAGCTATTTGCTGTGTGTGTTTCTCTCAGTGTGCTGTTGCCCGCTGGCACATAATCTGCATACAAATGCGTTGATTTGCCTAATCGACGCCTATTTGTACGGTCCAAAAAGCGCCGTCGAAACTTTTGCGTCATGCTTAAATGTGAAATTATCAAAACGACAGCGGGTGGCCTTGGAGAGAGGGGGTGGGTCGGGTAGGCAAGCAGAGAAACGGAAAATAAGCCGGCGTTTAATTTTTAGAAGCGAGCGTGCAACACGCATTAAAATTAAAAGCTGACTGACGACGGAAGAGGAAAGCCAGGACGCAGGACGCAGGACGAAGGCGTTGCTGCCAACATGGAAGCGTACGTGCTGCAGAGAATGTTTAGAGCGGGGCATATGGACGGGGGGGGGGGGGGAGCGGTACGCTCGACAATGTATTGCATGCCATTTTCCTTTGCATAACATTTAAATACAGCAAGCAATGCTGGACTTACAGATGTCCTGTATGAAATTGTTACTGACTTTGAAACAATTTAGAGGAACGAAATGCTTAAAAGATATTCCAGGATTTTGCAGGCAAGCAGCAGCTATAATATTTACTCTAAAAACGGTATTTTAATACTTATATATCAATGAGGGACATTTTCTTCGAAATACTTTTGTAATCTTTACAGTCCTCTATTTGTTACATTTTATAATAATGATTGTAAACAATCTCGCTGCTGACTGCCATAAATAAAAGTACTATACTTATTGTAACAGCCAAAATCAATTGCCAAAATTGCAGTCGACAATGTTGCCCTTCCTCTGTCTACTTTCTCCTTTCTCCACTCGCCATATGTGCTCTAATGATACAGACGCTGGCATTGCCATTGTCTTCGATATGTCTGCGGCACGTGCGTTGATGTCGACACTAACGTTACTGCTGCCTCCCATAGCCTAGCCCCTACCCCGCGACTCATCACTGAAATTTGCACAAAAGAACAAGTATCCTTTTGAATCCTTTGCCATGTTTTGGCAGTTGAAATTCTTTTTAGCTGTCACTTCGATTTGCGCTCAAAAGCCGCGCCGCCGTTTCTGATAAACGACGCTTGGGGAGCCATTTTCATTTGCTGCCCCTAACATTTGCGCATTTCCGTTTCCGCTCGCTTGCGCGCTCTCTCTCTCTCTCTCTATCCCTCCTCCTCAGTCGCTGACTTCCGCTCTGAATTTGCTGTCATTGCTTCTGTCTATCCCATTCCTACTTCTCCATTTGCTTCTTTTCGCTTTGTCTGCTTTGGCGACGATTTGTTGCTTTGTTGCCGTCGAGCAAATTATAGTGGAGTCGAGGCGGTAATTACTATTTAATGCCACAGCGAGGGCTGCGCAACAGATTGATAAATAAAGGTATAGTAGTTTTGAATGTAGAATTAATTTAGAATAGGAACCATTAATAAAATGAATTCGGGATTGAAAATCGGGCCCTTTTTTTTAGTGACTTGTGAATGTCGAGTGAACTTTGATGAAAAATCCAAAAAACTTATGTGCATCAAATTAAGATGTGGATATAATATATATGAAAAGAAATGACCAAAATTACAAGGATAATAAAAGTTCGGTTCAATTTTGACAAAGTTCTGTCAGTTTGAAGTCGAACTATATTTGTTGGAAATTCTGTCTTTGCTGTAAATGAATTTATAACAGCGTTTTCTCTGAGTGTACGCGCATTCTTTTTATAAATTGTATAACTAAAACTTAAAGCTATTTTGCTTTCACTTTCTAAACTTTAGAAGCGACTCTCTCGCATTGCAATTGCTTTCATTGAATCGCTTTCAATAGAAACTGCACCTCATAAATTGATGGCACACTCTCTCTTTCACTACTGATACCCCACTTGCCATCTGACATCCACTCTCTCTCTCTCCCTCTCTCAGCACTCTAAGGCATTATGCGTTAATCGAATTGAAGTTTTGTCAGCGCTCCACTGCGAATTATGCGAGCTGTGTGAAGTTAGTCTAAAATTTATTAGCTTTCCACGCCGCTAAATATGGGAAAATCAGCGCTGGCAATTAAAGCATGCACATGGCATAATTTAGCGACACCTTTTGGCCAATGCATAAATCGCAGTTAGCAGCAGGACCAAAAGGATGCGGCTGCTCCTGTTGCTGCGGTCACAGGTCAGTTAACTGAAATGGCTGCGGCGATAATTTGCAATTATGTGGGGAAGAGCACAAGCAGCAACAAAAACAATACATATATAAATTGCAGCCAGCAACAGGATGGCTGGATGGCAGGATGGCTGGATGGCAGCTGCAATTGGCGCTCTAGACTGGACTCCTGTCGCCGTCCTTGCTGTGTGTGTGTCTGTTTGGCTTTATCGTTTGGTTCGCTCGTTTGCGGCTTGTTGCCAGCCAACAAATCTCTTGGTCTCGTCCTCTGACACTTGCCTCGTGCACGTCCTCATCCTCGTCGGCTTCCTTGTTGTGTTTTTGCTGGCCTGTCTTTAACCGGTTTTTGGCCGCCGCCATTACGTTAAATATTTTATGAACCATTAAAAGTTTTGCAAATTTTATGGCCGCTTTGCATATAAGCATGCTCCCAGTCTAAAATCGAGAACGCGCGCTCTCCAAAGGCTCCCATTCGATACTACACATTCACATGGAGTAGCTACGTCCCCAACGCCTACTGCCACGCCCCTGATCTGGCTTCAGGCTGTGCGCCAGTATGTCACGACTTGTGCAAATGACTGGGCCATCAGAGTGCCAAAGGAGCTCATAAAACATCTTTGCAAAATGTATGCACATGTATAGCAGACAGTATATAGAACATAAATACACTGACAAAAAACCGGCTCTAGGTTAAAGATAAACTAAAATCTCACGGAGAACCAGAAATAAATTTGTCTATTTTTTATAATTCATTTCTAAACCAATTTTTTAAAAGTAATAACTTATTTATTTTAACTTTTCACAAATATTTCCCATTGCTATTAGACATATTTACTCCAAATTTTTGGCTTGAATTCTGACGGTTTTTCAAATTATTGAACCTATTTTTTTCTGAGTGTACATATGTTTTTCTGACAACAAAGCGAAACGTCGCAAGTTTTTGGCGAGTTTGCCAAAAAATTGAAAGCCCCGAAAGTAGTAGAAGCAAAAAGCAACGGAAGCTGTCGATGGCATTGTAACGATGTCAAAGGCAATAAACGCTTACAATAACAACCAAAACAACAATGAATGCAACAACAACAACGACAACATCCATAGCAAAATATATTTCCACGCTTATGCAAAGTCATGGCATGATATTGCATACAAAGATGAATGCGTGTATTCAACTTATACGCAAAAGTTGATCTTGAATTCAGTTACAATGTGAGAAAACAGAAATTGGTGAGGAAAATGTATTATTGCATTGAAAGTGTTGTGTATTGCATAGCAAAAAAGTCTTATTATGTTGAGGGGAAGACTTGGTAACTTCACATGTCATGGGTATTTCTACGGATTCGGACTTTGTCATGATTTTTGACCAAAAAATCAGTTTGTCTTCTTTCGATGTAATATTCATTAAAAAGGTCAAATCGTGATTAAAGTGGACTCGGGATTGAAAATCGGTTCAGATTTGACAAAATTGTGGCAATTTGAAGTCTGGGAAGGTCATTCATACGGAACTTTTCGTTGTTTGGGCACTTAACAAGTCAATTTCTTTATCACTTTTCGCGTAATTTTTGACACAAAAATCAAACACCACAAAATCACTTTTCGTATAGTTTTTTATACTAATTGAGACACCCACAATCAATTAAACGTAAAATTTCAAGATTCTATTTTTTGAAAAATCGAAGTTGGTAAGGGTCCCCCCTTATGCTTTTTTCGACAAAAAAATCCCAAATTTTATTTTTTCAAAAATTCATAAATTTGAGATGTAGAATTAAACTAGATGCCAAATACTGATCAAAATGGCCTCGGGATTGACAATCGGTTCAGATTTGACAAAGTTGTGGCAGTTAGAAGTCTGGGAAGGTCATTTATAATGATTTTTTCGTTGTTTGAGCACTTTACAAGTCAATTTTTTTGTCACTTTTGGCGTGATTTTTGACAGAAAAATGAAACACCACAAAATCACTTTTCGTATAGTTTTTTATACTAATTGAGACACCCACAATCAATTAAACGTAAAATTTCAAGATTCTATTTTTTGAAAAATCGAAGTTGGTAAGGGTCCCCCTTATGCTTTTTTCGACAAAAAAATCCCAAATTTTATTTTTTCAAAAATTTATAAACTTGAGATGTAGAATTAAACAAGATGCCAAATACTGATCAAAATGGCCTCGGGATTGACAATCGGTTCAGATTTGACAAAGTTGTGGCAGTTAGAAGTCTGGGAAGGTCATTTATAAGGAACTTTTCGTTGTTTGAGCACTTTACAAGTCAATTTTTTTGTCACTTTTGGCGTGATTTTTGACAGAAAAATGAAACACCACAAAATCACTTTTCGTATAGTTTTTTATACTAATTGAGACACCCACAATCAATTAAACGTAAAATTTCAAGATTCTATTTTTTGAAAAATCGAAGTTGGTAAGGGTCCCCCCTTATGCTTTTTTCGACAAAAAAATCCCAAATTTTATTTTCTCAAAAATTCATAAACTTGAGATGTAGAATTAAACTAGATGTCAAATAATGATTAAAATGGCCTCGGGATTGACAATCGATTCAGATTTGACACAGTTGTGTCAGTTTGAAGTCTGGGAAGGGCATTTATAGGGATTTGCATTTTTGGCATGAAAAGTGACGAATTCCGAATTTTTACCGCTTTCTGATAAATAACGTGCATAAAGCGCTTTAGAAGATTAGAGAACAACTATAACGGCAAACAAAATTGTGTTATTTATGCAGTTTAATGAATGCATGCATTTTTAATATATTTATACGGCACCCTTTAGTCTAACTTGGAATGGATCAACAGTTTGCCCTTTGCAGAAAGCCACAAACTTGCGGCTATGTAAACACTTGAAATGTGCACAAAACATTTTACAGATTTGTGGGCATAACAACAATAGCAACAATAACTACAACAACAACAACAACAACAGCAAGTGAATTAGCAACAACAATAATCACAACAACAAGCAACGTCGAGTGCCGCTGGCAAAAGTTTTGCAAGCGCCTTCGGGCAACCGAGCAAAAGTTGTTCTTGTTCTTGTTTTTGGTTGGGCAAACAAAACCCGAAAGTCGCCAGCAGCAAAGATGGGGGTTTGGGGTGCGGAAAGGGGTTGGGATTGGGGGTTGCCAAAGGTGCAGCTGTAGTTGCAGGTGCAAAACTAAGCGAGTGAACTGACTAACTGACTGTCTGTACTGAGTTGACACATATGCAGATGCGATGTGTTACAAGGCCAACAGCAGTAACAACAACAAGCACACTCACACTCACCCATACACACACAGACACACACACACACACACACACACACACTAAGAAATCTGGCAGTAAACTTTAAAGCCGTGCGAAAGTTTTAATTAACAAAATTAATGTTATGGCGTTGCCGCGAATACACACACACACACACACACATCTATAATTGAATCTCTTTACATATACACATATACACATATTTGCAGTCAGTCAGCTCTTGCAGCTGGTAACTAAAATATACCGTTTGTCGATGCTTTATGCATGAGCATATCGCCATTGCCAGCAACAAGAGTTATTTTTCCTTTATTTTTACATTACCGCTGCCGCTGCCGCTCATTAAAAACGCCAAAGCAACAATAATAACAAGCAATAATAGTCCGCTTTAAAATGCCGCCAGATAAAATACACTAGCAACTTTATATGTAAGTTGAATATATTGGAAAAACCTATAAGTAATACCCATGTAGTGAGTGGTATCATATTAATTACCATAAAATATGCATATGCCTTCTGGGCTGAAAGTTGCTTTCATCTATGCATTGCACATTTCAAGACACAATTATAATACCCTCGGCAAGTGTATATAAAAGCCACAGCAACAACTGCAACTGCAACAGCAACAACTGCAACTGCAACAGCAACTGTAGCTCCGCAGCGCAGCGCAGCGTTTGTCGTCGTCGTCACACGCTGCGTATGCTTAATTTCTATGGAATTTGCTTTTTTTTTGGTAGCTGCGGGTGCGGGCTGCTGCAGCGGTGTTTGCGGTGCGTAGAAGGGGTTCGGGAGTATGCAACCATTGGCAGCAATGTGCGTGACTCCTCAGCGTCATCGCCGTCGACTGTTGCTCATTTATTTAGTTGAACAGCATTGCTGAGCAAAAAACGAAAAAATCGTTGCCTACATTTGTGCGCACATTTAATGAGCGAACGTGTGTGGCGGCAAAATGTGAAGAGCATTTTGGCACTCATTTTCGGCAGCAAATTGATGAAGCTGTGTGCTTTGGCAGAGCTGCTGGCAAAACTACCTGCTATAAATAAGAATAACATGAGGAAACTTTCTAAGGCAACTTCCAAACAAATGAGGTCAACAAAAAGGTCTAGAACTGAAATGATATTATTAATCAGAAATGTCTTTAATTAATAGCTGTTATGTAATAAAAGCTTCATTATTCTTAACTCAAATTTTGTAATGTTACATTTACTACAACTGGCAGCGTATTTCAGTGTCGTTATCTTACCCATTGTCTTTAGCGATTTTCTGCTGCTTGTTAATTTTCGTTGTAAATTTCTGTTGGCCGCAAGACAATGAGACTGAAATGAAAATGATAATTTCATTAAGCCAGCAGCTTCATCATTGGCTCACGTACGCTGCATACACTTGGCCCACTTGAGCTATACATATAAATATATATATATGTATATATATATTTGTATATATATACTTCTTTGCCAACTGATATGTTGCGTCAGTTTTACCTGCTTTACTTGACTGCACGACGCATCGTTTGGTCCTGTTGGTCCACGCCCACTTAATGCGCATCATCAGCATCGGTAGCTGCGTACAAAGGGGCGTAAGGGGCGTATTGTACATGTAAATGTAAAACTCAACGCATTAATTATGCAATGAGTGCCTGAGCTCATATAAGCACGAGTATCTCAACATTTATGTATATTAAATACTTTTAAATGCCTCTGCATGGCCATGATTATAGTTGGCTCTTAACTGGATAACAGCGCAGTTGCGGCTGCCACTGAGTGAGAAAGAAACAGAGAAAGAACGAGAGAGAGAGAGAGAGAGCATGAGTTTCGAGTTGCTGCCACAAACAACTTGAACATTAAATGCCCCCTAGAAGTTATTATAACCGCGTATTCAACTTTTGCCGTCTATTGTACTCGGTGCCAAGTGGCTTAAAGGTCTGCTATTTAAGCGTGTATTTCCAAATTCAAATTTAAATTTATAAAATTAACATTAAAATACATTTAAAATTAAATTGTGCATGATGAAGGTTTAAGTAATGTATAGCAGTTAGTTAACAGTTAGTTTGTTATCTCTATTTGTATACAAATTAATTTTAATACTTCTAATTTAAAACTACATTTTCATATATACAATTTTGAATTTTCTGAAAAATGTGCAATACGTTTGCAAGGAATTTTCATTTCCTTTTATTAATGAATATGTATCTTTCGCTTCATATGAACTGTGGAATGTATTTTTTACCCAGATAGGTTTGATTTTGCGATAAACGTGAAACGTAGAGTACAAAACCCTTCCAAACTTTCTCCTGGTCTAACATACTAAAAGAAAGTTTCTGATCAAATTGTAGCACTTACCGTTTAAGCTGGCTGTTGTCAACTGTTGTCAGTATATCAGCTGTATTTTATAGCTTAGAATTTGTATCTCTGCTTAAAATCTATATCTTCTTCTCTAGCACCTAAATATTAAATCTTACATACTTGTTGTTTATGCTCATTTTAAAGGCCAAACAGCGGCTGTCCGTTACAGCTGGAGTCGCCTTACTTGCTGTGGCTGTAGCTATCCGGCTCAGCTCTGGCTCTGTATCTGGCTCTGGCTCTGCTGTCGACTGGCCGCAGCAGCTGTCGCATTAACCGTCGGCCATTTTGTTGCCTGTCCGCCATTGTCTGTGGCAATGGGCAAAATGCGAAATGCGAAATGGGCAATGGGCAATGGGCAAAATGGCGTCCGTCTGCTTGTTATTAAAATACATAAATAATAAGCGGCATATCAGCAGCGGCTTTTGTTGCTGCTTCAGCTTGTTGTTGTTGTTGTTGCTGCTGCTGTTAATATTATTGTTGCTGTTGTTGTTGTTGTTATTGTTATAGCCATGGCAGGCACTTAAGCGGCCGCATCCGCATCCGCATCGCAGCCTGCTTTTGGGTTTACTCTCAGTTCTCTTTGAGTAGCGGCTCTGCTCTGGTCAGCTTACAGCCGAGCCTCATTTTAAAGGCTGCCAAATTAGCTACAGCCTGCCATAAACATATATATACTCATACTCACACATACAAATATGTTCTTCTTTAAGTATGTAAATATCGCCCAGCGGATTAATCGCCTTGAGGCATTTAGCTTATTGGCCCTTTAAGAATGCGGTATTTACCGTTACTTAAAGCTCTTCCACTTTATCGATATGTTTTATTTTTTTCAAGTATTTTCTTTGTACTTATCTACCAAGTACGCATAATGACTTTGCCAACAACAACATTATTATTTTATTTTTGGTTTTTTTTTTACATATGTTGCAATTAATTCTGTAGGCGATATTCCTTATTTCCATGGTCAGTGGTTTTTATGGCCGCCAGCTGTAAAGTACGTATATTTATTTTAATTTTAATAATTTTCTTTTCATATTCTTTTACCCTTTCTGTGGGCTTTTTTGTATCCGAGAGTTGCTATTTATATGAATATTAATTTGTCAATTTCATACTCTAATCGAACTTAAAAATAACAAATTTTAATAAAATAAAAAAACTGCATTTTATTTTAATTGAAACTGTTTAAAAAAAGTTGTGGATTGTTTTTTTAGTTTGTAAAAATGGTTGCAATTTTGTTGTTTGTTTCGAGCCTAAACTTCTTTATTGATTTATATAATTTAGGTAACTTAAGCTTACTTTATCGTATGTTTATTTGCTAGGGTATTACAACTCGGCCCACCAAGGATAGCTGAACTATCTTGTTTTATTATATTCGTGGGCAATTTGTAATTTTTTTACCACACTTGTGTTCATCGTTTGCCGTTTTCCCGCCCATTTTTTATTTGCCTTGGGCATCTGGAACTGCGCTTTGTCCCTGCCGTATCCCTAGCGATGATGGTCCGGGTGTGAGGGTGTGTGGGTGTGTGTGTTCAATTTTATAACTAGCATATTAAGCCAGCAATTTCACGCCGTAATGCTGGAAAATATGCTGCAGCACATGTTGCAATAAAGCAAGTCGACGGGGAAATGAACGACTATTGGTTTGCTATTTGAAAATTAAATAATATTTTAGACTTGCAGACATAAAGAGAAATATCATACAAATATTATCTTTTTTCATATTGTTCTTCTTTTAACTTAAATATTATAAGGGAGTAGTGCTGAAAAACTCTCGTTGAAACTGACTTTCTTCAAGTAGGAATTGAAAAACAAATAATTAAAATAATATCATACTTAAAATTAGTTAATCGACAAAGTTTAAATGTAAACACCTTTATGATGATATACAAAACTAACTGAAATATAGATTTTGTCACTTTCTACTGTAGATATGATCGATTGTCAGGACCATCATTCGAGTTGTTTCTCAATCGATAGGTTTCAGCACAAGTTGCCAGATTTAAATATATAGTTTTATTTTGAAATATTTGTAAAGAATTTCTTATATATTCCTGCACACAGTATTAACTGTTGTGGCAATCACCCTTTAACACTCTTGACTGTGGGGTATTTAAAATATAAATCGTTGAAGTGTAATGCAAGTGTACTGAATGTGTTTTTTATGACCGTTTCTGTGGCTTGTGTTTATTTTGGTTGGCAAGCAGAAATCAATTGCGTTGCTTTTTATTTCGTAGCAATTTAAAATGTAAAATATAAAATGTAAAATATATAAAATGTGAAATGTGAAATGTTTTAAATGAAAGCGTCGCGCATTTTGCATATTTTTTTGATGGCCTCATTTTTGCAAACGCTTCAAGGTCGTCGCTGGTGGTGGGGGGTTAGGGGAAGGACTTTTACTGCTGACTGAGTCGTTCTCGGCACATAATCGACATGTCCATCAAATTTATGTGGCAGCCAGTTGTAAGCAGCAGACATGGCCATAAAATGGCTTACCAACTAGAGAAACTAACTGTGAGTGGGCCTCGGCCAGCGACAAACGACAAACGTCTCGAGCGACCAACCGACCTACCGACAACGTCCGGACGAGAAGTTGGGGGCCATAACATTTAAAGTCAAATTACGGCAAATGGTCGCAAAGTGTGTGATTTAAATGCACTTGGGCGACACTTTAAGACGCTCAATTGCTCGCTTTATTGTGCGGCCATAAAAAAGGCCATGCCTGCTGTAACCAGAGAGGGACGGATGATGTTGCGGGGATGGGGAGGTTGGGCATCATAGTGGGTGCCGACTGTGTGTGTGTGTGTGTGGTTGTATGTCGCAAACGAAAAGCCGAGCAATTGTCGCCTGAGTCACGTTTGTCACATAAACTCAACGCTCGACTGACGGCGGTCAAACGGAACAAGTGAAAAACTATTATTATTTGGCAGCCACCAATTCAGCACTCAAACCACCCAAAAACCACTCACCCACTCACACACTCAACCACTCGCCGCCACCTACTTGGCCCTCAAGTGAGTGTTTTGTCCTTCTCCTCCTGCTCCTGCTCCTCCTCCTGCTCCTGCTCCTGCTCTCTCTTTCAGTTCGTAAATCCATCAGCTTTATGGTTTTTGTTGAAAATTTTATGGGCCGCGCCTTGAAGTTTTCCGAGGGGTGTGGCCAGGGCCAGTACCAGGGCCAGGGCAAGGGGGGCTGTTCGCTTTTCTCTGACAACGCTGCAGTTTTTTGAACGCTACTGCCGCCTCAGCACAAAAATTAATTTGATGCTTTCGCTGCAAAATGAAAATCATGTATTAAGTCTGCTCCAAAACCGGGTTACTCTATTCAAATTCGATTAGAAGTTGGGTAGGGGAAATTCAAATTAAATTAAGCCATTTTTAATGTGTGTTCTTAAGACCATAAATCTTGTAAATGGTTTTTTATTATGTTTTTAAGTAAGGCCAAAGGATTACAGACTATAACATAAATTCATGAGCAACATAAAATTTAACAACTATTTAATTATTGCATTTTTTGAAAAGGTTTTCATTATAATCTTCAATAAACGACTTTTATTTATTTTCTTTGTTTAGTATTATAGTTTTCATATATTCTTAAGAGCTGATATTATTTTTGATAATTTAAATGTATCTTGGGTTTTCAATAATATGAATAATATAATGAATTTTCAATGATATAATTTTAACATTATTTGCCATTATCTTTTGTTTTTTAAGCATTTTTTGTAAATGTTCTCAAATTATAATTACCTTCCTAGTTATCGAGGGTTCACTGTATAGTGGTTTAGATGCTCGTTCGGCTAGCCAAACCACATAGCTGAAGCACAGCTGAATTTTAAAAGATCTGCGCTCGTGTTTTGATGAACAGCAGTAATTCAAGTATTTTGTTTTTTACATGGATGAATAAAGGCACGCGGTAGGAAGGGCGAAGGGATGGGGGTTGGGGTGTAGGACGAGAGTGAAATTTGCTTACACTTGTCGGGTAATTGCTGCCAAGTGGCAATAGCAAAGTGGTTGACTGAAGCCCGGGTAGAACTGCAACTGGGTAGGATGCCACTCGTCGTCCCTGGCTGGGGCTGTCAGGACGAGATGTTCGAGCTGAAGCTGAAGCTGGAGCAATCTGCGTGGCTGTGGCTGTGGCTGAGGCTGAGGCACTGGAGACGCAACCGCATTCATTTGCCAAATTAATGGCATTTCATTTGGGCGCTTCATTCATGCAAGGATGTCGTCATCGCCGTTGTAGTCCTTGTCGTCCTTGTCGTCCTCGTGACGACGGAATGTCTGCGTGCGCCCGCCGAAATTTACGTGTCTGTTGGCCGCTTGAGGCGGCCAGCAATTTGCATGCTGAAGTGGTGGCAACTTCGACTGGGCGGCAGCTGTGGGCGTTCACTGCCACGCCTCCTCAACGCTGCTTGGCCCAAATGCCAGCTGGCGCCGAGCCATGACACTCTAGCTGTGCTGTAGCAATAGGAGCAGTACACTCAGAAAAAATCTTGACTTAGAATTCGGAAAAAAGTGCATTATTTAACAAAGTATATACAGAAATTTATTTCTAGAACATTTCATATATTTAAGCATTTAAAAAAGATCTTTAAACAATTTTCATATCCTCAAAAATATAAAGATATTTGGAAACGGTTTTTTGTGATTTTCAATTAAGATTTTAAGTCAATTATTTGCGCTATGCGGAAGATTTTCAAAATTCTTAGACATTAATTATTCCAAGTGTAGAAGCAGTAGGAGCGGCAGCTTCAGCGGTTGGAGCTTGTCGCGTACGCTTTGGTTTTGCAATAGGAGGATGCGCAGGACAAAGGATAAGGGATAAAGGATCGGGTAGATTTCCAGGCGAGCAACTTGGCTGCCAGTTGTTTGTCAACGGCGACGATTATTCAAAAGTGCAACATGCAAATTTATTTGCCGCATAAAATGTTATGAGCTCGCATGAAAATGTCTGACAACAATTGTAAATGGCAGCCCAAGTTGTTGCCAAGCATTCTCTGCCCCCAAGAGGGAAAGAGCGAGAGAGAGGGAGAGAGGGGAAAATATCTGTGTAAAGCGATTTTGGGTCATTGAATTGAGAGACAGGCGGCAAAAATCAGAGTCCTAGCAAAAAGGCAAAACTACATCTGTAAATGCAGTTGCTTTAAAGTGCAAGTCTTTCAGCAGCTGCAGTAACTGTAACTGTAACTGTAACAGTATCAGTTGCAGTTGCAGTTAAAATAAAGGCAGACATAATAGAACAGTTAAGACTGCGGCAGCAGTTAATGCAGTTAGTAGTCAAGCAGTAAGCAGCAAACTGTTGGCCATAAAAGTGCCCGTAAAGTCAAGTAAGCTTGAATCGTAAACCGTAAAGAAAATATGAACAATAACGGTAGCAGTTAAGCGTTAACAGTTAACAGTAAAAACAGTCGCTTGCAGTGCTGCCAGTAACAGTGCCGCGTTAATAGTTAACAGTACTTAGGATTCTGGTCGAAATTTTAACAGAGTTTAGCTAGATACATTTTTATAAATATAATAAAAGTGGTTAAACAATTTAAAATAATTAAAAGCACAAAATTAATGTATTTTAAAAACGTTTGAAAGCCTCAAATATTTTTCGATAAATTAAATGGTTAATTAATGTATTGAGAAACTCTTGCTCATTAATTGCTCATTGAATGATTTAATTTTGCTTAAATGTGAACGGAAAATACATTTTATTTGCCTTGCTCTCATTGCTACAATATATATATATTCGCCACACAATACAGTCAGATTATTGCGTATATAGTATATATATTTAAATTGCAATTTGTATGAAAATGTGCGGATCTTTTATGGATCAAGCGAGTCCTTTCTGGGTTTCTGGGTTAATTGCATGTTGTACAACAAACCGCCTTTTAATTATTGTATTTGTCACTTTCATTTAAAAAATAAAATATAAGGCAATTGAAAAGGGTGGTTGTGGGCTGCGTGGACGGGGCTGGGGAGTTGACCAGGCAAACCAGAAAAGCCGCCAGTGATTTGCACTTTTCCAGCTCATTAAAAACGAATAATTTGTTAAATATTTACGTTGCTGTTAAATCTGACGCCACCTAGCGTCCGTTCGCGGCATCATTTCACCTAATAAAATTACTGTCAATTAACGCGAGGGTGAAAAAGGCCAAAAATACTGAACACCCCCCCACCGTCCCCACGTACCACATTTATTTGGATTATTATTTATTTTAAGGCTCACTGCCAAGTTCGGGCACATGGACACGGATACGCCCACGGGCAAGGGCTACCGTTACAGTTATGGGTTTGGGTTCTGGGTCGCGCCAACCTGGCCAATAAATTATGTAAACGGCTTAAGCCGCCGGACATTTTAAAATGTTGCCGCATAAATCAGAGGCGTGACTTCATTTTACCAATTTATGTATGCGAGTGCATTAGGCAGCAGCCCAATTAGATTTAACCAAAAAATTGTTGCTAATTGGCTTACCAAGCGCCTGCAACCGCCGGCCTGCTCTGTGCCCATCAATCAGGCCAGAAGTGCTGCAATATTTCTGTCATATTGTTTAATTACCGGATTCCTGGGGCAATGCATCAACATCATAAATTCGCGTGCGCCTCTTCACATGTGACTGGCGCCGGTTAACTGTTACTGTTACTCGGTGCTTTCACTTTTGCGGGTGGTGGGGTGCGGGGTGCGGTGGTAACTGTTAGTGGACATCGCGTGCGGCTTGGCTGACGGTTTTGGCCTTTAAATGAAATCTGCTGCCACTTTGTCGCCCATTGTTTAATAATGAAATTAAATCGCTGCCCGTTGACCAGCGGGTGCCACCTCTGGTGGCGCCTCCTCAGTTGTCAACGCGCTCGTTGACTTTTGACAAATGGCCAGGCCCAACGACTGGCGCCTTCCTCAGCTGCTTTTGGCCACTGCTTTGATTTACTGCGCCAACAATGCAATGAGCCACATTTTGTTTTTATACTTTACTCCGCTTATTGTTGGCTTAAATAATGAAGAGGGGCAACAACAAAAATAACAAAACGATAACGCAAACTTCAACTAAATACTAGTGAAATGTGAAATGTGTGTTGAGGTTGGCCAAGTGAAATGTCAGGCAATCCCTCAACGTCTCCCTGAGAAACCTCCACAAAATGCAAGCGCTTTACGCTGCGTATGCGTGTTATTACAGTTTATAATGTTTCGGATTTGAAATAAATATTAGTGTAGTGAATGCCTAGTAGTGAATGCCTTTCCAATACTTCCCACTCCTATAACGAAAAATGCATTTTAAATACCCTTCCCAGACTTTAATCTGCCAAAACTTGGTCAAAAATGAACCGATTTTCAATCCTGAGGCCATTTTGGAATTGGGTTGACTTCTTTATTAGCTCTACATCAAAAGTTAACAAACTAATTTTTTCGGATTTTCTGTAAATTTTCATGACAACGTTTTTGACATTTGAAGGTGCCTAGAAATGTCCTGCAGCTCGCATTACTACGCCAAAATGGAATCGATTTTCATCAATTTTAACCTATGTCGTTTAGAAGTGGTAAATAGTTAAGTATTTTAGTTACTAATTTGTCAAGAGCTGTTGAAATGAACTCCAAATTTTGAAATTGGATTTTTTGCGTTGTTTTCTCAGATGATAATTTTGCGGGCTTGTTGATTTGCCAGCTAATTGCATAGTTGCATTTTGTGTGGCACACATTTACGAGCTACGAGTTATTTGTGTTTAATTTCATGTGCAAATTGCAGGATGCGAAATGGCCGCAGGACCCAGCAATGGCCGCAGGCCGCAGGAACATTCGCTTTGCTGTTGTGTCAAGTGCTTAAAGTGCGCCCAGGAGCTGTTGTTGTTGTTGTTGTTGTGCACTTGATGTTGTTGCCTTGACATAAAATAACAATTACGCAATTAATTGCAGCATTTCAATAATATTTAATGAAGCGCAAACAAAATGAAATGACAACAGGACCCAAGGACGAAAGGACAGCGGCGACAAGGACATGAAAAATAATTACAAATAGCACACAAAATGTGGCAAACCAAATTTTTATGTGACCATAAAAGTGTATTGAAACTACAAAAGAATAACATGGAAAATATCAATGAAAAACTAGACAATTTCGTATTGCCATGGCAAATGGAAACATGGGTGAAAAAAAAGGATGTTCAATAGTAGTCCTTCTGGTGGGTCACCATAAATCTCATCCACTTAATAGACGACTGCATAATTTAACAGATAAACAAGCAAACGAGCCGACGATTGCATACGACTAAAATGAGAGAGAATGAGTGAGAATGACAAAAATAGCACACTAGCCAACACTGGCACAAGTGGCTAACACTGGGCTGGCTAACTTGGGCTACTAAACGAGCCGAAAGCAAAAGCTAATTGCCAAATACTAAATTACCCATTCAGCAGTAAAAACATTCCAAGGGCCTCACAACGTGCCAAGCTGAAAAGCAAACAGGACCACAAGTTAGCCAGCAGGACAACACTTAGCCAGACAGCGAGAGAGAAGGAGTGAGAGAGAAAGCAGCTGCCCTCTCCCTCACTGCAGATTGTGGTGCAAAGCGTGGCAGGCGGCAAATGCTGGGCAAATATATTTCGAAATTTGCTGTCAATGCGAAAAAAATCGGGAATGCCGATGCCAACAAACCAGCCTGGTACAAGCATGCTGTGACAGTGAGAAGGGGAAGAGTGCAGGAGGGGTGGTGGAGGGCACCCGGTTGTTGATAGCAAAAACGAATGGGCAGCAAGTAGCTGTATAAATGTGTGAAATGACTCTAAGGACTTGTGTGAATGCCAGTGACGGGGCACAAAGTGAATGCCAATGTAAAAATAAAAATCGGAGAGAAAATTTCATATATATTTTTTATTTATTTTACAGTTCAAAAATATGATATGAGAAATCGAAATAAATATAATAATTTACTTTTAAGTAAGAAAAAAAGAGATAGTGAAAAGAGACGGAAAGAGAGAGAGAGAGAGAGATAAATCAATTTATTAAAGATTAAGAACAAATTAATAAAAGTAAGTATAAATGATAAACTAGTTTCAATAAAATCCAAATAAATGTCTTAGCTGCCAGTTTTGCTTTTGGCTAAAAATGGTAAACATTTTCATATCTATTAAGAATCATTTGAAAAGTCTATCAAATTTTGACTGTGAAAAGTTCATATCTTAAAGTGGAAAAAAAAATATAATTTTGTAGCTTAGCTGCGCAACTTTATTCTTACATTTTGGTTGCGTTCTTGACTCTAAGAGTCTTCAGCATATTTGGTATTCCCATATTTTATATGCTTTTTGAAGCTATTTCAGTTAAAGTAAATAACACTTATATTACTTTTCCAGCGAGTTTCGCTATCGTCAGAGATACCTTTGTATGTGTATTAGTATTTGTGTTGGCAGCAACAACAAATTACCTTTAGCCTCATTTTGATCAACTCAACAGCTGCAGCAAGTGGTGCTTCACACACGTTGCTTACATGGAAAACGGTTGCAAAAAATGGGGAAAATGGTAAAAGTGGAAAAGTGGAAAAGTAGTTTCAAGTGTAGTTTGAACGAAATATCATAAGCAATGGCAATGGCGGCCATTACGGTCATTTCCGTGTGGCGGGGCGAGAGGATACCAGTATATCTCTAGATGAGTAAGTGTGTGTGTGTGTGTGTGTGTGTGTGTTGTGTGCTGTTTTTTTTTTTGCTTTTGCCATTGCCTGAACGGCTCGACGCTTCCGTTTGTCAACGAGTTACGGAAATGATGATAAAAAATGGCTGCCATAGCTGCAGCTGCTGCTCTTCGTGTATGTGTATTGGCAAGTGTATAAGTGTCTGTGCGTGTGTGCGTGTGTGTGTGCACAGTAACAAATTTGGGTTTAAATTTAATAACGCTTAAGGTTTAAATGTAGCAATGCAAATATTTTAAACCATAATTGATAGTAAAAAGCAAATTGAGTAAATAATTTATTTATATTTTTAAACTACTCAATTTATTCAATATTTTGATTAGCTTTTTGAAATCTAATATAATTTATATTTATTTCAGCTTAAATAAATTGCATGCGCTTTTATTTGCATATAATATTGCAATTGAGTTTTCATGAATTACCTGAAAATAAATATCATAAGAAATTCCATTGATTTTACATGTAAACAATATTGGTATTAAATTAAATATAATTACAAAAACGTTTAATGCAAATATCAAATGAAATGGAATTGTTTATACTTAAAATAATATTGCAATTAAATTGAATTAAAGTAACAGAATGCTATCAAAAATGATACTAATTTTTTACTGTGTGTGAGTGTCGCATGTGTGTGATTGTGTGTGTGTGATTGACTTAGTAGCTGGCGCTAAAGGCGAGCTAAAATTTCATTGCACTCAGCTGCAGCGACTACTTAGCACAAGTGGCCCCCAAAGGCAACAAGGCGTACAGCTGAGCGGGTTGAGGGCGTGACTTAAACTTGAAGAGAGTAGAGAGTAGAGAGTTAAGAAAGGCATGCCAGGGGGGTGGGGGGTTTCCTGGTTTGGGGGTCAGGCAGATGGAGAAGTCACAGCCCAAGACAGCTGCTCATTTCCGCACGGGCCCCTGGCTGGCAATGACATGACAGGAACTGCTTGTGGGCCCCAAAGGACCCGAGAAGCTGTGTATGTGGGGGATGAGGGGCGGGTGTTGCTGCATAATAAGCAACTAAGACAGCTTAGAACTTGTGGCCAAGTCGCCCAACTGTTTGCACACAGTTAGCTTTCCAGTTTTGCCACCAGCCATGACAGGCACTTTCAAATGCAGCTTCCCCCCTCCTTGTTGCCCCACCAAAATAGGACTGCCACAATAAATGTAAAGTGCTGCCAAGCAACACACACTCCCACACACACACACACACAGAGCTAGACATACATGCATAGATTATTACCTGCCACTTGCCACTTGGCACCTGCTTTTTTTTCTTTCTCTTTGCTTCTTCTGTGTCTGCCTGTTTTCCTACAACTTTGCACGAGTTTTTCACGATTTTCACCCCACAACATTTTTAGTCTTCTTTTCTTTTTTTTTTGCTTTCGACCAGCCCGAAAGCTGCCAACACATGTTGAAAAGTTTTCGCTTCGTTTTTGTGACATGAAAATGCTTTGAATCCATTCAACAAGACGGGGCAAGCTCGAGACGCCTTCAAAGTGAGCGGGGTAGAATGAGTGGTGGGTGGCGGGTGGCGGGTGGCGGGTGCTAGGTTGTTGTTTTTTTCTTCCGGCTGTAGCTGTTTGTGTGTTGAGTAAAATTAAATTTGGCAGCTGGCTGCCATTTTGTTGTACAACTTGACTAATTGACATGTGTTGCATGTGCTGCATGTGTTGCTGCTAAGCAAATCAACTCAATCAGAAAGGGTACAGAGAAGAAAAAGAAGAGTTTTTCTAGGCCGACCGAAAGTCAAATGCCCAAACAGACAGAGTAATTTGTATGATATATTTGTGGAAAATGTAATACGCTTGCAGACATTAAGCAGATATGTGAAATATTATTTTCTAATATTAAATAAAGTTATTTCAAACTCAAATTTGAAAACCCTGAACCCGTTAAAAATAGGTAAAAAGTGTAAAATGTTTTTTTTGTTAAGATATTTTATGCTTAGTTATGATAAGCTTTTAATTATGGGTCGAGAGCAGAATAATTATATAAATATAATAATGTTGTCCATAAAATATAAACTTGTGATAAACTCAAGCAAATATTTCAAAAAAAAAAACTACTAATTCACAGCTATTTAAATTTTGGTATGTTTAAGCATTTAAAGCATTTGCAACACTCACTCACACAACGCTCGATTTGCAACACTCAACACTCAACTCTCAGCAGTCAACAGTCGGTTGCCAGCAACGGCTGCTGAGGCATTTGCCACTCAATGCGGCAAGCACATGTGGCAACTCTAACAGAGATTCGGCTTTGAATGCCATGTTAATTACAGACATAGGCACGTGGTGCAGTTTCCAAGGATTGAGTGGGCGGCAGGATGCGAGATTGCAACTGAAGTAGCAGCAGCAATAAGCTGTGGCATTAGTCGGCCACGAAGCGAATGCGACTGCAGCTAGGCAACACTTAGTGCCCATTGAGAAAATCCAACTCTCTGCTCCTTAGCTGAATCCCATTCACATTCACATTCCCATTTCCATTCGTATTTCACTTTTCCATTTGCTATGCAGTGAGCTCTGAGCTCTGAGCCGAGTACAGAGCCCCACTCGCAATAATGTTTATACGTTTTAAAACCACTGCCAGATGCTTCTGGGAGCAGCTCAAGTTGTGCTGCTCGAGAATATCAACAGTTATCCAAAAGACAGCGACAGTATGTTAGGTGCTATGTGTGTGGGGCTTAACTCTCAGACAATGGCAAATTGCGAATCCTAGTCTTAATCTCATAACTATGAAATGTTTATTGTGAATGTTTGTTAGTGAATCGCCAGAATTTGTTGGGCTCATCCTTGAATTATTAATAAATGCATCTGTTTGCAATCCTAGCATTTACTTTGATTTATGTAAAATGTAAAAAGTCAACTGCAATTTCGCTACTGACAAGCGACACAAGTTGCAAGTGAAAGGTGTATACAATTTATGGTCTTATTACTGACAAATGCTTAAGAATAAGCCTAGATGCTTAAGCATACCCTTAAAGTATCCTTAAAGAATTATAATCTATCGAAAACTATTATGTGTATCTTTCTATTGTTAGGTAAGGCATAATTATGTTGGCACTATAATAATTATAATAATTTATATTTAATATGCATGGCAGACTCTGTAATTTTTCCAGATAATTCCCAATGTTTCCTAAACGTTTTCTTTTTATTTTATTTTTTTTATTAATTTATTATTAAATGAACAGAAACCGGGTTAATTTAACCCTTTGAATTATAATTTTTCTAACTATTTTGCCTATCAAAATTACTTCATAAATTCTACGAATCCAAAAGCTGATTGGCTTTACAAAATTACGTATACTTAATAATGATATTGCTGCCACACACTCTTTAACCAACTTAATCACATGCAAGTTAATAACAGCTCTTTGGTTATCTGCCATAATAATGATGTCATATTCAAGCACTTTGGCAACTACATAAAATAGATTTCCTAGAAAACCCCAACGTAGTCGTTCACCTGCGGCGCACAAAACTTAAAGAGCAAAAAAACTTTCAATTGCCAGTTGTGTATATGTGTGTGTGTGTGTATTTTATTTATGGGCGAAGCTTGACTTAATGATGCACGCCCCCTAACAAAAGATCCAGTTTCAGCTGTAGCCCCGTTTGCCGGCCTGGCTAGGATAGTGCGGCCCAAAAGACAAAGCGAATTGTTAAGTCAAAGGCGTTGAGGGCACTTTATGAGCTGGTTGGCTTACTTGGATGACTGTCTGGCTGGCGGGTCGGTGGGTTGGTGGGTTGTCTGCTCGGCTGGTCAGCCTGGGCAATCACTGTGCAAATCCCGGCCATTGAAATCAATAAAAGTTAACGGCCTGAGTCGATGTGGACGCAGCCCAGGATTGATGTGCCATAAAAGTCGCAATTGAAGCGAACGCCTCCCGCAGCGCCACCAGTAACCAGACTCGGAATCAGAACTGCGAGCTGTAGCTATAACTTGACAAAAGGACAGACAACCACAGCAAAAAACAAGTAAGAATGCTCGAGTTGGGAGTGCTCGAAGACTCGAAGATACCCTGTACTAGGTACAAAAATATATTTATAATTGATATAATGAATTTTTTTAGATATTTATGTATCAAAAAATCAGGACCATAAATCTAATCTAATCTTGAGTTCCAAAATTTACATATAGTAAAGTTTATTTGATGATTGATCTTGAAATACATACAGAAGTACAAAGTATCTTTGAAAAATTGTTCCCTAAATTCATTTTAATGCTCAAAAACAAAAGTATTTATATATCAAAAAATCAGGACCATAAATCGAATCTTGAGTTCGATAATGTACAAATTAACATATACAATTTCAGCTCTCTAGCTCGTATTGTATCTAAGATTGTTACATACATTTTCACAATTTCAAAATGCCCATTTTGAATGCTTGCTGGGTATACTGAGAAATGGGTTTTGGGGCGCTCAAAGTGCGGAAGTGCGTCATCATAAAAGCTTTCACGGTGGCCGGCTGTTGCCTCGCTTATTGTGGCGCATAATTTATCAGTTAACTGCTTAATAGTTCCGTTATATTGAAAATTGTACAAAAAGGTCAATAAATTGTGCACCAACTAATGGCCACAGACCAGAAACACACACAGTCTCAACAGTTTCTCCTCAACCTTCTTCTGCTGTCTGGACGCTGTTTGCTTTTGCCGCCGGCGCCTCTCGTTCGTCACACTTTTTGACTAATGGCCAAGGGACTGCCGGACATGGTCGGAGGCTCCATGTGCCTGGCCAGGGCGTGACAAATTCACCTGCCAAACCGAACGTCGCAACGCATCTCGTTTGCTGGGCCGTCAATATTTATGATTTTGCCACCAGATGATGTGGCACCGACTTGACTCTGAACTCTGACTTCAAGCAGGACGTTTTAATACTCTATTCTTCATGAGAAAAAAGGTGTATAGGTTTTATATAAACGCCAGCTTTTTTTTCTCAAACTTTATTACAGAAATGTAAAATTTATTTCTAAAATTCAAAATTTTTGTATAACGTTTTTAATTTTAAAACGATTTTTGTATTTTTTTAAAAAAAATGTCTGAATTTAGAGATAATATATGTATTTTGGATGTGGACTACAAATAACTTGCCCCACAAATAAAAGAAAATCGTAATTTTTAACAGTTTAAGGCCATTGCCGTATGGTCACAGTTTTAGAGTCACTAGCCTTATAAACTATGAGACGCATTTCCACAAATCAGAGTATTGCGTAGTCGACTTCAAAGTTCCAACTTGTTTCCCCTGCAAACATGGATTTTTTATTGTGCAGTTTCTGCCCTGTCTTCACACCTCAATGCGAGAGAGATCCTTTCATTCTTGGCCTCCATCCAAAATGATATGTTGTGTAATCTATGGACATGCGACAAGTCAATTTTTTTGTTTGCCTCTTCTTCTTATTCGGTTTTTGTGTTCTGTTCTGTTCTGTTCTGCTTCAAGTTTGTTATTATGGCAGTTGACGAAATTTATGAACTACACATCCGTTTTGCCGCCTTTCTGTTTACTTGGCTGCAGGCTTCCGGCTGCTGGCTTCTGGTTACTGCTTTCTGTTACTGTCTTTATTCCGACTTGGCCGTCGCGTCGTCAGTGTCGTCATGGCCAAATTTTGAGGTTAGGCTGAACGTGCTCCAAATGCCAAAATGAACTGTCGGCGGCGCCTGTTGACACCTGTCCCGTTAAGGTTGACTACACTACCGTTTAGTTTATTGTTCTTGTGTAGAGCATCTTTAACCCTTGGTTGTTATGTGAAGTTGCGCTAAGATTACTTTTATAAGCTAAGGTAATTGATGACATTTCCTTAAATGGATGATAAGTAGACTCTGTAAATGATGTTGACCAATTTATGAAAGGATTTCTCCAGTTCGAGTTGGGATTCCTATTTTGGTTGAGTTTGTAAAGGGGCTTAAAGATAGTTCATATATTATAAATATAAATATTTTTAGAAAATTGAATCATTTTGTACAGTTATAAATATCTCAAATATAAATATCTCAAATATAAATATCTCAAAAATCGAACCACAAACTATTGATAGCAACTGGGTCAAAAACGAGCACAGTTGTTAGCAAAGGGGTTAATAGAGGGATTTCAGTTGGCAACTTTGGCTAGTTGGCCAAATCACTGCACAGTGTGATACAATGAACTTGAGCCGCCGTCATGGCAACAATTTGTAACACAAAAGGCGCAAGCGGGCCTCAAGGACATCAAGGCATGCTTTGGTACAAGACGACTACTGAATATCCTGGGCGACTGATTTTTGCAGTGTGCACACGTGAGTGTGAGTGTGTGTGTGTGTGTGTGTGTGTCTGTGTGGCGAACATTTTGATTGCAAAGATTTACGACATAACAATTTATGGAATGACGAAATGATTTCCTGTGTTTTTACGAGATGGCAATGTCGACGGAAAAGTCGAAGCAGGAGCGGGAGCGGGAGCAGGAGCTGTAGCAGGAGCTGGAGCTGGAGCTGTAGCAGGAGCTGGAGCAGGAGCTGAAGCGTGGATCGCCCACGCACGCGCTGCCCATTGCCAGCACGCCTTTGCAATATCATTTCAATCAATTTCAAGTCAAGGATTTTGCGCAGCTAACGTCGCCCCCGCTTTTTTCGACCAGCCGTTGGCATTGGAATAAAATTAAAACGTCAGCATGTGTGCCAGTTTGCTCAAGTGTGTGTGTGCTGGTCTGTGTGTGTGTGTTGGTGTGTGCTGGTGTGTGTGCGTGAGCTGTTGAGTTGCCATGCAGCGATATATATATATATATAATGATATACACGCCACGTACATGCATCATCCCAGGGCCGTGACTAGTCCAGCCGGTAGCCCCTTCTCTTCCCCTCTCTCTCCTTTTCTCTCTCTGTGTGCAAGCCGTCGCCAGCGGAAGTTCAATCGAATTTCAACGGAAATTGCCGACATTTCATGAGGTGTGAAATGATTTTATTACATCATTACGTGCAGAGGCGCCAAAAAAGAGAAGAGAAATGCACAAACACACGCTCTGAAGCCTCGTTTGCCAGCACCCCAGTTACCAGTTACCCCTTCACTCACCTACCCTTCTCCACCATGCGAAAATCACAGTTATTGCTGCTACTGTTGCTGTTACGTTTGCTGCCACGATTGCTGCCACGTTTGCTGCCGTTGAGCGGACCTTGCAGCGCCCGTTGCATGTCGACATTTAATTATGGCCACGTAACTGTCCGCCAAGTGCCCAACGGGACTGCAGACTACAGACCTTCGTGATGCAAAAATACAGTGGATATTGACTAGAAGCTACGCTGCGAGGGGCAAGCAAACACAAAAGGGTGCTTCCTAATGTATCCAGAGTATATAAACTTGCTTAGGTGCAGAAAGAAATATATCTACTCTCAATGAAATATTATATTGCTTAATAAATAGCTAATCTTTTATCTTAGTTATCTGAGTATTATAATTGACTTGGACAGTTTAATGATATTTATCATAATGGTTTAAGTTTTAATCGATCTATATTTCAAAACAATCATTAGTAAATCTTTTTAATTACTTAATAAATACTTAATAAATTCCTTATTAATATAACAAATAAATATAAAACATATTTGAACTTCTGTTAAATCGCTTTTAAAAATAGATGTGACTAGTTTTGACTTCTGATATTTGCATATAGTTAGAATTATTTATCATTTATTGATTGCTGCATTTTTTGCATATTTTTATATAAAACTCGTATTTCAAACGTTGTATTCTTTTGAAAGCATCGCTTAATTTTTGGTTTGCAAGCTCTCAACATGCATAAAAGTTTTATACTATCCATCCATTCGTTCGTAACGCATTTTTAAACCCTTGCAAAAATGTGTAACTTTGTGCAAATTGTGTACTAGAAAATGCAAAACGCTTCGATTTCTGTTGCTATTACGAACAACAACAAAGATATGAATGAACAAATGAACAGCAGTGCAGAGCAGATGAATAAATATTCAATTCTATTGAAATGGTCTCAAATGTTTTCGTTTTGTTGTTAAAATAGCAATGCACATTGTAAAATCCACAAATGTTAGCGCTTTGTATGTTAACCTATGGTGTATTATTTCACTTTATCTCTATTTTATTTGAATTTTTGTTTTATCTACCTTTTTTCGCCACACATCATTTGAATTTCTAGAATTTCAATTGATGCTACAAATTTTATTAAGTAGTTAAAGGTCGATTTTTTGGGAGTTCGCATTCGATGGAGTTTCCTTTAGTAAACATGCAAAGTAAATGCAATTGTTTCATTCATTATTTTGAAATCAAATATTTCTTTTTACTGGATTGCAAAACTTTTTTTGGATTTCTATATTTGTTTAAAGCTCTACTTTTCAGCTTGTAATAATTGTTTGCTGGTTTCTTTAATGGCTTTCCTAAAGCTTATCCTCCATTATTTATAAGGTTATGGCGAAACCAAAAGTCTTAAAAATTTTTAACATTATTTATTTTAATATATAAAATTGTATTTATTTTGTTATATATTTATTGTAGCCTTCTACAATCACCATTTATTGTTTATTTGTAAACTTAAAGCTTGTTCCTCTTAGGCAATTTGTACTGTTTTATTGCACTCGCTTTTGGCCAGCAGCACTCGACACATTTTTCGTTGTTTTTGTGATATTTGTTGTTGCTGTTGTTGTTGTTGTTGTTGTTTTTTTTTCGGTACACTCAATCAAGTTGATTGGTTGCAGCCAAATCAGTCGAGGTCCACGCGAGGTCCTTTCTCTATTGCCCCAGCTGCCACTTACCGTTACCGCTCAGCGGGCCTAGTAAACCTCATTTCTCAACATCTGACATTAATTTGGAGTGTGGCTGTTGTTGTTGTTGCTGTTGTTGCTGTTGCTGTTGTTGTTGTTGCTGTTGTTGCTGTTGCTGACTGGCAACCACAGACACTTTTGCAATTAGAGCGTAATTATTTAATAAACCAAATATGCTGCATGTGTGTGTGTGTGGGTGGGTGTATGTGTGTGTGTGTATGCCTGTCGAAAAGTCATCAGGAATGAATGAACGAGAGATGCTAACGAATATATCGAAAATTATTGAACAGCCATTGAATGAAACTAAATGACAAAGCACCTGCCCGACAACAGAACTCAAAATGGCTGCCATTTGCATAACCCAGCCGTGCTAGTATATGTATGTGTATATGTATATGTATATGTATATGGGTTAGTTAAGGAGCGCAATCGCGTTGTTTGCCTAATTAAATTCTGTAAATGTTTAGCCGTTAGCAAAATGGCATCAACTATGTGGGAGCTGCAGCCACAGCAGGAGGAATGATGTGAATGACGCTGATGAGGGCTAATAAGGATGATGGTTATGGTTGATGGCTTTAGACACGGCTTTGTTTTTCACCCCTGAACCGGCTATGAGAACACACATTAAGCTGCAATGTTGCATGGCAATTAGTCCACACCAAAATGAGCATGTATTGAAATTATGAGATTGCACAGCTAAAGATAATATTATTTGCAAGCTAATGAATTTGTATGATTTGTATTTAGGTTATACAACTGTACAAGCGGCAAAAATGTTGAATAGAAATTTATGTTTAGTGCATGAAAATTATAAAATATAAAGTTATATATTCTTTTATGGAATTATGTAGTTTATTTTGTAAATTTATATATAATAATAATAAGTTTAATATAGTTAAATAACTTGTGGCAATTGTGTGAGTTTCTTTCGCTTTCAATTTCTTTTCAAATTCCCTTCCATTTCCCTTGCTAGCAATGTGATCTCTTGCTTGAAAGCCCTCTTGTAACTTACTCCTCATTCCTGGCGAAATTGTTGAAGGTCGCGCATAGCATTGCATACTTTAAGGCACTTTTGGTCTGGTCTGGTCTGGTTTGGTCTCAAAGTGCGGCTCAGTCTGTGGGCTGTTTCGCAGTTCTCCGTTCTCCGTCCGCCGTACTCAGTACTCAGTTCTTTAGTTCTCTTGTTCGCTGGGGCTCATGTACATAATTCAAGTTGTTGCACATGCCGCAAATGACACTCGAGCAGGCGACTCGTCCTGGGGCTGCCATCTCGCTAAGTGTCCTTGGCAGGCGCAACATGAAAGGCGAAAAGGCTTCTGAAATTAAATTAAAACGAAATGCATGCAAAGTGCCACACACACACTCTCTCTCTCTCTCACACTCTCACTCGCTCTCTCACATGCTGCATGCTGAGTGCTTCAAGGGCACCGCAGGGGCGGTGGGCGGTGGAGCGCTGTTGAGCAATCCATATGCATTGTAATTAAGCAATCAATGGCATAATTATCGCCATATCGAGAGTCACTCGATTTATTAATACCGCCCGCAGCGTTGATGCACGTGAGCGACAATTTCAGTAATTTAAATGCAAGCGCAATAACAAAAGGACACAAAAATGCACAGGCGTGGAGCGGGGGGTGCCACAGGATGTATGAAAAAGGACAAAGGTCATGTCGAAATTAGTCGCGACACAAAGCGGCCAAAGAAATGACAAACAGTCACTTGGTCTAGGGTAGTGTGTATGGTGCGGGGTGCGTGGAGGGGGAGCGCTTAAATAAATCCAAAAGTCAATGGCATAACAAAAGTTAAATAGTCGTTGACCGCATTAAAACCAAAGCCAATCCAATGTCAATTTACTTAAATGTTTTCCAACTAAATTCGAACTTGATAACTTTTGGTATTTGAAACTTTTGAAAATGACTCGTCTAATTTGATGGCAGTGACCTTATTTCACAGCTAATTACTGCCATAGAAAAATCATAAAACATAATAGATAGAATACTTATAAAGTATTTAGTTGATTTAATGCTTATGATTGCAAGCAATTGTCTAGAAAGTTCTGAAAGTGAATATTGCAAGGGCTTTGAACTTTGATTTAAATCTATTTGTATATTTATATAGGGCCTCAAGACTTCAAACTATTACACTTTTTGCACTGCAGATAATATGTGATATTTTTCGTATTTAAGATACATTAGATTAATTTGTTGATGCATTTTTATTTTATTCTTTAGATTCTTGAGAAATCCGATATTTATAAATACTTTGATTCATTTAAAGCCAGCTTATATTAAATGATACTTTTCGTATTTAAGATACTTCAGATTAATTTGTTTTTACTTTTTTTAATTGTTTTGATTCTTCAAAAATCTGATATTTATAAATACTTTTATTTATTTAAAACCAGCTTATATTAAATGATACTTTTCTTATTTAAGATACATTAGATTAATTTGTTGGTGCATTTTTATTTTATTTTTTAGATTCTTGAAAAATCCGATATTTATAAATACTTTGATTCATTTAAAACCAGCTTATATTAAATGATACTTTTCGTATTTAAGATACAACTGATTAATTTGTTTATCCATTTTTTTTTATTGTTTTGATTCTTCAAAAGTCCGATATATATTAAACAATTTGATTCATTTAAAACCTGCTTATATTCATTTATTTTGCGAAACATATGTGCCTGTTATTTTCAGCAACAAACTTGCACATTTTTTATTAAATTCTGTGGCAAGCCGATAAGAGAATCGATTTAAAACGGAATCGGATTTAAAACGCGAGCTGCTTTTTAGATCCAATTTGATGCTTGTGCTAATTATATGAGCTCAGCACAAATTTGACCCCGTTCTTTATAGTTGCTACTTGCCGCTTGCTGCTGACCCAGCTGCGATTGATTTTTCTAAAAGGGTTTGAAACTGATGCTAGGCCACCCCACTACACCCCTACACTACACCCGATGTGAACAGTTTCTAAGCATTTTGGATGCCATAAAGACGGATAATAAAAAGAAAATGAGAGTCAGCCACGCGTTGCAGCTTAGAGGCAAAGAGCTAAACAGACGAAGCATTCATTCAATTTGATGACAATTCCGTTGATGATTTTGCCGGTTGCCTCAGCGTTTCGCCTGGCATTTTTTAATATCATATGACTCTGACATTTTTTTTCTTCCGGCTATATTTTTGGTTTATTTTTCTTCTTTTTTTACATTCTTTTGGGTTACACAACTCGTAAAAATGGAACTGTGGCAGCTGAGCTCATCGCTCATTGCTCATCGCTTTGATGTTGCCCTTGTTGTTCTCCACCAGCAGCAACAATAACAATTTGACAGAATTCCAAACCACAGCAGCCACCCCCACGATGCATTTTTCCCTCTTGCGCTATTTGCGGCTTTTTATTTTCATTCTTGCCTAATCGCATAAGTCGTCAAGAATGCGTAATAATCTAATCGTCATAATCGTTCACAACGCAAATCTCCGCAAGGAATACTCTAAGCAGTCATATCAAGTACTTTGTCCTGCTGCATTTCTCCAGAGTCTTAGCGGGTGGTTTTCGGGGGTGGTGGCTAGCAGGCCTTAGCCTATTTATAAGTTGCCTTGAGTTATATTGAATCAGGCGCTCATCTCGTGTTTGCAATTTTTAAACGCTCTTGATGACATTTTTATACTTTTATTTGTTCTCATATTCGTATGCTTTCAACCACATTCCATGCACACATGTTTCCGGTTTATTTATGTGCGGCTTTTCTACAGACTTAAGCACCAACTGGGGAAATCACTCGAATTGCTCAGCGTGGACTTAGCAACTGTGGCACGTTTGTGACTATTTTGAGTACAAATAAAGAAATCCAAACGTATTATATTGAATTTTTAATTCATTTATAAGGAACTTTTCGATGTTTTGGGCACTTTACAAGTCAATTTTTTTGTCACCTTTGGCGTGATTTTTGACAGAAAAATGAAACACCACAAAAACACTTTTCGTATAGTTTTTTATACTAATTGAGACACCCACAATCAATTAAACGTAAAATTTCAAGATTCTATTTTTTGAAAAATCAAAATTGGTAAGGGTCCCCCCTTATGCTTTTATCGCCAAAAAAGTCCAAAATTTTATTTTTTCAAAAATTCATAAACTTGAGATGTAGATCAAAACTAGATGCTAAATAATGATCAAAATGGCCTCGGGACTAAAAATCGGTTCAGATTTGACAAAGTTATGCAAGTTTGAAATCTAGGAAGGTCATTCATACGGAACTTTTCGATGTTTCGGCACTTTACAAGTCATTTTTATTGTCACTTTTGGCGCGATTTTTGACAGAAAAATGAAACACCACAAAATCACTTTTCGTATAGTTTTTTATACTAATTGGGACACCCACATTCAATTAAACGTAAAATTTCAAGATTCTATTTTTTGAAAAATCGAAAATTGTAAGGGTCCCCCCTTATGCTTTTTTCGAAAAAAAATCCGAAATTTTATTTTTTCAAAAATTCATAAACTTGAGATGTAGAATTAAACTAGATGCCAAATACTGATCAAAATGGCCTCGGGATTGACAATCGGTTCAGATTTGACAAAGTTGTGGCAGTTTGAAGTCTGGGAAGGTCATTTCTATGGAACTTTTCGTTGTTTGGGCACTTCACAAGTCAATTTTTTTGTCACTTTTGGCGTGATTTTTGACAAAAAAATGAAACACCACAAAATCACTTTTCGTATAGTTTTTTATACTAATTGAGACACCCACAATCAATTAAACGTAAAATTTCAAGATTCTATTTTTTGAAAAATCGAAGTTGGTAAGGGTCCCCCCTTATGCTTTTTTCGACAAAAAAATCCCAAATTTTATTTTTTCAAAAATTTATAAACTTTAGATGTAGATCAAAACTATATGCTAAATAATGATCAAAATGGCCTTGGGATTGACAATCGGTTCAGATTTGACAAAGTTATGGCAGTTTGAAGTCTGGGGAGTGCATTTCTAAAGACTTGGGAATAGATTGCACTTCAAACTAATATTGCTGTTTGTTTTTAACTGACCGTTTTATCTTTAATAATTCAATTAAATGCCTACAGCAAGTGGTGTATTAAATTGTAAATATTAAGATTTGCTTGGATATGAAATCGAAAATAACTTTTTGTTTATTTTACATTTATATATATTTAGGTTATATTATTATGAGCAATATAAATCCTTATCTAGAAGTAAATTAAGCTCCACATAATACTTGGCTTAGTATTTTTAGTCAATATTCTCCTCCTTCTTTCGTCCTCTCTCCCATTATTTCTAACTGTATCTGCATTGCTGTTGCATGTTTTGCATTTCGCAATTGAAAATATTGCTTGAACGTTTTATAATTAATTGGAAATTTTGGCATCGCCTTTGGGCATAAAACGCGAATCGTATTATTTTGCGCTGTTTTCGTTGTTAACAAACAAAACACAACTCGACTCTCATTTTGCTCCTCACTTTGGTGCATATTTAGCTTCCCCCATACCCCCCCCTCGTACATATGCAGACTATTTGAGTTGCATTGATTTGTTGACTTTAGGGCTTGCAGCTAATCGAAAACAAATGTACAAAAAGCATTGCACACAGATACAATACAAACACAAACACACAAGCACACACACACACACACACACACACATTCACAACATTCACATGGTAACAAAAGGAGTTTTGCAACGCATTGATTTTGGCGCATAATTAACGCAGAACTTTTGGCAAATTGGCAAACAGATAGCGAGTACAAAATGATCAAATGATAAAATGACAAAATGAACAAGATACAACGACAGACAATTACCTTTGTATTGTGCCATATGTGTTCGTGTGTGTGTGTGTGTGTGTGTGGGTCCTGTGGCATTTTACATAGGGTATATATTTAATAGGGGAGGCAGCCTGTTGTTTGCCTGGCGGTTATCGCGAGTTCAGCAATGTCCTGTGCGGTTTTATTATTGCAATTGAGATGAGAAATAAATATTTCAATTACCGCGCGAAAACACACAATGCGAGAGAGAGAGACAGCATCAGCATGTGTGTGCAAAAGAGATAGAGCGCTGCCCAAATAGACAAGAGGACAAATACGAAAAATTCAATTAATATGCTAAAAGTAAATTGATATTTGCATTCATTGAATTCACATTACTCGCCGTATTACATAATGTTGTAATACAATAGCCGCCGCCACAAAAGCACATGAATAAAATATCGTATATACATATGTACGCATTTGTCTATACATACATGTAATGTGTGTGTGTGTGTGTGTGTCTGTGTGTGTGTTAAGCACCAAATAACAACGGTAAATGCATAAAACCAACAGCAAAAACAAAAAAAAAAAAACACAACAAAAATGTACTCATTTAAGTGCCGTCTGCATTGACAATTTAAATTTATGCTTTCTGCACTTTTGCCGAGGGCAGCCGCAGCGCATTTTAATCGAATTAAGCTAATTGCCATATGAAAAGCGGCTAACGGCTAAAGGCAGCCAAAAGCAGCCATCTCCCAAATTCCGTTGCGAGCAAAACTCATGCAAAACTGATTGCAAACTGATTGAAATTGAAATGCTAATGCTCTCATATATTACTCGTATGTGAGTTTTACTTTTCGTTGATGTTCCGCAAATTAATTTCAATAGCATTTCAATTAATTTCACACAGAGTTCGTTTGCGAAAACTGAGTGCATAATGAATACTTTGAAGATGTTTTCAAAAATGATTTCAACCAATCATAAACAAAATTAAACAATAATTTTAAAAACTGATTTTAAATGCATGCCAATTTATTGATCAGTTTCAGTGAAAAGTAGTATTAAAGATTATATAAAATTACTAGTATTATAAATATTAATCAGAAAGTTTATCAAAACGAGAGTAATTAATAAAATTATTCTAGAAATGGGTAAAAAAAGGGTGTGCGAGAATTTGGGGAAGTTTGTAGAATTAAAATGTAAGCCATCATTATGTCACATATATAATTAAAGCTATTTAATATTCATGAAATTCGCTTTTGTGCATCAAGCTATTTATTAAATATTAATTATGTATTCGTAAATAATGATGCAATTTTATTTTAATTATTGTGCAAATTAATTAAAACACATTGCGTAATATTACAATTAAGTTATAACATATTTTAAAGAAGTATGAAAGTTAATATAACTATGAGGGATTGCTGATAAATCTGAACAAATTTGAAGTAGCTAAAAGCTCTGAGCAAATGATGATCTAAATTTTTACACATTTTTTTAAAGCACTCATGTATAACACCTATTATTGAAACTATGGGGAAAGTGTTTTGAGGAACATTCCCAGAAAATACTCTTATCCTGAGCCTGCCTATGCATGTAAAATAAAAAATAGAATCCTTCGTCCTTACAACTTGCTCTATTGAAAGCAAATATATTTGCAAATTACATTTGATGGCTTGATGCGAGTCCAAAGACGCGACTGCTTTACTGTTAGTTTCAGTTTCGGCCAGCTTCAATGCGAATCCGATGTGGACTTGCTACATGCCAGGACCCAGAAGCCCTGTTGGCCATTGCCGAGCAATTTGTTTGATTAATTTGAGCAGCCTTAGCAGTAGCAGGAGTAGGAGAAAGGGATGGGGTGGGGGTGGGGGTATAGGAGGTGCCGAGTCGACCTTCATTATGTAAATTGTATGCGAAATTTAAATAATCATCTGCAATTTAAATGCAGAGCAACACTTTCGAGGCATCCCCCCCCCCCACCTTCAACCACCCCCCACCCCTACCGCACCGCTTCAAAAGAAAAGCCTCGGCAATTAATCGTTGCGCCTGGAAATATGCCAAATGCTTGGCGCCTTATGCTCATTTTCTATTTTAAGTCCTGAGATAATATCATATTATACGAAAAGCTGGCATTAACTGCCGACGCATAGTATTTGTATTTGTTTTTGTATTTGTATTTGTTTGTGCATGCCACCGCCCTGCTGCCATAAATAATTATTCATATTTGTATAAAATACACACAGAATTTAATTAAAAATTGTTTCGCCCAACGAGCAGACTGAATCCGAGCGAGAGAAAAACAGACACTCAACTCGAGCAGCTGAAGGAAACCCTTGGCATGTCCTACCATGACTACTATTATTATTATTGCTGTTGTTGTAGTTGTTGCTTTTACCCTACTGTGTTGTATCTCTTTGTGTATAACCCGCCTTCGAGTCCTGGTCCTGGTCCCTGTCCTGTCCTGTCCGGCTGCTGCTGATTCTCTGGTCCAGTGGCAGTCGCTATGCCACTTTTGGCTCATAATAAAATTAAAACGAAATGAAACGAAATGAAAAAGTAATAAAGTCCTTATGGAAAACGCCAGCAATGCCCCACTCGCAGAGAAAGTGCTTAAACGAGAAAGCGAGAAAGTGAGAAATCTACAGGACTACATGACTGTGACTGCGACTGCGTTCTACTACCAGTCCAGGACATCACTGTCCACAACAGCTCCTGCTTCATTTTGCATAGAATGACTAGAATGGAATGAAAGAGCGTGTCGCTTCTTGCTAACAACCCTTCAAAATTGTTCGAGCCACACTCTAATCGTTGAATGGCATCTTTGGGTAACATGGAATTTAGACTAATGTTATCAAGTTCCAAGCACAAATCGCAGTCAACTTATGTCAAAGATAATATATTTAAAATGATATCAACTAAATTTGGGACTGATTGAATTTTGCCGACTGCCTTGAACTATGTTTAAATTGTATCAAAAATCAAATGAGTGAAAAGATTACCAACACATAGAACTGACTCGAAGCCCTGTTTCGATTTCTTTTCTATCAATCAATCAATCAATCAATCAATTATATCAATGACTTACACAACTACACCACTGAAACAATCAAGCTTGACTTATATTATATAAGGAATAATATATATAAATGTCAGAAAAATGATAGAAAAAATATTTGTAAATAATTGTTGGGGTAATACTTGGGTTTTCTGAGCAAAGGGCAACCGTTAGTCGCTCGAATTCTATTTTCTATGCTCTTAATTATGACTCGCATTGTTATGGCCAACTGCCTTTGCTTGGCTTTCAGTTTTTCAGTTCACATTTTTGAAAAGTTGAACACTTTTAAATGCGTTTCGTTCCACAGAAGCAAATTGTAGATGCCTGCCTGCCTGCCTGTGCATAATTAAGCGGGCTTCACATCTATTGTTGTGAAATATATAATTGAAGCAACCATAAAAATATATAGTAGTATATATATATATATATATACTTTTGCGCACTGCATTTAAGTTGTCTGGGTTTTTATTTTTGGGTAGCGCAGACAACGCATATATTAAATCATTAGAATGTCTGAACTACCTATAGCAGAACAACATTCAACAATCAAACCCAGGGAAATCAAAACCCAAACAAGTAAATCAGCCGAAACCGAGGGGGACTCAAAGGGCGGTGAAGAGGGGGGGCTACGCGATTGGCGGCACCCAAAATTGTTGCAATTACGGCCGCACTAAGCAAAGGACAATGACAGCCGGCTCCGGGAAATTCCATAAGCACAATGCCAAATGATGCTACGGATTGGAGCACAATGCGCGGGGAAAAATGGGGGGAAGAAGAGAAGGGAAGCAACTGGGTTCGCAACTAGTATTCAGGCAATGGGGCGCCTGTCAAAGGCAGCGGCTGAAAAGTGCCCGTTGTCAGCGTACGGTAAACGGGACATGTTTGGGAAGGGGGGTGCAGGAAGGCGTGGCAAACGTCCAGAGGGGTGCATACATTTACGAGATTTACGAGCTGTCGTCTCTTACATCTACACAGAGCGAAAGAAGGAGCAAGAATGTAAAGATCTTAAAGGCAGAATATATATTCTCGAATTGAAACCGTTTATTCTAATATGTATAACTTTGGAAAAGGTACAGCTCTGAAAAATAACTAAACTGTTTTTTATAATTAGAACTTTTGCTTCAAATTATTTTGTTGTTTAAATACACAACATTATGTAGTAAAAACCAATTTAAAGATTTAACATTTTAGAATGAATTATTATTGATAAGTTTCTAGACTGCATTTTTCTTCACCGTGTAGGCAGAATAACAGACGTGCCGGGGGGTGAGAACATAGGTGGTGCAAGTGGTTGGGGTAGGGGTATATGACGCACAATGGCAAAATGTTGTCAACGCAATCAGCGACAGTTCTTCCCGGCGACTCTTTGTTGTTGTTGTTGTTGTTGTTGTTGCTAGTGGCAACAGAAGTGGGCAATACGCAGACGGCTTTCTGCGAGAACACTGAGCATGTAAATATGTGATGCCCCTTTTTCACCTACTCCTACCCCTCCTCCCCCTCCTCAAACGTGGTATGTTTCAAATTGAATTGTGCGAGGCACGTGACCAGAGGGGAACAGGGCCAGGGAGCGGGCTGAACTGAGCTGAGCTGCCAGTCAGTCAGTCGGTTGGTCGGTCGGTGGGTTGGTTTGTCGGCTGCTGTTGGGTCTGCTGCCATGTCAATAAAGTCAAAATGAATGACAGCCTTACAAACAGCAGCAGTTCACAAGTGGCATCATCCTCATTCCCATACCCAACCCCATCCCCGCCCATGGAGTAGCGCAACGCAACGATTTTGATGAATGGCCCATATTAAAAAGTGTAACAAAATGTTATTCGAGGGTTGACCGAAGTAAAAATTTAATTTGCGTGAAATGAATGTAGAAAAAAAAAGTGGAAGCTGCATGTGGTTGCGGTTGTATGTGTGTGACAGGGTGTCTAAGTACAGTGGCGTAGGCTGGGTGGTGCATTTGGGGTGGTAGCTGAAAAAAAATAAACTAAAATATATTAGTTAAATATATCATCACAATATATTTGTATACTTCCAAAGCGACCACAATGCAAATGTCAAAGAAATTTTTATTCAGTTTTTAATATAGCATTTTAAAAAACTTTAAATAAATGCAACACTTATTTTAAGTATAAGCTGTCAAGTTTTGTGGAAAATTCTCAGATAAAATCAGATAAAAATATTCAAAAACATTATACCAAAAAAAATAAGATATTAATGTTTAAAATATATAATTGTTACTTTCAAGACTCCCCCCCTTTAAATAATAATACGTTTATTGTTATAAAAAATACAAAAGGATTCTAATTTGTGGAAGGATTCTAATTTGTCAACAGTTCGACATGAGAATATTCACATCACTAGAAAAGCGACGCCACAGTTTTCTCTATTTTCCATAGCACGGCAATTGCACAGAGTCTAGTGGCCTGTGCACAATCAATTCCCAAATCGCATTATGCTGCCAAAGACAGCTTCAACTTCAACTCCAGTTTCAGCATCAGCTTCAGCTACAGCTGCTGGCAAATTGCTTTGCTGCCTGCGAAATTTGTGTGCAGCATTTCGCATTTTATGTGCGTCAACATCAGCAAGTCAGCAAGTGCACTGCGTGCCAAATGGTTTACGTGTCAGGCGCCGCAGACTTGAAGACTGCCACATGCCGCATGCCGCATGCCGCATGCCACATCACTTGGCATACTCGAGACTGCTTTATGGCGCTGCCAACGAAGCCCGCTTTTGTATTGTCCACAATTTAGATTGCTTAGAAGTCCTTGCTTAGCATGCCCCCGAAGCGTTAGAGACTTTGTTGTCTCTCCGCCTGCCTTTGCATCCACTTTGTCATCGACTATTTCGATTTTCAACACTGTTGCTAAATAAATATGAGTTTTCACTGAGAGTGCAAGGGAGAGAGGGAGCGGAATGGAGAGATGTAGAGATGTAGTCTCTTGGCATTATGGCTTGTATTTTGTCTAATCAAGAAACAGCAATTTGCAGTCAGTCAGCGTTTTGTTTTTCCCAAAAATCTGTGAGTACAACAAACTTTGTCAGTGTTTTCAAACAACTTTATTAGATTTTTAGATGGAATAAAGCATAAACTTGTTTGTCACTTGATTTAAAACTTTCCGTTTCTATACCTGCAATTTTAATTTTTAATACCATCAACATACCAAAATAAAATAAATAAATGAAAATCCTTGAAAATAGCTTTTAGTTATAAAATATAAATAATTATGTTACGAATCTGCAATTTTATGAATTTAACTGCTTTTAATAATAATATTATTTAGCTATTAAATCCTAATCTTACTTCTCAACAGCTTGGTTATTTCTGCTTCATATATCTTTTTTGCTATATCTGTTTAATTCCCAGCAAGCGAAGTATTTTCACATTATCTATTCTATACCTAAGCTTTTCACTTTTCACTCCCTTCTAATAACAATGAGTGAAATGCTATGTATCATCATTGTTTGCTTTGTTGTCGTTCACATTGTCATTGCTTCTATTCCAGTGCCCAATTTATAATTCATTTGCAGTTTCTTCGACAATTTCTATATCAATATCGTGCATATTTCATGAATTTCAGCAATTTTTGTATACTAAATGCAACCATGAATAATGCAGCGCTTTGTGGCGTGAATGTCGGCTCGTATTTCTGCAACGATTTACAGTTCCTTGAGAGTGTAACTAAACTAGGGGTATACTCATAATCGCTGTTATTTAATAGGGTATAAGAAAAAATAAAAATCGAGTATCTTCTGAATACTTATAAAGAGAATAATAAAATATTGAACGAAAATTGCGTGCCTTGTGAAAATAAAATAGTTTCACTATTTAGTTAAATTTCCGTATACAAATAATTGTTACTTCAAATTTGTCTGTAAAATCGCATTTTACGGAATCGTAAAAAGACAATAAACTAAATTCAATAACTTTTACTTATAAATAAAATAAATGAATATAAAAGTTATACACTATTTTTAACAGGTAGTTCTAGTTATTATTATAAATTAGCTGCAGTATCTAAAGTCAGCTTATTACCACAATCTCTGACTGTATTTCTACTTTTGTTGAGTCTACGAATTATGAATTTTAATCACTTCTTCTAGTTGCTTACAAAACTCAATCAGTTGAGCTCTCGCTGCAAGTTCGAATGTGCCACAGAGAGATTGTGGCAATTGCAGTTGCACAATCATTTTTGGTGAGCTTTGCACCCCTTCCCCAACCCACCCATAACCGGATAACCGTAGTCAACTTTTCGCGTTATTGCCCCACACACACACACACACACACACACACACACACACACACACACACACACACACACACACACACACACACACGCACACAGAGAGAAGTCGAAGCTAAATTTGGGCAGCTATTGAGCGTTTGCTCCAGTTGTAATTTCCACTGTTGGCTAAACACAAAGTTTGTCATGTGTTGCAATTTGCCAAAGGGGCGATGCCTACAATCGTGTACTGAGTGGAGAGGTTCTGCCTGCCTCTTGGCCATGTATAATGCATGTGCTCGAAATGTGGCCAAAAACCCACAAATGCAGTGACGACTGCAAAGGACAATGAAGTAGGTGGGCAGGGGGGAGTGTGTGTGTGTGTGTGTGTGTGTGCAGGACTCTCGCAGGAACGATGGCTGTCAACGCAACTTCGATGCCGAGACAATGTAACTCAAAAGTAGATACATTGTAACTTTACCAACCAGCAACAACAACAACAACAACAACAACAGCAGCAGCAAATGGCCTCGAGCTGTGCAACATTGTGGGCGCAGGGGGCGGGGCATGCAATGACTGTGCGATTATGCCAATGGCTGCGACGTCTAAAACAAACGATTTGTCACAGCAGCAGCAGCGACAACAACAACAACAGCAGCAACAACAACTACAACAACAACAGCAACAAGACCAGTTGAGTTTTATTGCCAGCGAAGGGTATTCGCCTCGAACCGCAAACATTTGCCCAAAATGCGGGCGTGCAAAAGGAAGAAGGACATGAAATTTAAGTGCGAAAGGTAGAGAGGAGAGAGAGAGAGAGGGGAATAGTAAAAAGCGTGAGCTGTACAACAGTTGTGGGCGTGTGCCGGCTTCGATTTCCAAACTCCCAACTACCAACTAACAACTCCCAACTCCAGCAACAGTAACAGCAACTGCAGCATCTCATCGAGAACATGACACCGTCCACCGAGCAAGCAGCTCTCCTTTCCGTACTCCTGCTCCTACTCCTACTGCTACTCCTACTCGAACCAAACCAACCCATCCACCCACTGACACATTCGTCCGCCCAGCGTCCGCCAGCTGCAAGTGACAGTAATTGTTTTATTGACATTGATTGACATGGCACAGGGAACAGAAAGCAGGATGCAGAAGGCAGGAACGAGTGGGGTGCTAATGGGAGGCAAGTAGTACGGGGGGGGGGGGGGTGGTTGTCCGCTTCGACAAGTCAAGCCAAAGACAAACTGCAGTGCCAATCCCAATACGAATACCAATCCTTATAACAAAACCCGAAATGTTTTTCCAGTCAGCTCAAAAATGAGCAAAAGATTTCAATTTCATTTTGATAGATCGCCGTTGCCATTGGCTTATTGAAAACCTTTTCATACAATGCACTCCGACGCTACCCTATAAGCCAAAGTAAAAAATTTGAATTTTTTTTTTTGTTTAAGTAAATCAAGTAAATGTTAAAGGTAATAAAAGTTCTATAGTTGTAAAGTTTTTTGTTTTAATATGTTAAATTAAAATTACAATTTCTAAAATATGAAATATTTTAATGATAATGATATCGTCAAAAGATAGCAAATCAGAAAATATACCACAACTATAAAATATAGATAATTATTAATAAATTTCGACATTACATATACTAAAAATAAATGTACGCTATATTTTTAGTATTTATACAGTTTTTACAAATTATAGTTTGGCTTTAGGAAAAACATTTATAGAGTTGAAAGGATCGTTTTTTTTTTTGGAAATGCTGATTTCAGGATATTTCAGATTCGTACATTGTGCATTTCCAGTGCATTGCTTTTACTTTCTGACTTTGGCCTGAGGGGTTGGGGGTGCGGGGTGAACGGGTGAACGGGTGAACGGGAACTGGTCGAGTCCGTCGGTTCACTTTGTGGCTCTCCCTTGCACCGTCTCTCTCTCTGTCTCTCTCTCTGCTCTGGTCTGCCGCGCTGTCTCCATTGTTTACCCTTGTAAGCTGCTGATTAAACCAAGCAAAGCGGCAGCAGCTGACTGCAGGCTGAGCCAGGGAGTTGGCTCCGGCAGGAGGAATACATCAATTGCTGGTTGCTCCGAGCACAATGAATCCACTGCTGCATTGTACTAAAGACAATTGTTTGATTTTCGATATGTTTTCGTATGCCTGGACTCGAACACGATGATGATGCGAAGGAAGGAGCTGCTTGGAAATTGTGGGAGTTTTGCGGGTGGGGGGGATGGGAAAAGAAGTTTTTCAAGCATTTTTTGCTATCGCTGCACTTTTTGTTCATTTCACATTTTGCTGTTTGTCTTGCATTTGGATTCGACCAAGGGTTGGCCAGGGGCGGGTGCAGGGGCGGGGGCGGGGGCAGGCGGTGATGTTGCGGAAGTGAATGCGGATTAGTGCTTATGTAATGCACACATCAATCCACAAGCGGCAGCTGTAGCAAAAGTAGCATCAGTCGAATTTCAACTTGAATGTTTCTCTTACAGTTTTTTTGGTTTTTTTTTTTATATATATATGTATATATATCCATTACGAGGTTTTAGCCCATGTTGTTGTTACTCTTGTAATTGGTTCATATTAATTATGAAAGCGCTTTGCCAACGGAAATTTATTTGGCTTATATTTCGATTTGGATTTTCGGTTTGCTCTCCGCATTTTCATTTGCTCCCCAGAGCAACCGAATTGGAAATGAAATGCGATGCTTAATTAGTTTTGCGCTACTGAATCCAATCCCAATGATTATAATGATGACGCAGACAAGCGACGCGACGATGCCTTTTGCTTAGCTCACGCCCAGAACAACATTAGGGCTTATCATATATACATATATATATATATGTGCATACATATAGGGGAAGAGTGCGACGTATTCCAAGAACATTGTTACTTCTTGGTTTCTGTTAAGCGGGCTCTTATCACTCAAATTTAACGCAATTTCAATATTGCTGCTCTTTTGCCCTAACAAAGCATTTGGCAGCTGTTGTCATATCTAAAGCGATGACTAAATGTGCATGTGTGTGTGTGAATAAACCGTTTTCAGCAAACTTATCGCTGTGTATAATATTTAAGATAAACTCATGTAAAGTGGAAAATTCTGGCTACCACTAGAAATCAATTTCGAACTCAGTTAAACATTTTTTAAAATATATATAAATATTTAAAATTATATATATATTTTCAAATTTAAAGTCAAGAATCGCTTGACTTGGTTAGGGTATTCACTGGTTTGCCTGCCAGCCCAAGCAGCGTTATCTTATTTATGGTTTACTTTCGAATAGCGAACAACTTTAGTCGCAGTTTAACTCATGCCAGAGGGTTGGGCAAAAATACTTCAACACATATTCCAAAAATACAAATGAAAATAAAAATAAACGCCCCAAACCAGAGCAGCAACAAGCAAAACTAGAAGCCCCACAACGACAAGAACTTTGCAGCTGATAAGGTGCAACGGCAACAGGAAATGTCCAGTACAAGAGTCCAGTAAAATAAAACGAAGAATAGGCAGAAGCAGTACAAGAACGTTGTGAATCAGGTTTTAGGCAAACGGTCGGCACAAAAACCATGGTTGGGCCCCCCGAAAACAAAAACCTTGTCGAACGATAAAGTTGCCCCTCGGCAGTGCACCATAACTTCGGTGCATTAATCTTAAATGGGGGGAGTGAGTGGGTTGGGGCTTTTTTTGTGGGTTGTACGACTGCAGCGTCTAGGTGACATCTTTGGTGACTGGACGTTTCAAGTGCTAGGGTGTAACGTCCACGGCCACGTCCACGTCCACGTCCAGATCCCAGACAGCCCCTGCAGCACTGCATAATAAATTGCAGCCATGGCGTTATAAATATTCCAACTGCCCACAATGCAGTCAACCCCAACCCCCAACCCTTGCCCCTATCAACCAGGAGACTGACGCAGCCCGTTGGCGTCTGTTGATAAGCATCTGGGCAACAATTTCGCACATGACCAATGTATGAAGATTACAACTGCTAACTGAAATGCTGACACAGATAAAAAAACGAAAGGAAAACCAACAACTACAACAAAATATATCATAGTACAATTGAAATTAAATACTTGAAGTTGAGATGCCCTCAGTGTTTTCAGAGATTTGTACTATTATTATTATCTTAGTAAGTATTCAGTTATTAGTTCATACGGGGAGTAGATACCCCCAAGGGTTCGATACATCAGCTCCTTAACAAGCTTAATGCAATAACTTTTATGCTCGCTCATCTGTAACTTATGAAAAGCTTTGCCAGTTTTACCCATCTCTCCCACTTTCTCTTCCCTCTCACTCCCACTCAACTTCACACTCTCTCTCGGACTCCATTTCCGTTGCGGTTTTCGTTGCATACTTTCAGGTAGCCAACTAAAAAGTGTTAAATGGAAAACAATAATAACAGTGGGGTGGGGATGGGGATGGGGTAAGTTTTGGAGCTGGTGATACGCATATGGACAAGCCCATTAAATTGTAACTGGCTTGTGCAGAGCTGGGGCTCAGTGAACGAAATATGCGAGGCGAGGACAATAAATTAATGCGATTTATTGCAGCGATAAGCGCGAATGAAACTGTAACTGTAACTCGAATTGGGAATGTGCGACAGTGTGCGGCGGTTTGTCCCCTAGGGGCTGTTGCACAGGGGTGCGTCTTCACCATAGTGTGTGTGTGTGTGTGTGTGTGTGTATGGCCTAGCCCCAAAAGATAACAATGGCATGCAAAAATGTTGTGTGTGCACTCAGAAAATAATAGGACAGCGAATTAAGTAAATTACCATGAACCTTATTTATCAGAACTTAAAAGTTATCTTGCTTAAAGTCAGGATTATTATGTCCAAACTGCAGCGTAGATTTTTCTTAAATTTAGCACTCATATGTACAAATTCTAGGGTATTTTACGTACAAATGTTTTTTTTTTTTAAAAATTTTTTTTTAAAATTGCTAAATGTAGTAATTTATTTTTAAAAATCAGATAAAATTGCAAAAACTACAGGGTGTAAAAAGCATTGTAGAAAAATTTATATTTTTCTAAGTTTATGTAAGAGTTAATTTTCAACTTTTAAAAATGTGACTTAAAAATATAAAGTATTTTCGTCACTGTCCATTTTCTTTACTTTATGACACATATTTTTCTCAGTGTGAGTGTGTGTTGTGTGTGTGCTTGCGTGTGTATGCTTTCGTCAAGCAACTGGAGATGTACGATGCCACGCCCCCAACGCCTCCGACAGGCAAACACCCACACGCTGCCCGAAGATAAGCAGCTCGTACTTCACATTTAATTAGGACTTCAATGCGCATTAAGAAAATGCTCCAAAAGCGTCTCGAGGCACGCCCCCTTTAGACAACCCCATTTTTGTTTTGCCATTTCCGTTTCCGTGTGCGCATTAAAATGCCATTTTAATTAAAAAAATTGTCGTCAAATGATGTGTGAGAAGTCGATAGAGCAGCGGGTGCTAAATCACAAAGCCAAACAGGATAAACGCTCGGTGAGGGAAGGGCCAGAGGCAGCAGCTTTGCTAACTCTGCTAACTCTGACAAGGGTGTCTGGATTAAAAAGAAGAGAAGAAGAAGAAGAATGGGGTAAAAACGTAAAAGAAAATGCAAAACATTCGCGCAATTGGGTAAACGCTTTTCCGCAGCGCTCGTGAAAATCTTGTGAAAATTTGTTGAGCATGCAAACTGCGTTGCTGCTGGTTGGCTTTTGGACTTGGGCTTGGGTTTGGGTTTGGGGTTGGGATTGGGTTTGGGATTGGGGTTGGTTGCGCTTGTCTGTTGCCCGGCAATAATTGCATGAAATGCCCAACAATTTTATGCTGAGTGCCGCACAAAACGTTTACTGGCTGCTGGGACAGGGGTAGTAGTGTGGTGGGGTTAGGCGGAGGCAGCGGTTGCAGGCGGTCTGGCCAGACGTTAAGCCGGCGTCGTCGTCGTCGTCGTTGCTGCTGCTGTCGCTTCGGCCAGCCACTAAATCACAACCAAAAGCCGCTGTTAAAACATGAGCCAGCCCCGTAATGGGTGGTTGAGAGACGACAGCAAAAGGGGGCAAACCAAGTGGTGGTGGCACCCTGCCAGCGGGTGGCTGCAGCCACGTGCCTCGTCGCAGCTAACAGCAGGGTATAGCCTGCAGCTATGACAACTGATATACCGGAAGCATTTGCATCAGGGTATCGCAGCAAGTCGCTCAAAGTGCTCGTTAACCAGGCACTGGCCCATCATCATCATCATCATCATCATCATCATCATCATCATCATCATCATCCATTATGCAATCTTAATCTGCCTCTGATACGATAATCGATATGGACAGCTGGGTAGCTAGGTATTTTATCAGATTTTCTTACTTTGCTTGGCTGCAAATATCTTATAATTTAATAAGCTGCATTAAATTAAATAGAACCTGGTCTCTTAAATTATTTGCATTTCAATTTTGGTAAAATTATCAAGTTTTTTGGTTAATTTATACCTTTGAACGGCCATAACTTTGCCAAAACTGAACTGATGTTGATCTCCTTACCAACTCAGCATTCAAAGTTTAAAAACTGATTTTTTCGGATTTCCTGTTAAAAGTCATGACAACAATGATCACATGTGAGCAATTTTACAAAGTTTCTTAAATAAACTTTTCAAATAACACCAAAATTTTTTAAATTAGTAAAGAAATGATTCTTGTTTTATTTAAATTGGATTTGAAACACATTGAAATGCTCTTCGGTTTGGTTCAATAGAAAAATATTATTTTGACTTAATAAAATATAATAATAAATGTTATTGTCAGGTAATATTAATATTGATTGAGGTTTCTTTAGGTAGAGGTGTATGTACACATTCATTCCACTGTCCGTCAGCTCAAAGCTCTGACACATTACGTATATCCACGCCCATTTCCTCGAACTGCACATCATCGTAATCGCCATTATCGTTGCCAGAGACTAACGGTGCATTCGCCTCGTGCCTGCCACTGCCACTACCCCGCGAGAGTGCGGCACTCTTCAGCTTGGCAAATGTCTTCTGAAAACTGACAACCCTCTCGAGGGCAGCGCCATTGGGTCGCTTCCAGCGATACAGGACGCTGCCAACGATGACGATCAACATTATGGCCAGCATTAGGAACCACATGAAGCGTGCAGGATTCGAGCTGATCTGCTTGTCGCTATCTCCTTTGATATCATCCGGATACACTGGCCACGTGATCCGATTACGATGCGAATGCGTCGGATGTGCTGAAAATGAATATATATATATATATATATACATTTTTAAGTAATTATACAAAATTATGAGTAGATATTATATATAATCGACAGGCTTTAAGGATTTAAATGGTTCAAGTATAAGATCAGTTTGATTCTAAGTGTAGCTGGGTATTCCTCTGGCTTAAGCTAGGCTAAAATAGTTCAGGTTGATTCTTAGTGTAGCTGGAAACTGAAGATCGTGAGTAGTATTATCTTTATAGAAGGTCAACTGCAATTTTCTGTAACTTAATAATAAAAATAAGAAATTCAAGTTTGTTTTAAACTTTTTATAGTTTCAAATATTTTTATAGTTTTAAATAATATTTTTAAAAACCTCCAATTTTTAGATTTACTCAAATAATGCCACATTTTGTTGTTAAGCTTACCAGTAGTGTAAATCAGTGTGGTTGTTGTTGTTGTAGCAGGCGTTGTTGTTGTTGTTGATGTAGGTATTGTTTTTGTTGTTGTTTTGCCTGTAGTTGTTGTTGTTGCTATGCTACGTTGTGTGGTTGTTGCTCTTGTAGTTGTCGTTGTTGTTGGTATTCTTGTTGTTGTGCTTCTAGCTGTTGCTCTTGTCGATGTTGTTGTTGTTGGTATTTTTCGCGTGGTTGTTGTTGTATTAACAGTGGTTGGTATTCTTCTTGTTGTTGTAGTTGGTTTTGGTGTTGTTGTCGTTGTTGTTGTTGTACTAGCAGTTGTTGTTGTTGTAGATTTTCTGGTTGTTGTTGTTGTTGGTGTGGTTACAATATCCTCTTCGGTTGCCTCCTCAAATCTGAAAATGCAGCTGCCTAAATAATCGAGGCAGCAATTATCCGAGTACAGACACTGCTCATCACAGCCGCAGGATTTGATCAGTTTGCCATCCTCACGCAGCTCATCTTCGAGTGGTGCCGTCTCGCCACAGCGCCGGCTGCAGTTCATCCAGTCGTAGATCACCGGCTCGAGGTTGTCAACCACCGCTGTCTCTGTGGTGGTGGTGTAGCCACCGCCGCCGCACTCGCTGCCCGTCATCAGGCGCACATCATCGATGGCAATGTCGCCAAAGAGAGCACTTGCATCGGTGGCTGTGAAAACTATCTGAAAATCGTCCGGCATTTCATCAATGCTAATTGTGAACTCCAGCCACTGATTGCCCTGATTGCCAGACACTTGGAACTTGGTGTAGCTGAAAAAGAACATGCAGAGAAAGAGAGAGAGAGAGAGTGAGATTAATAGAGAAAGAGACAACGGAGTCAGCATTCATGCATCTAAAATATATGCATACAAATTTAGAAAATCTAACGACAAAATATTTATTTTTAAAAATAATTATTCAATATTTATTAATTATTTATTTCATAAGAAATATCTTTTTTATTACTACTTTTCAAAAATATAAATAGCCATGAGTGCAAAAAAATATATATTTTTTTTAAATTAATAATTATTAATTAAAAAAGTATCTTTTTTTTACTTTTTAAAAATATTCATGACAACTCTGAGTGTAAAAAAAGGAATATATATTTATTTTTTTAATTATTAATTGAATAAAGTATATTTTTTTGGTTTCTACTTTTCAAAAATATTAATGACAACCCTGACGTGCGCTTTACAATTCACTTTCTGAGAAACAAATCGAGCGGCTTTCTGGCGCTTTCCTAAATTCAAGGCCAAATAATTTACTGAGTGTACTGAGTTACTGAAAGCCTTATCGCGACATCCGCTGTTTTAACATTGTCATACATACGTCTTGCGATACTGCATCCACATTTGTTCCACATGCATTTTATGCGGCTTAACGGACACCACTAGATCCCCTACGCCAGATCCATACATAAAGTAGTGGAATCTGAAGCAGCAGGCTGTCTTCAGGCTGAGATCACGCGAATAAATGGGCGATACCAAGTGATGAGCGCCAGATGCAAAGTTCGTTGTCTCCATCAGCATATAGTGTCCGCCGTAGGCGCTCTGGAGCGTATGATCGTGACGCGGTCCTGTCCGATATGAGTGAAAGCGCGTCACTGTGGAGACGCGTCGCCAGGGCTGGATTAAAGCCAACTGCGGCAACCAGCCGCACAGATCCTCGCTCTCGAAGTCGCATGCATGACTCTGCGTATGATTGCGATGCCGACAGACGCCCAGCGTTCGATCCCAGCTGTTGCCATTGCAATAGGCCAGCGCATTGCCAGCGACCACAAATTCGTCCTTGCACATTAAGACGGCGGCAAGGCCGCGCTGTATTTCAAACTCGCCATTCTCCGGATCTGGAGGCGGTGTGCAGCCCGACCCTGAATGAGCATAAAACAGAAATGATGAATCATACATTTATAGTGTTACACTGGAAAACAATGCTCGTATTGTAAAGAAGTTTCAATCGATCGTTCCTATGGTAGTTAAATGATATAGTAAATCGATATATGTATATAGTGCCTTCAGCGAAAATGTGGATTAAATATAGCTACAAAGTTTCAAGATTCGTTTTCTTAGACTTTCGCAAATTTATGAATTAATCAATAGATTAATCTAATTATGAAATATTTTCGATTTTACTTGCACAGGTTTTGAGGTTCAGTGTTTTCGAATTTGTTTTCTCTCAGTGTATGATTGATAGTGCGACCGCCTGGTACTTACTGGCACAGAATGGCTGCTCGCCATTGAGGCGTCCGTTATAGCCGCAGCTGAGCGTCGCCTTGCCCATTAGAAAGTAGTTGTTGAAGCAGCGAAAGCGCAGAAAGTTGCGACGCTGCATTATGGTACCATTTGCCAGCTCCTCGGCCCTGGCGCAGCGCGCTTCCCCTGAGCGCAGCTGTAGCAGCAGGAACAGAGCCAACGCGACAAAGCCTCGACACTTGTGTGACATTCTGAATGCGAACCAAGACTGAAGCGGCGGAGCAATCGCTTAAGCCGACGACTCTCCGTCTGTTCCTCTGTCCGTCTGGCCGTCTTTGCACCCGCCTCTTTCGATAAGGCGACGACTCTCACTCGACGCCGATCCTCAGTTGTATTCTCACTCTATCAGTAACTCACTCATTTCATGAATGTATTTATACTATGTATATGGCAATATCTTGTTTTTATATTTATTATTCATTATTATATAATAACATGGAGATTAGGTAGTCACATAACCCTTATAAGGCTTGTTGTGTACTTTGAATATTTTCCAAAAATTAAGCCTTTAAATGTAAAGTGTATGGAAAAAAATAATTTAAAAAAAAGTTGAATATATAATAATAATATTAATGACAGAAATAAATTAAAGTATTTTTGCACACTGCTCCAGTTAATCTACAAATTATCTCTTAAGCTCACTTGGCAATTTATTCATAGTTTGTCTTATGGCATTTAGATTTTGAGACTTTGGGAAAATTCATTTTTTGGAAATATATTATGTACGCCTTTATTAATTTGTTCAACATTTTATTTTGCAATTTTAAACTCTCAAAACTTTGCCAAAACTAAACCGATTATCAAGCTCAATGGCATTTGCTTCTTGGTTTGCATTTAAATTTTAAGACTTTACAAAAATTAATTTTTTGGAAAAATATCATGTAGTACCTTCATTACTCATTTCCTCAACATTTTTTTTTCACCTTGCTTACATCTATATAATTTATTGTTAATTTTTATCACATAGTATATTTACTTTTTTTTTTATTTATTATCGGATAGTATCCACAAGTTAATTCCATGGTATATACATATATGTAAATGCAACGACTCTGAGCTCTTTATTATTTAATATAGCTCGCTTTGCTTATCGAACAGTTATTATTCATAGCAGTCTACACACTGATTAAAATAAAGAATTTTCCTAGACTAGTCGAGTCATTGATAGTTGCTTTGCTGAGCAATCATATTATTTATACACAATTTGTGTTGATTCGCACCACATGGAGTGAATTGTGTATTGTTCAGTTTATGTTTGTATATGTTTTGTTGTCTATACATATCAGATGCAATTATGCGCATCTCCTGTAAGTGCAACTAAATGGCAGCAGCTTCTTCCTGTCGACTTGAATTATTGCCATCTCCTGCGAAATAATTGCATTGCCCGTCGAGCCCCGTTTCTCCCCCCCCCCCCATTTCCCCTGCCAAGCACCCTCACTTTCATTGCTGTGATTTATGTTTACTTCCGCTTAAGTCGCGCAACTATTCGCAATCACGACTCTCAACCCTCCGCTCCGACGGCGACGTTCACTTTTCGCCGTGTTGAGATAATCAGTCAATATTGACAACTACTTATTGGCACTTCCGCCCACCGCCCACCGCCCACCACCCACCGCCACGCCCCAGCGTCATTGCCACTGGCGACACGTGACCAGGCCCTGGTCCAGACTCTACACTCAGAAAATAAAAAACATGACCTAGAATTTGGAAAATCACATTAATTTCCATGTCAACAGCAGCTTGTTTTTGTTTATAAATTGCACGATTGACATTTCTTTTTAAATTTGAAAATAATAAAAATATTTAGAAATTACTTGCTGCAATATGCAGAACAATATTTTATTAATTTCATGATGTTTTGAATTTAAAAATAATATTTCTCAAATAAAGATACTATTCTTAAAAAGCATACATAGATAAGATACTTTAAAAAGATTGTTTTCATTAATTTAGAAATTAAAAAAAAATATATATACAAATTTTATCTAGCTTTTCATACTACGCCATATTTTTTCTCAGTGTAGTTACAGCTTCAGCTGAGTTCCGGGCCACGTGGCGACTGCAATTCTCTTAGGGGGTGGGGGTTGGGGCAGCCGCTTGAAACTGTTCGCTTTCGATTGCCACGCTTGCAATTCAAATTTCATTCATAATTACAATCGCGATTGCGGATTGCGAGGGTTGCTTCGCCTCTTTTGGCTTGCTTATCGCCATCGACGCTTTCCGGCGCCCGTCGCAAATTTATGCAACTGGGCGTGTGTCGTGAGCAATGCTCCCTTAGCCACCACCCCCTCCAATGCAACACCCACCCCCTGCTCCCAGGGCCGTTGTTTAAACATTTGCTCATTATGCTTATAACATTTATTAGCGCTGCTGGTTTTCAACTTCAATATTTGCACTCAAATTACGCCGCTGGGAAAAAGATCTTTGCATTGGCCTCGCCTTCGTCTGATAACGGCTATCAAAAAAAATGCCCTGGCAACGCGTGCGGCCACCCAACCCACAACCCACACCCCACACCCCCTCTGTCGGCCAGCCACCCTGTGGTTGCACTCTGCCGCGGTTGCCAGACAACCCACGCTTTGAGCCCAATCAGCGGCGGGTATTAGTAGCGGCTCAACAAAAATGAGCAGCTGTTGCCAAAACCAAAACCAGACCAGTCACTAGAAACCAGCTCCAGGTCAAGTGTTGGCCTAATTGGCAGCACTGTTACCATGGCCAGCACGGCAATTCCAGTTCTGCCTCACTTCATTTCGACTAGCAGCCAGCTTTTTGGCGAGAATGACCAGAATGGGATGAATTTTGTATATTATTTTCGTTTGTATCTATATTTAGAAAATAATATTTTTGACATGTAAAGTTACCAAGACCCCAGAAATGCCCTACGCGGACTACAAACTGCCCTAACTTTACCAACATTACATTATTTGACCTCTATATTAATCCAACACATTAAGTTGAAGAACTTACATTTTCCGATTTTTTTTTGTTAGTTTTAATGATTAGTCAAGAGTCCTTAAAATGACCTCCCCTGACTTCAACTGCCATAACTTTACCAAAGCTGAACCAATTTTTAATTCCAAAGTGATTTTATACATTATTTGACCTCTATATTAATCCAACATTTAAAGTTGAAAAAATTACATTTTTCAATTTTTTTTCTTGGCAATTTTCCCTAAAAATGATCCTTTTAAAACTTTAATCTGTCATAGCTTTATCAGAACTAAACTGATTTTAAATTCCGATGCCAATTTGTTCGTTTTATGTTTTAGAAAACCTAAATTAGTTCTTAATCTAAAAATAATTTTAGTGCATTTTTTCATCTAATACTTAAATACATGTAAATATTCATCATTTAAATATTCTTTAATTATTTTAAAATATTTGTATCAATAAACCTCATTAAAATTGTGCGACAATTTGTCAATTGCATCAATCGTACAAATATGAAAATTATTAACACTGGCAGACTTTAATTGATTTGTAAATATTGCAATATTGATCATTTATTTCGTATAAATTGACAACTTTAAGCGTATGCCAAACAAATTTCTCATAAATTGTTGAATTTTTATTCAAGTCATTTTCTGTATTTTCTTCCGATGAAACATTATTGAAAATGACGAACTTGCTAATTTAATTTGAATCAAAAGTTATACATAAATATTAATATTTAATCGATGGTTAAATGTGTTAAAAACTTTCTCCGTTTATTTGATGCTTTTTCTAATTCGCTTTTTGCAAGTATTCTGTCTAAATGCCCAACGGCTGTCAAAGTTTCCTAAACTTTCTGCCTGGCTGTTCATTTTTGCAGACAGACACACGTACAGCTTGATGCGATTAATGAATGCGCCTCAGTTGGAATCCCAAGCCAACTTCAGCCACAAAGGCAACACATACATATGCATGCATACCCACACCCTCACACAAACACACACACACTTGCCACAGACATATTGGCAGACAAGCAACTTCAAAGATTACGCAGATAATTAATAAAATTAAACAGAAAAGCACTCAACGTTGCCTCAAGCTCGACCGCGGTTCAACCCAGTCACAGTCACAGTCGCAGTTACAGTTACAGTCACAATCACAGTCACAGTCACAGTCACAGTCAAAGTCACAGTGACTGAGAAGTGTGGGCGGGGCTAGCTGTTGGCCCAGTCTGCGGCTGTTTGGCAGTGTTGTCATTTCTTGAGCATCCGCTTTAGGTGAAACTAAAAGCTACATTTTTTTCTGAAGAAAGTTTTAAATATATTATTTATATATTATAATAATGCTTAGATTCTAAGTCTAAATTTTAGTCAATAATTTTGCCACGTCTCCAGGTTTTTGTTTTCTGTATTTTTCATATTTTTTTGATACGCCCTGTACCCTCAAAAAATCGGCTGTAGGCTCGGATCCGCATTTCAAACTGTCATAGCTTTGTCAAAATTGAACCGATTTTCAATGCCAATGAAATTTTATGCATGGGTTTGCCACTTTATTAATTCTGCATCAAAATTTAAGAAACTAATTATCCTTTTTTTGGAATTTTCAAGTGCCCAAGTCCCAGAAAACTGACTTCCCAGGACTTCAGTCATAACTTGGTCAAAAGTGAACCGATTTTCAAAAGCAATTTTATTTTGTTCAGGTTTATCGTCTATATTAACACTTAATTTAAGTCTGAAAACAAAATGTTGGTCAGGGTAACTCCTGGTCAGGCACTCTCGACACGAGAGTCCTCATCTTTTTTTGTGTGTTTTATTCCTGTGGCTTCCGACAAATCGAGTCATCAATGGAGTTGTTGCTGCCGAGCCATAAGTTTTATTCAGGCCAAGTTTTCGGCTCCTTTTTCCCATTTTTTTTCTCTCTATTTGCCATTTTTTGTTGTGCTTGGCTTTGGGCACATTAAACTCATTGTGTTTATGGCATAAATTTGCATGTTTTCCACGTAAATTTTTCAATTTGAATAGGCGAATGCGCGTATTTGTTGAACCCATGTCGACAGCATGGTCTACGGACACATACGAAAAATGTCCTTTACAATGTCCTTGCGCTTGTAAATGGCACTACGCTTTGGCGTAGAGCATCAACGATCTGACATTAGCTTTGTGCGGTGGGCGTGAAATATAATAAATTATAAATATTAATATTTCGCTAGAAATCCACCTAACTGTAGACCTCTATATGAAATCTAGGAGTATAGCATACTTATACAGCTGTGAGCTATGAAATAGCAGTGCCACCTGATATAGTGTCTAATGGCACTATAAGTAAAATTTTGGTCCATAAAGTTATTTAAATAGTAATTTGCAATCATTTTCCAATATTTTGTAAGTTATGGGAGCTATATAATTAATCTAGTTTTCTTACATGATTAAATTAAAATGTACGTAGTATTTTAAAGCAAATCTTTAAATTTCTTGAGGAGGGTAGAGAATATTTTAGGAACCCTGGTTTTAAATGAAATAAAGCAAACTATAGTTATTAAAAGTCATTAAATTGGATATTTAATATTTTTCGAGGTGTACAGTATATTTGAAGATTATTTGTAAAATCAAATAGAATTTTTACAGAATGATTAACTTTCTATTCAAAATCATTGATTTTTGACTCTGTATTTATGCATAAGTAAACATATCGAAATCCACTCATTTGTAGAGTATTCAAAGCAACTCTACACCGCTGTTTATGTCGTCTATTCGTTTTTATTTATATTTATTGCTTGGGGTGGCGAAAACATCAAATGCCACACACACAAAAATGTGCAGTTGTTTTTTTCTCTCCCGTTTTTTATTTGGTTAACAATGTGGGCGGGCAAAGCTACAGTTTTATTGCTCTATGAGTGGGTTCTTGACCAGTGTGTGTGTGTGTGTGTGTGTGTGTGTGTGTGTGTGTGTGTGTGTGTGTGTGTGTGTGTCTAAGTGTCAAAGGCATGTGTTTAGCATGCCTCATTTGAGCGCAAATACACCTGCAACCATCAATTATGCAAAGAGCAGCTACGTTCCGGCCCGGACGCTGCTCCGGACTAGGCCCCGGACCCGGACCCGGCAAAAGCAGCAGGCGCCATCAACGCCACATCGCCTTTGGTGTAGGCCTTTTGGGTTATGCTAGTCATTCAGCTGGCACCCGGGCAGACGGCTAAATTAATTTATTGGCCTTCTCTCACATACACATGCACATACACCAAATAACTGCAGTTTGCATAATCATGCCAACCAGCCAACATACACACACACACACACACACACATGCACACACACGCACAGTTGGACAGCTTATAAAATATTTATTCAAACTGCAAGTTGGTTGGCAACACTTGCAGCCCCAACTCTCCGCATATTTAGTTGAGGGGGGGGGGGGGGTGGGGTGGTGTAGTCAGTTTGCCTTACCTGCCATACAGCAAGCGCAGGCAAAGAAGAGCGTCAGAGTGGGAGAGTGGTAGAGTTGGAGAGTGGGAGAGTGGGAGAGCGCATATTTGTGCTGTACGAAATGAAGTAAATGAAGCGAGCGCAGGCCAGTGCAAATTAATATTAATATTGTACCAGGCTTATGCCCTGCAAATATATACATACCTGAATATATTGTCAATAATTTTAATAGATATTTGAGCAGAGGTTTCACTGAATATTCGATTTCGAGTGCCCAAAATATTTACGCATTGCATATAATAAGCTTAGACTAAAATACTTGTACATTCACACATATGTATGTATGTATGTATGTATGTACATATTTGTAGCAGCAGCATTTTAAAATACATATTTTTGCATAATGAGTCTTAAATACGTTCATTTTGGTTATTGAGTGACATTTGCTCTCCCACTCTATTAAATTCTTAAGCAAGCTTGAGTTGATCTCACGTAGAGAGAGAGGGAGAGATGCTCGCGTAAAACGGTGCATAGCAAAACAATTGAGCGAAATGACGCCTGCAAGAATTCATTCTATTACGACGTTCGCGAGTGATCAAACGGTATTGAAATAAACGCGTGTGAAAGTTGTTTAAATATGTTATAAATAACAAACAAGTGAATATAAATACACAAAAAGTGCAAATAAGTATAATTAATATACATATAATTAAGAATAAATTGCTAAAATCAAATATTAATGTCTGCGCTTGTGCAAAAGCATAAAGAATGGCGTGGGCAGAGAGAGCAGAAAGGCGCAAGAGAGTACAAAAAGGCGCGCTGCAGGCGGTTAAAAGGAACTGTGCTTGCACACACGATGGGAAGAAGAAGAGCAAAAGAGCAGGCAGGCTGGATAACCAGCTGAGAGCGCCATTCAGTTTTTTGTTTTTGTTTTTTTTGTGTGATACTGCTTAACAGACCTGTAAACTTAACAGTGCAATTGATACAACAGCAACGCGTATTGTTAATGTGATCAAAAATCGTTTTATTTGCATTCAAAAGGTAAGTAGACAAATATATTATATATAAGTATATACGAAGGTTGTTTAAATATTGTAAAACAAATCTCCCAACACATTTTTGTACAAACAAAATGAATTTAAGTTATATCTGATCAAAACCCAAAAATTCAAAAATTTAAAAAGTTTTTAATTGATATTATATAATTTATATAGATGCACAACTGTGCCAAACAATTTCAAAAGGTATTTTGAGTGCTGCTTTTCTCAGCCGCTGACTGCATTTATAATTTAAAATGCATTTTTGATAACACGCAGAGCGCTTAATGTGTGTATGTGTGTGTGTGTGTGTGTGTGTGTGAGGCTAATTTGTTTATGCATTAGTGTTAGTGATATGTCACGCACACACATAAAGGCTATCAAATTTATTGTCCCGTCCCGCCCCCACACACATCAATAAAACAAACAGAGAAATGAAGCCCCTCCATCACCCCTCAACCCCTTGTTCAGGATGCATTTGCGGCGCCTTTGTTCGACGATAAACTTAATTTGAATAATAAATTACGTTGATATTTAATCAGCGCTGGCGCAGCGATAAAATGCAATGGCCTCTCGAGAGCTGTCTATATATATGTCTATATACAAATATATATATGACATGTACACAGTGAAAAACAGATGCAACTTCAACTTAAGTATGATGGAATTATTTTTAAATCAAATTATAAATGACTACACCTCGAAGTAAAATGTAATTGAAATATAAGCGTAACTTATATGATTTACAATAGTTTTATATCTTGATTTGTCTCAGTGTATAATGTGACATGCAGCTGATAATGGATAAGCTGCGAGGTTGTTGCCGCCTGTCGTTTCACGTTTCACGTTTCTCGTTTGTCGTTTCTCGGCTCTCGGTTGTTGCATGTCCTTTTGTCCGGCTCGGGGTCCTCGGCACGCGCTGCCCATAAACTGCATAAAGTCATTATCGTTAAGCGGAATTTGCGTTAATCAGATAACAAAATTATGAACAATTAAGTCATTGCATGCGAATTGAAAATTTAAACGGCCATTCCAAGCGTCCAAGCACTCACTATCACTAATGACACTGGCCCACATATATATATATATATATATATATATGTACATATATCTGGCATTATGACAGGCCACGATATTAATACATAAATGCAGCACAGATACTAGGTTCACAGATACACATGCAAATGTAGTCCATCCAATCCAATCCATATCGAATTCAAATTAATATTTACATAAATTAACAAAAATTGGTTTCTCTTTGTTTAAGCACAATTTATGAGCAGGTGCGTAGCTTTATAAAGCAGACTTCCCAGAAACCATAAAGTTAATTCATTTTTTTTAATATAGGCAAGAAATAATACAATTAAAACTAATAATTAATTTCATAAATAGCTCAAAATCATTTCATGCCCAAAAGCTGATAAGTGGTCTATCCATCAATCAGTCAATCATCAAGTCTTCGATTTATCAATCTAACAATCCAGCAATTCAAAAATACATCAATCTGTCAATAACATTAATAAATATAATATGGCTGATTCTAATGATTGATCTAAAGAGATCAGATTGACTTGGTTAGATAAACTTAGATGTTGTATTTGTATAGGTATTTATAGCAGGTAATATCTACTTCCGCAAAACTTTGTTTTATAGCATTTTAGCCAATTTAAATTGGTGCAGTGCATAAAAACAGCATTTGGCCAAACAAATGCGCAACGAAGTCATTAGGAGTCAAGTGCAAACAGCAACGACCCCAGCAGCAACAACAACAACAACTACAACATTATTTGTGGCACAGCGCAAATAAGTATGCAACCCAATTTGTTGTTGGAACATATGTTTAATATGCATTTCATTAAATAAACACAACAAAATGGCAAAGCTAAAAACATTGCGCCCAGCTTGTTAGACTGCTCCACGGGATGATAGGGGGGGGGGAATGTTACAGACGCAGGGAGAAGGGGGGACGTGACACATTTAAAACGCGTTTTGCGGTCGCAGCAATGTGCGTGTGTGTATGTTTATGTGTGTGTGTGTGAAAACAGCAGCCACACTGTTTCCGGCGGAAATCGCGCAAAGTTGTCACTTGCCACGCGGCCAGAAACACAAGCCAAAAACAACAACAACAAAATGATACAAAAAAAATATTTACGAAAAGGCAAAAAAAAAAGTGTACAAAATTGTAACCAAAACCATTAAAAACTAATGAGATTTAAATGCAAATGCAAGTTGAAGTGGCAGCAATGAGCAGGCGTGGCTGCCACACACACTCAACCGACTCTTTGTGTGTGTGTGTGTGTGTGTGTGTGTGTGTGTGCATAAATTTTGTGGCAAATGACTAAATTTGCATGAAATTTGAACAGCGCACGAGCAGCCAAAACAGCTGCAATGTCCATCTGGCTATACTCTTACTGATTGATGTATGCAAACTGTGCAATAACGGATTTTAAACGGAGTTTAATCGATAAACAATCAATCATAAAATAATCCCCAATTCATCATCAATCAATCAATCAATTATCAATCAATCAATCAAAAATCAATCAACAATCAATCAACAATCAATCATCAATCAATCAATCAACAATCAATCATCAATCAATCAGCAATTTATAAACAATCAATCATCAATCAATCAACAATCAATTTATAACCAATAAATCAACAATCAATGATCAATCAATCGTCAATCAATCAATCATCAATCATACAATATGCAATTTCAATAAATTATTAAGTAGTTAATCATCCATCAATTAATCATCAACCAATAATTATGAAATCTTCAATTAAATATTTATCAACCATCAATGACGCATTTAAATCAATTAATAAATAGTCATACATAAACCATTTACCAGACATTACTCATTTATCAAACAATCATCATATTTACCAAAAATCAACTAGATTTAATATTGGTAAAGTCCTAGAATCTCTATTCAGTACTCAGAACTTAACCTTACCAAGTCTACGCTTGACTCAATTGAGAATTAAAGGCACACAACAATTTCTTTATTTGTCCTCTTTTCCGCTTTTCATACTCTGCAATTGATACTCTATTTATTGATGTTTTTCTCCCTCCCTTTGCTTATAGAACTTTAAAAACTTGTATTTACTTTGCCAAATGTTTTATGATGATAGATAAATCAATAAAAATAATTTGCATTTTTGAACTATTCACAAAAGTTTAAATTCGATTTAAATGCATATATTTTCTTTTCAATTTTATAATTTTTGCAAATAAAAAAAGTTTTATTTAACTCTCAACAAAATGTAGTCAACTAAAAGAGGAAGCGAAAGAGCATTTAGAATTCGCTGTACCGTTAGTTCCGTGACTTTACATTTTTTCGGTGTCTTTTTTTGTTGTTGTTGTTGTTTTATACGTTTTATGTTGACGTCAGAGTGTTGGCCATTTGGCAAATGTTTGTTAACGTCAAGTGCTCATTGCCCATTGTTTGACATTTGGCCAATGTTGTTGGTTGTTGTTCTTGTTGTTGTTTAAACATTTTTAATTTAAAGGCAATCAAATTTGCATTGCTGTAAATAAGTAATTTAAACGAATGGCCGCAAGTAGTCAGGGCATTTTAGCCCAGTTAACAGATACGGCTACTAATTGCGTCTAATGAGCAGCAGAGCAGGCAGAGTGGTGGGAAGGGAGGGGGGCGGGGAGTGGCTACTTTACAATTTTCAACATTTTCTGCGATGATTTTGTCATGTGTTTGCAAAATGTTGACAATGAAAATGATTATGACTGACTGCAAGATAGGTGGTAAAGGGAGGGCGGAGGAGCAGGTAGGGTATCCAGGTAAACGGTGTCGTCTGCTGTTTGAAATTGCTGCGACGTGTAAATGTCGCTAATGTGCCAAAAGCGGGGCAGGGAAGCAGCAGCGAAATCCTGATGCTGCCAACGTATGTGGCCATCCTGGCCAGGTGTTGGTGTTGTTGTCCTTGGCAAAGCCAATGCCAAAGGCAAACATTATGGCACACATCGTTGGCCATAAGGTTAAGCTGTTTTCATAACACTCAGGCACACACCAACACAAACACACACCAACACACACACACACACACATAGACACAGTTAAAAGTGGTGCAAATTAGATTTTTATGTTAATTAAAAAGGCACGCACAACATGTTGCAAATGCCTGCAGCCGATTTAATGCTGCCCCTTTTTTGTAGCATACAATGCGGCGCTTGGCCCAGTTCTGTGTTTTTTTTTATTTTTTTTTTATTCCCTTGCGGGGGCATTATAATTTTGTCGCGAGATGTGTAACGCATTGAAGTGAGACAACTCTGAACCCATAAGATGCATATTAAAGTTATGTAATTGTTCAACTCATAATTAATTTGGCTAGAAATCGAAAATCAAGTTTTTGTTATATGTAAATTTTTATTTTAATTTTTGTTTTTTAATTCAAGTGACAACACTCTGATTTAGTCGGTGTCGGTGAAAATAATTGGAAAAATTATAAGTGAAATTTGTTTCTGTTCAATAACAAAAAACATTAAATTAAAATAAATATATATCATATGTGCATATGTCTGCTAGGGTATTTAAACGTTGGCTCCTAACATTTTTTATATGCTTTTTATTTGTTAAATTAAAATTCAAGCTTAAATCTGGCATAGCATTTAATAAAAGTGACCGCAAACCGGTTGAAAATTATTCATTTAATATCTTTAGAGATATATATTCAACTGGAAATTATCTTAAAATTTTGCGAATACCAAAAACCCAGATTTTACCAATTCTAAACTACATTTAGTCCAAATGTAATTGAAAGAAAGACGAAAAAAGTTCCTCATCATTTGATTTTCCTTCAATTTAAATCTCTTTCGCATTGTTTACATAAACTGAAAGTGTGACCAACTTAAAGTACTTACGATTGCAACTCGCAAACAACAAATGGAACAACAACCACAGCAGCAACATCAAAACATGTAAAAATGCAGACAATTGCGATAAATGCGACTCGAAATCATTGAAAACTTTCAATGTGCGCTGTCTGCATACACATTTGGCGACCAGCACTCGAACAAAAAACACGTTTCAGTTTCATAGTTCAGAGTGATCGACAGCAGGATATCCTGTATGAAAAAAATGTAGAAATTTTGATAATATTGATTATCGATTGTGGAAAAAAAGAAAGGAATTCTGAAATAAATAAAAATATGAAATCTGGATTTTATAATTTGTGTTAAATGAAGGAAGATCTCAAAAAATTGTAAAAAGAAACTCTACTTTGCAAAAATTAACGAACTAACCAACTTTTTGTTTTGCCTAAAATCTGCGAGACCAAAAAAAAGGTTTTATGTAATTTGTTTTCTTAGATTTGAGGAAAAGCCGGATAGTTTTCTTAATAGTGAAACTAACTAGATCTCTGTAGAGTTTACATGTATACCAAATTTTAGTTTTCTAGCTTTTATAGTCTCTGACTTCACACGAAGATAACTAAGTCGAATTGACTACTTTTTACTTTATATAAGCTTATTTCTACAGGGTATACAAGCACGTTTGCATGCTTTTTGGCTGCTCTCACGCACACACACACACACATATATAAATGGAAAGTATGTATAAGATAGATGGTAAGCATAGCGAGCATTTTGCGTGATAAATAAAATGTTTAAGCACACATTTCAAGCCATTTCCAGCCATTGTGTAGATTTGACTTTGAACGGCACTTTTTATATTTTTTATATTTTTCTATTTTATTTTTTCTTTTTTGCTTGCCCCATGCTACGTGACACCGACGCAGATGAAGTTGAAGTCGAAGTTGAAGCTGCTGTTGATGTTGATGTTGCAGTTGCTCCACTTGTTGTTGCAGTTCCAGTTAGCTTATAGACACTTATGTGCAGCGAGAGAGAGAGAGAGAGAGTGCGATAGAGATAGTAAAAGTTGTTTATGTTTATCCTTTTGTCAGCGCAATCTTTTAGCAAATTTTGCCGCATTTGCTGCTTTTGACACGCGTGTCTCCAGCTGCGCATTTAAATAGTTTTAAACAGCTCTTGATGCCATCTATATTATATAAATTATATAGTCAGTTAATATACGATTATTGCATATGAGAAACATTTAAAACATATACAATATATACGGTGTTTCCTTGTGCCTGTACATACTTTTGCACACATTTTTCCCATTTTTAATGGTTTCAGGGTATAATAAGTAAGGGGGGGATGCATGATATTTTTGCAAAAAATGAGTTTTCACAAACAGTTATAATTTAAATGCAGGATTTTTTTAAAAGACAATGTAGACAATACAATAAAGTTTCACGATCGGTTCAGTTTTGGCAAAGTTATAGGTCTAAATTTGCAAAAAAAATGAATAAGGGAATAACTGAGACCTTTGAACTGCTATAACTTTGTCAAAACTGAACCGATTATCAATCTTAAAGCCATTTTGGTCATCATTTGTCCCCTACTTTATATTTAATTTGCTTTTTCAAATTTGTTTTTAAAAGTGCTTAACTTTGTTATAAATGGAACAACTTAAGGGTGGGCATATGAAACATATATTTAACTGAAATCAGCTGTTGATGCGTATATGTATATAATAAGCAGGCAGATTTGCTTAACTGTTGTATAAATTAATGAGTTGAGGGCAACCGATATACATACGAAAGAGTCGGTCACAATTAGTAAAATGTTGCCTTAGTGGATCAGTTTTGGGTTCCGGTTTATAATAGTCAGGCGCATTAAATTGATTTATTTTATCATCTGCAGCATTTTGCAGGCAGCTGTTGTTGCCTGTGGCATACTCTTTGTTTCAAACACACACGCACGCACACACACACACAAACACACACACACAGTCACACATCGCAACGCTAATGAGGAAAATAATTAATGATGCCGGTTCTCATATCTCTGGAAACATTTTCCATGCCATTTGGCAAAACTTTCACTTGACGACTTGAAGTAGTCGCCTCGCAACTCACAGCTCAACCCACCCCCCCCTCCCCCTCTGACACACCCTGCCCCCCCTCCCTGCAGCAGCCAGTGCTCGGCTGCCTTAATAAGCAGTTAATTTCATAGTTCTGCAAACAGTTGCTGGCTGCTGCGTCCTTGCTGCTCCTTGCATAAAAGTTGCAAAACAACATTGCAAACAACATGAGGAGCGGCTCCTTGTTTTGCGCATATGTGTGTGGTGGCTCGGTGGTGCCTCGCTGGTGCCTCGCTCGTGTATATTTACTGCACTCGCCGCTCGGCAAACTCTTCATTCGTTCAACTTAATTTACGTTTTATAACTTTTGCAATCATTACATGTTACATTTATTTCCCCTACACTTCGTTCGGCTTACTTTTTTTTGTTCTACTTCTCCCCCTATGTAAACTGACTGATTTTTTTTTTTTTTTTTTTTAATTTTTCATGTGTGCATAAACCATTTAGCAACAGTTTTGCTTTGGCAAAGTTTTTCGCATACAGCGAACTAAACACGGTAGGTGCGTTTGTTTAACAGCTGATGGACTGTCGAATACTCTAACTGATATTAAATCATATTCAATATTGTAAAACTATAAATGACTCTTAGTATAATGCATATGAATAAAATCTATTAAAGTAGTTTATTATTATATTCTGATATTAGTTCATAGTTAAAGATTTTTAAATATCTGAAATCTGAGTCAACTTTTTAAGTATTGGATTTTCTCAACTGCATTACTATTTGTTTGTTGAGCCAACAAATTTTCACTAAATTTTCTGTCAAAATAAATCAAATGTAAATTGTTAATAATAATAATATCAAGTCATTATCAAGTTTTTAAATCTTTTTTGATGCCAGCAACTAAAATCTACATATCTTCAAAGTATATTCCTTTAAATACTAAAATCTCATAATAATGTCAAACAAACTGAAGCCAATTTGAATGGAATTTGCCATCGACATTTGCAGTGCAACGTTTTATGCAAAAACGTTTTAATTAGCAGCAATTGTTAAGCAAACCCATTGGAAAATGCATGCTGACTGCCTCCGCATAACATATTACATGGCGCAAATTCAATTTACCTAGTCTAGCCGAAAGCTATTGACTAGAAGATACCCTGTATCAAAGAAAACCTTTTTTTAATTTAAGGATATCTCAGAAAGTTGGATATTGAAAATAATTTTTAAATATTTTATTTTTTATGTTATATATTTCTATTATATATAATTATTTTTCTTATAGAAATAAGAACTATTTCCGAGTTAGGATCATTTCTCAAGCTTTCTAACACAATACTTAGTCAACCCATCTAATCATATGTAAATTTAGAGGGTATATAAAACTGTAGAGCTACACATGTATACATTAGCACAACTTGGAGCGACTATGTTGGTATGTGGATTAAAATTAAGGAGGAACAGTAGGAGCAGTAGGAGGGCAGCAGGAGGCAAAAGGAGGAACGTTGAGTTTTCATATGGCAAGTGTAAGTAAGTCAGTTGGTAAACGCGTCGCTTGTTAGCAGAGCTTATCGCACACACATAAAAATGGCAGTCATACATCAGACTGACACACACACACACACACACATACACATCCTTGTGAGTGAAGTGTAGTGAAGAGATTTGCTTAAAGACAACCAATCTGCCGACTAGACGAGAGAGACACTTGATAATGACGCTATGCTACCCACATTTACACTTGCGTGTTTTTTTTTTGTTGCCTTACGTAACGTAAGACGCAACGTAATCGCAACATGACAACAAGTAATGAGTACCCCCATACCACCCCCCTCTCTACCGTCTATTCCCCTCGCAGTGTGTAAATGTGCTCGCATTTGTCATTTTTTGACACCTGCCCGGGTTTACGAAGAAGAAGAAGTAGAACAAGTAGAAGAAGTAGAAGAAGGTGTCGCTTCAATCAGTGTACAGCAAGTTATATCTAGCCACGCCCCGCTGCCACCTACTGCCTTCGCCCGCTGGGAATTGTTGCTGATAAGCATCTGCACTTCATTTTTGCACTTTTGCGCAACTCTCGCAAGTCCTGTGGATGCAATTTTATTACAAGAAACTTAAAACTCATCCGTATACCAATCCCAGTGCGAGTTCTTATCCTGCCACGCCCCCCCACCGCCTTGCCGTCTTGCTCCCCTTTGCTGCCAACTTTGTTCTCGTTCTCTTGCACGTTGTCCTTGTTGGCATCATCCTTGCAGCGCTTTCTTATTCTTATTTATTTGCAATTGGAATGACGATGACGATGACGACGACGACGACGACGCCGTCATCATCATCCGGCTCTGCTCCTGCTGTTACTCCTACAGCAGCTGCTGCTGCTGCTGCTGCTGCTCTTCATCCTGCTGGTATTTATTCAAGTGTAAGCATCAGGCTGTAGTCCTGGCGTTGTCCTGGCGAATGCGATTTAAACTACTTACACACACATTTTCAATGGCTAAGTTGCAAAGTGCCAAGTCCATTACGAGTCCTCGCCCAGGATAACGCTGACACTCGCACTGCCACCCATCTCCATCTCCGCCTCCATCTCAATCCTCATCTCTGCCTTTGGCATTATGCAGCCCTGTCTGCCAATCGGCATTAAAATCACAAAACATCCCAGCCAGGTGGGAGTTGAGTTCGGTGAGCACCCACAAAATGCCCATCTGCCTTCATCTGCACAATCCTTTCTCGAAGTAAACATGATACGTGGGTTGATCAATGAGTTTTTGGGATTAGTAGGTATACCATGATATCAAAGACTCCAAAGCTAAAAGCTATCGCATGAAAAGAAAGTTTTTTGTTCAACTAGAATATAAGTACGTTTTTAAAAGATTCCGTTAAATTTATTTCCATATTTTTTCCTATCCATATGTTTATACGCATATATAAATTAAATATACATATTAAAATTTGAAGATAACTCAGTATAAGTTTATGTGCAGTATCCATTGGTAAAATCACAATTTCCAGAACTTATACTTATATTATAATCAACATATTATAATATAATAATACAAACAACGCTTTTATAATTTGCTAGGATCATCAAGTTTATATTTTATTGCTGTTCCTAAAATATTCTTCTTTTTATTTAAAATTTTCCCCATGATTTCCCAAGTAAAACTATGTGTCACTTATTTTATAAGCAACCCTCGCAGCAGGAAAATTTGAAGTGGCCAGCGGCGTTCTAAGAAAAATTGTAGCAAAATTGCAATAGCTCAACTGACTGAATGATTGACTCAGCGACTAACTGACTAACTGTAGGACTGACTGCCTGAATGACGGACTGACTGAATGACTGACTGGCTGAATGACTGGCTGTCTGACGAGCTGTCTGTCTGTGGCCTTAAATGATAAATAGCCGCCCTGAACAGGTCGGCAGCCACTCACATACTTGAAGATTTATGTGCCGCATCAATTGCTGCGAGAGCCTCTCCTTGAGCAGGGGGGAGTGGGGGGGGGGAGGAATGAGTTTTCCAGCCTCACATTGAATGGGTTTCTATCTGCGCATTTAATGCCTGCGTAATTTATAAATGAAGTATGCCACATTGCGGCAACATTTGAAGCAAGTGGAACTCAAGTATTGCCATCCGACTTGACTAAAAAGTTTGCCAACTTCTCTCATTTAGCCAAAGTTGCAACGGTTCTAAAGGTATGAGTTCCATTTATATATATATATATATAAGTGTACACAGATTTTTATTAACATTGACTGCTGGCATCAGAAGAAGTTACACTTGAAAGTTGTCAGTTGTTGGAATACAACTTAAGCGGCCTATGAACCGTTAAATCATCATCATCATCATCATCGCATTCACGACCATTTTAATTCGTGGGGTTTGAATTTGATTTCAATTTAAGCTAATTCGTGTATTTTCGGTCTGGTTTCATATTTATGTTGTCTGGCATCTATTTATAGATTTTTGCTAATTTATAATTATATTTTGAGAGTTGATTAATCATGAGTAATGAGCCATTTTAGATCATGTTTTTATTTGATTTTATGCATTTTTTGTGCTTGTTTTAAAACGGAACTGAAACTTTTTTTAACTGATTTTTTAATTTATGATTTTTTGATTTTTGTTTGCTTTGTTTAATAATTTATACTATAACGTTCTTATAATCTTATATTCCGTTTTTTCTAGATTTTAAATCAAACATATTTTTAAAAATTCCAACGATTTCTTAACTAATTTAATTATGTTTACTTTACGCACTTGCATTTCGTCCATTTTATCACATTTTCAAAACCGAATATCCAAAAAAATGAGCCAACTTTAAAGTGGATTTAATTATTATGAGCTGCCAAAGCGGCGACTGTAACTAAAAATTAAATTAAATGCAATGAACCATTAAAAGGCGTATAATCATTGATCTTTTAATCAATTTGCCGGGGCCAATAAAAAATGAAGCAAAGAGCCAAACGGTTCGGGCCATAAAACATTAAGCCAACTTTTGCCGGTGGCCCGGTTGCAGATTAGCCAACTTTTAAATGCTTTTAATGTGGTTTTTATGACTGCCGTCGTCTACCTGCACGGGACGGCAAGGGCAGCCGGACAGCGGGACAGCAGGACGTTGCAGCAGGTCCTTGGATACGTAACGTTCCATATGAGTAATGAGAGTTTAGTGTGCCGCATTGATTTTTAAGTTCCCCACGCCAGCTGTCTGCCGCTCACCCCGCTCACCCTCTCTTGTTCGCTCTGTCACTTTCTAGTTGTGCAAGGACCTTAATTACAGCGGCGGGCTACTTAAGTGCCTGTCAAGATTAGAACACAAACTTTGTTAACTTCCCCGATATTTTTCGTTTTCCTTCATCCTTTTTGCTGTTTTTGAACTGGGCTGTGTTATGACATGTCCGCGCGATAAGCAGAATGTCAGGGCAAGGGTCAAAGGCAGCTCTCCAGCTTTCTTCCATTGCAGTCGCCTCCATTTGTCATTCGAATTTGAAAGGGCAAACGAAGAAGTTGAAAAATAAAACTGCAAAACACTTTATGACCGTCCCATTGGCCTCGACGGCCTCTGACTTTGCGAATGAACCTCAACATCGTTCTGGCATATTTGCATGGTTTCTCTTTCAACGTTTTTATTTGCCTTTGCCTTTTTTCTCTTTTTTTTTTATAAAAAATGGTTAAAAAGTGTAGCTTCAAATTGTCAGACTGCATGTAACAGATAGTAGGAGGGATCTTTGAGCCTATAAAGTATATATATTCTTGATCCATACTGCTGCAATTTGTTATGTAGATTTATGATCAGATTTATTATTCCCTTGTTAAAACTCTCCCGGGTTAAAAATATCTATTAATATCTTTTATAAAATAAACGTTTTTTAAGCTTATCTTAAAACTTGTAAGAACTATAAGAATATCATAAACAGATAAAGAATATTTCACTATTTAGATACTTTCTCCCAATTTTCCACTGTAACATATTTTTGCTATATTTATATTATAATTACAGGCTATCTTTTAGTCTGGCATTCTCGACTGCCGCACACTTAATACTTTTTTTTCGCTCTTTGGTTTTTATCTGTTGGTGCCGCTTGCCCCTCGGACCTTGCCCCTCGCACCCAGCAGCCCGACGCCTTTCACGGACAACGATTCGGTTTCTGTTTCGGCTGCTGTGTTTCTTTGGCCCAAAAAAAGTTGAAGTGAAAAAGTTAAGCAATTAACAGGCTGATAACTTTCGGGTACTGGCTTTCTCCACTCCCCCCTTCCCCCTACCCATTACCTCTCTGTGACTCACTCAGGCAAACGCATCTGTACCCACGCCTTGTTGGCAATGGAGGGTCCGCCTTAAATCCCCAGCTAAGAGTTTTATGGCCGAAAGGTTCGTTGTGCTGCACATAAAAGAAAGACCCCTCTGCCATCCCTCTGCCACCCCTTAATCCCCTTGCCCGCCATCAGCTATTCGCTTTTATGTGCTCATATGACATAATTGCGGCACGTAATTGGCCTGACAATTGCTGCAAGTGCTTCAAAATGCCTCGCTGCCCGCTAAAGTATGCTATGAAAATGGTCGCCGCATTTCCAAAGCATTGTTGAATCATCAGCAACGACCTCTGCTTGCCGCATCCCGTACGCCACCTGACAACAATCACAATTTGAGTAAGCCTGCTTGAAAGTATCTTTAACATGACTTTATCGCAATATTGTTTACTTTTGTACTTGAACTTGAAATCGAAGTAGACATTAAATGCTCTTCCCAGACTTCAAAGTGCCATAACTTTGTCGAAACTGAACCGATTTTCAATTTCGAGGTCATTTTAATCATAGTTTGTCCTCCTTAATAATTAAACATTTAAAGTTTAGAAATTTGCCAATTTCGGATTTCATGTCAAAAATCATGACATGATGCGTTCAAAAGTCCCTAAAAATTGCCTTCCCAGACTTCAAAGTGCCATAACTTTGTCAAAACTGACCCGATCTTCAGTTCCAAGGTCATTTTGATCATGGTTAGTCCTCCCTAATAATTCTACATTTAAAGTTTAGAAATTTGCCAATTTCGGATTTCATGTCAAAAATCATGACATGATGTTGACATGATGCGTTCAAAAGTCCCTAAAAATTGCCTTCCCAGAGTTCAAAGTGCCATAACTTTGTCAAAACTGACCCGATCTTCAATTCCAAGGTCATTTTGATCATGGTTTGTCCTCCCTAATAATTCTACATTTAAAGTTTAGAAATTTGCCAATTTCGGATTTCATGTCAAAAATCATGACATGATGCGTTCAAAAGTCCCTAAAAATTGCCTTCCCAGACTTCAAAGTGCCATAACTTTGTTAAAACTGACCCGATCTTCAGTTCCAAGGTCATTTTGATCATGGTTTGTCCTCCTTAATAATGCTACATTCAAAGTTGAGAAATTTGCCAATTTCAGATTTCATGTCAAAAATCATGACATGATGTTGACATGATGCGTCCCTAAAAATTGCCTTCCCAGACTTCAAAGTGCCATAACTTTGTCAAAACTGACCCGATCTTCAATTCCAAGGTCATTTTGATCATGGTTTGTCCTCCCTAATGATTCTACATTTAAAGTTTCGAAATTTGCCAATTTCGGATTTCATGTCAAAAATCATGACATGATGCGTTCAAAAGTCCCTAAAAATTGCCTTCCCAGACTTCAAAGTGCCATAACTTTGTCAAAACTGACCCGATCTTCAGTTCCAAGGTCATTTTGATCATGGTTAGTCCTCCCTAATAATTCTACATTTAAAGTTAAGAAATTTGCCAATTTCGGATTTCATGTCAAAAATCATGACATGATGTTGACATGATGCGTTCAAAAGTCCCTAAAAATTGCCTTCCCAGAATTCAAAGTGCCATAACTTTGTCAAAACTGACCCGATCTTCAATTCCAAGGTCATTTTGATCATGGTTAGTCCTCCCTAATAATTCTACATTTAAAGTTTAGAAATTTGCCAATTTCGGATTTCATGTCAAAAATCATGACATGATGCGTTCAAAAGTCCCTAAAAATTGCCTTCCCAGACTTCAAAGTGCCATAACTTTGTTAAAACTGACCCGATCTTCAGTTCCAAGGTCATTTTGATCATGGTTTGCCCTCCTTAATAATGCTACATTCAAAGTTGAGAAATTTGCCAATTTCAGATTTCATGTCAAAAATCATGACATGATGTTGACATGATGCGTCCCTAAAAATTGCCTTCCCAGACTTCAAAGTGCCATAACTTTGTCAAAACTGACCCGATCTTCAGTTCCAAGGTCATTTTGATCATGGCTTGTCCTCCTTAATAGTTCTACATTCAAAGTTGAGAAATTTGCCAATTTCGGATTTCATGTCAAAAATCATGACATGATGCGTTCAAAAGTCCCTAAAATTTGCCTTCCCAGACTTCAAAGTGCCATAACTTTGTCAAAACTGACCCGATCTTCAGTTCCAAGGTCATTTTGATCGTGGTTTGTCCTCCTTAATAATGCTACATTCAAAGTTGAGAAATTTGCCAATTTCAGATTTCATGTCAAAAATCATGACATGATGTTGACATGATGCGTCCCTAAAAATTGCCTTCCCAGACTTCAAAGTGCCATAACTTTGTCAAAACTGAACCGATCTTCAATTCCAAGGTCATTTTGATCATGGTTTGTCCTCCCTAATAATTCTACATTTAAAGTTTAGAAATTTGCCAATTTCGGATTTCATGTCAAAAATCATGACATGATGCGTTCAAAAGTCCCTAAAAATTGCCTTCCCAGACTTCAAAGTGCCATAACTTTGTCAAAACTGACCCGATCTTCAGTTCCAAGGTCATTTTGATCATGGTTAGTCCTCCCTAATAATTCTACATTTAAAGTTTAGAAATTTGCCAATTTCGGATTTCATGTCAAAAATCATGACATGATGTTGACATGATGCGTTCAAAAGTCCCTAAAAATTGCCTTCCCAGAATTCAAAGTGCCATAACTTTGTCAAAACTGACCCGATCTTCAATTCCAAGGTCATTTTGATCATGGTTTGTCCTCCCTAATGATTCTACATTTAAAGTTTCGAAATTTGCCAATTTCGGATTTCATGTCAAAAATCATGACATGATGCGTTCAAAAGTCCCTACAAATTGCCTTCCCAGACTTCAAAGTGCCATAACTTTGTTAAAACTGACCCGATCTTCAATTCCAAGGTCATTTTGATCATGGTTTGTCCTCCCTAATGATTCTACATTTAAAGTTTCGAAATTTGCCAATTTCGGATTTCATGTCAAAAATCATGACATGATGCGTTCAAAAGTCCCTAAAAATTGCCTTCCCAGACTTCAAAGTGCCATAACTTTGTCAAAACTGACCCGATCTTCAGTTCCAAGGTCATTTTGATCATGGTTAGTCCTCCCTAATAATTCTACATTTAAAGTTTAGAAATTTGCCAATTTCGGATTTCATGTCAAAAATCATGACATGATGTTGACATGATGCGTTCAAAAGTCCCTAAAAATTGCCTTCCCAGAATTCAAAGTGCCATAACTTTGTCAAAACTGACCCGATCTTCAATTCCAAGGTCATTTTGATCATGGTTAGTCCTCCCTAATAATTCTACATTTAAAGTTTAGAAATTTGCCAATTTCGGATTTCATGTCAAAAATCATGACATGATGCGTTCAAAAGTCCCTAAAAATTGCCTTCCCAGACTTCAAAGTGCCATAACTTTGTTAAAACTGACCCGATCTTCAGTTCCAAGGTCATTTTGATCATGGTTTGTCCTCCTTAATAATGCTACATTCAAAGTTGAGAAATTTGCCAATTTCAGATTTCATGTCAAAAATCATGACATGATGTTGACATGATGCGTTCAAAAGTCCCTAAAAATTGCCTTCCCAGACTTCCCATAACTTTGTCAAAACTGACCCGATCTTCAATTCCAAGGTCATTTTGATCATGGTTTGTCCTCCTTAATAATTCTACATTCAAAGTTTAGAAATTTGGCAATTTCCGATTTCATGTCAAAAATCATGACATGATGCGTTCAAAAGTCCCTAAAAATTGCCTTCCCAGACTTCAAAGTGCCATAACTTTCTCAAAACTGACCCGATCTTCAATTCCAAGGTCATTATGATCATGGTTTGTCCTTCTTAATAGTTCTACATTCAAAGTTGAGAAATTTGCCAATTTCGGATTTCATGTCAAAAATCATGACATGATGCTTTCAAAAGTCCCTAAAAATTGCCTTCCCAGACTTCAAAGTGCCATAACTTTGTGAAAACTGACCCGATCTTCAATTCCAAGGTCATTTTGATCATGGTTTGTCCTCCCTAATAATTCTACATTTAAAGTTTAGAAATTTGCCAATTTCGGATTTCATGTCAAAAATCATGACATGATGCGTTCAAAAGTCCCTAAAATTTGCCTTCCCAGACTTCAAAGTGCCATAACTTTGTCAAAACTGACCCGATCTTCAATTCCAAGGTCATTTTGATCATGGTTTGTCCTCCCTAATGATTCTACATTTAAAGTTTCGAAATTTGCCAATTTCGGATTTCATGTCAAAAATCATGACATGATGCGTTCAAAAGTCCCTAAAAATTGCCTTCCCAGACTTCAAAGTGCCATAACTTTGTCAAAACTGACCCGATCTTCAGTTCCAAGGTCATTTTGATCATGGTTTGTCCTCCTTAATAATGCTACATTCAAAGTTGAGAAATTTGCCAATTTCAGATTTCATGTCAAAAATCATGACATGATGTTGACACGATGCGTTCAAAAGTCCCTAAAAATTGCCTTCCCAGACTTCCCATAACTTTGTCAAAACTGACCCGATCTTCAATTCCAAGGTCATTTTGATCATGGTTTGTCCTCCTTAATAATTCTACATTCAAAGTTTAGAAATTTGCCAATTTCCGATTTCATGTCAAAAATCATGACATGATGCGTTCAAAAGTCCCTAAAAATTGCCTTCCCAGACTTCAAAGTGCCATAACTTTCTCAAAACTGACCCGATCTTCAATTCCAAGGTCATTATGATCATGGTTTGTCCTTCTTAATAGTTCTACATTCAAAGTTGAGAAATTTGCCAATTTCGGATTTCATGTCAAAAATCATGACATGATGCTTTCAAAAGTCCCTAAAAATTGCCTTCCCAGACTTCAAAGTGCCATAACTTTGTCAAAACTGACCCGATCTTCGATTCCAAGGTCATTTTGATCATGGTTTGTCCTCCCTAATAATTATACATTTAAAGTTTAGAAATTTGGCAATTTCGGATTTCATGTCAAAAATCATGACATGATGCGTTCAAAAGTCCCTAAAAATTGCCTTCCCAGACTTCAAAGTGCCATAACTTTGTCAAAACTGACCCGATCTTCAATTCCAAGGTCATTTTGATCATGGTTTGTCCTCCTTAATAATTCTACATTCAAAGTTGAGAATCTTCAGATTTTCGGATTTCATGTTAAAAATCATGACAAGATGTTGGCATGTGAGGTACCCAAGTCTTTCAAAATGCTTTTCCCAGACTTCAAAGTGCCATTGCTTTGTCTGAACCGATTTTCAATTCACTGTTAATCCTTTAAAATGATTCAGCATATAAATTGTGATTAATTTGAATGCAATCAGTGTTTTTTATTTTTATTTGAAATACAAGCGAATATTATTTATTTGTGCAGCACTCAAGAGCTTGTTACAGCATATCTCTACAATTGATCCAATTTCAATTAATTTCGCAGCTGCTGTAATCCATAGACAGCTTATTTGCACAGTGTTTTTTATGCCGTTCGATATTCGATATGCCATAGTACATGCATAACTATTGACATTGACAACTACAAAAATGTAGGGATGCCATAATTGTACAAAGAGATTATGTACAGCTTATCTGGGCTTTTGCGCATTTCTCTGGTACAGTTTTATGAAAGCAATAATACAATAATAACAACAACAACAACTACGACAACAACAAGAGCCGAAATTGTCGCTGCATATCTTCGAGTTGGGCCAAAAAGCGACAGGAATAATGTTGAAGTTGGTCATAAATTTGGTCGCGTTACGCTAAGATGACTTCATAAAGCGACAATACGCAAAGCATAATGCCAAATGCACTGGACGAAAGGCGGGGGCGGTTGGCGGCAGGATGGGCGCCGCAATGCAGAACATGACAAAAAAAAAAAGAACAACAAAAAGCAGAAATTGTTGTGTTTTGTGTCGTCTGCTTGGCATTGTCCTTCCAGACGACGCTGATTTATGCATGGCAGAGCAGCAGCAGCACTAGTAGGAGAGGGAGAGAGACAGCTTGTGAAGAGTTGGAGAGCTGGAGAGCTGGGTAGGTGGGAAGGCGTGTTCAGTGTCTGGCGTATTTTTCGATTTTGCATTGCAATATTTTTTGGCTGAACGCTTCTTGGGCTGCGCTGCCTTTGGCGCGTATTTTTACTTTGAAATAAATATTGAACGTTTACATTACAGCCCACTCTACACTCTCCACACTCTCCACTCCCCACTCCCCACTCACTGACACTGACTCTCCCCGCCTCGCCCACCGCTCTCGGCAGCTCTCCTGTCCAAACTCCATTGCACGCATGAAAAGCATTGCAAGTCAGCAGCGCGCACCAAACGAAAGCAACGAAGAAAAATTGCCAAAAACAAGCAAAGCAAAACGAAACGTAACGAAAACGCCAGAGCAAGCGAAAGGCAGCAGCGGGAACAACAACAAAGCGTTCATGCAAAAAGATAGCAGCGGAAGAGCACAAAAAATAAGAATAAAATCAGCAGTGTTGTAACTGATAGTATCCGACTAGGCGATACCCTGTAGGACACAAAATATGTAGATTCGTAATAAAAGGCTTCTCATGAGGCAGTGGAAAATATGCTTAAACATCATTATGAAATCCATAAAATTATAGATCTTACAAGAAAAAAATTCTATTCATATCATTTATTTAAAAGAGCTTTTTATCAATTTTAAGTTCTATTACTAATTCTATTTCTATTAAAAACTTTTTTAATATATCTTGCGTATATGCGACTTGAATTTTCACATATACATTATACCCATTTTACACAATTATTAACGACTACAGGGTATTAAAATGAATGTAAAATAAAGAGAAAAAAAAACACGAATATGCAGGAACGGCCAAAAGCAGCGTGGAGACGAAGCCAAGCAGAGCGCGTAGCTTACAAGCGCATTTCGATTATTGTTGATGTAATCATAATTTTTCATTTCCAAAGTAAACGATATCTCCCACCCAGCCCTTGCTCCGCCCGCCTGCAACATAAAGAATCGCCGAGAATTAAACGAACTTTTCATTTATTTACGCGAAAACGCACAAGCCGCGTAGTAACGGTTTTTGCTTTTGCTTTTTGAACGCGCGACGCGTCGATGATTAAAGCAAACAAACAGAGCAACAAACAACAACACTTTTACTGCCTCTCTCCACTCTCCACTCTCCCTCTCTGCTGGCCTGTCCTGCTGTAGCAAAAGCTCGGAAGCTCAGCCACTGAGATTTCAGTAGCTGCTGGGCGGATCCGACTGCGGTTGAAAGCCCAGCTCCGACGTCTGTCTTGCATCATTAATTACAATTTGAGCTGCACACACATACACACATACACACATACACACATACACGCACACACACGCACAATTGGTTGCTACAATATCGGACTGGAGCAAAAGGCGTTACATGACCGAAAAAAAATTCATCGCCAATTGGGCGGCAGCGCTGACATTTTAATTGCACTGCATGATTGTGTAATTCGCTTAATTAATCAACACTTGCTGTTGTTATTGCTTTTTGTTCCTTATCAATATGTCGAAAAGTTTTTAAAGCGCGCACTAACAATCAATATTATAGCAGACAGCAACATTATTGTTATAAATATAATATAACAGTTATGGCTACAGCTATAAAAAGTTCCTTATTTCCTTGTATGATTTTCAACACAAGCGTTTCATTTTTCGAGAGAACCTTTTGATAGTATAATCTTCCAAATTTACTTCACTCAAAGCTCCACCTTTAATATAGTCTTGGCTTTTTATATGGTTTTTAATATATACACATATATTTTTTTATTATTATTAATTAATTAATCAATTCTTAAAATTTTGCGTATACTTAATTTAAAAGTTTTGTTTTTGCTTATTTTTAAAGTTATTTAACTTAATAATTCACGTATAAAGCAGCAACTAAATAGAAAATAAATCAAAAGCTTTCCATAATGGTCACTAAGTAGAAAAACTTGGAGCAAAGTTTTACCTGCATATAAATGTACTTATTGTCTATCATTACGCTGAAACATAAAATCTGTACACAAGAGCGTTTAACAAGCGGTGGGTGGGGGGAAGGGGGGGGGGTGGAGGCAGTTGCCCAATTTCGTTGGACAGTAATTGAAACCGTTAAAGCTTAGCTTAATGTAATTTGTATGCGTGTGTGTGTGTGTGTGTGACTGTGTGAGTGAGCAGCAAGACGAATGGCAGTTTGACACAAACACACACACACACACAGACACCCACACACACACACACACGTACACATACGCAGACACAAATGTTAATATTAATGCATGTGTGCTGGCCAGGTTCCTTATCGCAAATGCTGCGAATATTATCTGCGATAATGAGAAACATAATTGTGAGCTATGCAAATGTGCTAAGCGCCATGTGTGTGTGTGTGTGTGTGTGTGATTTTGTGTGTGTGTGTGTGTGTGTGTAAGTGTGTATAACATTACGAACACTGGCTAAGTGTTAAAGCAATTAAATTTGATAGTTTATCGAGACTAATTTGAATAAACGGAAATTAGACACCTGAACACTTCGTTGCCACAAGTTGGCAGTCCCCAACTCTGTCAGTGTTGCATATGCTGCTGTTTTTTTTTTTTGTTGCTGCAGCTGGAGCACAGCATAATTAACGTTACACACACACACACACACACACACACATACAAAGGCAGACACTTAATGAAAATGCGACTGAAAATGGAAAATGCAAATTCCGTGTGTTCTTCTTGTCGATTCTCGTGCTGATGTCGCCCGGACTGGACCTGGATTGACACTGCTGCGACTTTGGGGTAAAGCACTAAATTGCCCCTATGCTAGCCACTTAATTGGGCTGTCAGCGCGAGACGTGTGATCTGTGTGTGTGTGTGTGTGTGTGTGTGTGTGTGTGTGTGCGTGCAGTGTTGGCAATCCAAAAAAGGCTAGCCTTAAGATGAAACTTAAAAAAAAATAAAAAAACAATGAGCTTTCGTTCTTAATTAATCGTAATTATAATATTAATCAAAATATTTTAATTTTAAAAAAGTTTTCAACATTCTTAATATTTTTATCGCATTTTAGTTCGCATTATCACCAAATCTTGATTGATTTTTTAAAAGTTATTCTTATAAACAAAATGGAATTCATCCGAAAAAATAGTTGTATATAATAATAATAAATATTTACTGCATTTTATGCAAACTTTACCTTTGAAAATACCAAAAATAATCTCTGCCCGCTGTTTTACAATCCCTCCTTTACAAAATCTAAATTTGACAGCCAGAAAAAGCTAGATTGGCATCACTGATTTCGAGAAAACCGCAAATTGCACACGCGTTGCCAACTACATGCGAAAACTGTGCGACTGATAGCGGATTATGCCCGAAAACTAAAGTCGGCAAATGCAACGCAAAACTTTGCTGCACACATACATATGTATGTACATATATGTAAATGTATACATACATATGTACATATGTGTATGTACATGTGTACAGGCAAACACTAATGTTATACTCCCTGTTGCTGTCACCACAGCGCTGGTGTATGTTAATTAATTTTGCTAAATCCCATATTAAACAACGCTTGATAAAGTTTGCTTTATAATTAGAAACTTACACTTTGTACGCTGTTAACCGTTGCAGTTTGAGAGTGACTGCTGTTACCAACAGAAATGTCTGCCAGCTTAACAGATGTGCAGCGCTGTTAACTGCAATAACAGTTTGTTTTAAAAGTGTACGCACACTTATTAAAACCGGTTCAACTTTCAGTTTTTGCTAGCGGATTTCAATTTACTCAAATTTTAAATTAATACAACTTTTTCTATCTGCAATATTATACAAATAAATATTTTAATTATATAATATACTTTTTATTTCCATAATTTTGATCCGTCCAAATATTATAACTCTAAAAGCATTTTCAGTGACTTGCATAAATATTTACTCAGTTTGCTGAGCGCATCAATTTCAGATATATATATATATTTTTTTATTTAAGAAAATAACTTTTATAGTTCGCAAGTTAAAGTTTCAACAAAGTTGCCCCAGTTACAAGGACGAAGTCTTGTAGAAATCCTGCAAATGCTGTAGCCACAGTTTTGATTAGCACAGAGCACGAAGCAGTAGCAATAGTTGTTGTTGTTGTTGTAGCAGTTGTTATTGTTGTTGTGCGGCCCTCTTGCATTGCATTTAATTGCCTGGCAGCCAAGAAGGAGCTTCGGTAACATTAACCGACAATCTGCCGGCAAGCAATGCCCAAAGCCCGACGACCGAAGAAAGTTGCAAGCCCGCATGCAATTTAATTGACGGTTTCAAATGTTGTTTTTTTGGCTACATCTCCGCCTGTTATCTAGCCTTTTGTCTTGGACGCAGCTCCTGCTGCTGCAGGACTCGACCGCAACCGCAGCAGCAGCCTCAACACCTGCTAAATTGCCTTTTGTTGCACCTTTTGTTGCCTGCTTTGTTTTCAAAATTAAAGAAAAACCTAAAAAAAAGTGACACACTGGACAGCTGTGGTTAGTCGCTGTGTAGCTACTAATGTTGACAACTGTTGTCACACTGACAGCTTTACATAACATAACCTCACTTCACACACAAACATAACCTCACTGTTGCGTAATTTTCAGTTCAATTACCCCCCGCTAATACATTGGCCAACAGTTGTCTCAGCGGTATACCTCGCTCCCTCCACACCCCCCCGCCCGCCTACCCTTGCCACCCTCACCAGCTCCAGCAAAATACTTGTCATGTAACTCGAATTCGTTAATTATTTTGACAGTCGGCTATGTTGACAGCAACAGCAACATACATAAGTATACATACATATCTCAATCGCAGCAGGCCGTTGACTTAATACCCTAGCAAATTGTGGACATGTGTGCTCTTGAGTTAAAGTCGCACAATTAAGTTTTAAGCCTAATGAAGGAAGAAATTCTTATTTGTATAAATATGAAACCAAAATTTCGATTATTGGCGTATGCTAGACATGCTAAAAGAGAGATGGAGAAGAAAGGGAGCATATCCCCATCTATGTATAAAATATCTATGTATAAAATATTCGAAATTTATCTTATTTGTTTTACAGTTAAGAATAATAGTTGTAAAAATCATTTCAATGTTTTAAAGACTATTGAATATCGAATTTTTAAAAGTTGGTTTCACAGAGATCATTAAGTTTTAAATACAATATATAACAAGCAATAATTTTTGCATTAATGTACAGTAAAATAGAACTTCCTGAAACTGTAATTATTAAAGAAATTTGTATAGAGCCCTTTCCTTGACCTTAATTCATATAAGAAATTTTCGTATATACGAATTTTAGCTGCTGGTACCAAAACTCAGACTTGTTTAACTGTAGCTTCAAAGTGAATGGACCTCAACATGTAGAATATCAAATATATGTATGTCCAAGAATGGGGCCAGACCAATTTGAGTTTGCTCCAAGTCCAAATGCTGTAGCTGTAAGTGTAACTGTAACTGTAATTTGTGTGACAGTCGCCAGATAGCCATTTTCGGGCAATTCAAGCCACTGATTATGGCCAGGCCAAAATGGACATGTCAAATTGCGACAGACAAGATGATGAGCCCTAAAACCAAGCCAAAGCAAGCCACCCGTAGAGCAGTCACAATCCACATGGATTTTTGGGGTTCGGGGGGGGTTAACATTAACTGGGATTATTTATTATGCTTATAAGTTATGTATACACAGTACAGGTTATATTGCTGGGCAGCTCGAGGAGCAGCCAGCCCAGTGGAAAGGCGTAGGCGAGCAGCAAAACAAGCAGTGGAAGGAGGAGCAGCAGTCGCCTCCGCCTCCGCCGTGGCCAACACTATATTAACGTCGAAGCATCCTTGACAAGAGTCGCCGGCTCAACGCTGCTGCTGCTGTTGTTGATGAAATCTCGACGCACAGCGCTCCAGTTGGGCACCGCATGATCCTTGAGCAGCGTCCAGTTCGGGGAGGGGACATCCGGCGACAGCCAATTAAAGTCCGCCACATCTGTATAGTTATTTATGGATTTATTCAAGCCCGACGCCTCATAGTCCGCCTCCAACTGTGCATAGTCGTAGTTGTAGACATCCAGCTCAATTTGCCGGCAATCCTCAATGATGGCGCGGCAGGTGACATGCAAATAGATGCGGTTGTCCTGCGATGAATGCAAACGCAGCTGCTGGCAGGCAATCGCAATGGTGCAGTGTTCCAGTTGCTCGGCAAAAAAGGAACGTGCCACAGGACCACAAAGAAAATAGCATTGACTGGCATTGGATACCTGCACCGAGCCGGGATGACCCTGCAGCTCCACCAGACACTTGTGCACATTGGATATGGTTATGTCCAGACCATTCACCTGATCTCCGCTCAGCACAATATGCTGATTACGCTCATTGGCGATTGTCCAGGTGAATGTCCTCACCTTCTTCTCGACGCCATCCAGCTTGGAGAGCGCCAGTGGCAATTTCTGCTTAACCGCCGACTTTTTGCCATTGAAACCAAACTTCTTTTTGGGCATCAATCGCTGACGTGCCTCATCCGAGGCGATGGTCAGTGCGTTGAGGACATTCTGACAGGACTTGATTTTGAAATCAGACAGAAACATTGTCGAATTGGTTAAATAACGCTGCAGTTCCTGTATCTCCATTGTGATCTCTGCAAAATGCTTGCCCAGATCGGGTAGCGGTGCATCCCCGCTGTCCAGCTGCAGTGTATTGATCCTTTGCTCAATGTCGCAGGCTCGCTCGCTGAAGGATTGCGCAAAGAAGTCGACACCTTCATTTTGTACCGACTCCTTGCTGCGCTGCTCCAGTTTCACATCCAAATAGTTTTGACGATCCTTGTTGCGTTTATTCAAGCGTTCCAGCACATAATCCTTGCGCATAGTGCCATCCACCATATCCTGTGTATCCTCATTTTGTTTATTTGTTTGAGCCATTTTGTCTTAATATTTTTGATATTTCAGTTTGTTCAATTAATTAATCTAAGCAAGGAGTATATGAAGAAAAAAAACTTTAAATATTTGATTTAAATAAAATAAAAATATTCTTTAAAAAGGTGATTCACATAAACTAAAAAAAAATATTTAGTAAAATATAAACTTTAAATTTTTGAATCACAAAAGAAAAAAAAATATCAGCTAAAATATTTTCGATAAATATTTCTCATATAAAACGAAAACAAACTGCAAGAGAACTAACTGTTAAAAATCAATGCATGCTATAGATGTGAGTATTCGTGTAGGTGTATGTGTGTGTTTACTGTCAACCTCTTCACTTCTCTCCTCAACACCGTTACTTCAGCCACAGCTGCAGCAAAACATATGACAAACGTCGCAGTTTGGCCCACAAATGTTTAGCTACTCATTACCGTTAGCTGTAGCTATTGCCAAATTATACAAATCTTGTTCTTTACTTTAACAATACTGCTGCCAACTATAAATATTAAATTCAATAAACAATAAGCAACTCACTGCGGACGACTCCCTCAATGTGGGATGCCAACTCGTTGCAAATATCCAAAAACAGCTGACACTCCGTTCGTTGTGAATGGCAACATCAAGAAGAAGAAGCAACAGCAGCAGAATTATTGCGCGCCCTTGTAAGCAAATTTGAAAAGTACTTTTTCGTTCAGCTTATTTTGTATAAATTAATGGATAATTTTGTGTTTCACGTTCCAGACTGAGCTTTTTTGATTTTATTATTTGGACTGTATTGTATTGTAAGAATATCGACAAATTGCACAGTTCCTTTGTACTTGGAATAAAAAATACATAAATGGTTTCGAAATTAAAAAAAAAGCAAACTCAGTTAAATTTGATGAACAACTTTTGAGTTTTTTTCCTGCATGGAACGCTTCCCGTTACGATTGAGGTATGTGTGGCAACTGTAAGAAAAAACGACAAAATTAAAAAAATGTATCAAAAATTAGAACTTTTAGGATTACAAATTTTCTATGCATTTTGATTGTTATTTTTGCATATACAAAATACTACTTTCGGTTATAGGAATTATTTTTGAAAAATAGATTAAATTTCATGATTATGATTTATTTTTTACTCACGTTTCGTGTAGGAACAAATCACTTAGATCCGTAAATTCCTTGAAGCAGACCTTGCACTTACATATGTGCTCGGTCCATGTGATCGGACTGTTGATGTTGATTCAGATCAGATCGCTTCATGAATCCTTGCAAACAGTGCTGACACTTGTGCGGAAAATCACCCGTATGCTCGCAAACATGCGCCGTATAAATGGATTTGTGGGCAAAGCTTAACGGGCAGTATGGACACCTGTAATTCAGCTTATTGCTATGAATCTGCTGATGAATTTCTAGTTCAAAAGTGTTCGCAAAACAACGAGGACACTGCGAACATTGTAGCGACTGTTCGGATGTTTGTTGCCGTATGGAGTCCGGCGTACTTAAAGGACATTTCATTGGCGGGATTTGGTCTCCCAACTCTCGATGTCTGCGCCGATGCCGTTTCAGTTTGCAGCTCTTGAAAAATCCTTGAGTGCATTCAGTACATTGATATGGAAATTTGCCAGTGTGACCATACAGATGAGCAGTGTAAACGGATTTATGGGAAAAACTGCTGGGACAATGGCTGCACTTGTAGGGTAGCTTATCCGTGTGGATCTGTAGGTGTATTTTCAGTTCATCGCATTTTTCGAATTGCCGTGGACAGTGGGGACACTGATTAATATCCTTTTGAGCGCTGCTTTTGGGATTGCATTATTATTATTATTATATTATTCAATCCTGGATAAGAACTTTTTTGATATAGCTTACTCTTTTGCTTTTCTAGAATTCTGCTTCCTTGGCTGCTCCTCCTTTACTTTCGCGGCAGCCCTATAATCCGGGTACTCTGTGGGCGTATCCGGCTCTATTTTAATAGGTCCTATATCCATTTCATATAAATTTGTTTTCCAGTCTCCAATTTTGTCCATTGTCTCCTGTTCCGCCTCCGGCTCTACTTTCACGCAGGATATGTCCATTATTGTGCTCATGTTACGGGAATGCTACTGAATACTAGCTTAAAACAATTTTATTCATTTGTGAAAAAAACATAAACAAGTCGTGTATAGCGACAGCTGTTCAAGGGCTGCCAACTCGTCTTAAATTTGGTGGCAAGCAACCACGCTGAATGCGGCTTAATTAAAATATGGGTGTGACCGTTTGCAGCTTGAAATTAAATGTGAAAACATTTATAGATTATTCAAAATATATATAAAGTATAACAATAAGATATATAAGAAGTCTTCCTGTTGTTTTTTACATATACTCGTATAAAATAAAATTTGGGGGAATTTCTCTAAGTCGAATTTTTAAATGCACATTTTCAATGTCTGCACTTAAAAAAACTTTGAGTATCGTTTAAAATTGTATACATTGATAAAATTACAGTTTAAATGCTCTGTTAAAATATGTGCAGCAGCTAAAGCAAAATTAAATCATCCAGTAATATTTAAGCCGGAATTTGTTGGCCAAGTGTAGAAGAGATCAGATAGAAAAGATCAGTTTTACATATCAGCAAGACTATATATTATCTACTGCAGTAAACTTGATTAGTTTCTTTCGAAAAATAAAGGAACATTTAAACATTTTGTTGAAGCGCTCATTTAATAAACGTGTGTTAAATGTGTGTGTGTTTTGTGTGTGTGTGTGTGTGTGTGATTGTGTGTGTGTGTGTGTGTGTGTGTGTATTGCTTTCTGGCTTACATTTATAAGATTGAACATATTTACACTTGATTATTATTATACATTACACATACATAAGCATTTATAATTTATACTTTATAATTTGTAAAATATGATAAATGTGCATCGATGTGTGCCGCCTATACATGCAACTGTACTAATTAGCAAAACATTTGTACTTCAAACTGATTTGTTTTTTGGGTTTATATGTTTTATGTTTTTGTTTAGTTTTGGTTTTTCTTTCATTTTTTGTTTTGTTTTGTTTTGTTTTTGTTAGCAACATACAACACTTAACGACTATAAATATTAAATACATCCAGCTTTCGTCTTTCCACTTAAGTATTTGGTTACAGTTTACAGTTACGACATTTGTGTAAGGCACAAGACACATTCCTGAATATGATGTGCGTACGAATATAGATTATTAAGTTAAGTTTCACTATGTATAAGCTACATATACATATATACAAATACATATGTATTTGAATTGTGCACAAATATTATCGGCACAAACGAAAATCGGCTTAGTTTAAAATGTCACGCTACGAAGATTTTGGTTTTTTTTTTGTTTGATTTTTGATTTTTGGAAACATCAATTAGTCCAATTCATTTAATGCATATGACCAGCAAATGACTAAAATCGCCGACAGCGATTCGACCAAAGAAGAAAACAACGGAATTTTTGTTTTGTTTGCAAAACACGTCGGCCAAATCAGGCTGCTTATATAGATCATGATAGCTCCCCGATTGGTGCATTCTGCAGCCACAGATCATGGATGAAGTTGTACAGATTATCGCTGACAGCAACCTGATACAGATAGGGAGTTCAAATTAGTTAAAGCATTTAAAGGGAAAACAACGGTACATACTTTATAGGGCGTTGGGTTGAGCGTACGCTTGTGATCATTCCGCAGTGTCTTTAGTGAGATTTGCACCTTCTCGCGCACCTGCTCCAGCGTCGGCAGCAGCTGGCATATCTTGCCCGCCTTCCAGTAGATCTTGAACAGCGACTCGACGTGCGAGGGAATGACATAGGCGCGCTTGGACTCCTGGAACGGATGACGGCACAGCACCTTCTGGCCCACAGCCGGCGGCAGCTCCGAATCCTTTTGCAGCAAGTCAATCAGTGCATGTCCATCGGCACTATATAGCCTATAGGCATTCTTATTGCCCGGCATCGTCACCTTCTCCACATCCTGACTGAGCTTAATGCGCGCCTGTCCGTTAATCTCCACCAGCTTGTAGACACAGCCCAATGCCGGCTGACGTTGGCAGGTCACTAATAATTACAACAATATTCGATTATAATTTGTGGGCATTTTCTGTTTTTTCTGTTACTTTTGAAAGCTGTCGTTTCTTCGAAAATCAATAATAATTGGAGTGTATAACTTTTAAATGTGGGATGAATCTAGGCATCAATCCTTGACCAAAATGGTTTCGGTAATACAAATCGGGTCAGTTTTGACAAAGTTGTGGCAGTTTGAAGTCTGGGAAGGTTTTTTTTTCGCCAAAAAAATCCAAAATTTTATTTTTTCTAAAATTTATAATCTTGAGATGTAGAATTAAACTAGATGCTTAATAATGAGCAAAATGGCCTCGGGACTAAAAATCGGTTCAGATTTGACAAAGTTATGGAAGTTTGAAGTCTGGGAAGGTCATTCATATGGAACTTTTCGATGTTTGGGCACTTTACAAGTCTTTTTTTTTGTAATTTTTGGCGTGATTTTTGACAGAAAAATGAAACACCACAAAATCACTTTTCGTATAGTTTTTTATACTAATTGAGACACCCACAATCAATTAAACGTAAAATTTCAAGATTCTATTTTTTGAAAAATCGAAGTTGGTAAGGGTCCCCCCTTATGCTTTTTTCGGAAAAAACATCATAAATTTTATTTTTTCAAAAATTTATAAACTTGAGATGTAGATCAAAACTAGATGCTAAATAATGATCAAAATGGCCTCGGGACTAAAAATCGGTTCAGATTTGATAAAGTTATGGAAGTTTGAAATCTGGGAAGGTCATTCATACGGAACTTTTCGATGTTTGGGCACTTTACAAGTCTTTTTTTTTGTAATTTTTGGCGTGATTTTTGACAGAAAAATGAAACACCACAAAATCACTTTTCGTATAGTTTTTTATACTAATTGAGACACCCACAATCAATTAAACGTAAAATTTCAAGATTCTATTTTTTGAAAAATCAAAATTGGTAAGGGTCCCCCCTTATGCTTTTTTCGACAAAAAAATCCAAAATTTTTTTTTTTCAAAAATTTATAAACTTTAGATGTAGAATTTAACTAGATGCTAAATTATGATCAAAATGGCCTCGGGATTGACAATCGGTTCAGATTTGACAAAGTTGTGGCAGTTTGAAGTCTGGGAAGGTTTCTTTTATGGACTGCTTCTCAATGTTGGTATAACTTACCCAAGTGAGTGCCAATGCCAAAGCAGTCGATCTTATGACCCTGCTCGTTCAAGCTGAGTATGGTGTCTTCGTTGATATCGTTGGAGGCAACAATGGTCAGTTTATTGAACCACGGGACCTTGAAGCGTTCCGCCACCTTCTCGAAGGCCTCGCGGGCCAAACAGGACAAATAGGCCAAGTCGCCGGAATCGATGCGTATGCCGAGAGCATGATAGCCCAGATCGTTGAGAGCCAAGGCCACAGCGCTAAAGTTGAACAGACCACTCCTAAAGAAAGTCAGAGAGAAAGAGAAAGAAAGGGGAAGAGAAAGAGAGAGAGAGAACAAAGTGAGCGTGCATTAAAACAATGTGGGTAAAAAGCTAAAATGTGCTGCTTAGATTTGCATATTTTTTTAGTTTTCAATTTGAAATTCAATTCAATTTAAGTATTCTGCCACTACTGTAAGTTTAAAGCGAGCACAACAAAAAAGGGGGCGGTGTTTGGGTACAATTGGGCGTGGCCAAGGTCTGGACAATGTGCAAAGTGTTTGCAAAGAAGTTGTATATATAGATAGGTACATACATACATACATATATTATATTTTCCAGGTGTACTCTAATTGTAAATTGTTTGAAATTCTTTTGAAATTTCAGTTTTTGTTGGTTCTTTTGTTTTTTTGTTTTGGAGACACAACTCAAGCTTCAATTACTGAAAGCCATGCAGTGTGCTCTCTCGGACGTTTGTAAGTTGTAAAACTAATTAGATATGCGCAGAGAATTATATATGTATTTATACAACAAAAAAACACACACACAATTACAAAACGAATCAAAAAGTAAGTTGAATAAACAACAACATTGTCGAATGGAGAAGAGAAAAACAAAACAAATAAAAAAGGGAAGGGAAATTTTCGAGTACTATAATTATAATAAAAATAAATTAGCAGACATATATAGTATTATGTATGTAGTTGATGTATGTAACATTAGGGTGATTCAGTATGTATTTATTCATTCGCAAACTTATTTCGTTACGCAAACATTTGTTAAAACTCCATTGAATATCTGTATGAGTGCTATGAATGTCTGTGTTTCGTATACAATTCTTGTTGGGTTTTTGTTGGTTTTGTTGTTGATTTTGTTTTGTACTTTGAAGACGTGTTTTACATACCTCTGCCAAAATAGTGCCGGGAAGTCATTTTTACTATGTTAGATGGGGTAATGTTTGTTCATACTTTTGTAAGGGGTCATTGTTTCAATTATCTGATTGCACGTTAATCGTTTTATACGTTTAATGTTCAAATGTCACAATTCACACGAGCAGTAAATAATAATGAAATGATAATGTGAAAATATTTTTTCAAAAAATATGAAAATGAGTTCAGTTGGTTAGTAAATATTGAAAGCTTTGAGAGATTAAAAAAAAAGCGGGTATTAAAGTTTTATTTTTATAAACCTCTCCTTAACATTTTAAAGTTAACTTAAAAATCTCTAAGCTCAACTTTAAAATTATATTTGCATATTTTTTTAACTTTTAATTTTACTTAAGGCAAGCTCTAATGTTAACTTGAAACATTTATGGACTTGACTTTTTAACATTTCAAGCTATGTTAAGCAAACTGTAAGTAAAAACCTAGCCTCAGTTATGTTATGTTAAAGAGCTGTACGTTAAGGCCAACAGCAAATGTTATTTAAAAAGTAAATTTTAAAATCTTTTGCAGTAAATGACTGGTTAAAAAATAGTAAATTAAATCGAAAAAAAGTAAGCAAAAGGTAAGAAAAAAATGTGTAAAAGGAGTAAGGAAGGCACATCACCTGTTTTGCATATCGGGCAGGCCAAATGAGTTAGCAAATACCGTTAGCCTGGGCTTAGACCAATACATGCATACATATAGTATAATGAAATGTTACATACATATATGTATATGCATAAAATTTGGAATTTTGCAGCAATTTGTAGTTGGTAAAGCGCTTGAGATGAATATGAAAAGTATTTAGATAGAATATCCCGAGTAGTATGTGAGTGGTTAGAGATTGGGGGCACTCATGCTGGCCCCCAAAGAACGAAAACAAAACATGTGAAGGATATATGTAAGTAGTAGGTAGTAGGAGTTTTTAGTAAGACAAGAAAATAAATAAAAGTCGAAAACAAAACACAAAACGTGGAAAAAGATAAATGGCAATGAGTTTTTTGAAAGATTTGTTGGGGATAGGTCTAAAAGTTGTTATTGTCCCCGTAAAATTCTAGTGTTGCCTTACGTGACATTTACCTGAATGACTTCTCGACATATTTTGGTAGGTACGCCGCCCCATTGCACGTTGATGTGCTGATTGTTGGAGTCTTTGTTGTTGTTGTTGCAGTTGTTGCAGTTGCAGTTGCAGTTGTTGCACTTTCTGTTACTGTTGGCTCTGTTAGCTTTTGGCTGGCGGAGGAGATGCCGTTAGTATGGCTTATATGCTCAGGCTTCAGGCCATTGATCTTGTGTCCATTGATCTGGCCATTTGTGCCCGGTGTGGTGGGTGGCGTGGGGGGAGCGTTGCCAACGTTGCCATTGGTTAGCTGACTAGTTCTGGATTTGGTATCAGTATGAGATTGTGTGACTTGTTCTGTTTCTCGGCTGTTGGGAATACTTTGTTCAATTATTACATACTTGCGATACAAAAACGAAGCGCACAAAATGAACACAACTCAAAAATTCAAGAGGGGCTGCGGGGGGTTTTTTTTTTTTTTTTGTTGAAAAAATCAGCAACGAGACGAGACACAATTTTACGACTAGGAATTATGAGCTGCTGCTGTTTGTTTGTTGTTGTTGTTGTTGCTGTTCACAACTGTTGAGTGCACGCTGTCAAATACATACTTGAAGAATGTAAAGTTTTCGAGACAACAAAAAAAAAAAAGAAACACACACACAAAACAGTATAAACTGAAAACTTGAAAGTCAACTGAATACTGAATAAAGAACCAAAACCGTTCCGAGAGAATCTGCCTAAAAGCGAAATACCTCTTAACATCGTACGTATCGACAAGCGCCATAAAGCCATCCGGAAATGCAATGGCATAGGAGACCATGGCAGCCAATTCACCCTCACTCGACTCCTCCGTGGACACATCCAAAACATGCGACAGCAATTGACGATGACGTATGGCATGCTCCAGCAGATCCTCCATGATGCCTGTTTTCAATTGAATTATTGAATTTCAGTTTTGATTCCAAATTATATATAGTATATAGTTGTATTTACTACTCACCCGTTTGCTTGTGCTTGAGCAGTCGCGTCTTCAGCTCGCCTATGCTGCTAAAGCTGGTGATATACGCATGAGCATGGGTGCCCTTGACGGGTATGTTAAACAGTTTGCCAGCCAGCACATTGGAGGTGCCATCAAAGCCGCCTGGAATTCGAAGAATGTTATTAATTATGGGTTTGAAATCTTATTAATGTTTTACAATGCTTAAGAATTTAATATATTTTTATTATTTTAGTCAGCTCCTTGAGATTTTATATGACAGCACAATTTTCCAATAATTTGAGATGACCTCAAGAATTTAATACTATTATAAAAAAATTTAAAAAAAAACAACTGTATATTTAATTATTAAAAAAAATTCACAATGAACCAATTTCTACAATTTTATAAACATAAATATGTTTGTACCACGACAAGTATCTTAAAATATTTCTAAAAAGTTCACTATACATAAAAACTGTAAAATATGCTTAAGATCTCGCTCTTACTAAAAATGTGTTATATTTTGAGAACAGGACTTAAAATATGTTATATTTTGAGTATAGGACTAAAAATGTGTAATATTTTGAGTAGCTTCCATAACATAAACTGCTCAACTCAAACATGATATCTTAAATATCACCATTTTACAAACAGTTGTCTTTTAAAGCATGAGTGAAAACTAAGTTTCCAATAGAAAATGTATAAATTCAACACCATATATGATAGTGGAAGAAGGCGACACCACTGTGTCATGGCTGCCCATCAAAAATGGGAAGCCTTGGAAGACCTTGGTGGCAGTTGGACGCCGTGAGTCACGCGCACGCTATTCTATCGATTGGGAATCGAGTGAGAAAAGAAAAAAAAAAAACAAACACCAGGATGTTCAGCGTATATAATTAAACGCATTACAAAGTTGAAGCGATTTTTCGTTATTTGTTTTTATTGTTGTTGCAAACACACACACACACACACACACACATTTTTGTTGGCATAGGCAGCGGAAGGGTAACCAAAGTTACGATGTGTGAGCGCCAATTGAAAATGGGTGCCAGCTGGCGCCGGGTACGGAAAACGACCCACACATGAGCAGGGCGGCAAAAAGTTTTCTTTATATTTTGTGTGTGTGTTTTCTTTTTTTTGGGTTTTTCATTGCGTGTGCCACCCACTTTTGACACATGCAACATGGAGAGTTCTTGAACTTTACAGCAAAGATGGCGGCGCTGGGGGTTGACAGGGATGTGGAGGCGCTGGGTGTAACAAGGAGCAGGAGCCGAATCGTGTGACAGTGACACGTGCTTTGCATGCAAGCACATCATAAAAGACCGGGACAAACAATATAATATTGACGACTACCACAGAAAAAAAAAAAGAAGCCACTAAAATTTGCTGCATCGATCAATGCGAATATTATAGCGCTTTTTTGCAGTATGGTTTTTTAATTGATTACGGAGCCAGGTGCATGCAATTTGGCAATGCCGAAAAGAAAATATATATGTATATATATCGCAGTGGTTTGACCTTAGTTGTCAGTGTGCCTGCAAGCTTACGCCGTACCTGTGTAGGAATACTTTGATGCGGATAATCCGCCATCCGGTCCCTGCGCTCGTCGCAGCCCAAACTCCAATAGCTTAACATGTTTGCCAGCCACCATGCGATAGCGCGCTGCATTCGTCGCCATTAAGCTGTAACGGTACAAATATATTATTATTATTATTATTTAGCATATATGTATTTAATGATGGCCATTTAACACTCTCACCTGGCGTAGTTGACGAGCGTGAGCAACGTTGTCTCCAGCAACTGTACAATGATCAAAGGTCCTTCGAGTTTTATGATGGGCACACTGCAAAACAATATTACAATATTTATAAGAATATTTTAGCGTCATAGAGATGTACTTATAGTATGGTAAAGTATCTATGAGGATTATTAAGAGTTATAGAGGGTTACTTAAATGAAGACAATGATAAAGATTACATCATTTTTTAAAAATTCTTCATCATTTATAAATCAGAAAATCTTTAAACATTCATAAGTTTGTTTCTTTAAATGAAATAAAGTTTGCTAATATGTATCATAAGCGAATGGATGAATATATTTGAGATGTATATACAAAATATACATACATATGTATATGTAGGTTTATTTTAATAAAATAGGAAGATTACTTATACGCGTATCAAGACAGATTTATATTTACGAATCTATAATGTATAATTAAACGATAAAAAGACTTTTTATTGTTTATTCACATATGTAAATTGAAATTGCTTGAATTCAAATCAGTTTTAGAAATACATATACAAATTATAAAAACAAACAAAAGAAATTTGCGAATTTAGAGTCTTAAACACGCATGATAAATTAATAGGCAAGTTGGCATTCACAACATTTGATGTGACTTCAAATAGCTGAGGGTAAAGACCAATCTTAGAGAGCAACTCACCGAGGAAATGCAACTGTGCCTTCATCAATGGCATAGAGTGTAACATCATGAGCCGTCAAATTGCCCAGATATTCGAAAAATTCGGCCTCAATGCCCTCGGGCAGTGTTTGCCGCAAGTAATCAATATCTGTAAAAATCAAACATCAAATTAATAATATTACAAATTAATTTAATGATAGTTCAACTCACCGCTTTGCGAGTAATGAAAGCTATCCAGAAATTTGAGGCACTCCTCTAGGCCAGCAAAAATGGTGAATTCGCCATGGAATGGATTGTTGCGAAAGAATAGGTCAAAGACCGCCTGATCGTCTGTTTTGTCCGATTTCCAGTAGGCATAAGCCATAGTTATTTGATACAAATCTGCGTTGTCAAATTAAAGAGATAGAAACCAACCGATAAGCGCACTGTGATGTTGATAGACAGACCTGACGATTAGCTTAAATAAATAATGATATGATGTCTACTATTCGTGTATTTAATCATTATATGAATCCAGGCGATAAGATACGATCAAAGTTCACGCCATTCGCATAATTACAGGCTCTCAAGCGAAAAACTCGACAATGCAATGCAAATTCTTATCTAAATTTGTTTGCACAAAAAAACCTCAAAGATCATCTATTTACATATATGTACTATTTGAGCGTAGACGTAAATAGAAAAATCTAAAAATGTTGAATGCGTAAATGTCAAACAGGAGTTTTCGACATGTGCAAATTACTTTCAATGTAATAAACTATAGTAATATAGTAGATGAGAAGATTTCAAATTAAAATGGAATTATTTTGTAATTTCATAAATCTAACTTCTATACTTCTTATATTTTTAAAGATAAATTCAATGTTTATATATGTAAGTTTTATTAGAGTATTTGCAGGCCAGTGTAAGGGCATATAAGTTTTTATGCACGCAGGAAAGTGAATCGCTTTTTTCTGTACGTGATGCATTGCAGTTATTCTCCGAGTGGAATCATGCTTATGTAATACCTTTTTCTTCTGTCTGAGAAATCTGAAGTTATTTTTATATACGACTGAGGTTAGCCTGAATCATTTAAGAATTTTAATTTTAACAGTGCAGCAATTCTATAAGAATTGTGAATAGCATTTTACTAAGTTAAATAAAGGTCAGCCACGGAAATTCAATTGGGTATATGAAATAATATACCATCTGGAATTAGCTTCAGTAGAGGTGTCGCTTCGTTTTATGAGTTGTTTCTTATTTGCAAATAATTATCATAAAAAATAAATATTAAAAAAAAAAAAAAATCTTTTTTAAGTTTAAAAAAAATTCAAAAATAATGATTTCTGTACAGAAAAACCTCTATAATAAGCTTAGATTTTTCATAAATTTAACATATTCAACGAGAGCTCGGAATTATTTTCTCAACTAATCTAAACCAAACTATGATTTCCAATATTACTTACCGGTAAGCAGCGGCTGGACAACGCCATTCTGATTCATCCGACCGCGATCCATAAATTGTCCGCCCGAATTGCAGCTCATTTCACGGTCATTCATGTTGTTGTTGTTTTTACAATTTTAATTTTAAATAGCTGTTTGTGGCACGTTTGTCGGTCGTTGACACGGGGAACGTGCCAAATAAATGAGATACAATTAATATTCTTACAATTGAAGCCAAAGTGACGTTGAACCTTTTGCCTTAGTATCTGCAGTTGTGTATTTGATGTATCTGTAAAATTTAAGAATTAGTCGCATTTAATTGCATACTATTTTGCTTTTTTGAGAGCCGCTTAGAATGACGTAAGCAGCATGTGTAATAAATTAAGAGAGGCGCACACCCTCTGATGAAATACTGTGTTAATTAAATGCAAACTGATTGAAAACAAATGAATTCAAAATTCCAGTTATCAACAATTAAAATATGCATACGTCTGTGTTATCAGTGGGTTTTATCACTGAGCCGGAGGCACTGGGTCAGCGCCAATATGATAATGATATTGATAATGCTAATGATAATGATATGTGTGTGGACTCTAATAAGGCGCGACACGATTTGGACACTCGCAACACTATCGGAAATTTTGTATTTTCTATTTCGTGTTGTTTTTATCGCGCAAGCAAAACTTTTTCGCCAAGCGTTTCAAGCTCAACTGAAATGAACGGCGGCGAGCGAGTTAACACGGAGCGAAATGAGCAAAAGCTGACAAACTGCGCGCTATGCGTTTTTCTTCGGATGCAGCTACACAACAACAAACGTACACATATTATACAAAAATATTTGTTTGCTGGGAGAATAATTTGTTGATTGTTGTTACTTAGCAGCCGGCCACAGTGACGGGGCAGCGGAACGGGGGACGCGCCGCCAGAGAGAGCGAGAGCGAGAGAGAGACTGATAGCGAAATATACTTAGGGTTTGGCGGGCTGTGATCGGGTCTTAGAGATGGGCGCGTGCGCGATATTTACAAGACGATCATACAATGTCAGCACGACACGATATTTGTATGTGAAATGTATATGTGAATGTAGATTTGATTAAATGTGGACTTTTTTCGCTTGTTAATAGGAGTATAACAATTTATTTTGAATTTGTCTAATTATCTTTTGAGCTGTCAACACTGTTGTGGATTTTTCTAGTTATTGTCTGCATTTTAATACAAAATAATCCTTAATTTCCAGTGATCAGTACTGTTTTCAATATCTTTTAAGCTTTAATAATGATTATCAATTTGCTTGTCAACAACTTTGCTTTATTTCCAATTTTTTGTCTTCATATTTAATTCAATACAATTCTCAAAATGCAGTGCCAAGTACTGTTTTCATTATCTCTTGAACATTATGTTTATCTAATTGATTTCTATGCTGCTCAACACTGGCACGATCAGTTGGCACTGCAGTCGATAGCCTTCGTGCGTGTCACGTCACGCGTCCAACTCTAGTTTGGCGGGCTCTGCAGTTGTGGGGTTTGTTTATTTCGGCTGCTGTCCGTCCGGCTGTCTGTTAGCCTGCTGCTGATGATTCTATTGATTACACACGTGAGGCACAAGAAGGCGCTGTTGTAATGTCGTCGTTGGCCCCAACGTGTTGCACACTGAGCAGCGCACCGTTAGCCAGTGAAGGTTGCCTGAAGGTCGGCGGGGCGTACTCACACACACACACACACACACTCACACAGATACAATCACACACACAGTAGTCTCAGGCGGGCAAGTCAAGAGACACACTCAAGGAAGGCAACAAATGGAAAAGTTTCAAGTACATATGTTTCCTTGCTGTCCCTTTATGTGTCTGGCTACTGTTGCAACTGCCCGCGGCACTCACTTTCACTTTTAGCGCACGTTTCAATTCATAATTTATACAAATTTGCAGCATTGTTTTTCCTATTTATTTATTTTTACGAGCAGCAGCAGATGCTTAAAGCAGCGCTAGAATTCACCGTGCAAATTCACACATCGGGGGTAAATACCATATTAAATATGCTGCGACACACGCGACAATTTGTTGTTGTTAGCAATCAATGTTAGTAACTTTATTGTAAAGTTAAAATAACGCAACTAAACAAATCACTTGTGTGTGCGACTTGCAAGCAGCGCTCTCTCTCTCTCAGCTGATAAGAGAACGGCGCTGCCAACTTGCTGTTACGCGCGACTATAGGTCATGCAGAGCAGTTGAGCACACCGTTGCTCACTGCGCATGACGTCACAGCTGGCAAGTGTCGCAAATTCTGAATCTTTTCACATTTGACTCTTTTGTTGATTGCAATTGGCTATTGAACTAAATGACTTTGAGCTGAAAGCTTAAACATTTTAATTATCAATAAACAAAAATTAAAATCGTAAACTCTAAAAACTCGATAAGCAAGCGCATCACTCACAAAAGACTGTTTAAAAAAGTTCCATTTAACGGTTAAATATAACATGAATATGAATTACTTTTTATTAATATAAATTGAATTTTTCTTAAATTAAAAACAAACGTTTTACATACATACTTCTTAAAGATATTGGCTTCTTTTTTCATGTGACAGAGAGCAAATAAGTAAATTAATATTCATTTAAATTCAATTTTAAATATATTTTTAAAGATTTCATTAAATTGTTTTCCTATTTGCTATTTTTTAACAAACGTTCTCTTTTTTGAGTTAATGACGTAATACCCTATTTATCATTTGACAGCGCTGGGAGCCAGTGTTAAAAAACGTTTAGATATTCAAATATGAATAACGGCCATTTATTATAATGCAACTTCATTTTCCGCATTGTTTACGTCAGCTGGCCAATCCAAATCAATGCCCACCACATCCAGCGCCAATATATCGATGGGTTTGCCAATAATCGAGGCTATGGAAGGCGTTGTGCGTCCGAATTCGCCATGAACCAGCTCCTTGATATATGTGCCCGCCTGGCTGACCAAATCGATGATCAGCAGTCGCTGATTATTGCGCTGAACTGTTGTCTTAACGCTGAATATGCTGCGGGGTCGGGTGTGGAGTGGTCGACGATGGAGCACCCTAATGGGGGTCTTTTGTTGTATGACAAAGCTCTCGGGGATTTGCAGCTTTTGCAGGATATCCAATGTAACGGGCTCATCGAGCACGCAGAGAGCTCGATAATATTTACGCTTCTGCTCCTCACCCGTCTTGATGTGTGTGAGCTCCTCGCGCGGCACCACCTGAAGATTGTGTATGGATACCTTGCCGGTGCTGTCCACCGCCTGCTCCATTGCCAATGCCTGCTGCCGGCTCATAGTGCCCCGCCTGGCATTGGCTATTTCCAGCACAAAAGGACGTCCTTTGCCGAGACAACGCACATCGACATCCTCGCGACCGCTGGACATGAAGGTGATCTTCTCGGGAGTGTCACTGAAATGCGATGCAACATTTCGCACAATAATCTCCTCAATGCTGTCCTCCATGATGCGCTGCCCATGCAGCACCCAAGGTGTATGTGATAGCTCCCGATTCAGCTTACGATAGCGTCCTGCGACACAAACCATAGGACCCGTTAGTTCTATGGCCTGCAGCTGCAGTGGCTCTGTTACAGCTGGCGGCGGTATGGGCAAATATTTCTCAAAGATATCAGCCTTAATGCGCGATGGTTGATACTGCTTCTCCAGCAAACCCCGGGAGATTTCCACGCGTTTCTTGCCGGGAAATGCGGCACGATTGAGTTCCGTCAGCTGTGCCACATCCGCCGCCTCCGCACAGTGTCGCAAGTCAATGTTGATCATCAAACCATTCGCATCGTATTCCTTGCCCAACTTGGAGCATACAATGGGATGAAGTATCAGCTTCACAGCCTCCTTAAGGGGCACGTCCGGTGGACAGGTGTCATTTACCGAAGTGCGTCCAAATTTACGCTGTAGGGCAAACCACATGGACAGCTGACGCAGCTGCAACGTCATGGGCATACTTATAGCCAGGACTATGCCCTCGCTATCATATTTAGCGAAATCCGAATCAAGTATCCCTTGAATCAGCTGACTTTGAAAATCCTCCGAGAAGAGACCCAAGCAAATGGAGCAAACGCTCAAACGTGGCTTCTTCAACGGCTGCTCATCGGTTATAGCTTCTACCACATCACTGTCAGGTACTTTAACATCCAGCTAGAATTGAGAGGCAACTTGTTGTAGTGTTGTTATATTATTTGAAATTTATTTCATTTTTTCCCACGCGTTTAAATGTTTGCTGCATGTCGCGATATTCGTTGCCGCGCGCTTTTAAGTAGCGCAGCTGACAAATGCGGCAGACGCCACAGGCCTCTAAGTAATCAATTAGCTCCTGGTTTTTCATATTATTTCTATAGTTAATTCAATTAAATGAAACAAAACGACCTATATTTAAAGCCTGCAAATGTAAACAAAACGTGTGCAAGTAAAGACACGTTTGTCAACACTGCATTCATTTTTGCGCAATTGTGGTGGTTTGTCGATTTAAAAGGGACAATTGATACTGTCGCTCAGAAGCACGATGATAATTTCAAAAATGAATGGGCAATTGTGTACTTGAGTAAAGGATTAAACTTTAAAGGCTTTGCTTGTTTTGCGTAGTTAACTTTTTATTGTTGTCAATTATACTGCACTTATAAATTTGAATTTCCGACACGTTTGTCAACACTTTTTAAGCAATCACTACAATTAATACATCTCTAACAAATCGATAAGTTCAATTGAAGTGTGACCAGTTGCAGTCATTTATTGTCAAATATTCTTATTTTTCATTTAATTGGAATTTAAGGTTCGTTTTCGCTGCTTAAAAGCTTTTATTACACGTAATTAGTCCCCAAGTGCAGCTCAAACGGCTGCAACTAACATTGGTCTGCTGTGAACGCCAGCTAAAAGCATTGTTATTGTTACGTCACAGAAGGCAGAATCCAATTGGAAATTGCAAATAATACGATATACTATTTATTTCAGCAGCTGTAGCCAAAATGTCGCTGACGCCGTTCCTGCGCCTGCCTCTCACTGATTTGACCGGTTGTTTGATCAATCATCAAACCTACGACAAATGCGGCAAATTCGAAATGAAGATGATGGACTGCCTGGAAGCTTACGGCTTGGAGCGCGGCAAGCAAAAGTGCGCCGAACTCATTGGTGACTTCCAGGAGTGCGTTGGCATGCAAAAGCAAATACTTCGCTTCCATGTAAGCTTCAACTTATATGTGTGTATGTATATATAGATAATCGAAATTAATGCTATTTACATTTGCAGGCCATGCGAAATGAACGTTACAGGCAGTGGCTAGCGGGTGAGCGCAAGCGGGAGGAACTCTTTGCCGAGGCGCCACGTGTAGATGCATATTAAGCTGCTTGCGAGCGGGAATCATAGCATATGTCTAGCCCCAAATATGTTTTAATTAAAAAATTATGTACAATAATAATGTTTCTCTTCTCAACTAATTTCGTTTTACAACACTGCCAGCGGTTTGCCTGCGAGCGAGTTGGCAGCACCTGTGGCAGCATTTGTTTTTGCTGCTGAAAAAAATCTGCTCGCATACGTTTATTAAACTATAAATAATAAAATGGGCACAAAACGTCCAAATACTAGTGTGGTGCTGGCCCAGGAGCCGAAGCGCAGCAAGAGCGATATAATAGCACATACGAATCGGGACAAGGCGCTACTGGAATCGGTAAGTGAGCGGCGTGCTGTGTTGTGACTGGAAGAAGAAGAACCGTAGGATGGGAGACTGCACTTTGTATGTTGAGAGTGTTAGACTGAAAGGTACCCTGTAGCCAGGAGTGCACTCGGGACATGATCAATTTCCTCTCAGCTCATCAAGGAAAAAGAAGAACAATTTGAGTCTTTTATTTGGAATGAATGGGAATGCTAGACTGAATGATATCCTGTAGTCTGGCATGACATGATAAACATCCTCTGTATATATATATACTAACTTATACACACTTTTTTATCAAATTATTACTATATATGCAGGGTGTGCGTCGTACTTCCAATCTGGAAGCGCCCATTATGCAGCTGGAGGGGCATGAGGGCGAAATATTCACCGCAGAATTCCATCCAGAGGGCGAGATGTTGCTCTCCTCTGGCTTCGATAGGCAGCTGTGTAAGTTGCAAGAAAGCTACCCCCAAGAATCCTTGATTAACAAGTCTCCCTTTTAGATATCTGGCAGGTGTATGGCGAGTGCGAGAACATAATGGCCATGTCGGGACACACTGGTGCCGTCATGGAGGCGCATTTTACGCCCGATGGCTCGCACATATTTACCTGCTCCACGGACAAAACGCTGGCCATTTGGGACATTGTGACCGGGCAGCGATTGCGGCGTTTCAAGGGTCACACGAGCTTTGTCAACAGTGTGCAGGGCTCGCGGCGTGGCCAGCAGATGTTGTGCTCCGGCAGCGATGATCGCACCATACGCATCTGGGATGCACGGAAAAAACAGGCGGCCCATGTCATGGAATCACCCTACCAGCTGACAGCTGTTTGCTTTGGCGACACCAGCGAACAGGTTATCACGGGTGGCATTGATAATGAACTGAAGATCTGGGACATACGCAAGCAGCAGGTGCTCCATCATTTGCGTGGACACACGGACACCATTACGGGATTGTCCCTCTCGCCCGAGGGCGAGTTTGTGCTCACCAATGCAATGGATAACACACTGAGGGTGTGGGATGTGCGTCCTTATGTGCCCGGCGAGCGTTGCGTCAAGGTCTTCCAGGGACATCAGCATAATTTCGAGAAGAATCTGCTGCGCTGCGCCTGGTCGCCGGGTGGCGATAAGATTAGCTCTGGATCCGCCGATCGTCATGTCTACATTTGGGATGTCAACACCAGACGCATTCTCTACAAGCTGCCTGGACACAATGGTAGTGTCAACGATGTGGATTTCAGCCCACGCGAACCTCTGATACTCTCCGCCTCCAGCGACAAGACTTTATACCTGGGCGAGATTGAAGACTAGTCCCAAGTCTCAAGGTTGGAAACTAGTGAGAAGCATTAAAAGCTATGTTTAAGTGCAAATAAACTCTTAGAAAAAAGCTCAGTTTATTTTTTTTACAAAACAACCCGCACAATATATGTATAGTTATTCATAATACTTGTTAAGTACCCAAGTCCCCAGAAAAGCTCTTCCAAGTGCCATAACTTTGTCAAAACTGATGCGATCTTCAATTCCGAGGTCATTTTGATAATTGTTTGTCCTCCTTAATAATTCTACATTCCAAGTTATGAAATTCCCTAATTTCGGATTTCATGTCAAAAATCATGACATGATGTTGACATGATGCATTCAAAAGTCCCTAAAAATTGCCTTCCCAGACTTCAAAGGGCCATAACTTTGTCAAAACTGACCCGATCTTCAATTCCAAGGTCATTTTGATCATGGTTTGTCCTCCTTAATAATTCTATGTTCAAAGTTATGAAATTCCCTAATTTCGGATTTCATGTCAAAAATCGTGACATGATGCGCTCAAAAGTCCTTAAAAATTGCCTTCCCAGACTTCAAAGTGCCATAACTTTGTCAAAACTGACCCGATCTTCAATTCCAAGGTCATTTTGATCATGGTTTGTCCTCCTTAATAATTCTACATTCAAAGTTATGAAATTCCCTAATTTCGGATTTCATGTCGAAAATCATGACATGATGCGCTCAAAAGTCCCTAAAAATTGCCTTCCCAGACTTCAAAGTGCCATAACTTTGTCAAAACTGATGCGATCTTCAATTCCGAGGTCATTTTGATAATTGTTTGTCCTCCTTAATAATTCTACATTCCAAGTTATGAAATTCTCTAATTTCGGATTTCATGTCAAAAATCATGACATGATGCGCTCAAAAGTCCCTAAAAATTGCCTTCCCAGACTTCAAAGTGCCATAACTTTGTCAAAACTGACCCGATCTTCAATTCCAAGGTCATTTTGATCATGGTTAGTCCTCCTTAATAATTCTACATTCAAAGTTATGAAATTCCCTAATTTCGGATTTCATGTCAAAAATCATGACATGATGCGCTCAAAAGTCCCTAAAAATTGCCTTCCCAGACTTCAAAGGGCCATAACTTTGTCAAAACTGACCCGATCTTCAATTCCAAGGTCATTTTGATCATGGTTTGTCCTCCTTAATAATTCTATGTTCAAAGTTATGAAATTCCCTAATTTCGGATTTCATGTCAAAAATCGTGACATGATGCGCTCAAAAGTCCTTAAAAATTGCCTTCCCAGACTTCAAAGTGCCATAACTTTGTCAAAACTGACCCGATCTTCAATTCCAAGGTCATTTTGATCATGGTTTGTCCTCCTTAATAATTCTACATTCAAAGTTATGAAATTCCCTAATTTCGGATTTCATGTCGAAAATCATGACATGATGCGCTCAAAAGTCCCTAAAAATTGCCTTCCCAGACTTCAAAGTGCCATAACTTTGTCAAAACTGACCCGATCTTCAATTCCAAGGTCATTTTGATCATGGTTTGTCCTCCTTAATAATTCTACATTCAAAGTTATGAAATTCTCTAATTTCGGATTTCATGTCAAAAATCATGACATGATGCGCTCAAAAGTCCCTCAAAATTGCCTTCCGAGACTTCGAAGTGCCATAACTTTGTCAAAACTGACCCGATCTTCAATTCCAAGGTCATTTTGATCATGGTTTGTCCTCCTTAATAATTCTACATTCAAAGTTATGAAATTCCCCAGTTTCGGATTTCATGTCAAAAATCATGACATCATGTTGACATGATGCATTCAAAAGTCCCTAAAAATTGCCTTCCCAGACTTCAAAGTGCCATAACTTTGTCAAAACTGACCCGATCTTCAATTCCAAGGTCATTTTGATCATGGTTTGTCCTCCTTAATAATTCTACATTCAAAGTTATGAAATTCCCTAATTTCGGATTTCATGTCAAAAATCATGACATGATGCGCTCAAAAGTCCCTAAAAATTGCCTTCCCAGACTTCAAAGTGCCATAACTTTGTCAAAACTGACCCGATCTTCAATTCCAAGGTCATTTTGATCATGGTTTGTCCTCCTTAATAATTCTACATTCAAAGTTATGAAATTCCCTAATTTCGGATTTCATGTCAAAAATCATGACATGATGCGCTCAAAAGTCCCTAAAAATTGCCTTCCCAGACTTCAAAGTGCCATAACTTTGTCAAAACTGACCCGATCTTCAATTCCAAGGTCATTTTGATCATGGTTTGTCCTCCTTAATAATTCTACGTTCAAAGTTATGAAATTCCCTAATTTCGGATTTCATGTCAAAAATCATGACATGATGCGCTCAAAAGTCCCTAAAAATTGCCTTCCCAGACTTCAAAGTGCCATAACTTTGTCAAAACTGACCCGATCTTCAATTCCAAGGTCATTTTGATCATGGTTTGTCCTCCTTAATAATTCTACATTCAAAGTTATGAAATTCCCCAGTTTCGGATTTCATGTCAAAAATCATGACATCATGTTGACATGATGCATTCAAAAGTCCCTAAAAATTGCCTTCCCAGACTTCAAAGTGCCATAACTTTGTCAAAACTGACCCGATCTTCAATTCCAAGGTCATTTTGATCATGGTTTGTCCTCCTTAATAATTCTACATTCAAAGTTATGAAATTCCCTAATTTCGGATTTCATGTCAAAAATCATGACATGATGCGCTCAAAAGTCCCTAAAAATTGCCTTCCCAGACTTCAAAGTGCCATAACTTTGTCAAAACTGACCCGATCTTCAATTCCAAGGTCATTTTGATCATGGTTTGTCCTCCTTAATAATTCTACGTTCAAAGTTATGAAATTCCCTAATTTCGGATTTCATGTCAAAAATCATGACATGATGCGCTCAAAAGTCCCTAAAAATTGCCTTCCGAGACTTCGAAGTGCCATAACTTTGTCAAAACTGACCCGATCTTCAATTCCAAGGTCATTTTGATCATGGTTTGTCCTCCTTAATAATTCTACATTCAAAGTTATGAAATTCCCCAGTTTCGGATTTCATGTCAAAAATCATGACATCATGTTGACATGATGCATTCAAAAGTCCCTAAAAATTGCCTTCCCAGACTTCAAAGTGCCATAACTTTGTCAAAACTGACCCGATCTTCAATTCCAAGGTCATTTTGATCATGGTTTGTCCTGCTTAATAATTCTACATTCAAAGTTATGAAATTCCCTAATTTCGGATTTCATGTCAAAAATCATGACATGATGCGCTCAAAAGTCCCTAAAAATTGCCTTCCCAGACTTCAAAGTGCCATAACTTTGTCAAAACTGACCAGATCTTCAATTCCAAGGTCATTTTGATCATGGTTTGTCCTCCTTAATAATTCTACGTTCAAAGTTATGAAATTCCCTAATTTCGGATTTCATGTCAAAAATCATGACATGATGCGCTCAAAAGTCCCTAAAAATTGCCTTCCCAGACTTCAAAGTGCCATAACTTTGTCAAAACTGACCCGATCTTCAATTCCAAGGTCATTTTGATCATGGTTTGTCCTCCTTAATAATTCTACATTCAAAGTTATGAAATTCCCTAATTTCGGATTTCATGTCAAAAATCATGACATGATGCGCTCAAAAGTCCCTAAAAATTGCCTTCCCAGACTTCAAAGTGCCATAACTTTGTCAAAACTGACCCGATCTTCAATTCCAAGGTCATTTTGATCATGGTTTGTCCTCCTTAATAATTCTACATTCAAAGTTATGAAATTCCCTAATTTCGGATTTCATGTCAAAAATCATGACATGATGTTGACATGATGCGCTCAAAAGTCCCTAAAAATTGCCTTCCCAGACTTCAAAGTGCCATAACTTTGTCAAAACTGACCCGATCTTCAATTCCAAGGTCATTTTGATCATAGTTTGTCCTCCTTAATAATTCTACATTCAAAGTTGAGAAATTTGCCAATTTCAGATTTCATGTCAAAAATCATGACATGATGTTGACAAGATGCGTTCAAAAGTCCCTAAAAATTGCCTTCACAGACTTCAAAGTGCCATAACTTTGTCAAAACTGACCCGATCTTCAATTCCGAGGTCTGTTTGTCCTGTTAAATAATTATACATTCAATGGCAACTTTAGCTATTGTCGATTGTATCACAAATTAGTTTTATTTCTGCATTATCGTAACGATTAATAAATAAATGTTGTATAATTTTGTATAGATGTTAAACAGGCAGCGCACTGGAGCTGGAGACGCTGCTCTTGAACAGCTGACCAAAGAACTTGAGACCCGTCGCCCCGCCGGGCACCATGCCCAGCAGCATGAAAAGTAAGGTAATTATCTGTGCCACAGCAAACAATACGGTAAAAGCTGTGCTCTTGGCCACGAGAGCAAAGTAGAGAGTCAGCGTGAGGCAGGCACTGTATGAGATGGATGTGAGGAGCCGCGGCTTGGAGAACATCTGCCTAACGAACGCCTGAAAGCCGACCAGAAAGCAGAAGCTCAATATGAAGAAGAGGCTGCCCAGCGTGAAAAGGAGCGCAAATTTCGGTTTCAGCATCAGCACCGGAATGTAGATCGTAGACAGCGTCATGCAGAGGCAGCCCATGCCCAGGCAGGCAACGAAGCCAACAATGCGCTGCAGTCGGGACTGTAAAATACAATCGATTAATACTATATATTTTAATAATCAATTAATTATTTCCATTTATACAGTGGTCGCTTGGTTATTGGAGCTTACCTAAATTGGAGTCATTCTTTATACTTATTTATTTATTTTGAAAAACTTGATTGCCTGAAGTGCACAGCTTAATACAGGGTATTTACTAGTCGACCACTAAAGATCACGCTTTGTTTACATTTATAAATGAGAATTATACGCATTTAGAAATCGAATTTTTGGACAGAGATTGCATTTTAAGCTGCCTACCAACACGGCTGTGATTATCTTTGTTGACTTACCAACTTGGGGCAACATGAGTCCTGCGTGTCCTTCAACCAACTGTTTGCCTCTTGGGGTTCGCTTGTGCGGGAAAATATGTTTGTCAGTCCTGGCACTTTAATCTGTGGCAGCTTTACATTGAAGTTCTTCTTTTGGTCGCTCTGCAGGAGGAGATATTCGTCAAGGTCCTGTTTTAGATTGCTCATCCTGTTTGCGGTGGGTCAAATGCCACCGCATTAATATTTTTAATAATCGTAATTGTTTTTTGTTTACTGCCAACCCGACAATTAATCGTCGATTTGGATGAATTGGCAGCACCAAACAGTGCTGTAAAATGCATATACAAACTGTTGGCTCGAATTTCAAATTTAAATGTTGAAAGTAAATGCAAATACGTATTTTAGTATATATATATTAAGCAAATTTAAGTTTCAGCTAAACTAAAATAAATGTTAATTAAAATGTATACAATAAGCAATTGCAAGCTTTAAAGCCTACCAGCATTATTCAATTTAAAGTTTTAACTCTAATATATGCATTTGACATGCCAATGCTTAAGACAACAATATTCCATAAAACATTAACAATATTTGTAACTAATCGAAATCCGTGTGGCCCTAATGCACATTTCAAAATGTTATAATTCAAACTAGCAGTAAAACAAAATTCAAAACGCCTGACGTCACAAATAAAATACCTCCAACCGCTGCCAGAGTTATACAGCACTGTTACAGAGCTGCCAGCCCGCTTCGATGCAAAAATATACTATTTCTGCCCAATAAAATGCGGCAGCGTTGCCACATTTTCAAGAATGCGCTCCGTCACAATTCAAATCTGGCAACCCGCTAATTCTTTCAGTTTCAGTTGAATTTTTGTCGTGGTTAGTTCGTTGTCGCTGCGCGCGCGGCAAATATGTAATTAAACTGAAATAAATTACAAGTAAAAATTGATAATATTGAAGACGCCGAACACACGCAAAAATTACAAAAAAAGTAAATATTTAGTAAAAATAATTTCACGGAAATTAAACCCCCCTGCTGACCCCCACCACCCCTCATGCAAACGGCGTTGGCTCTTCTATTTATGCAAATTGTGTAAATGCATATGTGTGAGTGTGTGTGCGTGCGGTGTCGGAGCGCGCGAGTGTGTGTGTGTGAGTGTATGTATGCTTGTGTGTGTGTGTGGGCGATTGTGTTCATGTGGAAAACGCATTAATTACACAAATACAAATGCAAATACAGCAACAACAACAAATGTAAATACAAAATAAAAATACAATCCAAACACAAACAAAAACAATACGTAAAAGCAGCACAAGCAAATTGAAAAGCCAAAAAAAAAGTATTTCAAATGCAATCTAATACAAAAATGAAAATAATAAATAATTATTATTAATATTAATATTGAGAAGCAAATTTTTTGTTGTTTTTTGCGCAAAATTTACAAAATAATAAAATTTGATTTGTGTTGGTTTTGGTTGCTGAATAAAATTCACATAATGTAAAAATTTGCAGCAAAAATCCAAGTGAAAATAAGTAAAAATAAATCCAATTTTTGACTTAACGGAAAATCGTATTGCAAACCTTTATTCTGGAGGTTTTTCGAAAAAAAAATATGCTAAATTTTCGAATACAGTCCAAAACGGTTTGGAATTGGAATTAAGCTACGATCATCGCGGACTGGAAGCAAACGCCTTCAATGGTGTAAGTATACAAATTCCAGTGGGAACACACACAATATACTATAACTATAACTGGAATATACTTTTGGCTGTAACTTGAAAAATAAACGTGATTTATACGAGTCCAAGTGGAATAAAGAAATCTGTTTCAATATATGTATAACATATATGTATATGGTTGAAATTATGCTAAAGCATATTCCATATTTACGGATTAGAATTTATATTACAAAAATGAAAATACGGCAAAATATTTAATCCAAGAAACGTATTATAAAATCTTGAAAATAGATAATTAATTTATTCCAAGAAACTAGAATATTTTTTTACTAAAACTTAAAAAAAAAATTTCCCATTTTTTTTTGTCAATTTGAAAAAAAGAATTTAAAAAAAATGTAGGCTGAAACATAGATTTTTATTTTAAAAAAATGAAAATATTATATTTATTCCTAGATTTAGAAATAAAATCATTGAATTCTATGCTGAAAAATTATAAAACTTTAAAATGTTCTCATTTTGTTGCAGCTCTCAACTCAATTGGTAAGGAAACAAATCAGCAACTGGAATGTAATTTTACAATAAAAATAGTGCTAATGAAAAAAGTATACCTAAATTATGGTGAATTGGCAGCAATAAAAAAAGTGTTAAGTGTTCAAAAAAAAAGGAATAAAATTAAAAACCAAAATACAAAGTGTATAAAAAGGAGTAAAAACTAAATTTAAAGCAAGTTTACAAAGTTTATGCCAATTATAAATAAAAAAAAAATTGTATAAATATATATGTATGTGTGTATACGCCCAGGACTCGATTCGTTGATTTTAGTGGAGCCGATCTACAAAGCTGCGCAGCACAAAGAAAAATGGCACAACGATTGAGACAGCGGCAGAAGAGTAGCTAGGGGACGCTGCCGACGGCGGCAGCGACGTCGACAGCGACAGCAGCAATTAACTCGAAAGCAAAGAATTTCATCAGAAATTCAAAGCACATAAGGCGAACGGATGACGTGCAGCAACGGGCTGAAAAATAACGAGGCAGCGACAGAGACGCTAGCAGCGGCTACAGCAGCAGCAGCAGCAGCGACGTTGAAATTTGTTGTAGCAAAAATCCAGGCTGACAGCTCCCCCTCAACGAGAGTTGCCAGCACAAAAACAACAACGAAAAAGTAACATGGCGCTGCCATATACAACGTACATACATATATGTATGCATGTGTGTGTGTGTGTGTGTGCACAAAACGAACAACGCAAATAAAGCAGTGCGAGCGAGTGCGCAACATATTTGTGTGTGTGCGTGCGAGCGAGATGGCGTCTTTGCGCATAGAGAGAAATTGTCGTATCGTCGTCGCGTTGTTGTCGTCGTCGTCGACGTCGTTTGTCGCTCGTTGAAAAATCGATTCAGCTGCACGAAACGAGAACGCGCGAACGTGCAAGCGAGAGGCCCGACCCAATGGACTATGCGTGCGAGCGAGCAGTAAAACAAATACTGCTTTTTTTCTTATTTAACCCGTTTTGTGTGCGTGCGCGTGCGCCTGTATGGGTGCGTGTGTGTGTGAGCTGCTAGAAACTACGTTGTGCGACAAAAAACTACAAAGTTTTTATAGCTGTTCTTGTTGTTGTGTGGTGGCATCTCTGCCTCCCCCCTTCCACACTCCTGCCTTCATTGCAAATGCGGTCGTCGCACGACTTTTATAAATGTGAATGTGTGTGTTTGTATTTGTGTGTGGTCACGTAGCAGCGCTACAAAAATGACTGCATACAAAAGACGATGAAGAAGAACAAGCAGAAAACTGGTTTGGTTTCTTCTGCTGCTGCTGCGCTGTCGCAGCTCTGCCGCTGCTCTAGCAGCTGCTGGCATATTAATGAATTCGAATTCTAGCCAAAAGTCGCCTCTTTTAATGGCATTAGTTTTTTTTTTTTTTTTTTTTTTATTTTTGCTAAATGCTGACTATAAATGGTCACAGCCGTAGTTTTGCTGTAATATTTAAGCCAAATACGTTTCCAAACAAAATGGCCGCCAGCAAATGTAGAAATACAACGAAAAAACGCAAAAAGGACAAAGAGAGAGATAGAAAGAGACAGACGAACGTTAGACGCACAAATTAAAACAGAATTCGTATTTTTATTGGTTTTCTTTGTATAATATTTTGAAATTAGACTTTTGCACACGTCGACAGAGGCGAAAAACAAAGAAAAAGGAACAGTAAAAATAAATTAAGCGTTTTGAACCGCACCCCAGCAGGCATACAAAGCGACTGATGCGCAGCAGCAACGTTTTAGTACAGCCAGGCAGGCAGGCAGCGAGCACCACAAAACTTTCACGATCGATTGGCAGCCCCCAAAGCGACGACCACGACGTCGGCAGCGGCAGCACAGCAATGGCGGCTGTCGCATTAAGCTCTCCTCTCTCCCTGTGTGTGTGCGCGAATGCAAGAGCGTTAGCGTGCGGTGTGCGCGTGCAAGCGAGACAGAGCATTTTACGCCCGCCAGCGGCTGCGCGCTTTTGTACAGGCAGCACACACTCACACACATGCATAGGTAGTTTTAGTATTTTTATGTACATATGTATGTAGTTGTGATTTCCTGCTGCGCCCCAAAACATACGAAAAGGGCACCCAAAAAAAAAACATAGCAACAACAACATAATGACAGCTACAAAACTACATTTTATGCAGGCAGAAGAAAAAAAACGTGAAATAACAACGCGCGTTCCTAAAGCACCCCTCTCAAAAATACAAACACACACACACACATGCACATGGCTACATAACCATTTATAAATACACAGCAGCAGCAGCAACAACAATGACAAACGGCAAAAACAAACTCGTTTTTCCATGCCTTGCCCAGGCAGAGGCAGAGACAGCGACAGCAAACACAAAAAGTACCAGCTATAAATTCTGTATGTACATAAAAGTACATAACGCACATACATATATATATATATATATATATATATGCATGTATGTATGTGTGTATGTGCGCTGAAGCAGCAACAACGAGCCATTAAAACCTGTGGCTCTATCTCGCTCGCACAGCAGGCACCCCACTTTGCGCTGCTCTGTGTGTGTGTATTTGTGTGTGTGTGTGAGTAGCTATAACAACCACGTCAGACAGCGTCGTCAGCAGCAAAAGCAGCAGCAGCAGCGCAGCAGTTCAGTGCAAACGTCAATTATAAGCAAACACAACGTTGCCAAACTTCTCGCACGCTACGCAGCGTGCACAAGACTGCGATAGAGCGAGACAGAGCGAGTAAGAGAGCGTGCTTGACTGAGTGAGAGCTGACAGTAGCGAGGCAGCAACGTTGCCAAACTTCACGCCATCAACAAAAGGCAGCAGCAAGCAGCAGCAGCGGGCACATGAATTGTTGTTCTTGTATTTCCATGTTGCCTGCTTTTTGGAATTTTTAACATGCGCCCCGCTTGGCTTGGCTGACTGGATTTCTTTTTTCTTTGCTTCTTCTCTCTGATGCTGCTGCTGTTGTTGTTGTTGTTTTGGCCGGTTTGTGGATTGATGGCGTTGTGGTTCTTGGACCTGGTTCCCGGTACCAGTCCCGGCCCCGGCCCCGGTCCGGCTGCCTGCCTGCTTTTGTAACCGTTGACTGGATTATAATAACGTTGCTGTCGACGGCGACGTTGGCGTTGACGTTGACGTTAACGTCGCTGCTCGCATTTTCCACCTTATGTTGTTGTTCGCAGAGAGGAAATGCGCTGTGCAACACAGAACAGAACAGAACAGAAACCCAGGCCCTATTACTTATTTGTATATACTCTATATATATAGTATATATATATTCAAACATACATATATGAAGCCCCTGTCCAGCGGCAGTGGCAGCAGCGCCTTGCCTTTTTTTAAATTGAGCGCAAAGATCTTGCGTATCTCATAGATACAATGTATTGTACGTACATACATACATACATACTGATATGTATTTATATACTTACTTGCATTGTTGTTGATTTCAATAAATTTCAATTGCTCGCTAGTTGAATTAAATAAAAACATTTTGTGTATTTTTAGTGCTAAATTAACATAAATTGGCATAAGCTTTGTCGCCGACAAATAAATCAAATCCAACAAGAAAATCTATTATATGTGGCCACATCCAAAAGTTGAAAAGTGCGAAAAAAGTGTCTGCAAAAAAAAAGAAAAAAGAAGTTGTATTTCATAATCTAAATAATATGCTAATCTGAAATCCACCCCTTACACGTCCTCTACGTTTTTTTAACCACCACCACCCCCACCCCATTTCTCACCAATCTATTTACAGCCCATACTAAAAAAGCAAATAATTCAATCGATCGATCGATCGATCGATCAGCCTCTCTGTGTGTATAAAGAGCTCGGAGGCAGAAAAGCAAAATGCAGCAATCTATTGAAAAAAATTAAGAAATTAAAAGAGATCTAGTGCAAAAAAAAAAAATAGTATCTCGAAAATGTGCGAGTGAACGAGCAAGAAATATAAAAAGGAAAATTCAAAATAAAAGCAAAGAAAAGCAACAGCAACAACAACAGCAGCAACAACAACAAGTAAAAGAGTCAAATCTCGACGGGATATTCATTCAATGGGAGGAGCGCGCCCATTTAAAATTATGCGCCTCCACAACGGCATACGGGAAATGCTCCAAAGATCGTGAGTTGTCGAAACATGGTACGCGACAGCAGCCGTAACATTTGTTTTGGAAAATTAGCCGAAACTACGCAGCAGCAACAACAACAAATAGCCGTGGATAGTAGCAGCAGCAACAACAACAACAACAATAATAACACCAACAACAATAATAATAATAACAACAATAATAACAATAATAATAATAATAATAACAGCAACCAGAAACTACGCGATACATTAAAAAGGTAAGTTCTGGACAAGTTTTGAAGATGAGAAAAAGAAAAAATCGGTAAAATGAATACATTTTCTAAGAGAAATTTCAATGAAGGCAGGGAAAAGTTTCTGGAATAATTATGGAATTACTTAAATTAGGAGGAGAGATTCAGAAAAAGAAAGCTTTCTTTAATATATGTAAGATCTAAAAGAAAAAAGAAACCCCTCTTTCTATAATGTTTATGGAATTATATAGTTAATTTGTACTGAAAACTACTGGAAATAAATGTCTATCATATAACTGATAACCTTTTGAAAACTCTAGATAATATTTATAATATTTTGTATTTTTTAAATAAGAATAAAATAGCCTTGCTAGTTTAAAGATACTTTAACAATTTAAGGAAACACTCTAAAGAGATACCAAAATTTTACTCAGAAAATGCTCAGAGGTTGCATCTTGCAGCTACCTGGAATTTGTCATACGTGGAAACTTCTGCTTCAAATGTATCTAAACGCTAATGCAGCGCTGCGTAGGCCCTAAATTCAGCTAACGGAGCTAACACAAAGCTCTAGCCACCAAATCGCCCCAAACAAATGCAAAGTATCTCGAGAGGCAGGCCGCGTGGGTCTAGAGCTCTAGAGCTACTTCAAGAGAGCGCCCACTTTGCAGAGTTGTGTCTTATCCGTCAGAGATCTGTGACACGTCTGCTGCTGTCCGAAAATTATCTTGAGCAGTTGCAGATGCAGCTTAGCCTGCCTGCGTGCCTGCCTGCCTGCCAGTTGTATCTGTGAGATACTTCTCGTGTAGATTCGTAAGTGGCCATGCCTAAAAACGCGTAACTTTTTACCTTGACTTGTCGTCGCATCTTTTCTTCTACCTGTCTGTCTCTTAGCCAACTTGTGTACAGTAAAATAAACTCAAAAGAGACGTCTGTGTGGACACTAGACGGACATGTGGCACTGTTGTCGTCGACGTCGTCGCCGCCGCTGCCGCTGCCGACGTCTATTTTGCGTTATTACGTAATTTCGTACACAATTGTTGTTGTTGCTGTTGGCGTTTTTTTGTTGTTGTTTTTGGGCCCCCCAAAAGAATCGAGCTGTTTTGTGTGTTTGCGTTTGTGTTTGTGCCTCTTGTCTGCCTTTCATTCGTGTGTTGTTCTCTTGGCCAAACAAGTTTCTTGTGGCCGTTTCTGTTGTTGTTTTTCTCGCTGCTGTATATATTTTTTGTATTATTTATTTTTCCTTTATTTTTACTCTGCAGCCCATTCATAATGCTTAAAAAGGGTATTCTAAAGTTTAACCCAGGCAGAAACTATGCTTAATGGATATATTTATTGTCCTAAAGCTACACGAGAAATCTTATGCATCAAGGTAGTATTCTGTATGTATTTTATTGTAACAAAATTCTAAAAACTTTACAAACAGAATTAATTGTTAATTTTGTACTCAAAAGTAACAAAGCATCTATGGATACAGAGTATCTCAAAGTCTTAGCTATAGCACTTTTGTTGTTTCCATTATTTTTGTTGTTGTTGTTGTTCGTTGGGTGCAAAAGTCGACGCCTAATTGCTTCATTAGCCGGCTCTTTTACACACACACACACACACACACACACACATACACTCGTAATGAAGCATACATTGTAGCCAAATGTTTTGCTGGCCCAAAGTCATTAAAGCGGCCCAGAAGAGCGCTGGCTTGCGGTGCATTAAACCCGCATCAATGTCAGCAGAAAACAACCGCAAACAACAATTGCTAGTTGTTGGTTAATTACAAGACAATCGTCAAAAGCGTAGCTCAAAAATGGCAACAATAAAAACGAAAACCGAAAAACCAAAAAAACCAGTCGACAGCTTTTTGACATTGACAATGAACCGCACTGAACGAGAGAGTGTCGACAACAACAACAACAACAACAACAACAGCAACACAAACAACAAAATAGTTTCTGGCCAAATGTGCATAGATAAATTACGCACCAAGCTAGCTAGCTGGCTGTATCTGTATCTGTATCTGCGGGATACATTTCAAACAACCAAAAAAAAAAAACCGAAAAAAACAACCAGCTGTGCGCTGCGATGACGCATGAGATTCTATCTTTCTATCTGTATTTGCTACAATTATTGTTTATTCAACTCAAAATGTATATCTTTAATTAATTTTGCTAAATTTTAGAATAGCACATTTTTGTTTGTGTATCCTGCGTTCATTTCAAATGTGCAAAATGGGGAATATATGCAAATCTCCATTCACTTAAAATACAAATACAAAATATTTCAGGTTTAGTTAAACTTTAAGGGGTATCTCATATTCGAACACTCTCTCTCTCCCGTGCAAACCAACTTATTTATCCTCTATCTTTCTATCTGTATTGCCCGCAATTTGATGTTTATGATCGATGCAAATACTTATTGAAGTTTTATCGAGTGAAAGATCAATGACGTTTACATTTTTGGCTCAAATACGTTTATTGTTATTGGCCATGTTTTCTATTTGTATTTGGCCATATACCATTTGCATGTTGTTTGTATGAAACATAACCTTTTGGTTTCCCCAGTTGTACAAACTGGTGATTATTTGAGCTTGGTGTAATTAGAGAATGACTCGAACAAGTTACAAATGTTCTTACAATGTTATTATCTAATGTCTGTTCCTGAGAAAGTTTAGAAAAAAACTTTGCAGTTTACGGTTTAATTGTGTTTTGTTAGTATTACTATTTAATGAGTTGGCAAGTTTAGATGTTTTTACGTTTATGTATTATGCTTTTTACCTAGTGTTTGTATCTGAGGAAATTTAGACAAGTTTTAAGATAATGTTTACTCAATTTCGACAAATGCTACTACAATTCATTTCCGCGCGTTCTTTCATCACAAAGATACTTTTTTTTATCTTCTTTTTGATCGTATTTCTTGGCTTATTGATTAATTTGTAGGCCTATCTTCGCTCTCTTTCGCACACACAAACTTAGTGTGCTTCCCCTTTAGCTACTGTATTTTTTCACTCTCTCAATTTCAAGTCAGTAAATTTCGTGCTTTGCTTTTTAACACAAAATGGCAAAACTGAAAACCAAAAAAAAATAAAACGAAACTTGAAATTTGTTACAAATTGAACAACAACAACAACAACAACAAGAGCAGCAATGAGGTATCAGATTTTTGTTTCAGAGCATTTGACTTGTTTCAATGTCATGTTACATTTTATTTTCGATGTTATTGTTTTTGTTGCTTTTCGTCGCTCGCTCGCTCGCTCGTTTGTTGTTGTTGTTGTTGTTGTTGTTGAATGCATATAAAAGTAGTATACGCGATCTACTCATGGTTGTTGTTATTGCTGTTGTTATTGTTGTTGTCAATGTTCTTTTTGGCATTGACAGCGTCGCCGCGTTCTGTGGGGCAAGCCAAAAAAGTAGATTAGATAGAGAACCCAACCGTACCGTACCACAGAACCGAACAGAGCAGAGCAGAGCAGAGTACAGTAGAGAACGGAACAGAACAGAAATGAACTGAACTGAATAGAATAGAATAGAATGCGAACCAAGCAACCAGCCAAATTTGAAAATTGTAATTGTGTTCACACGCAGATACGATTCCATTTTTTATTATGGTCTACGTTGTGCCTATTTTGTAGCTATTTTCTATTTTCGACAGACAGACATACAAACAGACAGAAACAGGCAACAAAATTACAATAATTAAAAACTCTTGTTATCTTTTGTTTTTTTTTCACCCAGCCCTTTTACACAAGTTATATAAAAACGAGTACAACAAAAACAACTGTATTTTCTGAGGTTAGTTTTCGTTTTGCTGCACAGCTTTTTAATCTTAACAAATAACTTTTTTTTATTTTATATACATATTTAGCTTAATAGCTATTATATAATAATTATAGGGGTGCATTTTGCTGACTCATTTTATATTGCATTTTCTTTAAAGAACGCTATTGCATATTTGTTTTTATATAAATGTATTAAATTGAATTATAAAATAAATGTTTTTCTCTTTGAAATAGAAATAAATAAAATAAATGTTTTTAATTGAATATTTGAGAATTTCTTGCAATTAGTTGTGAAAGGTTATGTCCCAAAGTGACTGCAAGTCAGATACATTTATTTCAAGATAATAAATGAACTATGGAAATGAAAACTAAGGGGTAACTCAAAAAACTATTTTTAATCCATAATTTCAAGTTTTAAAAACTCAATTAAAATCTTTTGATGTAGTTATGATATTGTAATTTGTTATTATTTATTTTGTAAGTTTTTCATTATTAAAAACTGTTAAATAAATTCAAAATGCATAAAATAATTATAAAAACAATACATTTAACATTATTTTGTTGCGTATAATTTTCGTTCATGTGTAAAAAGTGGTAATATATAGTAGTATGTATACTCCTACAATAGTCATCAAACATGGTTATTTTTAGCAGTTGTACTTATTTAATTATAATATTACAAATGGGTTACTCATGCCACATGACATGTTTTTTTTTTGTGTTGTATTTATTGTGGTTGTTGTGTTTGGTTTTATTTTTACATTTACCCATGGGAGCAAGACTTGGAGCTTACTCATTCAACTATTTTTCCAACCTGCCACCCATTGTTGTTGTTGTTGTTGTTGCCTTTCCTTGTCGCGGTCAATTCCGCACAGCTGATAAGCTTAGCAAAAACAACAACAACAAAATCGCGCAAATATATTTCCGACTGTTTTTTTTGCAAATTGAATTTTTGTATGTGTGTGTGTGTGTGTGTTTTTTGTACATGTGCAAATGTATCTATGAGTACGTTCAGGAACGTCTCGTAGCGGTTGTTGTTGTATTTTTGAGTACAGCTTTTTGTTTTGCAAGTCGTGCAATTATTTGATTATTATTTGCATTGTTATTGTTTCTGCTGTTGTTGTTTTACATGTCTCTGTGCCTTTTGTGCATTGCACATTTTAGCCATTGTTGTTGCTGCTGCTGTTGTAGTTTGTTTCGTAATTCCATTTGCCCATATACACACATACATACATACATATGTATGTACATATATATAGATATAGTATAGGAGTGGGAACGTGACAGCAATAACGCTCCGTTCCCGTTGTTTGTTGTCTGGCAGCGATGCGATAACTCAATTTCTGTATGGGAAATTAGAAAATTTCCCAAATAATTTCACACTTGAGTTGAGCCTGTCTCTGAAGGCAGTGAGTGTGAGTGTGAGCGGGAGCGGGAACGGGAGGGATGAGAGGTAGGGATGGATGACCAAAGGGAGGTTACTTGGCAGCAACGTTGCCGCATTTCACACAGAGAGACACACGTTGACAAAAGGTGCTGAGAGGCAGAGACAAAAGATTATCATGGAAGAGACCAAAAGCAGGCAGCAACAAAATCGATTATTATTATACACATGTATGTTCATATGTGTGTGTGTATTAGTTATATTACCTGTTACCGATGAAACCAGTTGTTGTTGCTGTTGCCGTTGTTGTTGTTGTTGTATTATGACGTTTGCATTTCAAGAAGAACCGGTTTTCAGTTTCTTGTCGCTATCATTAAGCATCGATCAGGTGCATGTATGTATATATGTATACATATACACAAAGTCCGCATTTTAAACTAGGCATAAATTAGTTAGGACTTTGTGTGTCCTGTAAATTAACGCACTATGTATGGCTTCAAAAGATACAGCGCACACATAAAAGATAAAGATACATATACATAAAAGCAGCCGTGCACAGCCAGACAGAGAAATACACACACACACACACACACACACAGAGATACACACGTTCATATATAGTCAGCGCTACAACTATTGTGGGCTCTGCTGCTGCCTGCCAAGCTACAACGACAAAATGTGCTGCCTGAAGTTTGGCAACGTCGCTACACAAAATTCGCATCTAACCGCAGCAGCAGCGACAGCAGCAGCGCCAGCTGTAGACGCTGCTTGCTTTTCTTCTTCTTTTTGCACAAACACAAACACAAACACACACACACACACACACACACACACTGTACGTCTCTGCTTGTTTTCAATTAGAGTCGACTACAGATGAAGAAAAAAAATACAGTAGATATAAGAAAAAGCAAAAATATCAGCGGCTAAAGAAAAATACAAGCAGCGCGGTCGTAGTCGTTGTACTCGTTGCTGTTGTTGTTGTTGTTTTTGTTGCGAATACGCCGCACGTTGTGTAAACATCAGTCGCCGTCGACGTCGACGGCAGCGTCAGCGTCAATGCTCGCCTGAGCCAATTTGAATTTTGCAGCCATACGCACACAAGCAAACACGCACACACATACATACGTTTGCTTGCGCGCTAGCTTGCTTGCTCTCTGTCTCTCTCTCTCTCTCTCTCTCTCTCTCTGTTTAGCGCTGCCGCTGCTTTGGTTTTTTTGTGGTCGCTGCTTCTGCTGCTGCTTGCTGCTTTTGTAGGTTTTCTTCTTTTGGCGCAGCGTTTACTTTATTTTTATGCTGGCATTTTTGCGGCACTTGAATGCCATTTGTGTGTGTGTGTGTGTGTGTGCGTGAGTGAGTTTCGCTGTTTGCTGCTGCTGCTTCAGCTGCTGCTGCTGCTGCTGCTGCTTGCCTGCCTTTTGTCGCTTAATTGCAAATGAGTCATGCACACGCACGCACACACATACACACAAAACACACACGTACACATGCATAATACAAAGTCCGCCTGGCTCAGCCTGGCCAGCAATTTATGTCTCTCTCTCTCTCTCTCTCTCTCTCGCTCTCTCTCTTTCTGTCTCACGCGCACTTCTGTTGCTACTTTAATCAATTGGGCTTTTTGCTTTATGAGCAGCAGCACCATCAGCGTCCCCCTCTTCCACCCCCTGCTACTCCTCTACTCACATGTGCAGGAAGCAACCGCTTAATGGCGGCTCCTCGTAAATAATAAATAAATAAATAGCTGAACAAGTAAATCTCGTCAATGGCGTCTGCTGCTTTTAGCCAGATTAGCCCCAGACCCCACTGAGTTCTCTTCTCTATTTTTTTCCCCCTTTTTTTTCGGTTTTATATATTTTGTTATTTATTTTCATGTTTTTGTTTTTGACCCATGCGAAACAAAACGCGCTCAAGTGGAGAGATCAAAGCCAACCAGAATTTGTTTCGGGGCCAAGTATTCGCCAAATGTCAAGTTGTGTGTGGCTTAGTTAGCTGCAGAGCAAAAAAGAAAACATACCGGGGGTAAATGGCAAACAAAAAATATGGAAGCTATTAAGATAGAATGGGATAGTGAACAAAAAAGTAATAACACAGAAATTAGAAGTAACTGAAATTACAAAATTGCAAAAATATACAATCGTAATTATTTTTAAACTATTTTAATTTGTCAAATCCTTAAAAAAAAAAAAAAAATATTTCAAATCTGTAAATGCACATAAATATTTAAATAAAAAATGTAATTATAATTTTTTGTTTACAAAAACTTTTTTTCGTAAACCAAAATTGTAATTTATGATGTTTGAAATAAGTTTTGATAAAAATGTTCAGTACCTATAAATAATTAATAGAGAAGGTTGTTTCAAAGATATAATTAATAGTTTTTAACAAGGATCACAAGCATATGTAGAAATATAAAAGAGCAGTTCTTAAAAATTCCAAAATAAATATAAATAATAAAAAAAAACGTTACGCTCAGTAAGCTATACCTGATAATTTGTATATAACACATAAGCGATTAGAATTTTGGGTTTTCACTCTGCGGCTTAAGTAGCTCTTTAAAGTGATATTTAATTAAACTTCTATTTAACATTTGACTCAGCCCACTTATGGATATTTCCCAGCAGTTCCCAGCTAACACATGTGCCTTCCACATCTGCTTACTCACTCTTTCTCGCACTCGTTCTCCCTCTCTCTCTCTCTCTCTCTCGCTCGCTCGTTTTATTCCAGCTTTTTGTACGCTGTTTATTTTTCATCGAATTTTGGAATGCGTGCAACCAATTTGCATGTTTCATTGCATTTACTCGTTTTATATTCAACGCAATTCGCTTGTTTTTGTTTGTTTGCCCTTTTCCTTTTTATTTTCCCCATTTGCAATTATCGTTGCAATTAAAAATAATAATTAAAAATTAATTTTTCACGCTCCCTCACCTGTCACGTTTCTAAAGACCCCGAAAACAGCTGACAAGTGCACACAAAACAGAGCTGAGAAAACTGAGAACAAAAAAAAAAAACAAACAAAATAAATAAATAATAAAAAAAAATGTTACGTAAAGCGTATAGTATTGTTATTATATTTTGTTCAATTATAAAATATGCGATGAGCAACGAAATTGCAACAATCAACGCTAATAAAAGTTTTTACGAACTTTTAAACGACTATGAAATACCCTGTGAAAAGGAACAGACAGCTCGATTAAAGCCCCCAGTCTCCCCCTTAAAGGTGACACAAATTCTGAATAAAAACAAAGTAAATTAAATGGTTTTTGAACTTTTTGAAAATTATAATAACAAGGTAAATTCGTCAACAAGAACTTTAACTTCGTTTTAACTGTTTATTAAACAGATCAATATTTATACATGCCCTATCCTTTTGGATATAATCATAAAAAACACGCATACGCCCCGAGTGACGCCCCCGTAGCTGCAATTGCAATAATTGACAATAATTTAAGTAATTATTGTGTGAAATTACTTTGATTTTTTTTTTGTACTTTTTTGTTATAACTGCAAACCCGCTCGCACCCGTGCGGACTTCCGCTGCGATAAATTTCGATAGACAATCACAGCGTGTAATTATTTATGGACATACGTGTATGTAATGATTCCTCGCTATAGGACAGCAGTATGAGCCCACAGGGGGGGGCCCTTGTAAAGAATATAACGTTTTGGCTCCAGATATAATTCGAAAATTGCCAGAAAAATTGTCAATACTGAATAAGGCAATAGAAAAATATATATCAAATAATTACAGTTCTTTACAATACTTATATTTTAATGGTTGTTGAGGTATGATATGGCTGGAAAATTAAAACAGCAATAGTATATCTAAAATATCTCTGTAAACGAAGAGCTTGAATTTTTGAGCGACCACTGTACTAATAAAAAATGATTATTATTATTAATAATAATAGAAAAACCAACGCAATTATTGAACATCAAAATACAGTATTGAAAACTGTCAATGACAATTTCTCTTCACAATTGAAAGTCACATCACGTGCCCTTTGGCAACATAGTACGTGAACATTCAATTTGTTCGTCATCAACTGGACAACATATATATGTATATATATATATATATCTACACACCAGCTGTCTATATAGTTTGTATAGTTACATTCAGCTGCCTCTCTTTCGCGCCCTATTGCTAATTGATTTTGATTAGTTGAGGGCGTACTATGACCGACCCGTATGTCTCTTTTTTTTTACCTAGACGACTTTGCACTCGACGACGACGATGACGAGTTCAATGCACTCTCTCGCAGTTACTGCTTTTTGGGGGCACACACTCAACACAGACACACACACCCACTCACACACACACATCACACTTGGACGCTTTCGAATATTGAATATTGTGCAAAGCTGCCTTTGGGGGCCAAAAGCGCCATCAAAATGCCAAATGTGGCCGCAACTCGTGCTTGAGCCGCACTTGCGTTGTTGCTGTTGTTGTTGTTGTTGTTGTTATTATTGTTGGGCAATCGTTGCGGGCCAGCAGGCACAGTTCCTGCCTGAACTGCAACCCCTCCTCTCCTGCTGTCACAGGATGCTCGTTGTCTGACCCATGGCATCAAATTGAGTTGCAGTTTTCAACAAAATTCAATTCATGATGTACGCCTAGAGATGAGCGTGTGAGAAATTAAATTATGCTTTGAGTTAGGATTGGTGTGCAGAAAAAATTAAAAAAAATAAAATAAATATAGGATTATGTAAAGAAAACTCTGAATCGAAAGAAATAGTAGTATAAAAGCAACTTACAAATTTGCAAATTTCATCCTCGAGATGAATGAACTAAATGTTTTTTAAAATATGAAAAGTTACTTTTGAAATTGTAAAATACTTTTAATATTTATCGATAGTCAGCATCGATAGTCGATACTTCAATATTGTCATAGATTTGATCGATATATTTATGATATTCAAATCAAGATATTTTTATATATTTTTGCAATTTATTGTTAAAGTGGATTTATCTGCTGGATTCCAGCTAGTTTTCGCTGTTCTTTTCACATCTCTAACATCAGGTGATTGCTGCTGACTCAGCATTTTAATATTCAATTGACTCTCAGTGCACTCTGGCCATTTCCTGCAAAACTTGCCCGCAGCCGCTGCCTTTGTCTGGCAATCATCTCGCGCTTAGTCTAGAGTCCAGTTCACAATTCAGCGAGAGGGTTTTTTTTTATGCATAAAGGCCTTTCGCTTTCATGCCCAGAGAACGGAGAACCGAGAGCCCAGAGCCCAGAACAATGCCTGGCTACTTATAATGATGATGATAATAAAACTGTCCAGCAAAAGATACAGTATCTGCACATATGTATGTACATATATGTACTTGTCTGCGGCTTCCTGCGGCGCATGAATCACAAAATCTGAATATACATACATACATATAATGATGATGATGTTGATAATAATGATGATGATAATGATGTGGATGTAGACAAAAGCGCTGACTGTGGACCTTGAGCTCTAACTGTGTGTTTGTTGTGCATCCTTAAAGCTGCTGCTTTTTCGCTTTTTTGTATCTTTAACTTGCATACAAAACTTGACATTCAAATATGCTTTTTATTCCATTTTTTTTTTTAACTTTTTTTTTATTTACTTTGTCTGCCGCAACATTTTTAACATGCCACAACGGAAATCCGCGCTGAGAAGCAGGCAAAACACGAAACACAACGCTAAGCAGGAGTTGGTGGGAGGGGGGGGGGGGGAGAGGGGGCTAGGTTTTGGGCATGAGAATAACGTGGCCAGACTCTTGACAAGCCAGCAGCTGTGTGCATAATACACAGATACTACACACAAATAGATATATATGTATGGTATGTATATGTATGTATACATACATGTTATTTATGTGCATAGTAAGGGTATCCTATATACCATTTGCATATGTATTTTCCCCGCTCTCACTCACCCCCCCCCCCCTGCATTTCCATTCAATGAATGAAACGTTCTCTTGTTTTTTGTTTTCTTGTTTACTGTTTTCTGTATGCTGCCATAATTCTCGCCGTGTTTTGCAACCCCTTTTTGATTTCCTTGATTTATGTGCGCCCTAGGAATACGAAATACAAATACGTAGGTTAAGTTATGCAAATGGAGTTCAACATTTTGTTTTCATTTTTTTTATGGCGCTTTTTGTTCCATCTTTTGCTTTGCCGTTGCACCTTTTGCCTAGCGTTAAATTTTTGCCATTTGACTTGCGCTAATTGCCGTAAAATGAGCAAATGATTCACATATCGCATACATCATTTTATAGTCTAGACTCTAGACTTATTTTTTTTTTTTGTATTTGCATATTTTTTCGTGCCCTGCACTGTGCAAAAAAACCTATTAACTGTGGGTGGGCCCAAAGCCGTCAACTGGCACGTCGACCGAATTAGACACCCGGAAATTGTCTCCACGGCCAGAGAGCCCATCATCAACAACAACAACAACAGCAGCAACATCAACACATCCATAAATTCGTTGAGCAACACTTACATATTTTTTTATTTTATTTCTTTTTTTCCACCTAATTTGATACTGTTATTGCCGCCTGTCTAGGCGGTCCCTCCCCTCCCCTTCCAACCCACTTTTTATTATTTACCATTTGCCTGCAGCTTTGCATTTTAATTCGATAAAAACTCAATAATTGTCCAAAAATAAATTTCAAAAATTGTATAATTGCCTGAAATGAGTAATCAAAAGTTCTGAAGCTGCCGAAATGTTTGGCATATTTGATTGCCATTTAAAATGATATGTCATTAAATGAGTTTAATTGTTTTTTTAATTTCAATTGATATAACCTCAGTTTATATACGACATTATATAATGTTATTAATTAAGTAATTATATTATATTTTATATAGTACACAATCAGGTTTTTTTGTTGTGAAAAGTTTATAATCTATTGTTATTTGTTTTGATATATATATATATATTATAATATTCAAGCACATTAGGGTATTCCCTTTAAATATAAAGTGCTAATCAGCTGTTGTTTGCTCAGACAAAAACCAATATTTTGCGATATATCAATAAATATAAAAATTTGTACAGCTGGCAACTATAATTAAATATTTAAAAGGAAAAACTGATGAGCAGCAGTTAAACAAATATCTAAATTAAGATTCAAGTGGAAACAACTTTAATGAGTTTCTGTGAAAATGCTTACATTATTGTGTAGAGTTTTTCACCACATCTCATACATATATCACATAATCAGAAATCAGAGCGGTTGCCACATAAAGTAGCCGCTGGGCTGCCAGCAGTCAATCAATTTAATGAGCTTTGCGAGCAGCTTTGTTAGGCGGCTTATGCGGGCGGCTGCTGACGATCAAAAAGTATCTATCAGATACTGCTTACTATGCTCGGCGTCTGTGGCAGCAGCTGCAGCAGCAGCAGCAACAACAGCAGCTTAAAGGCCGCTTTTCATGGCATTCTTTCTCACAGCAGTAACTCTCTCACCCACACAGTGGTGCTGTGGTGGTGCATTTTGTTGTACACCCACTGTGCAGCATTTTCTTGACTTGCCGCTTTGGACAACGCCTTCCCAGGCAGTCTGCCATCCAGCAAACGAGTTCGCTTTGCAACGTTTGCTTTGCTGTTGTTGGTTGTTGCACTAGTTGCAACTAGTTTCTCATTGTTGCTGCTGCAGCTGGCCAAACGTATCGCGTATCGCGTATCTTTGTTGCTGTATCTGTATCTCAAGAATGAGCTCAGCGAACGTTGAGTTGAGTTGAGTTCGTGAACTGTCAACGTCGTTCGCCTCCATCTTCATTGCAATTTTTCATACCCTTGCTGGCAAGTGGGTATTACAATTTTCTCAGCATATGTGTAACGTAGCTATATATGCTATATATACTCTTGATCAGGAGAATGTAATTGATTTTCAATAATAATAATTTTATACCCAAGGCATTTAGTGCAAGCATAATAACTATTAACTAAGGATTTCTGAGAAACTTTTATTTCTGGAAGTTTTTATTTCCGCTGCAGTTCTGCAAAGGGTATTTAATTATCGCCATTCCAAATTAAAACTGTTTTTTCTTGTGTTTTTTTCAGCGTTTTACTCAATTTTAGTGTTTGGTTTTTTTCTCTCATTTTTGCTTTACTTTTTGCTCTTTAAGTGCAGCTGTCACTCAAAGCGTCTAAATGTCTCCCAAGTTGTTGTTGTTGTTGTTGTGGTTGCATGTGGTTTTGCTCTCTGCAAATGAGGTCGCTTAATTGTTTGCCGTGTGTGCGACGTGGCGTATGCGCAACGTATATACATACATAACATAACCCCTATGTGAGCGCCTGTGACTAGTGTGCCCCCCTCCCCTACGTTTCATCATACATATATACCACATATCCCTTTGTCATTAGTTCATCCCGCCTGTAAGCCTGCCTGTTTTGGCCCTGGCTGCGAAATTTGATATTTTCGCAACCTTGTCCCTCGCGGTTTGCCTTCTGCTTTTGCAAGCGAGACGCTTGAAAGGCTTGCCCCTAAACTCTGCATACATATATGCATCTATACAGATAATATATATACATATATATACCATCTATGTACATTCTATATATCTTGTTATATATGTACTTGTGAAAAGACAATGCACGGCCATTCAGTGGCTGCTGCTTCTTTTTTGTTATTTCAATTTTCGCGCTCTTCAGCCTGACAGTTAGGGCTGCTTTTAGGGTTAGGGGTGGAGTAAGGGAGGCAGGGAGTGTTCTCGGGGGCGCTGCTGTTGTCAAATGTTGCGTGAAGATAAAGCGTTTCGGTTCGGGCCTTTTGTAAAATGACAAAACAACCAAAGTTCATTGTTGTTGTCGTACAGTAATATCGCTTCCTTAATGAGCTTAAAGCTCATTGTATAATACCGAACTAGTATACCAGCAGTATTCTGTATGCCAAGAAAATGATTAATACTTAAGTCTACTGAACTGAACAGATTCTTAGAGTAAAATGATTAGGACTTAAATACAGTCAGAACCATGTCGTGAAAATGGTTGAAAGTTGTTGTCATGAAGTTTGATATGAAATCCGAAAATGCATAGTTTCTCATTTTTGAACGTAGAATTATAAGGACGACAGGCCCTGATCAGAATGACCTTGGAATTGAAAATCGGTTCAGTTTTGACAAAGTTATGGCAGTTTGAAATCTGGGAGGGTCATTCATAAGGAACTTTTCGATGTTTGGGAACTTTACAAGTCATTTTTTTTGTCACTTTTGGCGTGATTTTTGACAGAAAAATGAAACACCACAAAATCACTTTTCGTATAGTTTTTTATTCTAATTGAGACACCCACAATCAATTAAACGTAAAATTTCAAGATTTTATTTTTTGAAAAATCAAAATTGGTAAGGGTCCCCCCTTATGCTTTTTTTGGAAAAAAAATCATAAATTTTATTTTTTCAAAAATTTATAAACTTGAGATGTAGAATAAAACTAGATGCTAAATAATGATCAAAATGGCCTCGGGACTAAAAATCGGTTCAGATTTGACAAAGTTATGGAAGTTTGAAATCTGGGAAGGTCATTCATAAGGAACTTTTCGATGTTTGGGCACTTTACAAGTCATTTTTTTTGTCACTTTTGGCGTGATTTTTGACAGAAAAATGAAACACCACAAAATCACTTTTCGTATAGTTTTTTATTCTAATTGAGACACCCACAATCAATTAAACGTAAAATTTCAAGATTTTATTTTTTGAAAAATCAAAATTGGTAAGGGTCCCCCCTTATGCTTTTTTTGGAAAAAAAATCATAAATTTTATTTTTTCAAAAATTTATAAACTTGAGATGTAGAATAAAACTAGATGCTAAATAATGATCAAAATGGCCTCGGGACTAAAAATCGGTTCAGATTTGACAAAGTTATGGAAGTTTGAAATCTGGGAAGGTCATTTATAAGGAACTTTTCGATGTTTGGGCACTTTACAAGTCAATTTTTTGTCACCTTTGGCTTGTTTTTTGATAGAAAAATGAAAATGACAAAGCTATGGTAGCTTATGGTCTTGGAAGGACACTTTGAGGGACTTGTAGATTGTTAATATTTTTGTTAATATATTTAACAATACCTAGTTATATGCTATATGAAAAACTGAGCATAATCCATATATTAATCCTCTATCTCATTCTCTCTTTCTTACAGGTATGTTTCGTAATGCGGCCAAAGAAATAAAATCCATTTCATATTGAGCTGGTAAATAAGTATAGCTAGTACATACAAATATCCGAACACTCTCATGTTTTTTCTTTTATTTATCTATTTTGGTTTTGTTTTGTAAATGAAAATGATCTGAAACTGAAAGCTGGCCATGTGTGCCATATTTCATGGCTTTTGCAATGGGCCAAACGAATTTTACAATAATTTTCAATAATGCGGTTGCCAAAAAATAAAGGAAAAATATGATGTAGCCGCTTCCCTTCGCCTTGCCTTACCCCCGTTCTCCCTAACATCAGTTTGCAATCGTTTTATAATGCGCCACGAAAATAAGCAACAAAATGCAAAAATGCAAAAATGCAACTTGAAAATGATTTTGAGGTTGCCAAAAAGGCGTTTTTATGATCGCAGCGTTATTTGCAATGCTCGTAATAACAGACATTAGACTAAACATATACATTAAACGACTATGAAATAAACTATTCAAGAGGTAACATTTAATGACTACATTAGTTTTTAGCTGCGTCTAGAAACTGAACTATTTTTGTATAGGTAATCAGACTGAAGAAAATTATAATCATATAACTATTGTAGATAGGAAAATATTTCCAGTTATTCAAAATAGCGTTCAATTAATTTTTTGTGTATTACACAAATTGATGGTAATTAATTAATCATAGCTGGGTTATTATAGGTTCAGCGCAGTATGTCAGGAATTTGTGCTTTTCAAAATTATTTAATTAGTTGGAATTCTTCGATTATGTTTGACATTCAAATGTTGCACAGCACTGACAGCTGTCATATACGATTGGGAATATCTGAAAGTATGTCGTAATTGTTTTTTTCTTCTTTCATTTTACTAATATTAATTGTTTCATATTTTCTTAGCGCTACTTTCACTAAAATAATTCACTTAAGAGCTTCTTTGTTTATTGTCTAAAGTTAGAAATTATTGGTTAGATATAGTATCTGATATTGTTTGAAGTGTTTGTACGTTCTGCATGCGCGCCTTGATAAGGTTTCCTCAGGTGCTATAGTGCCTGTACATATGTATATAAACTGATTCAATAATGAATATATGTAAAATTGATTCAATATCTCAAATGCTCCTCATTAACCCAAATCGAGTACGTTTTATATGAAGTAGTTGGCTCTTTTGTATATTTACACATATAGGCATAGCATATACCTAGCTAGCTTCTAAACGTTTCATTATTTTTATGTTGTTCCATTCCACTTTGTTCCAGGCCGTACCCGCACGTTGTCTGCTCATCTCCGCGCTGTTTTTATTGATTTCGTTTGCCTGTTGCGGGGGGGCGTCTCTCCTAGGGGTCTCGTACATATACTAAATACAATATCTATATATATATATATATATATAGATATTTCTGTGTGTGGTTGCTTGTGTGCGATTTTGCCGTATATGCGTTAATTTTCATTTGCCATATTGAGTTTTTGTTGGGATCTTTGACGTCAATTGGAAACGCTTTTGTACGGCTCTTATTATTAGCCAAATGTTGCGCATATGGCCCAAAACAGATCTATTGAGGGTGGCTCGCTGGCTGACAGTGAGTGCCTGAGTGGCCGGCCTGAGATACCCTGGTCCACATTCCACTTGGCCGCACTATCAGTTTTCTATTACGACTCTTGCATGTGTTTTATCTGTATCTCTTGTTGTTGTCGTTGCTTTTTGTTACTGTTATCTAATTACGTACGCCGCATGTGTTACGTGTTGTTGGAATTCTAGGCTCATAAATCCTACTCACTATATGGTATATATACACGTATGTACATACACGTACCATACGAATATGTGTGCCATTTTGATAAAGGAAAAAATGAGCAAGAGTGCGCGACTTGAAGATATCCTGGCATATATTGTAGTTATAAAAAAGCAGACATTTAAACTATTTGCCTTTGGTATTCGAGAGCCTACATCCCAAATTTCACATTTCTAGCTCTTAAGGTCTCTGAGATATATTCTCTTGCCTGTTACATAAATTTAGCTAACTTGAAGCTCTTTTCTATAGGGTATAACAAAAGCTTATAAAACAAAAACAAAGCCCCCACAATGTCTGATAAGCAACTCGATTTCATGCTATATTATGACTAACTGAATCGATTTCGCTTTGTGCCATACATCTGGCCAGATAACAATAATAATTTCGAAAAGTCTACGCTTTAAATTCGCTCAATGATTTTATTTTTCATTTCGCTACTTTTTGTTTGTTTTTGTTTTGTCGCTCGGATATTGCGACGGCCTTAAAATGGAATCTATTGTCCTATGTGCGGGCTAATTTTTTTTTTTTTTTTTTTTTTTTTGTATTTTGTTCAATATACTATCTTATCGCCAGACTTCGTTCTAAATCCAATACAATTCGAACGATTTCAGCAGTAGTGCCCTCCCCCTCACCTACTTCTCCTTCACATTTCATTTGATTACACATTGCCTGAGTCTATAGGTTGGTACAAATATGATACCCCATATATATGAACACACACACACACACGCACACACACACACTTATTTAATTTTCAAATGCGTTTTGTGCGATAAGATAAGAAAATGTCGTCTCTTGCGGGGCATGCGGATTCACTGCGGCATATGTTTGCATATCAGAGAAATTTGTGATCCTCTACTATACTATATATGTACATATATATTTTAGTTTTAAGTACTTCATGCTGACTGTGTTTTAGTCAGTTGACAGCTGGTTCTTAAGCGTTTTAGTTGAAATAAAAACAGAGATAAAGAACTCGGTTGTTTTTCATCGAATGTGGGACAAATTTGACTTAAGATTGTTAATCTTACAGTTTGAATCATCAAACAAAATGTTCACTTGAAGAGTGCGTAATTTTTTAATTGTTGCTTCCATTTTGAACAGTTTTTTATTTTATGATATTGTCCAAGCAACTGCAGTGTAGTTTAGTTAGGGTATACGGGCTATATGGGGGTACCTATTTCTTGTATTATTAGTTTTTTATGGGGGCTATAGTTATGTGCTAATTCGGAGCACGTTTTTAGATGAAGAAAATGCATTTTTGCAGTAGGTCTCGATGTTTATGGTTTTAAAGTGGTACGAATTAAAATATATTTATAATTTGTATATGTCGAAAAATATTAATATTTGAATTATTTAGTAAACTGTGCTATAGTTACCAAGCTTTGTCAGGAAATGAGTATTACCAAGAAACATTTCTAGACCATTCCCATTCCGGTCTAGAAACTTAGTTTTGTAGCCAATCTTTTTGCCATTTGGTCGTTCATTTGTTGCCTTACAATCGGCAATGTCTGCTCAGAAGTAACTGGAAGCAACTGGCGTCTATTTAATTAGTGATTAACTGGCTTTCGATCCGTGGTCGTTTCGCTCCAAGTGAAAGCATCGACGCCTTCCCTTCTGCCCCAACTCGAGGTCGAGTAATTTTTTAAACTTTTGCTGGGTCTGCCTCAATTAATCTGCTTTGTTTTTTTTTTGTATTATTATTTATTTTTTGCGTACATTCTATTTTTGTTTGCTTTTAGCTTTTAGCTTTAGCTATCTGGCTTTGTTTTTTCCCGCTTTTTGGCTTTAGACAAGAAACTGGTAACTGCTGGTGCCTAGCACCGGCTCAATTCTGTTTCTATTTCTAGAGCTGAAGATACTTTTGCACTGTCTTCTTTTTGTATATGTATGTATGTTTGAATTTGATATAATTGAACAGAGAACAACGTGCCGCTCTATTCATGGTAATTAATCAAATTATCGCTACTAATTAGCTAATGGCAGCGTCATCAGTTCCATTATGACCCAATCATAGAACCACGCACATTTCTCTGACCCTTGAGCTAACCCGGGCGGCTTCTTGGTAAAAACCCATGCGATAACATTATACATATAATGAATGTTATTTATATAATGAACATTAATGCAAATAATTCTGAAAATTATATAATTATTTTCTTTTTATATTTATTTCTGAGAATGAATAAATATATTGCTTAATTAGGGAAAAGAAAAAGTTTGTTTTGGATCTTTAGTAACTTCTATGCAAATTTTAGCAAAACTGTATTAAAAGTTAAATATAACCTAAGCAAATGTAAATTCAAACATAGCCTGATCATAATATAGATTTCAGTATCGCTATCCACAGATTAATTACGTATCTTTGTCTCAGGTTGCGCATATTATTAACAAACTTTGAACTTAAAACCAGAAACTTGAAAGAAATATGTTTATCTATTTGTAAAGAAAGAAGTAAACGTAATATATGACTGTTTAAAATATATATATATATATATATATATATATATATATATATATATATGTATAGTATATGTCTTAGCAAAAGCCCTTTCTTTATCAAGCCAAAGGTTAGGGGGTGTGCGAGGATATTACAGGGTATACAATGACTTTGAGTTGTGTGCTGTGCTCGTGAGTTTTCTGTTTTCTGTTCTCGGTTCTCGGTTCTCTGTTCTGTGTTCTGTTCATAAAAGGCACAAATCAGCATAACAAACAAGCATTATGCGCATCATAACAGCCTTATATGATAGATATATATATATATATATGTATATACATATGTATCACATAAAAGAGTGTGGTATATAGGGGGTATATAAATATATACATATAGTAGTATATATGAGAACAAGCAGGCACATGACAAAGCAAATTCTCAAATGCTGTTTGCCTGAGTTATTCTTTTGGCTTTCTACCAACACATGTAAAAAGAACCTCTTGTTGTTGTTGTTGTTGGTGTTTGCGGCACAAAAGAAGAACCCAACGTAGAGAGGCCGAGAAACGACCAAGGCAGACAGACAGAAAGACAGACAGACAGGCAAACAAGGCAAACAGCACACAACTTCCAAAGGCAGACAGAGGAACTCTCATATAACATCAGAGACCCCCACATACAAACATACATATATACATAATGTATATGCATATCATGTTGTATATGTATATATATATATATAGCTGCCTTGTCTGCCTACAACAACAACAACAACAACAATGTACCTGTTGTGCGACGCAGCAACAACATGAAAATGTTATTCGAGTTGTAGAGTTGCCTTCTGAGCAGCAACAACAACAGCAACAACAACAAAATAAATAAATAAAGAAACCGGTCTCTGAAAAACGCTCACACGTAGGAGCTGCCAACTCTTAACAACAACAACAGCAGCAACAATAATAGCAACAACAACACAAGAAAAAAGAGTCTGGGAGTCGCTTTTGTTGTTGAGCCAAAAACCCGTTTGCAGCTTAAGCGACATTTATGCCTTTAGTTTTCTTGCACTAGTGGTAGTAGTAGTCGTAGTAGTCGTAGTAGTAATATTACCAAGAGTTTTTCGGTCTCACAGAGCGAAGCCTCATTATATTTGTAGCAAGCGATCTGCTTACTCACTCACTCACTCACTCACACAGCTTCAAGGAAGCGGCTAACCAAGGTTTTTACTCATTTCCAAATACCCTTTGCAGCGGGTATTCTAATTATGTCATAAAAACTGTGTTGCATGCGGAAAAGAAATCTCCGATCTTGACTCTCTCGATATTTGAGTGTTTACACAGAATGTTTCACCAATATTTTGATGAATATTTTGACAAATCTCAGTTAAATCCTTAAGGAAATATATGTCACGTCACGTACGGATTTGCTCCTTGTATTTAAAATCCTAGGAAGATATTACAACTGCATGATTTGCAATAGTTTTTATAGATGCAAAGTAAGAAACATTTAAAAAATATCAAAATCAAAGTAAGGAAAAAACGTGTAAGGTTTCTTGGTTTTTCTTAAGATTAAAGACGTATTGACTGGTATGGAATTCCCTTATATCGTTAATCTCAAGGGTATTTGAATGTTGACCATCCCAATGATAACTTTCAGCTTTCTCGGTAGATCCTCTCACAGATCCTCTACCGATTTCGGGCTACATATTTAACCTTGAACATTTTCGTTGTTGTTTTTATGATTTCTATGGCATGGCACTTGAGACCCAAGCAACTACAACAACAATAACTACAACAACAATTATCTTTATTATTTGAGTGTTCCCAAGGTTCTGACTACCTACTTGCACTCATGTCGAGAGACGACTCGGTTCTTTTAAGTGCCTCTCCTTGCCGCATGCCGCATGCGGCACAAGTTGTTGCTGCTGTGGCTGAAGCGGGCGTCGTTGGCTGCCAGCATAATTTATGCACCGTCAGTTTTAATCAGAGCGACCCTTTTTGTTTTTTTTTTTTTTTTGGGGGCAACTCTCCGAAAAACACTTTAATTTTTATATGTATTTTATTTGCGTTAATCAAATTTAATTGTTCTTGATTGTTGATTGTTGATTGTTGGACAGCCCTTTTTGCCACAGCATATTTCCGCTTGCCAAAAAAAAAAGAAGCGATTTGCAGCAACTGCAATTTCCTCCAACCTGACCCCCTGTTTTGTAGTATTTAAAATGCATGATATGCTACAATGTTCTGCTACCAATTTACATAACCGGTTGGCAACTCATCAACTCTGGGCACCCCCTCCTCCCTCCTCTCGTCCATCCTCCGCTGTGGCAACACTCCGGCCATTGGCCATTTGAAGTTGTAGATGGGGTCCACTTGCCACCTGCTGCAGTGATTGCTGCAGCTTCGTCGAACCGGTTCCACTTCAAATAGGAGCACAACAACAACAACAACTGAATAACTTATGACTTATTCAATTGATTTGTGCTGTTGTTGTTGTCTTGTGTTTTGGCCCAAAAGGGTGGCCATAGCAATCAATGGCGGTTCCTTCATTCCCATTTCCCACATAAATCTTGCCCAGCTCCATTTGCCATTTTGCTGTCCCCCTTTTTTTTCTGACTGCCCAACACTCAATTGACTCTTTACATTTTTGTTTCAATTTCAATTGGAATTTTTTTAATACTTTCAATAAATCTTAAAATTTGTATTTATTGCCTAAAAGTTTGAAATATATTTGTTGTGCCATGCTTTTAATTTAATGTTTAAAAATACCCATTATTACCTTTTACATTTTTTAAAATTTTTAAAATCTTTTACGAATTTTTTTTTTTATCTCTTTTGATTGATGACATGATTAATATGCTCAATTTAATTTCATTGTCTCATTACATATTTATTTGATCTATTAAAAATACTTGAAATTACTGCTAAATTTAAATTTCACCATTTAATTGCAGCAGTCTTGAAATTTCACCCGTTCAATTTCAATGGCAACATTTTCGCTGCCTAATTCTACAGTTTTAACTGCTCAAATGACGGCTGTTGTTTTTCTTGCAGCAGTACAGTGACCTATTCACCTCGCTTAATCACAGTGGTTTTTGACAGCACTTCCCCATCCATTTACCGCCAAGACCCCAACCTAACTGCTGATCATAGTGTTCAATACTTGCTTCACAGCTGTCGCAGCTTTGGCTAAATCAAATTGCAGTCGGCAGCTATGTATTTAATTGCAGTCGAGTGTTTATTTTGTTTTTTTTTTTGTTTTTGTTTTCTTTTTCTTTTTGTGTATGTCTTATTGTCGGTCGCTTTCACCCATTGAGGAGCAGTCGCCCCCCTCCACCAGTCTTCATCTCTCTCCCGTTATCCCTCGCTAGACAAGCGTGCCACACACACACACACACATACACACACACTTGGACATTTGGGTGCGTTGCACCCGCGTGCAAAAATATGATTTTTTATTGTACAATAACCATAATTATCATGACTCGTATGCCAAGAGTAGCATACAAAAACCATAATAAATAATACAAAATAAAAATACAAGAAAACAAACATAATAATAATAATAACAATAATAACAATAACCACAATACAAATATGTGTGCGCATATTTGCAAGCAAATTGTTATGACGGCTGGCGATATGAGATGAGCATTGAACTAATTGTGCGCTCAACAGAGAAGCGAAACCAGCCAACGGATTTCAATAACAACAAAAACACAAACAAAATTATCGGGAAAATAAATGTACGAGATGTAGCAGCTTAGAAGCGCATACCCCCGGAAACGCTGTAACTCCATTGGGTTGATACACCCACGAAAAATATACAATTTAAACAATCACAAAATAATTCTAAACAAAAACTTCACATTTTTATTAAAGCTCGATTAATTTTCTTGAAAATGTGATTGAATTTTGTCAGCACCAACGCTGTGCATAAAAACCATCTTAGAAGTATTAGTCAGGAATTAATTAATTAATATTGGAAGCTAAGATATTCATGAAAATAAAAAATATGTTTTTCAATATTATAATAATGTTTTTTGAATTATGCTTCATGTTTACATGAATAAATAAAATTGGTAATTAATTAAATAAATACCACAAAAATATAAATACAAATATATTGTTATTGTTGTTGTTAAAACTATATGCAACATGTACAAAAATAGTTCAATAAATTATGCAAATATGATTTTGAATTGATATAAATGATCTCTGCTTGTATTGCAACCAATAATACAGATCAACTGAAGTCACTCAACCAGTGCAACTGCAACAGCAGCAGCAGCAACAACAACAATAATAATAATAATTATAATAATAATAATAATATGCAAATAAAAGAGGCGTTGACCTGACCCTAAAGCCATTCCATTTGACGCTCAAGTGTCGGGTTGGGCCCACGCAAAGCGTCTCGGAGTCTTTTTTTTCATTTTTAAGTGTCTTTTTTGGAATCTCCTGAAGTACAGAACCAGCCCCCCAAAACGTAGCGTAGCGAACCCAGCCCCAGCCCAACCCACCTGGTTGTTTGGGGCTGCCAGAGTTGTTGTTAATTATGCATGTCTGGCATAGTCTATTATATATATGCACACATATATCTATAAAAGCAATCTGTGCAACATATTTATGTTAATTTCGAAGACGTGGGCCCGAAATGCTTCAATGACTTTTTATCTAAAGTGGGCTGCAAAGACGGAAATGAAGGCAAACGGCGGTTGTCAATTGTTGTTGTTTGTCAGTGGTTGTTGTTGTTGTCATTTGGCTGCGTCGCTGGCGACTTATGCCCAAAATTGGTTTATCAATCAATTAATGAAAAAATTCGAAAAAACGAAGAAACGATTAAAGAAAAACAAATAACGAAAAACGTTTCCATTGTCAGCTGTTATTGTTGTTTGCTGCTGTTTTTCATGGGGGCGTTGTCGCTTGTTGTTGTTTTTGTTGCTGTTGTTGCTGTTGTTAATGTGTGTTGTCCATTTAACGGTTAAGCGAATAGTGAAGAACACCCAAATGAACGGAGAGAACAGAACGAATCCAATGTGGAATGCATAATTAAACATGATTGCAGTTGCTGCAGCTGCGACAGCAATTGTTGCAACAAAACACGAAACAGCAGCAGCAGCAACAGCAGCAGCAACAGCAACAACAACAATTGCGAGCGCTAAGTTTTGCTTTGATGGGGCCAATAAACCCAAACTAGAACGTGGGTGTTAAATTGAACACTAAACCCAATTTCACCTATACTCGTGTTGTACAAGGCAAACGGAATGTTGTTGTTGTTGCTGTTGTTGTTGTTAGTTGGCTGCACGCGACACGGCGCTGCATGCCGCACACACAAATTGCATAAGCAGCCAAACAAACATAAATACAAATTTACTTTAATTCAAAGTTGAGACCTAAATAAAGACAACGAATTTTGAACACTCTTCTTTTTGGTAGCTATAGAAATTATTTTTCGCTTCACATTTTGTTGTACTATATTGTTATATATACTGCTGTTCAAATTAATAAATAAATTACTTTTTTTAACAAAAATACAAAATATTATTTTTTTTTAAATTTTTGCAATGTTATCTAAAGTTTAAAAATACTTGTACTTCGAATTGACAGATTGAAAAACAATACTTTTTTTTATAAAACTTAATATCACTTTTTATTGATGCTTAAAGTTTACTACAAATTCTTTAAAGTTTTACTATAAATTTGAAGTATACAAGACCCCAAGGGGGTAATAAATTTTAATTTCCTATCATATGTTAATTCTTTTATAATCTTCTTTCTAAACTTTATTACAAATTGCTTGAACCAATTAAGCAGACTCTGTGTATACCCTATAAAGCGTGTCAAAGTAATTTTGTGCTGTGCCAAATTACAGAGCCTGATTTTCTATTGTTGTTGTTGTTTTTGCTGTGCTGCTTTCTTTACGCCAAAAAACCAAAAGGCGGTAATTTTGTCAACTACAAAAGGAAAGAAGAATAAAAAGAACAACAGCAACAACAACAAGAAAATGCCAATGCATGCGACGACAACAACAACAACATTAAATATTTAATATGCTTGCAATTTGCAGTAGGTAGGCGTGCGGCATGTGGGCGTGGCACAATTGGCTAGCCAAAAAGTTGAACGAGACCAACAAAAACCAATGTGCGCGCACTTAACAAGTTTTCAACAATTATTGTTGTTGTTGTTGTTGCAAATGCTGCTTAAAGGGTGAAGTCTAGAAAAAGGGGGAGGGGGCGGAGGAACAACTAAAGAGAGTAGGGGCATCATAGTTTGCATATGAAAACTTTGCAAGTTGTCACGAACTTTGCCGCAGCAACAACAACAACAACAGCAGCACGAGTTGTTAACTGCCCGACAGGTGGCGCTTTGCCTAATTGCATTTGGCGCGCTTCTATGCGGAAATTGATATTTTTTGAAACAAGTGCGAGTGAGATGGCGCATAAGTTTTTCGCATTTCAAGTTGAAATCATTTGCATCTTGTGAAGTTTGTTGTTGTTGTTTTTTATTTTTTTATTGTTCACTCTTCATCTTCAGCTGTTTCTTTTTGTTGTGTTTTTGTTTTTGGTGTCAATGACTTGGTTTGGTCTCTTGCAAGTTTCTTTTTGGGGCGGCCGGTGGCCGCTCTCTTTTTCCTCCATTTCTTGCTGACTAATGCAGCAGCTGACGGTGACAGCAACGGCGACGGCGACAGCGACGTCGTCGGCTGACCGCAACGCGTGCATTTAAATTTTATAATCTTTGATGTTTCTTGCCCATTAAAAGTGTGTGTAAAAAGGGGTATAATAAAGTTGTGCAAATGTATTTAAGATGTAGAAGATAAAGTTTGCGATCGTATAAATATATATTCTCAAATATATCTCTATACCTGATCAGCAAACATCTCTATAAGGCATATTATTATTATAATTCTTAATGTTTTTGAATATGTTCGTCTATCTGAAGAATCTCAGAAACTATTAGAACTGAATTCGAATTTCATATACATATATACCGTATTTATCTCCATTTATCTATGATCATTGAGAAAAGTAACTTTTAAAATAAAACAATGGATTATAGTCGAACTAAAACCGAATTCATAATGATAAACTCTAGAAATTCGATACACTTCTATTTTTGCATATCATCTAGATTTCCTGAAAATTGCATAACGATTGCATAATAAACACAGGAGTTATTTGACAAAATAAGAAACAAGACTAACAAACTTACAGGATATCTCTAGTCTCACATTCTCGAGCTTTCAAAATTAAATGTTTCTCTTAAGATTTCTCCACGAAGCCGAAACTTTTCATTTGCATATTTGTCGCATTTTGTTTGTTATTGTTATAAATGGGTTTTCCTAATTGTTGTTGTTGTTGATGATAATGGCTTGTAAGGATGCTGCTGCGCTGATTTCTGGGTCATGTTATTACAGAACTTTCAACTGCGCTAACGAGCCTTTTTCTTGCCTCACTTGCCCCACCGATTTTCACCGTGAAAACATATTTGTCGATTTGTATTTGGAATTTCATTTATTTATTTAGTTTTTCTCCTTTGCATTTAATGGACAACAACAGCTGTTGGCTAGATTTTCATTTGTTTACGCTGTCATCAATTTTCGGACGGTGCTTAAATTGTCTATTTATGATTTGTGCCGCTGCTGCTGCCATATGCAATCTTTCACAGGCGGCAAAACCTACGCACCCGCCCGCCCCCGCTTCTCCAACCTGGATTGCGTGAAATTCTTTTTTATTTGTATATATTTTGTTGTTGTTGTTTCCTTCACTTGCGGCATATTTTTGGCATTGCCCTTGGAATATTTGACATGATTTCTTGTATTGGTCGTAAATTTAACAAAGAAAATGCGAAAGTTGTTGCCGCATGGGAAAAATCTACAGACAGACAGAGATTCTCTACCACAGCCTGCTGACCCCGCCCTCCTTTCCCTGCTGCCTGCCCGCCCCTCTTTGTTCGACCAGCAATGTCGCAGAGCAGAGAGATCAATAAACTTTTGGCAAACAACAAGAAAATGGAATCGCAAAGAAAACAAATTAAAGCGCATAAAAAAAGATTACAGCGCTGAACGACAAAGTGGAGAAACTGACGCGGAGATAGAGTGAGAAAGCGCAAAGAATATTGAGAGAGTGTGAGAGTGAGAGGAAGGGTGGGAAGGAGGGAGGGAGAAGTGAATGCCGGGCGATTGTCATGGAAGTCATCGTCTGGCCATGGCAAACATATCACTGCGCCGCTCCCGACTGCGTTCCCCCCGCCCCCAGTGTTATTTATATAATCACAGACAATACACACATACACACACACACACACATGCACACTCACAAATGTATGTATCTCTCTGCTTGTATTAGTTTATTTTTTTTTTTTTTTTTTTGGCACAGTAAAATCTGCGTCATCATCATTAAAGTTGCCGGCTTAGCTGCCTCTCAGACGTTGATAGACTTCTTTTTTTTCTTTTTGTTGGTAGCAGGCCCCTCTCTGCCAACGCCCCCTCTTCCCAACTCTTAAACCTTTCATTTGTCAAATTGCATTTTTCGCTGTCTAAATACACTTCTGAGTATATACAGAATATACAGAATGCCTTCGGGGTCTGTCTTCTCATATACTAAGTTGTTAACAAATAATAAACCATCGAAAAGCATTATTATTTTTCGTATTCTAACGATGCCAAATTGCATTTTTCATATCATATTACTTTTCAGATTTTGTATTTTTACTTGAAATATATATATTTTTTTTCATTTGAATCAAACGATCTCAAAAAAGTTGTGATTTATTTTCCCAAATTCACAGACATGATCAGTTAATATTTTGCTTTTGCAGGGTATCTGTTCGTCAATATTACGCTTCTAGCTTGATTTGCCCCTTTCTTTCTGCAAAACATAATAAACAAGCGAATATAATTTATTTTTGTCTGTTTTTCTGTTTCAAGTGTTTTTTTTTATTATTTTCTAGCCGTTTTTTTTATTGGTGCTGTTGCTTCTTTTTATTTTTGCCATTTCTTGGCAACGTTTTTAACATTATGAACTTTTGCACTTTGCAAATAGACAAAAGGTGTTGCCATTTTTGGGGTGGGGCCTTTGCGATGAGCAGGTGTGTGAGGGGGAGGCGGTGGGGCAGACGTAAGTGCTGATTGTGAGTGTTTTTTTTGTTTGTTCATATGCAAATGTCAACGCAGCTCATTAAACATTTATAAATGTCAAATGTGAAATGTGAAAGCCGAATTTATATTAATTTTTGTATTTTTTCTTTCTTTTACTTGCAGGTGCGTATCCTGAAGGTCTATGCCTGCCTCAAGTCCTGGATTATTGAGGCAGCCATACATATTGCATATATGCATATATGCTATAGCTATAAGCTGTAAATGTGTAAGTCACTATGTCACTAAGTCACAGTGCGTTAAATTAGTCAAACCACACAGTGTCCCACAAAAACACGCTGCAGACGCGCTAATCAAGTTGACCTTTGCGACAAGTTAATTTTTTTTTTATTATATTTTTCTCTGCTGACTTTTCAAATTAGACAAACGATGAGCAAATCAAACAAATAAAGTCCAAAATGTACAAACATAACACACTAGAAATATATTTTTTCCTAAGCAAATTCACACACAAATAGGATGAATAAGCAGCGACGAATACAGAGATAAAGTCCGGCAGAAACACAATACAGTAATTATATAGTATATATATTATTTTGATGTGAAAACCACAAAAAGCTGTTGAGCTTTGCCAATGATCGACATTCTGATGCTCTATAAACACGTGCTAGAATTTTAGGGGGTAAAAATTTGTATTGCTTGTTTTTTTTAAATACCAAACAAATATTTTTTTTGCTAAAACTAAATTGTTCAAAATTTGAAAATTGTTTAAGTTTTTCAATAAGTGTAGATTTTTTGCAATTTAAGTTATTTGTCATTTGGATTAATGCATTTTCTGACACTCAAATTTTTTAATGTCGCTTAGCTCAGATTTCAAATAGAAAATTTGTTTACCAAAAAAATTAGATGCTTCAAATCATATACATATATTAATTTTGATAAAATATGTAAAACATTTAAGTTTATCAGAACTAGTTATGATAGCTTTGACTGAGAAAATCTATGATTAATTTGAAAACACACTTGGCAGCGGCTACAACAGCTGACAAAACAACAAAGTACTTGGATAGTAAAGTGTTTTTATTTGTGCAACGCGTCGTATGCGCAACGTTGCACCGATTTCGCCCTCTCTCTCTCTCTGTTGCGCTCACTCCCTCTAGCATTAAGTGCTAGCTCGCTCACACAAACTGGCTAAATTGCTTTCAATTGAGCTCAATTCATTGACTTTTATTGCACTTGCCGCGATCAGCTGTTGTTGTTGTCGAGTTAAGTGAACAACATTTGGGCACAGTGCGCGCCATAAGTTGATGGCCAGTTAAGCGTTAATCACTAATCACTAACAGCAAAAAAAAACGTGTCAAAAACAGTGACCCAGTTAAAGCCACAAAAAAAAAAAGAAGATCGATCGATCTTTGGCGGCTTCATATCGATACTGACATGAAACTGGTTATAATGAGGAAATCAAATACAAGTTAAAAAGTCAACATTAACGACGACGACGCCCCTCATGTCATAAAACTGAGCAAACACATTTGAGTTTATTATTTTTTTTTATTTTTATTTCTACCTTTATTTATTTGTGGTGCCGGCTGTCTTCGCTTTGTTTGCTCTGAATTAGCATAATTCAATAAATTAGCCAAAGAGTTAGGAGTTAGTTGAGCTGTTTTCAAGGTACGCCTGCCGCTGCTTCAACTTCATCTGCTTCTTATATACATATATATATATATATATATATATATATATATATCTTTAGCTGTGATATCTTTCATTGCTTCGCCTCGGGCGTCTCATAAAATGCCGTTTGCCGTCTGGGTCAATAGACTTTTTGTCGATTTTGTGGTTGTGTTGCTCGTGTGTTTGGTATTTTATTTTTATCGCTGGCTTTTGTTTAAATTTTCTAACGGTAGTTTTGTGCTGTGACCCCCCCGGCCACTAAAAAGGTCACCATGTGTCTGTTCCCTCCCAAGAACCCCTCTCGCTTACCCACCCCTGCCTTGCTGCATTTGTTGTCTCACTCACAAGTCTTGTGTGTATCTTTTGCAGGTGCTAGGCGCAAAAAGTACAAAATTGTTTAAAATGGAGCAACAAATGCACAGCAACAAGAGCCGCCACAAGCAACAGCAGCAGCAACAGCAACAGCAACAGCAGCAACAACAACAACAGCAGCAGCAGCAGCAACAACAGCAGCAGCCACAGTTACAGCAGCAGCAACAATTGCCGCAAACAAATTGCAGACTAGCAGCAGCAACAGCAACAGCTACGCCAGCAACAGTTGCAGCAACTGCAACAGCAACTATATCGATGGCCGTGCATTAAAATATAACCAAAAAAATACAAATTATTGTTGCTTCTGCCTCTATCTCTCTTTGTATATATAAATCATATATATATATATATATATATCTGTCTCAGCGACAACAGCAGAATTCAAATGAGAAAGCCGAAGAAAAAAACGTTTTACATAGTTTAAAACAACAGCAACAAAAAGCTAATTAAAAACGAAGAAAAAAAAAACGTGGCAAGTGTTAAGCAAATATTGCAAATATATAACTAAAAGTGATTGCAAAAATACAAAAAAAATTCAAAAAAAATTGCAAAGTTTAAAAAACAAACTGAGCAAGAAGCAGAGATAACAACAGACAGACAGCAACAACATAATAAAGATAAAAACCGAAACGAAACTGCGGCAGAATTGAAATTCGAATTGAACTTTTGTGATGTAAGTTGAGAAAACAAACAAACAAAAAAAAAAACAAATGTTTTTGCCATTAAGTAATTGTAGTCTATAAGGGTGGGACAAGTAATGTGAGTAGAGCGTGGTTACGTAATGATAATGTATCTATTTTATCATAGATTGCCTACTTATACAACTATCCAAACTTCTCAGTTACCGAACCTCCACCGAGAAAATCTAAGAAGCATGTAAAATTCAGGAAAAAAATAATTTATTTCGTTTATTTGCAAAGCTTTAAAGAACTCAAAAAAAAATAGGCAACTATACAACTAAAAATTCCGAATAATTTTTTATCATCTACGAAATTGAACTGAGTTTTTAAGCTGGATTAATGAAATACCAAGTAAAAAAGAATTCAACGAATTGAAGCACTAAGCTTTAATCAACTTTGTGTGTGGTAGCTTTAAAGCTCAGCAAGGGATTTGCCAAAACTGCTGGCGGGCACTGAAGCCACATTAATCATACGCTCCATTGGACGGAATGTGTTTGTGTGTGTGTGTGTAGTTCAACACCTGAGCAATCTGAGCTACTGCATTCCCTGAGGCACTCGTCAGGCCAATCAGTGCACATCCTGGCTCATCCTGTTGGTCCTGTAAGCCAATTTGCGTGGCATTCGCTCTGACGCTTTTCCTCGTTTTCCTTTTGTTGCCCAGACCAATTGGCAACTAACGAAGCGCCTTGCAGCCTCCCGTGGGTCGCTAAGCTCTTGCTCTGCCACGCCCACTTTATTAGCGTGGGCTGCTGCTGCTGCTGCTGCATTACCCAATCGATTGCCTTATTCCCCCTTGGGCTGCTGCTTGCATTATGAAACTCACCGACACTTGTCAAGTTGACATTTGCCACATTGTTGCTCAATTGATAATAATGCAGACAGACAGCCACAATCCACCAGCGGAGCATTATTCATATATAATCCGATATATCTATATATATGTATATATACTCGCATATTGCATCCATTGTTCATTTAGCATATTGCCTTCTTCATTTTGGGCCACATGATTAATAACATTGCATTAATTAGACGCCAGTGTCTCTTGCTCTCTCTCTCTCTCCCCTCTCTTTTGCTCCTGTCACATCTGCTGCTCGTTTGCTCATTAGTCTTGTGTTGGCATTTTCTTTAGTTTTTTTTCTTTCCTCAAATTGCAGCAGTACGCTTTTCAGCTGCAGTTCTTGACAAAAGACAAACGCAATGGGACCCCAAGTGCTGATTTATTATGTGGAGTAATTAAATAACTGGATACTAAACGAAGCAACTTTTAATTATAGCTGCTTGTATCAAATGGCACAGACTGTTGAGGGTAGATTAAAAGTATCCATTTAATATTATGATGAAATGCTTTAAGTTCTTTAGTTAGGCACTTTTCATACAATCGAATTGAAAGCTCACACTATATTGAATAAAAACATTATAATGTATTATGAATTACAATACAATCGACCGATTTATAATAATAATAGATCCGTTGAGTTCAGTGTCAAAGACATTTTCAATCTTCGGCCATTTGTTGGCCAACACAAAGGTTCACAGTAGCGAGTTCAAGCCATAATCGAATTAGAGACGTTAACAAAAAGTTGGCTAATAAATTGCTGTATTTGTTGTCTTTTTGGTTGCATTACCTTGAAGATCTAGCTTGAGCTTAACGCTGCTTTAACTGTGTGGGTTTCTTTGCAGCTCTAAAATAAAAAAGCGAAACCAAAACCAATTGAATTTACGTTCAATTCTTTTTAACCTGCGCCCACAACTTCCAAGTCGCCACGTTCGAATCTTTGACTGACGGCAGCTGTCAGGGATTTTTAGTTGTAGTTCAAAGTTTCAGTTTGCTGAAGTAACTCACTGCAGTAACTGGCAGGTGCTTTCAGCTTAGAGATGGGCGCATCTTCGATTGTTTCTAACACGAATTTGTTTGCTTATAAAAAAGTTTGCGTTTTATTTTGGTAGATATTTCACTCTCAAATTAAATGTTAAAACTTAAGGAAATTTGAACAATTTTTTCTCTTATGCAAATACTTTGCTCAGATCTGTTCGTGTCACGTGAGAAAACACGAGCCCAGCTCAAATGCACTTTACCTCTACGCCAGCTGCCTTCCCCCCGCCCGTTGAACTGTCAACTGTTTTTAGCACCATTAATAGTGTTGGCTGCCTTAAGTGCAGCACACTTTACGCAATGCAACAGCAGCTAGCTAGCTAGCCAAGCAATGCGTATGCAAATTGCGGACTGACCAAACAAAACCCCTGCCCTGCCCTGCCCTGCCCGCCTGCCTGCCACAACTTGGTGTGTCTATTGACTGTATGCATATGAGGAAACTGGGCAAGGAAAACAAGCGCGTCAACTAACGAACTAGCTAACCAACCAACTGAATGAATGCATAAATGAATGACTGCGACTCGGTGCAAAAGTATTTTGTGAATAATTGACAAGCGCGAGCGCGAATAGTGCAAAGATATTTATGCGCCAAGACTAACAGCGGCAACAATAACAACATTAAGAAATCAACACACAATTGTGTTGGTGGCAGACAGATGCGGGGGCGTTGACTGTGGCACCGCCATCGTCTCGAGGTAAAAGCTGCAACTGTGGGTTGAGGTCTCCACTGAGCAATGCTGTTGTTGTACCTATTGTTGTTGTTGTTGCTGTTGCTGTTATTGGCCATGTTGCCCCGTTGTTTCAGAAATATGCGCAAACATTTCGTAAGGTGGTGGCAGAAAGAAAACCGCTAAAGGGTAGTGGAGTTACTTATGTAATATTGCTGGCTGAACCTAATTAAGACAACAACAATCGCTAGCGGCGTGTAACAGTTACATTACAAATTTAACAGCACCAGCAACTGCAACTGCAACAAATGTGGCAGCATTTGTAAATTGCATTTGCCCGAAAATGTCAAGTGTACATGGAGAGAAATCAATGTATGTACGTCTCTGAAAAAACATTTCAAATAATGTTTCTTACTAAATATTATTAGAGGCAAAAATGAATCCAAAAGTTGTAGTTTTGAAAAAGTTATAGCTGTTTGAAGGGGCATTTTTAGACACTTGGGAACGAACTTGACAACATTATTGTCATGATTTTTGACATGAAATCCGAAATTTAAAAATTTCTCAACTTTGAATGTAGATCTATTAAGGAGGTCAAACCATATTCAAAATGTCCTCGGAATTGAAGATCGGATCAGTTTTCACAAAGTTATGGCTGTTTGAAGTCTGGGAAGGGCATTTTTAGGGACTTCACATGTCAACATCTTGTCATGATTTTGGACATGAAATCCGAAATTTGAAAATTTCTCATTTTTGAACGTAGATCTATTGAGAAGGTCAAACCATGATCAAAATGACCTCGGAATTGAAGATCGGTTTAGTTTTGACAAAGCTATGGTAGTTTGAAGTCTGGGAAAACCATTTCTAAGGATACGAAAACAACAATATAATATATGTAACTTGTTTGGTTTCATTTCTTTCGCACAGTGCATTTGGCAGTGCATTGCAAATTGAATGTGTCTAAATGCGACTGTGGGAATTTATAGATTGAAAATTCTGCAGCGCGTCGAAATGTCAATTTAAATGATGCGCCGCTAATGGACATGTGAATGGACAGCTGACGTTGTTAGCTTATATTTGTAGATACAGACATGCTTGTTTAAAATAGATTTCGTTAAGTGTATTTCGGTGTTTTGTCGAAAATTGCACATGCGACGTATACGTTATATTTTAGTATTTATTCATTTATATTTATTTTAAACATAACAATTAAAAACAATTGTATTAAAAAAATGTCCACTTCAATTAACTGCAAGAAAAATGTTTGACTGTGCCACGCCCATATATATATGAATTTTGTGCCATCCCAAAATGCAAATGGGCGGAAATTGGGTGGGAAATTTGTGTTGGGGACAATTTTCATTTAGCTTGTGGCTGCTGCTGCCTCTGATGCTGCCTCTGATGCTATGAGGCACTTGCCATGCACTTCTGCTGGTGTCGTAAAAATGCATTTGAAACTTTTATGACTGCTGGGGCATTGAGTAATGGCCATAAATATACGTTGTGTATGCAGCCCCCGAAAATACACACGTCCAAAATTCCTGCATGTTTCTTATATTTCGGTTTTTATTCTTTTCTTGGCAGCTATGTTGCCGCTGGGCAGTGGCAGTGGCAGTGGCTGTGGCAGTGGCTGTTGGAGCTGGGCATAGCCCACAAAGTGCTTGCCACAATGTTGTGGCTAGCAAGCAGCGCACATGTGCTTTCTTTAGATGGCCCAACCCCCCAGCCACCCCCAACCAGCCTAGCTGCCATCCTCCACTTATGAAATATATGCAATCTTGAGGCATACAGTTTTCTCCTGCCAAGTATTATATATAGTTAATATAAGTACCATGTACTTTTTGTTAGGGGAATAGATTGCCTGTGCTTATGCCAAAATAGAATGAGTTTCAATCAGTTTTTATTTTTTTTTTTTTTTCTGTCATGACAAAGATAAATCATCTATAGCTCACTTTCTTTTCTATTTATTATATTTTGTGGCAAATATTGGAATTTGTCTTGCTTGCTTTCAGTGGCATACAGCTTTATTTTCGGTGGGTAAATTTTGATCTTTTCGTCGAAAAGCAACCCTTCTTTTTGGACTCAAAGACATCGACTGGGTTTCAGTTGCCTTAGTTGTTCAGTCATGGCATCTAATGAATCTAACAACTACGACTGAAAGAACCCTTGACTCAAAAACTATACACATTTCATTATTTATGGGTACTCATGGACCATCAATGCAATGCATTATTTTGCTACTCTATGGCAAAGTAGGTATACATAATGAAATTGTATGCTATACAATTCAATATGCTTGTGGCCAACATGAATGAGGTCCTTTTGAGCAGCAGGAGCAGCATGTAATCAAAGTGTTCACTGTAGCATATCGATGCTCATCTATGTTTATCTATGCTCATAAAGTGCAATGCATATATCATGTTAATATGCACTCTCTACTCAGCGCTCTATCTCTCTCTCTCTCTCTCTCTCTGGGCACACATAAAAGTGTCTGCTGGGCGTGGCATCGCATCCTTTTTCTCCCTTTTTCTCGATGCATTGAAATAAATGGCAAAACGCATTAAAAACTTGGGCCATAATCAATCTTCATGTGGAATGCTTCATTGCCCTGCGGTTGCCAAAGGACGAGCGAGACAGGACGAATGAAACGCAGATGAAGAAAGAGAGAGACAGAGTGAGGTAGTGAAAGAGCGAGAGAGAGAAGCTGGAATATTGCTCATTAAATTTGAGCTGGTGGGTGGTGGGTGGTGGGGGGGGAGAGTTGCTTGGGTTGGCAACTAACTGTAAAATGTTGTCGCCTGGCAATTAAATGATGCACTCGATTTATCAGTATATATGTGTATCGGTATATAATTACATAACAGTTGCACATATATGCCAATAAACTACTCCCCCAACGGCAAATGGGCAGCTGAAACGAATGTGAATTTCCCTGGAAAATATCGAACGGAAAATCAATTCTAATTAAATTGTCAACATTTTGCGATGTGGCCAAAGCTGATTATGCACCTGTTAGTATCTGTGTGTGTTTGTGTGTGTGTGTGTGTGTAATTGCATTTGAGCGTCTGTCAGTTTTCACTTGATTTGCGCCATGCAATAAACCCAGTTACGAAGCCCATTTTACAAAATGTGCCCAATTGAATTCACATTTGAAATGCAGGCAAAAACTTGATAAGTTAAATGGCCCCATGAATAATGCATAAATGGCTAACCGAATGAGGACACACTCTCTCTCACTCTCTCTCTCTCTCTCTCTCTCTCTCTCTGGTCGCTGGGTGCATCGGATTAAGCGGGCCACGCAGCTCAGTTGGCTGCATTTGCCATCAGGTACTGACATTTAGGTCTCCGGCAATCAGTTCATGTTAAGTGCTTTGTCCTTCGTCCTGGCAATGTATACAGCTGCAGCTGAATGTACTGAAAGTGTGCTGACCAGCGCTGCATATCCAATTATCCGCTTGATTAGTTAGGGGAAAGGAATTAACTTAATTACCTCTTCTATTATTCAATTTAAACTGCATTCATAGCTTAACTAGCGGCAGCTGCTATATTCCAGGCAAATATATTGATAGAGTTCACATCAAGTTGATAACAATTATTCAGTTGCAGTTTTAAATTTAAAATTATCTTTTTAGATATATTTATGCTTGATAATTCAAATTCCTAGCATATTTAAAGCCGAATAGCTTAATACTAATAAGAAAACATTTTATTATTAATGTTTGCGAGTACTCTAATAAATCACGCAGCTAATGCTTAAAGCTCTTCCATTAGCCATTAGCTGGCTCCAGCCATTCTCATGTGGTTCTCATGAGTTTGGCAGTCAAAACATTAGACAGACCCACCTAAAAAAGCCCATCAAATTCTTGAAATATTTATGCTCTATAATGTACCATTAAATTTGCAATCCCTCTGGTAACATCTGTGCACCATGGCTTTAAAAAATATTTAACTATATATTATCTACATAATATGTACACTCTGCCATTGGGAGTGGCCTTTTTTACAGCTGCCTTTGTTCTGCAGTTAATATTTCGATATATATGTACATATACATATACGAACGCTGAAATGTAGGCAATGAAAATGTTTGCCATTGTCCTCAGCTCGAGGCTGTTGTTGTTCTTGTACTTTGTACTGTGTACTGTGTATCTGAAAACTCCTGTGTATCTGTCTGCTGAATATATATATTATCTGTGTATATCTCTCTAGTTTAAAGCCACTCCCAGGCTCTGCATATGCAACAACAACAACAACACAGCAACAATAATAAATGTCTAGCTCTAGCTGTTGTTGTTGTTGTTGTTGTTGTTGCACAGCAGCTTCATTAGATTTTGCACATGCTGCAGAAAGGACTACGTATTCTTTATTTTTGCCGGCATTAGTTTGAGAGCGGGGTGGGTGGCGGGGGCGAGGGCAGTGGCTGTGGCAGTGGGTGGGCTTTGCTGCGTTGGCGTCTCTCGAACTGCTTTCATTTTCCATTTCCACGACCTCATTTTCAGCAGGCAGGCAGCGCCAGTTGCTGCAGAGGCGTGCCAAAAAGGGGGGTTGGGCGCTGCTAGCTGCTGTTATTCTTGCCGTTGTCGTTGTTGTCGCCAAATTTTTAGTAATTTTCTCGTCTATTTTGGTGCTTTTCCTGCTCTGCTGCAATTTATGCTGTCGTTGTTGTTGCTTGCTTGCTGCCAGCCCTGCGGCTGTGGGTGGCTAAACAGCCTATGCTTATGTACAATTCATATATATGTATGTATACATTATGTGCACATGCTCTCTCTCTCTCTCTCTCTCTCTCTCTGTACATAAGACACACACAAACTGGGAGCGCGCATGCGCCGGGAACATCGAGCAACAGCAGCAACAACAACAATACAAAATTGTTTCCTGTCCCAACGACGTAGCCGCTTTCATTCAATAGCCTGGCGAAGCCGGGCCCAGGCTCAGGCAGGACAAACCGCCCACCCACCCCCGCCGCTGCTTGAGCGCCTCATCTGCTTCCGGTTGCGTCACTTGCCGTTTGCTGTCAGGCAGCGCTGCGTCATTTTTTTTTTATATTTTCTTGTCTATATATATATATATGTGTTGTTGTATTTTTGATGTCGTGGCTTCAACTTTTATTCAACTTTGCCCTCTGACTTTGTTAGCCACCGTTCTTCTGCTCCTCCTCCTCCTAACCACCGCTTCTCGACCATCCTTAAACATCTGCATACGCATCTCTTGACTGCAGCTGCACAACTTTAATTGAGGTCGCCCGCTTAACTTAAGAGCAGACCAAAAAGAGAGAGAGAGAGACAGAGAGAGAGAGAGCGAGAGCGAGCGAGCGACTGGCCAAAGAGGATGTCGGCTGCAATTCTTTGGCGCCCAGGGCTCGATGCGTCCACCCACTCGACAACTTTATGTAATTTTTTTAAAGCTGCTGCCGACTGCGACGCTGGCAGCAGCAGAATTACTTTAAATGCGCATAACATTATGTAAAGTGAATTTCATGGAAATTCATTTTAAATGCAACTCATTTTTGCCAGGATATCCTTTGAAATACATTTTTCACATTTATCATGTGGTTTTTCAACTTGTATTTTTCACGCTTCAGGCTTTTTGTTAAGTTCTCATGACTGGTAGAAAATACTGAATATTACCTGGCAATCTACTAGATGAAAAGAATATTTAAAACTGTAAATATTCATTGAAAGTTTAAAAAGTTAATTCACTTTTCGAGCTCGGAAGATTGTGAGTTAATTTCTTGTATATCGAGCAAAGTTTTCATAATCTAAAAGAAAGGAAAATTGTACTGGTTTAAGTTTAGATTGATTTGGATCTTTCTAAGGATCTCCAGGCTGCTGCCAGTGCAACATTTACCAACAAATACGAAGAATTTATTGAAAAATCAACCTTTTTCGTACTTTAAACGATTTTCTTTTAAAGAGAATTAAACTAACCGGATTGCCTTTAGATAACTTTCATAAATTTGGTTGTATTGTGATTCTGAAAATGGACTTCTATTCTATAAGTTACTTTAAATGCTTCAAATTACTGTTAGAATCTATTATGATAGGTTTTTTAAGGGTTCTTAAATATTTCAAACATAAAAACTTGCAAATATCATATTGTGCAATTGGTACCTCCATAATTGATAGGTTCGTCTGCTTTTGTGGGAGCAACTTGATCCGAGCTTTGCTTATTCATTATATACACCCACATTCCTTGTTTACATTACATTTTTGTTGTTGTTGTTATATCTGGTAGTCCCTGAGCGAGGAGCTGTCATTCCCGTGTCCTTCAACTTGCCAGCAGCGGCTGCTGATTCGGATGCTCCTCCTCCTCCTCCTCCTCCTGTTCAATCTCTCTCTCACTGATGTTGATAAATTTCACGCCCAACGGGCTGTGGCAGAGTCCTCAAATTACTTTGACTGCAGTCCGCAGTCCAAAGCCCCCGCATTTCGGGTTATCCAATGGGGCCGTTGCCGCTGCCGCTGCCCGCCGCCCGCCCAGCAATGATTGAATGAAAGGCTAAAAGGGAATCCAGGAATTTCCACTTGCAAAAAGTTGCGCACAACACACACAGATGAACACATTTGTATGTATGTATGTATATACATTATACATACATATATGGCCAGCCAGTCAGTCAGCTCTGTATGCTCACTTATATACTCGCAATACACAGAAATAACCTCAAACAAGGACGTTCGCTGTGTGTTGCCTGCCTGCCTGCCTGCCTGCAAAACTTTTGCCAGGCCCTGGCGCTACTTGGGAACGCTGTCGCCTGCTTTCTATATATATATATGTATATATGTATTACATAAGCTCTCCGAAACACACTCACACACTGACAGTCGCAGTAATGCAATTTACAGCTATGCCCATTACCAAAATATATACCCTACCACCCACCTGGCCAGCCTTCCCGCCTGACAGTTAGCCCCGGCGTGCACAGTGGTTCGAATGCCTGGCAAGTGTGGGCAAAAATCATTGCATCGATTTTTGGTAATAACTTGTATAAATATCAAGTTTAAGTACATATGTATATGAGTGACAGTTACTTTTTAAAGTATTGAAAACATTTTTAATTGTATTTAAAAATCCTACGTGAAATTGAACCTTGAAACCTTTTCGTTTTTTAAGGGCATACACTTTTCACTTGATACGAAAAAGTAGTTTCGAATTTTTTCGAAATTACAACATTAGTTTTGGTTATTTATTTATTTATTGTTATCCACTATGCTCTCAGACTCTCGACCTGTGCGGCATTACTTTGCTCTGCTTCAGCTGCTGCTGGCTGCTCGCAGTTGGCGCAACAAATGTTGCCATTGTTGGATTTACTGGCCCTGTCGCCCTGCACTTCCCTAACCGGGCGCACTTTTAGCTGAATTGATTTTTCGCCCGCCTCACTGCGCATGCCGGGCAAAGCAGCAGCAGCAGCAGAGGCAGCAGCAGTGGCAGTGGCAGTGGCAGCAGCCGCCGCTCTTTGAATGCAATTGCTCATGAGCATATATCCGAAATACACATATCGTTTATATATATACATACATACATACTATGTATATGTTTTTTTATGCTGCCCTGAGTCATCAGCCTGCAACTCCCACTGCAGCAACAGCAACAGCAACAACAACATCTCCAGCGATATCTGCAAACTGCAGTTACCTTATATACCATATGTATCTATGTATCAGATTGGTATATAGCTGGCATGTGGCATGGTGAATGTGCTACATGGCCATATTTTAAGTGCTACGGCTGCTGTGTATGCTGCCCTGGCGCTTAAAGCGCTTAATGCGGCTTTAAAAATCGTTAGAACAAATGACTGAGCATGAGGCTTCAATTCATCAAAACCAACTTTGTTGGCATATATACATACATATGTATATGTACTTAGTACATCCACAGAGGTCGCTTGAAAGAAAACAACAATAAAAAACAATTTCAATGCATACGACGGCTTAAAATTCGTATATTTAAGTCACATTTTCTTCATAATCTTCTATTTAAACATTCTTTAATGTCTAATTCTTTAATTGTCTAAAAGCCTAGAAATCATAGAATTTTAAATATTATATTATCGCTATACGCGAATTTGAATCATCTCTTAAGCCAAAGTGTTCTTCACCATCGAGCGACTACTGTACATATTTATATGCATATGGCTTAGTGCAGCCTTTTTTGTTGTTGGGCTGCAGAAAATTACATTTCACGCATTAAGCCAGATATTTGCATTAAAATATGTAAATGTGCAATTGCAGCTCATAAATAAACATGATTTTTTTTTTATAATTATAATTAAGCAGTTGGTTTCACTTGGTAAATAGAAGCTCTAACTTGGTAAGCTGCTAAGAACAGTTTTGTGCAATTAGTTAGATTATTATTATTTTATATTATTATTATTACATTTGTTTCTATTCAAAACCATATGTTCATAGTAATTGTTGGCTGAAGGGAAGTATCAAGTTTGTTTCTTGCTCGACAAATTTGTAGGAATTATGCAAATTCTCCACCAAAACATGGCTGAATGCTGAAAATATTTAAAAATATAAATATTAGATTCACTTTATATTTAATTCTTTGTGATTGGCGATTCCAAGGGATTTTCATTTACTGGAAGGGCTGCCATATAGATTGCTACTTTAGGGTTGCCCATACATTTAATGACAATGCTATGTTAATTGTTCGTTTCATTGCTAATTGCATTTTCTATAATTTTCATTCATTTCTGTATATGTTCGTTATATGATGCCAGCAATCGTATCTCCCAAGCAGTTGGCTGCCCTTGCAGCAGATTAGCAAACAGCGTCATAATCAGATGCCGTCGTATGTTATTGAATGATTTTAATCGAATACGAACCGTTCGTTAAAGCCATAATGGCGGACCCTTATACCTAAATACATACTATGTAATAAAAACACATTTGCATAAATATATATAGATATGTACATACATACATACATATTTGTATATGTATATGTTATTTCTATTTTCTAATAACGTGCCCTTTGCCTCAGCTCGATTGTTTTTGGTGTAGTTAGAAAACGAATTTCTCAGTTCCACGGGAAAAACAATGGGATAACTTAGCTAAAGGTCGCGCCTGTTTTTCCCTTTTGTGAAAGAAGAAAATAGGCCTGTCATTGGGTGCCGCTGAGCCTTTTTGCGTCGCGTGTTAATTTATTGCGGGGTTGATTTTTGTATTCAGGTAGCCAGCAACATACAATTTTTACCTGGGAAATGCGTCGTTACAATTTTTTTTTGCTACGTGAACAATCAAACGTTTTGTGTCCACCCTAATAATAACAGCGCGAATAACATAAACATTTGTTTGCACTGTTATTAACAGCAAGCTGTTAACTATGCGAAAAAAGCACATACGTGTGCTTAAATAGTTTGACGAATGCTGCTAAAATGTATCAACAAAGATAAAGTTTGTAAAAAACTAATTTTCCGCCAGACCGAGTTGTTAAAAACAACATTAAATCGTTGCTCAAACAGTGCTGTTAAACATTGTGCGCTGTTAATTAACATGAGACTGTTGCACACAGCTTGGCAGCCCTGCGCTCGATCACGGTCTGTTGTCGCAAACGTTTAGCGATCCGGCAGCACTGAACTGAGGCCGCTGCTCGTGTTTGGTTACGCGAATATCGGCATGAAAGCAGAACAGAAATTAGTAAGAAGCGGCAAAACGAACGACGAAACTGTAGACAATAAAAGCCTGAAGAGAGATATAGAAAATATAATAATAAATATAATAAGTTTTAAGCAAAAAGTACAGCAGAAATGTGTGTGTGTAAATATTAAAAGAAAACCGGTTGTTTTCCAAGCAATTCTCTGCTTTATTCGCACTCTGCCCGGCTCTCACCGGCACTCATGTTTTTGTGTTTGTGTGTACATCTGTGTGTGTGTGTGTTTGCAAAAGAAAAAACTTTAAACACTCGCCAAGTTCTGCCGCGTAAACATACGACCACGACGTCGACAGGCGTACAATTTGGCGCGGTTTCGCGTTTTTGCCGGTGAAATTTTTTCGCTCTCTTCTTGTGTGTGTTTTTATTATTAAAGTGAAATAATTTCCATGTAGTTTGTTTTCGGTTTGCTCTCATGTTAGGAAACAAAAGGCGCCCATTTGGCGCTAAGCAAAAGCCGATCCTCAACCGGATACCCCATCTCTTTTACTCCAACAGCTGTGACAGCAAATTGACAATTTTTTTTGTCTAAAAACTATTATGCGGAGGTGGGTGGGTGGGCGGTGGTGTGGGACTGCATATGCATACATGTAGTACAGTGATCGCTCGCAAAGTAGAACAGCTTAAAATAATTAAATTAAACTCGAGTTTTTTGTTACAATTGCTACAGTCGTGTATTTTCTGAGTAAACAAAACAAAGATAAATTTAAATCGAATGTCCTCAAGACGACAAAAAATATTCTTATTTTTGCTCATATATAACTTTAAATATGCCTATTAAAATCATGAAATTACAAAATATAAAGCGTTCTAATTTGCGTGTAGTTACTGTACTATATAAACTAATTTATCAATAATTACCATAAACACAAGCTGTCAACTGTTTTGCTTATCAATTTTGTATGGTTTTCTATGTAATTTGCAGGTCTACAGAAGAACCACCGACAAACAGCTTCGAAAGGAACTACTACGATCGCAGCCGCATCATCTATCAAGCCAGCAACGCAGCCGCAGCAGCAGCAGCAGCAGCAGTAGCCACAACTGCCAGCAGCAACATCACTACTAACAACAACAGCAGCAACAGCAACAATAATAGCAGCAGCAGTAGCAGCGAAAGATCGCGCGCTCGAGATCGCCTGTATAGGAATGGTTCAGCAGCAGCCGCAGTTGCAGCAGCAGTTGGTGCGTCAGCGACAAGCAGCAACACGACGACGACAACAACGACAGCAGCAACAACAGCAGCGGGCGTGGGTGCGGTTGCGAGTGGTGCCGGAGGTGGTGGTGGAGGTGCAGGAGCAAGTGGAGCAGGAGCGGGAGCTATTGGTGGTGCAGCGGCGCCGCTGCCGCCACAAGCGTTGGGTGATCGCAGCAACAACAACAACATTAACCAAAACACACGCGTACCGCAGTCATGGTACGAAGCTGCTGCTGCGGCGACAGCGCATCTGAAAAGTCCTGGTGGCAGTGGCAATGCCGCCGTCTCAGCAGCTGGCAGCATAATGAGCTCACCGATCAATCATCATCCACACGCGCATTCACATCCACATCAACAGCATCATCACTACAACAACAACAGCAGCAGCAGCAACAACAACACATCCGCCTCGTACTCATCACCCGCCCACACGCACACGATAGCAGCAGCAGCAGCGGCAGCAGCAGCAGCGGCAACAGCGGCGGCGGCGTCTTCAACCACAACCGCCATGCACCGCAGCGTTGCGTATGCGGGCAGCGCGGCGGATGAAACAGCAACGACGCGCAAACAACACCTGCAAAACCACAACAACAACAGCAGCAGCAGCAGTAACAACAGCAGCAGTAGAAGTGCCGCCGGTGTCAGCAAATTAAATAAGCTGCTCAAAACGGCATTGACAACGTCACGCTGCGGCTCGGAGTCGCCGTCAGGCGTCGGCGGCTCAACGACAAGTACAATCACAAACAATAGTTTTAGTAGTAATAGTTTAAATAATACAATAAACACGGCCACTCCAACGATGCCAATTGCAACAGCAACATCAGCAGCAACAACAACAGCAGCAGCAGCGACAGCAACATCAACTGCCAGCGGCGACATTTTAAATGTGGCCGCTGCATTGGCTGCCGCAGTGGATAATTTCAGCAGTAGCAGCAGCAGCATAATCGCAACGCAAGTGCTGAGCGGTCGTGCGCCGCGTCATCATATGCATGGACGCAGCACCACATCGTCGAGTCGCTCGCATTCACGTTCGCCGAGCAGTTACAGCAGCTCGCATAGCTCATCATCGGCGTCATCGCATACATCGTCGCATTCGCACGCGTCCAGCCCCATAGCGGGCAATTGTGCCGATGCTGTCGTTGGTATCGGTGGTGCTGGTGGTGTCGGCGGCATCGCTGCCACATCGCGCAGCTCACGCAGCCTACAGTCATGTGTGGCTGTCAATAGTAAGTTCAATTGCTTCCAACTCCAAAATACAAAACATATGTACGTACATATATTAATTTATCTTGAATCTCTACAGGCAACTCTTCAAATCCCAGTGGCAATGCAGGAGGCGGCGGTGGCTGTGGCTCATCGAGCAGCAGCAGCAGCAGTTCGAGTAGCAGCAGCAGCAGCTGTTTGGCCGCCAATCCGGTGGTGCATTCCGAAGATAATCGTCCGCTGGCGATACGCGTACGCAACCTGCCCGCACGTTCCTCGGACACATCCCTTAAGGATGGTCTCTTTCACGAGTACAAAAAGCACGGCAAGGTCACGTGGGTGAAGGTCGTCGGACAGAATTCGGAGCGCTATGCACTCGTATGCTTTAAAAAACCAGACGATGTGGAAAAGGCTCTAGAGGTCTCACACGATAAACATTTCTTTGGCTGTAAAATCGAGGTGGAACCCTATCAGGGCTACGATGTCGAGGATAATGAGTTTCGGCCGTACGAGGCCGAACTAGATGAATATCATCCGAAATCGACGCGCACGCTGTTCATTGGCAATCTGGAGAAGGATATTACCGCTAGTGAGTTGCGTGTGCATTTCGAGAGTTTCGGTGAGATCATTGAGATCGACATCAAGAAGCAGGGACTCAATGCCTATGCCTTCTGTCAGTATTCGGATATAGTGTCTGTGGTAAAGGCTATGCGTAAAATGGATGGCGAGCATTTGGGCAGCAATCGCATTAAGCTCGGCTTTGGTAAATCCATGCCAACGAATTGTGTCTGGATCGATGGTGTTGGCGAAAAGGTGTCCGAGTCGTTTCTGCAGTCGCAGTTCACGCGCTTCGGCACCGTCACCAAGGTCAGCATCGATCGGACGCGACAATTAGCTCTAGTGCTGTACGATCAGGTGCAGAATGCTCAGGCTGCTGTCAAGGATATGCGTGGCACGATCATGCGTGGACGCAAGCTGCAGGTGGACTTTGCCTCGCGCGAATGCCAGGATGCCTTCTATGACAAGCAAGAGAAGCAACAGCAGCAGCAACAACAACAACAGCAGCAACAGCCACAACAGCAGCCACAGCAACAACAGCCGCAGCAGACACAGCAACCAAATGCGGGTAAGTTCCATTCCAAGACTTCAAACTGACACAACTTTGTCAAATCTGAGCCGATTTTTAGTCCCGAGGCCATTTTGATCATTATTTGGCATCTAGTTTTGATCTACATCTCAAGTTTATGAATTTTTGAAAAAATAAAATTTATGATTTTTTTTCCGAAAAAAGCATAAGGGGGGACCCTTACCAATTTTGATTTTTCAAAAAATAGAATCTTGAAATTTTACGTTTAATTGATTGTGGGTGTCTCAATTAGTATAAAAAACTATACGAAAAGTGATTTTGTGGTGTTTCATTTTTCTGTCAAAAATCACGCCAAAAGTGACAAAAAAAATGACTTGTAAAGTGCCCAAACATCGAAAAGTTCCTTATGAATGACTTTCCCAGATTTCAAACTTCCATAACTTTGTCAAAACTGAGCCGATTTTTAGTCCCGAGGCCATTTTGATCATTATTTGGCATCTAGTTTTGATCTACATCTCAAGTTTATGAATTTTTGAAAAAATAAAATTTATGATTTTTTTTCCGAAAAAAGCATAAGGGGGGACCCTTACAAATTTTGATTTTTCAAAAAATAGAATCTTGAAATTTTACGTTTAATTGATTGTGGGTGTCTCAATTAGTATAAAAAACTATACGAAAAGTGATTTTGTGGTGTTTCATTTTTCTGTCAAAAATCACGCCAAAAGTGACAAAAAAAAATGACTTGTAAAGTGCCCAAACATCGAAAAGTTCCTTATGAATGACTTTCCCAGATTTCAAACTTCCATAACTTTGTCAAATCTGAGCCGATTTTTAGTCCCGAGGCCATTTTGATCATTATTTGGCATCTAGTTTTGATATATATCTCAAGTTTATGAATTTTTGAAAAAATAAAATTTATGATTTTTTTTCCGAAAAAAGCATAAGGGGGGACCCTTACAAATTTTGATTTTTCAAAAAATAGAATCTTGAAATTTTACGTTTAATTGATTGTGGGTGTCTCAATTAGTATAAAAAACTATACGAAAAGTGATTTTGTGGTGTTTCATTTTTCTGTCAAAAATCACGCCAAAAGTGACAAAAAAAAATGACTTGTAAAGTGCCCAAACATCGAAAAGTTCCTTATGAATGACTTTCCCAGATTTCAAACTTCCATAACTTTGTCAAATCTGAGCCGATTTTTAGTCCCGAGGCCATTTTGATCATTATTTGGCATCTAGTTTTGATCTATATCTCAAGTTTATGAATTTTTGAAAAAATAAAATTTATGATTTTTTTTCCGAAAAAAGCATAAGGGGGGACCCTTACAAATTTTGATTTTTCAAAAAATAGAATCTTGAAATTTTACGTTTAATTGATTGTGGGTGTCTCAATTAGTATAAAAAACTATACGAAAAGTGATTTTGTGGTGTTTCATTTTTCTGTCAAAAATCACGCCAAAAGTGACAAAAAAAATGACTTGTAAAGTGCCCAAACATCGAAAAGTTCCTTATGAATGACTTTCCCAGATTTCAAACTTCCATAACTTTGTCAAATCTGAGCCGATTTTTAGTCCCGAGGCCATTTTGATCATTATTTGGCATCTAGTTTTGATCTACATCTCAAGTTTATGAATTTTTGAAAAAATAAAATTTATGATTTTTTTTCCGAAAAAAGCATAAGGGGGGACCCTTACCAATTTTGATTCTTCAAAAAATAGAATCTTGAAATTTTACGTTTAATTGATTGTGGGTGTCTCAATTAGTATAAAAAACTATACGAAAAGTGATATTGTGGTGTTTCATTTTTCTGTCAAAAATCACGCCAAAAGTGACAAAAAAAAGACTTGTAAAGTACTCAAACATCGAAAAGTTCCAGACTTCAAATTGCCACAACTTTGTCAAAACTAAACCGATTGTCAATCCCGAGGCCATTTTGATCAATATTTGGCATCTAGTTTAATTCTACATCTTATGAACAACGAAAAGTTCTTTATAAATGACCTTCCCAGACTTCAAACAGCCATAACTTTGTCAAAACTGAACCGAGTGTCAATGGTAGCCTAGTATAGAATTCCTCATTCAAGGTATATGCTTTTTTGGAAATATTTTTACAAACCGTTTTCGCCTCTAAGAGAATAATTTATACATTTTGTTTTGTTCTACCTCTTTTAGGGTCCGCCTCCTCGCGCTTTAATCGCTACGAGTCCTCGCAGTCCCGATCGCGCGCCTCCTCCTTCAGTCGACACCAGAACTCGAATGATGGCTGTTCGCCGGGCAGCAGCACACCTGGTGGTAGTAGTGCTGCAGCTGCAGGTGCTAGTGGTGGCAACAGCAGCAGCAACAGCACCGCTAGCAACAGCAGCAGCACCACATCGGCCAGCAATGCGATGCCAGCGCCCAGTATTGCCTCCGCAATTGTAAACAGCAATAGTTGCAGCAGCGGCGGAGGTGCTAACAGTGGAGCAGCATCGACAACGTTGCCCTCGGTGATAGGTCAGAGTTCGATGCCGATGTCGCCGGCAGCGATGGTTCAGGCGCGTATGCGTATGGTGCGAAATGTGCGGCAATCCGGCGAATTTGAATTCAACAACGATACAGGTCGACGTGTTCGCAACGTGGAAGATTACGCGACAGCCGGTGGTAACAGCAGCAACAGCAATAGTCAGGCGCCAGATGAGGATGAGGGCGCTGTCATACGCTGCGATTCGCCAGTCATTGCACGCCTCGGCCCAGCCGTCAATAGCAGTGTCAGCGGCACCGGGAGTGGCAGTGGAAATCCTAGCGAATCGCTCGAGGTGATGCTGAACAACATCAGTGGCAGCGGCAACAATCGCAGGCGTTGTGGTAAGACAAGTGTAGATATGCGCCATCAAGTGCACAATCAACGTTTTCAATTACCAGAACAACTCGAGGAATGCCCGTCCAGTGGTGATGAGGGCGTTGTCAGTCCGCGCAAGCGCATCAAAATGGATTACCATCATCATTCCAATGTCAGTGCGGTAAGTTCGTCATAAATTTATCTAGTCTCGCAAAATGATCGTGCGTAATATTCATCTATATAAAACTGCTCACAGTTTGATTGATGATGTAGTGAAACTAAGACAGGGTTTTATAAATCCACACGATCACTTTGCGGTCTAAGACATATAAAATCGTACCTGAACTATCTGTTTTGTTTTCAGCAATCGCAGCTGCTGCTGGAGCAGAACAGCGAGTTGTCGTCCTCTGGCCACAGCAACAAGCCCAGTCCGCTGTCCAACTGTGATGTCATACACGATCCGCTGAATCGCAAAAGCGAAATCCGACGCGTCTCCGAGGCGGGTAAATTTTCAGCGGTTGCACCACCGCCGCCGCTGCCTACGCAACACCACAACTCAATGCTCAGCTGCCGCCGGCCATCGATTGATGTGGGCGCCCTCACCGCGCTCTCCAGTTCGTCGGCTTTTCGTCACGGCATTATCGGCGTTAGCAGCATGGATCAACAGCATATGTTAAATGCAACGCTGGCGGCCAAGCGACGACGTGTTGTGCCGGGCGCTGGCACGCTCCAGCTAAATCAGCCGCAGCCGCTGCAACAGCAGTCCTCCAACATTGCTGCCTCCGTTACGAACAGCAGCAGCAGCGGTGGTGGTTTGTTAACGCCCACCTCGCTGGCCGCACCCACGCCCAATGATGACTATCATCATCATGCGTCTCGCGGACGCGGCCATCAGCTACATTCCCATCACTCGCACGAGGCCAGCGGCGGCGAGAGCGCCGATGGCTCCCGACCCGGCACGCCTCTGTGCGATGAACGGCCAGAGGTGTTGCCCACAGAGCCGCGTCGCCTCCCGCCACCCAGAGAACGCGCCCGGGAGCGTGTGCGCGATATAATGTGGCTGCCACTGCCCAAATTTGGTGTGCTCTTCTTTCAGCAGCAGCGAAATGCGGGCAGCGGCAGCAACGCCAGCGGCGTCTCCAGCTACTTGCAGCAGTTGTCGTCAACGGCGGCGCTGCTCGGCAGCAACCACAACAACAGCAACAACAACTCTAGTCTTAGTGCAGTCGCTGCAATGTCGTCCGGCGGTTCCTCAACGGCGTCCAGTTTAGCGTTTTTGCCCAGTCCCTCCTCGCGCTACTGGCGCTCCAATCATCATCATCACCAGCATCACCATCAGCAGCTACAGCAGCAGCAACAACACCACCATCAGCAGCAACAACAGTTGCAGCTGCAACAGCAGCAACAGCAATCGTCTGGTTTGATGGCCAGTCCGTCGCGTCCGCGCTCGCTCAGCTCCAATTCGAGCGATTCCGATGTACCTAGTGGCCAAACCGGCGGCAGTCCAACGCTCGACGAGCGGTTGCGCAACTTTGAGGAGAACTATGAGCGCTGGTCCGGCGGCAGCAACAACAACAACAGCAACACAAATCCCAGCCATGGCCACAGTCACAGTCATGGTCACGGCAGCGGCAGCCAGTCGAATACGCCCTCCTGGCAGCTCTCCATGCATTCGACAAATCTGAGCGGTCTCAGTTCATCATCGCATCAGGCGGGCTCCGGCAATAGTAATAGTTCCAGCGGCACTGTCTCCAGTTCCACGAGCAATTCTCGCCACAAATTTCTGGACATTGATGAACTGCAGCCCTCAGACATTGTCAAATCCCTGCTAGCTAAGAAGTCTGTCTTCGACGATGACTTTCAGCGACTCAAGAAGAATCAATGGTATGAGCCTGCGGCCACAGATTTCAACACGGGCAGTGGAACGTCTGTAAATGCGCGGCACGGCGGCCTATGCAGCGGCAATACCTCGCCTGCGTTGCCCAATTTGGCGGCAACCAAAACGACGCCCATTATTGGCAACTGCAGCAGCAGCGGTAGCAGCAACTGCAAAACTGCCGGTCTGCTGCAACGCTTGAGCAGCTTGTCGCCAATGAACTCGCCCCAGGCCTCCATGTCGCCGTACAACAGCCCATCGCCCTCGCCCTCTGTGGTCAATGTGGCCATCAAGCCTAGCATTAGTGCGACAGCAACAACAGCAGCAGCCACAATCACCGCAGCAGCAGCAGCAACAACAACAGCGGCCGCCACAGCAGCAGCAACTGCCGCGGCAGCAGCAACAGCAGCAGCTATCAAGGGTCTTCAATATCCGTTTCCCAGTCACCCGCCATTGCCAAATACAGCAGCACCACCGCCCGCTGTGCAGCCGGCACCACCGCCGCCACCGGAGCTGCCCAAAACTAAAGCCGGCAGCAATCAGCAACTGAGCAAAAGTCTCAGCGTGCCCGCAGCGGCAAATGAGCACCGAACCGTGCTGCAAAAGTGCGCCTCAGTGCCAGGCAGCAATAATGTGGGTACCACTGGGAGCAGTAGCAACAGCAGTGGCACCACCAGCAGCAGCAGTTTATCCTCCAACGGTAACAGTTCCTCAACAACTACAACAACAACAGCCACACACGTACAAAAGCCAACGCCAAACAACTCGGTGGACGAAGTGGAATCCAAAAGCCACACTAAAAGTTCAACCAGCTCCACATCCTCCAGCAGCTGCTCCAAGAAGAGCAGCAGCAGCAGCGGGGATAAATCGCATAGCAGCAGCAGTAGCGGGGATAAATCGCATAGCAGCAGCAGCAGCGGAGATAAATCGCATAGCAGCAGCAGTAGCGGGGATAAATCGCATAGCAGCAGCAGCGGGGATAAATCGCATAGCAGCAGCAAACACAATAGTCGCTCCGATGCGGATAAGAAATCCAAAAAGAACTCCTCCTCTTCATCCGCTTCCGCCAGCAGTTCCAGCTCCAGCTCCGATAAGCGCAAAAATTCCGCAACATCGCTGTCCTCGAAATCGGCAACAACGCCTAAAGTGGAGGATGGAACAAGCGAATCGGATGACCCGGCGGAAAAGCTGGAAAAGGAGCGTGAAAAAGAAAAGGAGAAGGCACAGCACAACAAGGAGCGACATGAGCGTGAAAAGCGTGACAAGGAGCTGCGCAAGCAACAAGAGCGCGACGAAAAGGAGCGCAAGGCAGCGCAGGAAGAACGCGAGCGTGAGGAACGTAAGGCCAAAGAAGATAAGGAAAAGGAGCGGGAGAGGGAACGAGAGCGTGAACGCAAGGCGCAGGAGGAGCGTGAGCAAAAGGAGCGCGAAGAGCAGCGTGAAAGGGAGAAACGTGAGAAGGAGCAGCGCGAGAAGGAGCAGCGTGAACAAGAGGCGCGTCTGGCGCGCATGCGCGACATGTCCGCCTATCACAAGAACAAATCCGATGCTAGCACCGAGGCAAGCAGCTTCTATGCCCACAATGCCACCGCAGCCACCCCTAGCGAGAACAACAAGGAGAATGCCACAGATATAACCTCAGCAACGACAGCAGCAGCAGGAGCAAGTGCAACGGCAGCAACTCCGGCAACAGGCACCGCTACCACTGATAGCAGTCACAAGGATCGTTCACGCAAATCCTCGCGCAATTCGCCGGTGCCCAGTGGACGCCAGCATAAGCGGCGTCTTAGCTCGCAAGACAGCAATCACAGCACCGGCGGCAATGCGACACAAAATCACGAGGATTACGTCAAGCGTATACGCATGGAGAGCAGCAATCCGAATCCCAATCAGAGCCAAAGCAATCATCAGCGTCTCGGCGATCGTCGCGACTCCAAGGAGCACAAGAGCAGCAGCAGCAGTACCGGCGGGTGCAAGGAGGAGAAAACCAGCTCCTTTTCCAAGTCGCACAGCAGCAGCAGCAGCTCCAAGCATCATCGACGCGACAAGCATCATCACAACAAATCCGCCAGCAGTGAACTGAACCACACGGAAATGGACGCCAAGCAGCAACAGTTGCAAACGACGCTCAACACCAGCGAGGAGGAACAACAGCAGCAACAGATGCAGTTATCGCAGCAGCAACAATCGCAGCATCAACCATCGCAACCAACGCCGCACAAGTCACAACGTGAGCGTGAGCGTGAGCATCATCATCATCATGGCAGCTCCTCATCCTCATCGCGGCACAAGAGCAAACGTGACCATCATCACCATCGCGAAAAGAAGCGACACTCGATTGCCGAGTCCACCAATACGGATGAGGAACCTACACACAATCCACACAGACGCATCTCTGCAGCGGGCAGCTCGGCAGGTGAGATGAGCAGCAGTACAAGCAGCAAGTTGCAGCAGCAGCATCAACAACAATCGCAGCAGCAACACCACCATCATCACCATCATCGTCGCAGCGTGGACCGCAAATCTTCACGTGGCTCCGATGAGGGTAACGCCTCTAACAAGAGCACCTCACTGTCACGCAAAATGATGCTCAGCTCGGCGGACTCAGATGACACCGATGATGCTTCCAAAAAGCATTCCATATTCGATATACCCGACGATTCTCCCAATGTCTCCATGTACGACAAAGTCAAAGCGCGCAGTTGCAAAAATATGCAGCGTCAGGCGGAGGAGAAGAAAATCAAGGCAAAGTTCTCGCAGCTCAAACAGTCACGGGCCAAGAAAAAGCGTTCCACCAGCTACGATGGCGACAGCGACACTGAATTCGAGGATAGAATGCATCATCATCATCGCAGCAGCGGCAGCAGTAGCTTCCATGGTCGCCACCATGGCGGTCTAAGCAGCAGCGATGATGAAAATGATGATGATGAATTCTATCATCGCAAACTACACCAAAGTCGCATATTCTCAGACTCTGATGCAGATGCCGAGGAGGCAGCACTCGATGCGAGTCGCATGCGCCAGCAAATGCAACAGAATCTGAGAAGATTGTGTGATGGCGACGATAGCTCAGAGGATGAGATACGGCGCAATGTGATTGGTCAGTCAGGCAAACGTAACTGCCTTTCCACTCGCATTGCCTCGGACTCAGAATCACAGTCGCTACCGGCGCCCACAGAGCTCATCAAACTGGAACCGGACATCAAACAGGAACGGCTTTCTGAAAGCGAGTTGCCCAAGTATACCAAATCGCGTCATAATTCGCACTCGTCCAACGAGGAGCGCAAACTGAAAACTGTATTCAAGAAGGAGTATGAGTTCTTTGACTCCAACTATCCGAGTTACATGGGCGATGCGGCCGCTGCCAAGATGAAGGATTACTCGCCGGAGACGCGCAAAAAGCACAAGAAGAGCAAGAAACGTCTGAAGTCTTCAGCGGATTCCGTTGCCGCTTCCAACACAAGCAGCATCTTCGACGCAACCGATTGCAAGCCGAATAACAACAAATGCGATAGCTTCGATGAGTTGAAAACGGAGCATGTGGTGGTCACCGCGAGTGCCAGCTTGGATGTTACCGTAACAGCGGCAGCCAGTGAGCGACGCAAGCACAAGGAGCGCAAGGAGAAGAAGCGAGAGAAACTGCGCAACATGAGCGAAACGACAGCCAGCATCGCCTCTTCCGTTGAGCAGCCTCCGCAGCTCAGCGAGAAGCTCTCCAAAGAGGAGCGGCATCGTCTCAAAAAATCCAAGAAATCCAAGAGTCTGGACACCTCCGCACGCCTTTACAATGCCAACACAAGCAATGCCACATCTCCCAGCACATTGCCCACTCCGTCGCGTGAAGCCGCCAAGCGTAGCGAGGACAAAATGGAGGATATCTTTGGCATTATCTCTGACGAGGAGGAGGAAGAGGAGGAATCACAGCTAACAGATGAACCACCAGACACGACCAAGGTGCAGTTGTCCACCACAGGACCAATGGTGTCCGCAGCGCTGCAGACCTACAAACAGGAGACGCCGCTGCTCAATCTTAACAGCAACAAGGAGCCGGCGACAACACAGCAGCAGCAACAGTTGCAGCAGCAGCAACAGCAGGAGGAATTAGATCTGGAGCGCACCGAACGCGAGCGGCATCGCAAGGAGAAGCGCGAGAAGAAGCGACGCGAGAAATCTGCACGCGAGCAGCAACAGCAACAACAGCAGCAGCATCAACAACAACAGCAACAGCAACCAGTTGCCGGCAAGTTGGACGATGACAATAGCGTGGATATGGACGAAGCGGGTCGTGCGCTGGAGGCGCAGCTAATGGATGACTTTGACAGCAATAAGCTGCCCGAGGAAGCCACGCCATCCACAGCCACAACCTATCGCAGCGATATGACGGACGTATTCCGTTTCTCCGACAACGAGGACAACAACCCGATCGAGCAGCAACAACAGCAGCAGCAACAGCTGCAGGCCAGCGAAAAGGAAGCCGTGCACAAGAGCAAGGACAAAAAGAAAAAGAAGAAACGCTCAAAGGAGGAGAAGCAAGAGAAGCACGACAAGCAGCAACTGCAGCAGCAACAACAGCAGCAGCAACAGTTGCAGCTGCGTCGTGAGACAGAAACAACGGCGCCTCCCGCTGCCTCCTCCGTTAGCTCTCTGACCATCAATGTGCAAGCTGCTTCTAAGCACGCCGAGGAGCAGCTGGAAAAGGAGTCGAAGCGTAGCTCACCCCTTTGCAAGCCATCGCCCAGTTTGCCCTGCCTCCTTGGCGATGATGATGATGAGGAGCCGCCCATGCCGTTGCCGGTATTGAAATCCTCTACCAGCACCAGCAGCGGCAGCAGCAATCGCTTGCCTAATGATTCACTCTCGCCAGCACGTGAGAAGCCGCGCCTGATAAGTCCCATACCCAAGACTCCTACCATAAATCAGAATCAGAGCAACAGTTCCATGCTATCCACACAATCAGCGGAGACTCCAGTGAGCAGTGGTGCTGCACCGCTGGTAACCACGCCCACATCATCAACAGCCGCAGCCGCTGTAGCCGAACCCAAAGCGGCCGCAGAGATTAGTTCCTCGCCCACCAGCGCCGCCTTGGCCAAGAAGAAGGAGATCTTTATACCCGGCTTTGATGGTCAATTGGATGACAAGATCAGCGAGTCGGCGGTGCAATCCATATCAGCAGAGTTCAACCCTACGCTGCTGGATGTGCTAGCTGATGAGCCTAAGATTCCAGTGGCCTCACCACCCGGCGCGCTCAAAGAGGATAGTAAATCCCGTGTGACCATTTCACAGGAGGAGACTGAGAGTGCTGTTTCGGCGCTTCTAGGCGAAAGCTTTGGCACTTCCTCCACAGCGGATTACTCGCTGGACGGCATGGATGATATGACAGCAACAGTCACCGAAGTCGCTGTAGCCGAGCCGGACGAGGAGGCAGCACTTGCCGCGAAGGCCATTGAGGCGGCTGTCGAAGAGGTCGTCAATGAGCCTGAAGCGGAACCAGAAACCGAAGCAGAGCCCGAACCGGAGCCCGTTGTTGTCTCCGTCGGCGTGGTGCTCGATGCGGAGGAGGTTAACAAAGCGGTTCAAAGTTTGCGAGAGGATATGGACATCAAGGCGGATACGCCGCAATCTGAACGTGATCTACAAATCGATACGGACACGGAAGAGAACGCCGATGAAGCGGACAGCAGCGGACCCACCCTGAAGATCGATGAAACGGCAACACAGCAGCAACACCACAGCAACAGCAGCAACAGTTCCGACAAGTCAAATCGCAGCGCCAGCAAATCACCAGAGCTGAAGATCAGACAGTCACCCGAGACGCCGCAGCCGACAGTCATTACGAAGCTACCGCTGTCGTTGCCCGTGTCAGCAAGTGTTGCCATTGCACTTGCAGCCAGTAGTAACAACAACAGCATAAACTCACCTGCCAAGCAAGCGCACAAAATTGAACCACCCACCATCAGTAAACTGCAACAGCCTCTAGTGCAGCCTGTGCAAACGGTATTGCCAGCGCCAATACCAACTGCAACACCAACAGTTACTGCTGCACGCCCTCTTACGCCAGTCATCAATTTGGATTTGTCGAATGTCATGGCCAATTGCTCGAGTACAATCAGCAGCAATATCTCTGCTTCGTTATCCTTTGGCAGTCCCACAGCAACAACAACACACAAAGCGATGCCCCAGGCCTCCACGCCCAAACAGGCGCCAGCCACAGTACAACAGCAACAGTTGCAGCAGCAACAACATCCAACGCTGCCACAACGGACGCCATCGCTCATCATGCAGCCGCCTACAATTTCTATACCAGAGCATGCGCCGCATTTTGTCGTGCCACACCTGATCTTGTCACCACAACAACAGCAACATCAACAACAGCAGCAGCATCAACAACAGCTGCAGCAACAGACTCCGACTGGCAGCTTTACGCTGGGGATGCGCGCACCCTCGCCGCACTCTCCGCTGCTGTCGCCGGGACGTGGGACGCCCAATCGGCAGCTTAGCCCAGCTGCCAGGCCAGTGGTACCAGCACTGCAGCAGCAACAGCTACTGCATTCGCCCACTGGCAGCAACATGAGTCCACTGCCCAGTCCCACAGGGCGTGTTGCTGTTGTGCCCACTACAACATCGCCAACAACAACAACCAAGCTGCCCAACACGTCGAACAATTACTTACCGCGACAACAACAACAGCAACAGTCACAGCCACCCAAGTCAGTCATTGAGCTGCAATCGGCTTCAGTTGTAGCTCCAACAACATCACAATTGCTGCCATTGCCGCTGCAGAAAATGCCACCATTGCCGGTGTCGCATCATCCGACAATCATTAGCAAAGTTGTCACCGTGCAGCCGCAGCAAGCAATACAAACACAGGTGACCAACTCGCCACCCATGGGCAGTCTGCCACCGCACAAGAATCTGCATGTCAATGCACAGCAGCAACATCAGCAGCAACAACAACAACAGCAACTCTCGCCGCAAATGTTGTCCAAGATGAACGTTCATCAGCAGCACCAGCATCAGCAGCAGGTGCAAAAGTATATGCAGGTGCATCAGCAAATGTTGGATCGCAAGCCGCAGCGGCAGCAGCCACAACAACATGTGCCGCAGCAACAACAGCAGCTGCAACAACAGTTGCAACAGCAACAGCAGCAACAACACATGCAGCAGCAAATGCAACATCCGCCGCTGTCGCCGGGTCATCATCATCCTCATCCTCAACAACAACAACAGCAGCAGCACCAGGCGCGTCAACAATATCAAGCTCAACAACAGCAACAACATCAACAGCAGCTACAACAGCAACACCAGCAACAATTGCAGCAACAGCAGCAACAGCTGCACATCCAAAAGCTGCAGCAACAATTGAATCCTGGACAGCAGCAACAGCCACTAGCGCATTTGACGCCAGCGCCGCCTATGTTTGTTCAGCAACAGCAGCAACAACAACAGCAACAACAACAGCAGCAACAACAACAGCAGCAACAACAACAGCAGCAACAACAACACCAGCAATTGCCGCGCAATTTGCAGCAACAGCAACAAGTGAGCCCTACTGGAGTCAATCCAAGCTTACACAGTCCACAAGCGACTCAGCAGCAACAACAGCAGCAACATCCATCAGCAATACTAGTGCGCGCGCCAACACAACAGCAACAACAACCATCGCTGAATGTAATACAGAACGCGCCGCCCGCACAAAAGATCATTGTGCAGCAACAAATTGTGGCCGCACCGACTACATCTATACACTATCCACCGCCAAAGGAAACAGCTGCCGCGGTGCTGGACTCATCATCACCCGTGTTGCCACTCAAAACATCAGAGAGTGTCTCAGTGATAAGAACGCCAACGCCCACCATCAACCTGACCAGTTCACCGCAAGCAACCAAGGCGGCCATCGCTGCCGCCTCTTCACTGCTCACCGAGGAGAACGTAATCAAGATCTCTCAGCCCAAGCAGGATGACCTCATCGAGCAGGACTCGAAGGAGGTGGACAGCGATTACTGGTCTGCCAAGGAGGTTAACATTGATAGTGTTATCAAGAAACTCGATCCAGCAACAGCGGCCGCTGCCAAAGAGGACAATCAAAGCAAGCGAACCGCAACACATCAACCGCAACAGCAAGTACAACAGCCGCCACAGCAAGTTCAACAACCGCAACAGCAAGTTCAACAACCGCAACAACAACAGCCACCAATTGAGGAGGCTACAACGCCAGCGTTGCCCACTGAGCCGCAATCAACAGCAGCAGCAACAATTGCTGCGGCCAGCTGTAATGATCACGACACCGAGGATGAAACCGAAACGCGTCAGCTGGGCATTAAAGCCTTGAAGCAGCTCGGACGACCACCCAGCGCACGTGGCACGGGCGCCAAACGTGGCAGACAACCACGTGGCGCAAAGGCCAAGCAGGCTGCAGTCGCCGCTGGTGGTGTACCTTCAAATGCCAGCGATGCCAGCATATTGCTCTCTCCCGGCGATAATGGCATGCATACACGTCTGCGCAAGCCTGTAACGGCGCCGGTGACGCGCGGACGCAAGGGACGACCGCCGCGCAATTTGCTACTTCAACAGCAGCAACTGCAACAGCAACAGCTGGCACAGCAGCAACTCGCACAGCAGCAGCAGCAACAGTCGCAGCCAAAGGAGCCCGCTCCTACCACGCCCACTGTTTCTGTTGTACCTGTGCCCACTGCTGCGGAGAAGAAAGCACGTAATCAGGCTTTGACACAAGCCAGCGGCTCCAGTGAGGACATTTACGAGTTCAACGACGATGCATGCGATGCGGAGCCCAAAACGAAGGCAACAATAATCACTGCTGCACCACCACCAGCAGCAACAACATCAACGCCAACAGTTACAGTTTCTGCTGTTGATGATGCGCGCCCACGTCTCATACTAACCATCAACAAGCTCAAGAACAGCAGCGAGCTGGAGGCACAATTAGATCAGTCGCAGCAACAACATCAGTCGCAGCAGCAGCAGCAACAATCGCAGCCGCAGCTAGAGCCCAATACAGACAGCTCTGAATCATGCAATACACGCAAATCGCGTCGTCTGCAGGAGAAGGAAGATCGCAGCACCGTAGATGACATTATCGAAGATGTGGTGCGTAACACAAACGTGCAGCAGCTACAAATGCAATTGCAGCAACAACAACAACAGCAGCAACAGTTGCCCAAAGGCGCACAAACGCCACCGCGTCGCTCCGGCCGCAATGCACAAGCAAAGAAAACTGATGCGACACTAGCGCCCAATGCGGTCGGCAGGCCCCGGCGTTCCAAGGAGCGCAAGACCATTTCTGAGCCGCCTAACATGCCGGAAGAGACAACACCACTGCCGCCGTCAATAACCGGAGCAACAACAACAGCACCAGTAGCGCCAGCAACTCCAGTAGCAGCAACACCTGCAGCTGTTGTTGTAGAGCCACAGAAGCAGCAACCACAACCGCAAATACCACAACAACAGCAGCCACAACAACAGCAGCCACAACAACAGCATCCACAGCAACAACAACAACAGCTGCCAGAAGTCAAGGAAACACCACCAGCTCCAATAGAGCCACTGCCTGCACCACCCGTAATCATATCCAAGCCAACACCACAGCATCCCAAAAAGAAGGCGATTGCCGCGGCGGAAATCGAATCCTATCAAGCCATCAACTCATCCATGCCGCCCATGCATCAAACCGCTGCACCTGCAGCCACACAAAAGATCACCGGCGGCGCCGCGGATGCGGTTAGCAAGGCTTTGATTGATCCTGTCACCGGTATCATTACGGCGGGCATGCCGCAGGGCAAGGAGGGCAATTTACCGGCAGCGAATGCGGCGGCGTCTGCCAACAGCAGCAATGAGATAGCACCACTGCAGCAGCAACAACAACAGCTACTGCAACAACAACAACAGTTGCAAATCAGCGCCACAGTTATTGCACCTGCCACGCCCATAACAACACTCAGCAAACCCGTGCAATTGCAGGTGCAGGAGGCTGCGGCAACGTTGCACAACAAACCGCTCAGCGTGCTGGTCAAGAGCAATGCCACGCCCACACAGCCTGCGCTGCTCATACAACAACAACAGCAGCAGCAACACCAGTTGCCGCCACAACAGCTGCAACAGTTGCCCAGCAAGCAGCCTCTAGTGTTAACAGCTGTGATGCAGCAAGCTCAGCACACCACTGTGCGGCCACCGCAGCCACTCAAGGCGCATGTACTCAATCGCGAGAAAAATCTGCAGCAGCAGGTGCAACAACAACAACAACAGCAGCAGCAACAGTTGACGCCCAACAAGCAACAGCCACCGCTTGCGGGCCACATGCTCGTCACAGATGCTGCCGGCAATCAGCAGCTGCTGCAGCCAAATATTATGGCTCGTCACCTGCTCGGACAACAACAGCAACAGCAAACACCACAGCAACAACATCTGCTGGTCAATATACCGCCGCCATCAGCGCATTCGCCGCACTCGCCGCGCATCACAGCCGCCCAACAACAGCAGCAACCTAATTCTGCACCACTGCAACAACAACAACAGACGCTGGTCATCAAGCAGGCAAATGCTGCAACGCCAGCAACACATCCACAAATATTGCATGTGGTTAGCTCGAAGGCTTCGGTGCTGTCACAACAACATCAACAACAACCACAAACCCAGCAGCAGCAGCTAAGCAAACAAAACTTTGGCTATGCTCAGCAGCAACCACAGCAGCAGCAACCAGTGGTTCAACAGCAGCTATACAAACCACCGGTGCAGCAAAAGAGTTCACCACCGGTGCAGTTGACACCACATAATCTATTGCTGCCCACACATCATCCGGCGCTGTTACTGCAGGCAAAGCCAGCGGTGCATCTGCAGCCGCAGCAGCATCAATTGACGCCATCGCCGCCGCCAAACAAGCCCAATCCATTGGTGCACAACCTACAGGCGGTGGGTCAAATGATGCCAGGCAACATCGGCAGTCCGCCACCAATGAAACCAGGACAGCAACAAGCCAACACAGTTGCAGGTAAGTTTCTGTTAAAAATTCTGATTAACAGCTTGACTAAATCTAAAAATGTTCTTACAGTTATGCGCACCGCTATACCGAACATCAGTCCACAAGGACAGCCGCGCGTCTCGCCGCTGGTGCTACCGCCGGGCATGCCCGGTGTGCCGCCCTTCGATGCCAGCTTGGTAAGTCCCTCACAACTAACACTAATAGTGAAAATAAGATATAGATTACCTAGATCATACTTACTAGCTTAAGCTTTAACTTGTACTAACTTGTACTAACCTTTAACTTGCTAACCCCATGGACGCAGCATGATCTGGGCGCCTATGTGAGCGGTCGTCGCACACAGAGCCCGCCGCCCGCCCATCAGCAGGCATCACCCATAACACCGGTAATGCACAAGTTTTACATGCGGAACTTTGAAGTAGCGTAACCCAAGTCCCTTAAACCAAACCACTAACATTGACTAAACATCTTTGAAATCATTTGCTAATCTTTTTTTTTTATAAATTTTGACTTACAGAACGATACTACCTATCGTGGAGTGGCCGCTATGCTCTATCAACATCACATGATGCGCAGCGGTGACTACGATGACAAGATGATCAGCAATAGTCCACCGCTGGAGCTGCGTCGTCCGGGCAGCGGCCCACCACGTACCATTGCCGTTCCGCACAGCCTGCAGAGTCCACAGGATCGCACCGCAGCGGGTAAGCAAATTCCCGCAATCAATTTGAAATTAAGTTTAATCAACTTTTTTAATCCCCTAACAGATTCACCGCAGATGGCTCAGGTGTATGTACACAATGCTCGCATTCCGCACGCCCATTTCAGTGAGATGGCAACGCGTGGTGGTTACTATGAGAGCGCTGGCATGCAGCTGGAGCCGCCTCCGGCGCATCGAACAGCTGCTTCGATCAGTGTTGTGGTGCCACCACCGCCGTCTGTTTCCACCGGCAGTCCGTACCTCAGCGGCGGTGCCTCGGTATCTGTCGCTGTGCAGCCAGGTCCACTGAGTCTACATCCCAGCCAGGCGAAGCTGCTGGAGCGCGAGCGAGAGCAACGCGAACTTCAACGTGAAAACGAACTGCTTTCCATGGTGGCAGCAGTTGGTAAGTATTTATTACCGCCTAAGCAACTCACAGCAGTCATGACTAATCCACATATTCAATTCACAGCTAAGCAGCAGCAGGATCATCTTTCTGCGACAGTACTTCACGGCATGGAACTGCCCGGACAACAACCAGCACCACCACCACCACCAGCAATGGCACCACCGCCGGGCGATTCGCTTGTCACTCTGCTTCAACGCTATCCAGTCATGTGGCAGGGTCTGCTGGCGCTGAAGACAGATCAGGCGGCAGTCCAAATGCACTTTGTGCACGGCAATCCAAATGTGGCTCGCGCCTCACTGCCCAGCCTGGCGGAAAACACAACACCACTGCTGCGCATAGCACAGCGCATGCGTCTCGAACAGACGCAGCTGGAGGGCGTTGCCAAAAAGATGCAGGTGTGTACCTTTTGTACAATTTTCAAAATCATAACTTCCTTGTCCCTTTACTCGAAGCTCTGCATTTTAAGACTTTACCCATTAAGTAACTCAATAACTAATGTGCGATTCATTTCAATTACTTACAGGTGGACAAGGAGCACTGCATGCTACTGGCTTTGCCATGTGGACGCGATCATGCGGATGTGTTGCAGCATTCGCGTAATCTACAAACCGGCTTCATTACCTACCTGCAGCAGAAAATGGCAGCCGGCATTGTGAATATACCAGTGCCGGGCAGCGAACAGGCTGCCTATGTGGTGCACATATTCCCCGCTTGTGACTTTGCCAACGAGAATCTGGAGCGAGCTGCGCCCGATCTCAAGAATCGCGTTGCCGAATTGGCGCACCTACTGATTGTCATAGCCACCGTCTAGCCGGGCGTTCGGCTTCCATTGGATCTACACAATGAAATATTAGCCAGCAATGTCTTTATAAATTACCAGCCAGAACAACAACAACCACAGCAACAACTGGAACAACCACATGTAAAGTAAACAAAAAGAAAACCAACCAATAATACAACAACACCTACCAACTACAACAAACAAAAACAAGTTACGCTCTTCTAGTATTTTAAGTAATTTTAAATAGCGATTAAACACAACAAAAGTTTAAGGAAGCAAAACAAAACAAAACCTATAAAGAAAAAAGCTAAAAAGTAAAGAAGAAAAGAAGAAAGTAAAAATGCAAACTTTATTGAATATATAAATAAATGCAAGAGAGAGAAGAAAACATTTGAGGCCAAGCTCATACAGTTAACGATCAAATGTTTGATGGCAACTATCACGATCCAATGTAAATCCGTAAAACAAACACGTAAACAGCCCCCAACAACACAACCCCAAACAAGAAAAGCAAATGCAAAAATATTTGTCGAAATTATCGATTCGTTTTTTTTTTAAATATACATAATACATTATTTAAATTTACCAACTTTTTGAAAGCTTGCAAAGTATCGTTAAGTTTGATCTCAAGAAAGTTTTTATTTTTGCTTAATTTAAAATGAAAACGAAAATGAAAGAAAACAAAACAAAACGAATGTGAATGAAAATGAAAATGCTTAAAAAACCTAACTGTTTACTGTACTACATACTACTACCATACATACATACAAGCATACATATATACCTACTATCCTCTAAAAAAAAAAACAAAAAAAGAGAAAAAGAAACAACACGTTTAAGTTTTTGATTGGTGAATAACTTCACACACACATACAAACAACCAAACAAGCAAACACACACATACACGAGCCACGCCCCACGCCCAGTTACTGCTCGCATTTTACAAAGTTTCGACGCCCTAATTAAGTAGCTTAGCATCCTATAGATCCTATAGAGTTTCACTACAACTATTCTCTATATTTTCAATTTGTTCCTCGGCTCCATGTGGTGCATGTGGTTACTCAAGATGTGTTGCATGGACCCGAAGAACGCCATTGAGCGCCGCCTGTCGCCAAACTGTTGTTAAGCACAATTAGGTTTAAAGATGCGCCCAGAGGCTTATTTCCTACAATTAAAAACATACATACATAAACATAAATACATACAACATGCATACACACATATACACATATACACGTATACACACACACATACACCTACATATAAATTACAATTATTAAAAATATCTATTTAATTATTATAAACAAATATGTTAAGCCAAATATTTTAAAGTTTAGAGAGACAAGCTTCTTAATTCTCGGTTGCTTATACTATTTCATTTCACGGCGCAAATCGGCCTCCAAAAATCCTCTCAACGCAGGCGCCGCTCAAATGCGACTCCACGTTGCTGGGATTTTTGATTGTAGCCGTTGTGTCAAGTTCTCTGTTTTATCTTTTCCGCCTGTTTTGCTTGATATATCATCAAACAGTTACAGCAACTACTACAACAATAACAACAACAACAACACCATCACTGCCACAACACTGTACACGGAATACTTTCAAGCAACGACGGTGTTTCCTTTGTTATCATTTAAATGTTTTATTTATTGTGCGCGAAACTTTGTAAACTGCTGGGGCAGTAGTCGTAGAGCGTATTTATGTATATATATAGAAATATATATATATGTAAATTAACATACATATATTTTAAGCCCAATGCTGACTATAAAACAACACAACACATATACAGACACCCCAATACACAATATACATTATATATATACATATATATATATATAAACAAAAAGATGATAAATCCCCTCTGTACACTCCTTAAACTTAAACGTTTTCACGCCCACTTGTAAATTATGTGACAAAAAAGCAAAAAAACTGTAAAATATTTAAATTATTTAGCGTCTAAACGATAATTCAAGTACATGTAAATACAGTTTAATTAGTGTTTAGCGCGTATTTAGTTGTATGTTTTAAAACTAAAACTGTACATTATATAACAAGATAAAGATACGAGTATGAGAAAGATCAGAAGTAAATCGCAAGTAAATACATTTTTGTCAGTAACACAACAAGAACAGAAGAAACGCTATTGTTTTAAGACATTTTTAGTTATTTTTAAGTTAATTAATGAAGAAATCGATTAAATTACACTTATTTCTAAGTGAATTAATAAACAAATTCAATAAACTTTTTCTGTTAAACGATTTGTTTCATTTATTTTCAAATATTTTCCCCCCAGTTCATTCACAATAGCTGTTGGTTGTACGATAGACCGTTATCAGCCCACAAACAAATAAAACCCATTAGCGAAATGCAACTTATATATATAAACACACAAAAAAACACATAAATATATATATATATACATATATATAGATGTTAATGTTATAACTGTAATTAAATAAATTCTATACCTATGCATTATGCGTGAAAGTTTTGTTGATATTTGAAAAGCATGAAACACCAGTAATTTAAAGCCTGCAACAGCACTTGAAAAAGTACTCATTGAAGTAGGAGGTATTTTTAGAGTCAACTGTTTAGTTAATAACCCATTAATACAATTACTTCAAAAAATATTTAAATTAAGACTTTTCGCGCCCAGATGTGGATGTGGATGTTGTGGATTATGTCTGCTAAATAATAACAGCGTCACTAACATTTGTCAAACTGTTAAGCTGCAACAGCTGTCTAGCTCCCATTGCTTGTTATCGATACACATATTTTATTATCGAAAAAGCCAACAACAGAGCATACGTTCAGTTTGTTGATTTTATTGGCTTTAATTGTTATTAATTACATATAATAGTGAATAGTTTTAATTGTTATTAATTACATTTATACTTGGGCGTCAACATCAAGCAGACATGTCAAATCTAATACAAAAAGGTAAGCGCACACGTTTATTCCTCTCTCAATTAACAGCAGCCACAGCTGTTAAGTTATACAATATACAATTTATGTTAACTCCGCCGGTGGCTTTTGTAGGACTACCTTTAACATCTGCGCGGACGCCACTGCTGCAGTTGCTGCGCTATCGGGGCAAGATTAACATACAGCGTCCCAAGGAGCCCCATTATGAGCGTGCCCGTGTTATTGCCGTCACACAGCCCAAATATCCGGAGCCGCCCAAGGCGCTCACCTGCTTTCAGTCAAGGGCGGAACGAACCGCGGCTCAGGTGAATAATCCCTATAATGCGATAATAGCAAGAGAGGTGCGCAACTGGCTGAATCACTCCCAGCTGGTGGCCATCTACCATTTGAACTCAATTACGGCCGATGAGATGTTTCGCGTCCGGGTCCAACTGCACAAGCAGAATATGCATTTGAAGGCCTACGGGCGGAAGATCATTGCACAGGCTGTGGCCGGCACACAATACGAGGCGATTATGCCACTTTTCCACTCCAATCATTGCATCGTCTTCTCGCCGAATCAGCAGAGTGTGGGCGCCTTGTTGCGGATCACCCGCAAAGTGCCGCAAATGGTGCTGCTCGGTGGCATTGTGGAGCATACGCTGCTCAGCCGCAACGAGCTGATGGGCTTTGCCCAGATGCCCGGCTTACAGGCGGCCCAAGCGCAGCTGGTGCAGACACTGAACATGGCGGCGGGCAATGTGGTGCAGCAGCTGCAGGCGCATCAGTGCAATCTGGTAAAGGTACTGGACGTGCATGCGAATGCCGATGCTGCGGCGACAACGGATGTGAAAGAAACGCAGGCGTAAATTGTAATTAATTAATACAGTGGACGCTCGAAAATCGGAACGCTTTGTTTCTAGGGATGATTCTAGTTTATGAAAGCCTTAATTTTCTATATAATTTTAATAATTTCTATAGACTAACATGAGATGGCTTTCAAAGATAATAAAAGAAAATGTTCTCAAAAATAAGAGCTTTTAGATTAAATTTCAGCATGTTCTGATTAGCGAGCGACCACTGTAAGAATAACAGCAAAAATAGAATATATTCATTTGTCTTTCATACTAAATTAAAAACTTAAACTGGCTCTATAACTAGATTGCACTTTTCCAATGGCCTGGAATGATGGCGTCAGTGGCCAAGTCGTGTCAAGACCTAGGAGGTGATCGTGGTCGCCATATGATGCCAGCGCTGTCTGCAGTTGAAAGCCAAATTGGCCAGTGCTTCGGCGGCATCCAGCTCGTCCTTATGATGTAGCAGCCAACTCTCGCCACGTGCCGCAGCTGTCGCGTCGCTGGTGAACAGCAACTGGCTCTGCACTGGCCGCTCCTGAACAGCGCATTTGTGCCTGAAAAAGTAAGCACACTTTTGTAGTTAGAAGAAAGTTGAGTTATCTTCGGGTTGCCGCAGATGACATACCCTTGCAGGCATGTCAAATTGAAAGACTACCGTGAATATAGAAACAGAAGGATATGGCAATATTGACTGGTCGGCTGATTGACATATAATATCCCCTGTAAGGTTATACAAAGTGGAGGTTCACTCCATCCTCTTTACCTGCTCATATTCCACTCGATGTGATAGTTGTGCCTATCCGGCGTAAATCTGGCGGCGCTCTCCAGCCACTTGTTCAGCTGTGTGCCATTGTTGTCGCTTGGACTTGTCGTCAGAGTGTCGTCCAGTGCGTTGCTATCGCGGAGGTATTTCTCCATCATCTGCTGTTTGTACTTGGCCTTGCCCACTGGCACCGTAGGCAACATGGGCACACGTATACCCTGATTGCGTTCCGGCAGCGTCGTCGACTCTATGTAGAAATTGGGCTTGTATGGTGCGGAGCAGGAGGAGGCATTGTTGCCATTGCTATCAGTGCCTGTACTACGACTGGACAGCTCGTCATCATCTTCGGCATCGTCATCATCATCATCCATTGCGCACGGTCCACGTATATCCTCCTCCCAAATGCTGTCCTCGGACGAGATGCTAAACTGCTCCACATTCCCACGAGCGTTGTGATTGTAGTTCTTGATTAGATGACCCCATGACTTTTTGGCCTTTTCGCGTTCCGAGTTTTTAAGCTTGCGCCGCCAGTTGGCAAACCAATTGCAGATCTGTGTGTACGTCAGTCCCGTCTCTCCGGCCAGTTGCTTCTTTTCCTCCCTGCTGGGATACGGATTCTCGCGGCGCCTTATCAGCCAATCCTTAAGCATGCGCTTGATATCCGGCGTAAACAAACGCTTGGTGGCTCGAGACAGCTGCAGTTCGTCCTCTGGTGGCCAGGCACGTCTAAAAGTAGTCCAATCATCAGCTACAAGAGAATCAGTTTTGTTTTTGTCACTCCACTCACCTGCTGTGGCGGCGATTGCGCTTGGGGCGACACGATTTCTCCATGGACTGCAAGAGAGAGTGAGAATATAGATAGCAGATATTTTAAATAAATTCTCATCGTGTGCAACCCCCAGGTTATTGCTCATCCTAATTAAGCCAATCGACCCGAAATGCGCTGTAAAGCAAATTCAGTTTCAAAACTTTTGTGGGTGGGTGGCGCTATTTTTGTCCCACCATAGCCGAAAAAATTGTTCATGTTTTTTGCTCTGTTGCCGTTGTTGATAAATGTAAAAAAAAAAACAAAATATCACTGTGTCGCACATACAGAGAGAGAGAAAGAGAGAATGCTGGCATTAGATATCACACAATCAAATGAGAACAAAAACTCTATAGAGTTTTTAGTCTGTTGTAAATGGCGTTAAGTTTAAATGTCACTAGTTGGCAGGCAAATAAAGATCCATTTTCTCAGTTCCCAATACGTACATTTCGCTCAATTTCATTGATAAAACTCGGTGGCCATGTTTTTCCAATAAAGTATGCCAAAACTGTACATATATCAGCCTATATATGTATGTATGTACATATTTATATATAAATATATGTTTTGTGCAAGAATTACTGTTTACGCTTCTCAGCTAATTTTCAAGTACGCAAATATTTTGTGACCTATTGAAGGCGCATTAAATATTATGGAATTAAACTTTTGTTGACACTCTTTCAGTTTTTGTGCTAACATCAAATTATATAATCTCAACATAACATGAAAGAACAATGGACTTGTTTTTTTTGAAAACGATCTATTTGCAATTTAAAGATCTGCAATCGCTCCCAATGGCAATTGAAACGAATAGTTTGCCAACTTTTAGAGGAGGCCTAGAGCACAGTGGGTCAGCAGCATTGCAAACCATGGATAAACTCACCCACCTGTAAATATTCAATTTCAGTTTTCTTAAGATGTTTTCTTCTTTTTGTTTTTGTGCTGACAACGCGTCGAGATAAACGTTTCGATCGCCGAACTCGCAAATGGCAAACTGAACGCTCGTCCAATTTTTCAAAACTGCTAAAGAGGTTTTCGAACCATTTTCCTCGGCACTGCGATTGGCATTCGGCAACGACACTTCGGAAAAACGAAAAACTCGCACTTATCACACGAATGGGGCACTTTTAATCTATTTACAAAACTCGTGAAAATATTTAAATGGTACATATGTACATACATAATGCCTATTTTCAAAGAATCACTGAACGTGCATGTTCCGGCATACGCTACCTCAAAGCCAAAAATGATCAGCGCTCATCAACGTTTGAGTGTCATATGCCCACGCCTGTAGAGTGCAGAACATTTACTTTCGCTCTCGGATCAATTGGTTGCTCAGTGGCCATGATGTGATTTAATTTAAATTGTGTTGCAAGTCTGTTCAAAATATTCCACATATGCACATGGAGCTGGCAAAGAGCAGCATTAGAATGCCATATAAAAGTCAACATGCAGATATCAAGTTGTAAGTTGTAAGAATAAACAATATACTAAAATGTAATCGTTTGAATATGCCGTTACCATTTGAAATCGTTTGTCTGCTAGGCACATCTTGCGAGAGAGCATACTCGCAGCAGAAAGCCTACTTTATAAATAATGGTTTGCATACTTTAATATTTTGTACATGGTGCTGCATACAATGATCATATCCTCCTTTTATGCTTCGCATATTATACTTTTTCTTATTGTGCATTTAAAATGTACTTTTTATTAACGAACAATTTCAAATATAAAATGTCCCAACGCGCTAGAGTTGCCAACGCTCTTCGCTTATTTAAATGGTATTCAGAGTTGGCGCAAGTTGGCAGCGTTGTGCATTGTTCAGTGTGCACACACCAAATTTTTGTTAAAAATTCAATTGTTTATATCTAGAACGTAATAATTTGCTGAAAATTTAATTGGTTCATTTGAAAAAAGAACACGGCTGCTCGCTATGAACAATTCGGTGCGCTATGAGCGCTGCCAGCAAATACAGCTGGGCGTACTCACCGAATCCCAAGTGGGCGTTGGCACCCCAGACTCTGATTTACCCCCCCAGGGAACGGGAAACGTAAGTTGAAAAAATCATCAAAATTCTCTTTGTTCCCATTTGGACACACTGACTCATATTTTGGTTTACAGGTGCTGTGCACCCATGATGGGGTGCTGCTGAAGAAGGCGCATGCGGAGCATATTTCGGAATTGAACACCAGTGGATCGTTGTCCCTGGTGGAGTACATCCTGCCCAGGCGTCGTCTTTACCTGGAATGGCAGCCAAATGATAGCATTATGATTGCCGATGATAGTCAGGATCAGGGGGATTGGGCGCTGGTGGACAGGATATCAGGACGGACACGCACCACGTCCGAGTGCAGTGCCTTCAATACAAAGCCGGCGGAGCTGGGCAGCAATGGGAATGCGGCGGGAATTGGGGGACGGGCGCGAATCATGCGTGCTTTGATGGATGATCTGGCGTCGGTGGAGGTGCGGCATCGTGGGCAAACCCTGCGATTCTTGCGCAAATCGGATAGTGGCGTCCACTGCGAGTTCTTCTTCCAGCACGGCAATGCTGATCTCTTTGTGCGCTCCATGCGACAGCAGCATTTCATTGAGAGCAGCGGGGGTGAGGAGTATGCCATATTGAATACGGAAAATCAAAAGCTGAAGAAGACCTTTGCCGAACTGGACATTGGCGAGATCAAGGCCAGCCAATTGCCTCGCGAAAGCTGGCTGCCCACCAAGCTGGTCGGGTTCCTGGGCACCATACCAGACTATGTGCAGCCGACGTTTCAGCGCTCGCCCAAGTCGCGCCCCAGTTCGCTGGTGCACGGCGATCGCCAAACCTCGCCGGATAACTACCAGTTCATCAAGCTGAGTGGGAGCACCAACAGTGCCTGCTCCTCCAACAGCCAGAGTCGCGGCGAGAGCGCCGACAAATCGCCTGCGGACAGCGAGCTAGAGAACCTCAATGCGCAGGACGAGAAAATTGTTAACAATCTGCCAGCCCGCCAAAGCGTGCATCGTGGTAAGTAATTGCAGCTGTTGAAGTTTAAATTATTCTAATCTAATTACTCAACTTATTGCTGTTGTTTTTATTACAGGGCAACCACTCAACGATTTGCAGTGGCTCGAATTCCAAACGATCGATGGACGCATATCGGATAGCTTGCGCGTAAAGGAGCTAATTTTTCGTGGCGGCATTGAGCCCAGTCTACGCGCCGAGGTGTGGAAATATTTGCTGAACTATAATCTATGGTCCGACACGGAACAGGAGCGCATTGAGAGGCGCCAGCAGAAGTCCTTGGAGTACTACAAAATGAAGGCTCAATGGCTCTCAATGACGAATACGCAGGAGTCTAATTTTAGCGGCTATCGGGATCGCAAGTGTCAAATCGAGAAGGATGTGAAGCGCACGGACCGCTCGCAGCAGTTTTTCGCCGGCGACGATAATCCAAATCTGGCACTGCTTCAGGGCATACTCATGACCTATGTGATGTACAACTATGATCTGGGCTATGTGCAGGGCATGTCCGATTTGCTGGCGCCCATACTGGAGATTCAGGTGAATGAAGTCGATGCCTTTTGGTGTTTCGTTGGCTTCATGGACATGGTGATCAGCAACTTTGACATTGATCAAAGTGGCATGAAGATACAGTTTGGCCACCTGCGTCGCCTGCTCGAGGTGGCCAATGCGCCACTATTTAACTACATGTGCAGTCACGATTCGGATAACATGTACTTCTGTTTCCGCTGGCTGCTCGTGTGGTACAAGCGGGAGCTCGACAACGTCGATGTGCTCAAGCTGTGGGAGTGCCTGTGGACCCGTTTACCTTGTGTCAACTTCCACCTGCTCGTCTCCGTGGCCATACTGGATCAGGAGACCAATGTTATTATCGATGGAAAATACGAATTCACCGAGATCCTTAAACATGTCAATGAACTAACCGGCAGCATCGATTTGAAGCGCACGCTGGAAACTGCCGAAGCTATCTACCTGCAGCTGAAGGCCTCCGAAGCGCTACCCAATGATATACGCCAAATTATTGGTCAGCCTTTGCTGCCGCCTGCAGCTGGCGAGGAGCGCGTTGGCGGCGAGGAAGATGAAACTGCCTATTCGGATGATGGCTTTGATGAGCTGCGCGAACTAACGCCGGAGGAGAAGCGACGCAATCAGGAGCTGCTCGAGGAGGCATATGAGAGATCCCTGTTCTTGCATCACATGTAGTTCGAGCCGGGAACAAAGCCAAAAACTAACGTGCGCAAATATATATCTATAGCCTTTAAGACTCAAAGTTTACTATCGAGCTGTCGTGCTGGTGACGCCCCTTTTAACGTCAGGGGCGTTGCTGTCGAAGTGCTTTAATTGCTAATGCACAGATTTATACATTGTATATTATACATATTTGTACTTTTTGTATTTATTGTAAGTTATTTTCCTCCACCAACCCCTATTGGCTTAAGCAATTGGTCCTAAACAGCCGCAACTACGTTTTCAACGATAATTTAACAGCGAAATTAGAATTATACCTGTGTATGTCAATTTATTAATCGGAATTTTTTCTTTTATTGCAATGCTAAAAGCAGCTTTTGTTGTCCCTAATTAAGTAAAACTCAATTACTGTGAATATACAAGCATATATCTATACAAAAACAAAATACAAAGAAACACCGAAGAGTGAAATGAAATTTACTCTATCGGCTGCTATGTTTATGGTGTTTAGCTGTCGATTGCCTGACAGGCTGTATAGTTCAATGGGAAAGCGTATGTCTAGAAGCCTGAAGGTAGCGGGTTCAATTCCGGGTCGTGCCGGGTACATATTTTCGAATTAAATTATTTTTTCCACGGCTATTCTTATACAGTTTAGCTGTCGATTATCTGACAGACAATATAGCTCAGTGGGAAGGCGCACGGCCTACAAGCCGGCATGGACGTCGGTTCAAATCACGGCCATGCCGTATAAATTTTGTTTATTTCAATTATTTTCTCGGCTGCTTATGTTAAAGCTTAGCTTTCTCTTTGAATAATGGCTCAATAGCTTAGTGGGAAGACACGCGCATTGTTAAACAAGGGATGGGGTCGGGTTCAACTCCGCGTCGCAGCAGGTATTCTAAATTATGAATAATGGATGTATAATATTGAAATGTTATTAATATAAAAATAAATGTTTAATATTCTTAATGTAAATATATAATTAATATCAAACTTAAATAAATAATATGTGAAATGTAAATTAAATAATGTTAGACGAATGTAATGTTTAATATATTTGTATGTGTATGTGTGTGCGGTGCTGCTCTGAAATGTTAATAAAATAATGATGCATCAGAATGACTAACAGAAAGAATACTGTTATTTAGTTAACTGTGATTAACAGCATACTGTTAATTGACAATAATGTTATTTTTTATTTTCCTAAATTTTTATACCCAGTCGATCGCTTATATTTCAGAGACTAGAAGAGCTAAAGACTTCATATTTGGAATCTGAGTTCTCTTGTTGCCGGCTCAGATCAAGGTTATTTCATTTTATCGATAGCTCCGTACCGTTCAAACGGTTATCCGATACATTTGGATAGCAGACCATCGTTCCATGGGCATAACTTGAAAGTTATAAGAGCTAGAGACTTCATATTCACATTTAAGTTCTCGTACTGCCGGTTCAACACAAACTCATCACTTTTTTTTTCGATATCTCGACCCGTTCAAAAGTTATGGATAAATTAAGATTACAGAACAGTGTTTTTGAAGTTATAAGAGGTAGAGGCACCAAATTTGATATGTATATTCTCCTCTAGCATGCAGAGCTTTAATATATTTCACTTTTGGATGTTTCCCCCAATCTCTCAGAAATCGAAGTAATTTCAGTAAAACTCAATTTATTGTTGTAATTTTGGAAATTTATTTTTTATATATTTATCTTGTTGTTGTTGCTGTAGTTGTGTTGTAATTATCATACTTTAATTAAGATTTATACTTAGCATCTCTAATTTAAATTGTTATTTGCTCTTGTCTGTTGGTGCAACTGTTTTGTTTTCGTTTTTTTTTTTTAATTTTTCTTGTAGTTAATGGATTGAAGTGCAAACAAAATAGTATTTCCATTTGATTTATATAATTCAATATATGTACGTTTCTCACGGAAAGGGGGAAGGGCCAGTCGCCAATTACATGTACATACATATAAATTGATTTAATTTAAAAAATTTGATTTCTGAAAAAACATTTCTTGTTGTTTTTATGTTTTGTTTTGTTTTTTTAATTTTGTTTGCTGGTTTTCTTGTTGATGTTGCTGATTGGTTTCAATTCACTTTTAAAAACATACAAAATACAAATTAAAACTTATGCAATATAAATTGTTTACTAATTACATAATTAAAATTAAAAATTAAAAGCGATTTGACGACAATGTCAATATTTGTATAATGTATATGTATGTATATATAGGACATATCGAGTACTCAAATATAACACTTGGACGACCAAGTGCGGGGAAAACAGAGGAAGAGGATCTCACATACACACATAATCCATAAAAAAAATCATTGAAAACAGAATGCGGTTACAAATGAGAGAAATACATCATGATGGGGGCGGGGGTGGGAGGATAGTGGATCAAAATCGATCTGATCTGATCCGATGTGATCTAAAACGTTAAGTGACGCAAGAGCCATTTAAAGATACTAAAATATGTACAGGTTTTTTGTTTTGTTTGTTTGTGATTAAGATTAACTCTTGTGAAGGACGACAGCATTGAACCCAATTAATCCTAAATATCTATGTGTGTGTGGTGTGTGTGTGTACATATAATAATAGGTGTGTATGTGTGTGTGAGTGTGTTTTCTTTTGTCAATCAAACTGTATCTTTTCTTTTCTTTTTTTAAGTTAGTTTGCTGTTCAAACATTCTGTTTTGCTTATCAGTTATCAATAATAATTTGCAATAGTTTAAACCGTTATTCAATCTGTGGCAGGGGGCAGACAACGAGGCAGCAAGCTTTTCTCTCTCTCGCCTGCTGCCCCCCTCCTTTTGTTACAATTAAATTATAAGCGCTTTTTTAATATACTCATTAATCGTATGAACCGCCGTATAGACAACAACAACTCCCTCTTCTTTAAGCCCACTTTCGCGCAATAGTTGCAGCAGTGCGCGTCGGTGGCGAGTTGGCAAAGGAGCTGTTGCAACGGTCAGCTGAGCCATCCATCCAGGACACACGGCCAGGCCATGGCTGACTGCCACTCAATGTGATCAGGCTATTTGTGCGGCAACAGCAGCGAACGTTTTGTTTGCAGCATTTGCTCACCGCTGTGCGCACAAAGGACCTGAGCACAAGAGTGTCAGCAGACACAGCTGCCTGGCACAGCAGCAAGTATCCTTGAATGACGACTCACATTGGCTCCTTCTACTCGCTATGGATGCATATATACTATATATATGCATTTAATATATATATATATATATAATATTTATATATATATTAATATGTTTCACTTATATTTTACACAACTTTAAGCTTAAGGGTTTTACTACTCCTATTCGCACTACACATTCTTCTCGCGGTTGAGCGAGTACTCGTCCCGGTTCCGGTCAGGGTTCTCGTTATCCTTGTGGAACGCGTTCGGGTACTCGTCACATTTAGCCTGGAGTTCGTTTTGCGTGCTTTTGTCTCAGCAGCTGCTGGTTTTGCTGCTGCTGCTGCTGCTGCTGCTGTTGCTGTTGCTTTTGCATTTCTGGTTCGCCTTTCTTCTGTGGCCTTTTTGCGTTGATTTTGGTTTTTCTTTTTGTTTTTGTTTTTATTTTTCTTTTTGTTTATATTTGTATTTGTATTTGTATTTATATTTTTATTGTTGTTGCCTTGTCTGGTTCTGGCGCCCACTGGGGCGCTATCGTCTGGCTAGGAGCATCGCTTTTCTCATTCATTCCGCTCCTCGGACTCGCTGCCCGCCGACAGATTTAGCGTTGCCGCATCCGCCGATTGTCGTGTATGTCGCGTGGAGCGCAATTCCCGACGCTTTTCCGGTGGCTGTTCGGCAGCTGATGCCCCACCGGGTGCGCCGGCTCCTCCGCCACCATGTTCATTGCCGGAACGTGGTCGCTTGAGGCGATTGGAGGAGCGTCGATTCTCTTCGGCAGCAGCGGCGGCTGCAGCGGCAGCAGATGAGCTGCTGCTACTGGAGCTTAGATTGGTCACCGAATTATTGTTGCCACCGCTGGCATCCAGATCTTCCACGCTGCCGCTGTGACTGCTGCCCGGCGCCGCTGGCTTCTTGAGTATGGGCTGGATGATGAGTTCGTCCGCCTCCTCGTAGGGTGGCGGCAACTTTGCCGCATCTGCGGCATTTGTGATGGTCAACGAGATGCGGGACTCGCTGCGCTCGGAACGCTCGCTGCTGGTGCTGGCGCCGCTACTGATAGGTGGCGCAATTGTGATCGTGGTCTGCGAGGGCAGATTGGCGGCAATCGCTGCATTCGAGGCGCCCGCATTTAGCGGCGTCAGCGTCACCTTATCCTGTTCGGGTGTGGGCGTCGGCGCTGGCGTCGAACAGCTGCTGGAGCTGCTCACGCCACGTAGACTCTTCTCAATGCTGCTCATGCTGGCGCCCAGATTTAGTGGTAGTCCAACGGCCAGTGCGGCAGCTGCCAGCTCATCCTTGGTTGGATGCAGCTCGCTGCGCGCACGCTTCGATTTGTGTTGTTGTTGCTGCTGCTGTTGTTGTTGCTGCTGCTGCTGCTGATGTTGTTGCAGCTGCTGCTGCATATGCTCGGCGTCCAGAGCTGCTGCATAGGCAGCTGCGGCATTGAGGCTGCTGCTGCTGCTGGCCGAGGAGGTGGGTATCAGCGAGATGCCCGAGCCCAGACCCAGCGACTTGGTATAGAAATCCATTTGCTGCTTGAACGCATCCTGTTCGCGTTGTCGCTTCGCAGCGGAACTGCTGCTACTGCTGCTGTTGCCAACGGCGGAGGACGAAGAGCCGCCGGTGAGACCCGCCAGACTGGCCAGTGAGCCGGGGCCACTTAGCGGCAAGGAGCCGCCGGCCGCGGCCATTGCTTGAGCGGCCATCTCAGCGAGCAGCGCCTGCGAGAAATCACTGGGCAATTGTGCTGCGGCAGCGGCTGCTGCAGCGGCGGCGGCCGCGGCTGCCGACTTGGAGCTCTTGCTGGAAACAGAGGAGCTGTTCACGTTGCTGTTCGAGCCGCCGCCGGACGATGAGCTGGGCATTTTGCCCTGCGAGAATGCCTGCAAAGCGGCCAGATCTGTGGGCAGTGCACCGCGTGCAATGCTCTCAAACCATTTCTGTTGCTCCTTGGCGGATGCTTCGTTGGCTGCGGCCGCAGCAGCTGCGGCGGCGGCACGCTTGCTGGCCGCACTGGAGCTGCTGCTGCTGGTGCTGTTGGAGCTGTTTGTCGTGGGCATCGGTGGCATGCCGAGGGAGCTCATCAGGCGTGTGGCCTGCGCCAAATCCATGCTGCTCATGCGACTGAGCGATTCGAGGAGATGCGGATCAGCGCCTGGCATTAGCAGGCTGGACAACTGTGCCATATCGGCGGCACTGGGCGTCACGGAGGCGGCGGAATTGCGTTGACTGCTGCTCTGGCGGCTGCGACTGCTGGAGCTGGTGGAGGGCGTTGTCACGGTGCCGGCACTCATGCTGGCCATGGCGTTCATTAGATTCGCCGCCGAATTGGAGGCATTGCGTGAGTTGCTCGATTTGCTGGACTGCGATTGATGCGATTTGGAGGATTGCGTGGAGCCGGTCACCGCAGACGAGGACGTGGGAACGCCATTTAGCGCCAGATTATATTGCTGCGCCAGCTGATCGTAGGCGGAACCCAGTCCACTGCTGCCCAACGAGTACGGATTGAGTCCGCCCAGACCCATGGGCGGATACAGCAGCGAGGGATTCGGGAAGAGGAACGGAAAACCGGCAGCTAACTGGGATGCAGAAGCGCTGGAATTCTTGCCACCCGATGATCCGGCTCCGCTACTATTCACGGCGGCAGCGGCAGCAACTGCTGCCAGTTGAGCGGCTTCGTTTTGTTGTTGCTGCTGCTGCTGTTGCTGCTTCTTCTTGCTGGCGGCGGAGGAGGAGGCGGCGCTGGATGAATTGCCGGCGCTGGACTGCGACTGGCTCTTGCCGGTGCCCACGCCCGTGCTGCCGGTTAGGCCGCCGAGCGTTGGACCCGCAGCAGCCATGAGCGCAGCCAGCGACTGGGCATCCATGCCAGCGAGATTGCCCAAACCGCCCATGCCGGCGAGACTGGCGAACAGATTCATATTGTTGAGATTACCCAAGCCGGACAGATTGCCCATGCCGGGCATGCCGCCAAAGGGCATCGAGAGCAGCGGATTCTTCGGATCGAAGGCAGCGAGTGGGTTTTTCGGATCGAACGCACTCAAACCGGGCAGATTGGCCAGCAAACTGGGATTGAGGCCAGCCAGCGAGCCGAACTGCAGCGCCGCCTGATCCAGCGCAGCAGACGATTGCGATTGACGCGACGACTTCTTTGTGGAACCACTTGAATTGCCAGCGGGCGATTGTGCCGCACTTGGCTGCTGGGTGTGACTGCTCGAGGAGGCATTACTCGAGTTGGACGAGGGTCGTCCGCCATGCGATTTGGAGCCGTAGCCGCCGCTGTTGTCCATTACGCTGGCGCTGGGCTTTGGTGATGGCGCCGACATTGGATTCTGCATCTGCTCCAGCCACTTAGGATCCACCTCATAATTGGGATTATCTGTGAGCCTGTAAAAATAATGAGAGGAAATTATTGTAGTATATTGTGCTGACAATCGTATGTACTAAAAATCGGTATAGGCACGTTGACATGGAATTCACCAAGACCACATATATGGATACTACTTACCATTGCATAAGTCGCTTCAGTTGTGGCGCCTTGTTGCCGCCCAGTCGCTTGCCCGTCTGTTTGTTGATTACCGGCACCGGTTCCTCTCCGGTCAGACCCTGTGGCCCGGCCATCGATTGTTGTTGCTGCTGCTGCTGTTGTTGCTGCTGCTGCTGTTGTTGCTGTTGCTGCTGCTGTTGTTGCTGCTGTTGTTGTTGCTGTTGCTGCTGTTGTTGCTGCTGTTGTTGTTGTTGTTGCTGCTGTTGCTGCTGCTGTTGTTGCTTTTGCAATTGGGCTGCATTGGCAGCTTGCTGAGCACTAGCGCTGCTGCTTTGCTGGCGATTGCCGCGACGACTGTTGCTGTTGCCAGCATTGCCGCCGCCGCCGGCTCCGACGTAGTCAATGCTCAGTTGATCGCCCAGTGGGCTGCTCATGTCCGAGAGCCATTTGTTGACCTTGACGTCGTGCGAGGAATTGTACTTGGAGCTGAGCTTCATTGCCTGTTCCATTTCGGCCAGCATATTCTCGTAGGCTTTGCGCTGTGCCGGCGGCAGATATTGCATCATCTTCTGTTGTTGCTTGAGGAACGATTGCGGATCTGTGGCCATTGTCTGGGCGAGCAGGGCATTCAAGTGGTCCTTGCTGGACAGACTGCCCATGGCCATGTTTTGCAGAGCGCTTAGGCCGCTGCCCGATGAGCTGCTGGCGGCGCCGCTTGCGCTGCTGCCTTGGCCGCCGCTCTTGGACTCTGCAGGAGCAGGAAAGAAAGAAAAAATATAAATTATGATTAGTTATTGTTGCTTTTGATGAAGCGCCTCGGCTTTTGGGGTATTAGAAATGAAAGCGCAGAGACTCAAACTCACTTCCAGGCACTGTCGTAACAGTGATAGTGAATGGCTTCTGATTCGACTGTTGCTGGCTCGGAGCCTGCAGATTAGCAGGCGTCACCGAGACACTGGGCGGTATTTGCGGTTTCTTCGATGAGGGCAACGATGGATCCGGGAAGGTCTTTTGCTCCTTTGCCGCCGATAGGCCTAGCACAATTTCATCCAGCTTCTTTCGCTTCTTCTCCTTGCCAATCACGGGCTCCTCAATGGTCTGGAGTAGATATTCAAATATTTAATTACAATTGCTCTCCTTATTTGAATATATTTATTAAACTTACGCAATTGTTCTTCTTCATTAGCTTGTTGAGCGTATCGTCCAACTTGCTCTTGCTGCCCGCCATCGAGGGGAAGGCGGAACTGAGTGCCGCATGCACACTGGACTTCTTTGAGGGCATCGAGAAGTCCTGCACCTCGCTTAAATCAATAGCGCCAGCACTGGACGCCGACTTGAGCATTTCAGTCATATTCATTTTAGGCAGGCTGCTGTGAATAGTTTCGAGATGATGATGAGTTAGTATGTGGCTTGCGTAAGTTATAATAATAAGATAAATAAACGTTTTCCGGGATCTACGGGAACAACCTCAAGAAAGGAAAAGTTAATCTTCAACGATGTTTGGAATATCCTTCCCAGACTTCAAACTGCCACAACTTTCTCAAATCTGAACCGATTGTCAATCCCGAGCCCATTTTGATCATTATTTGGCATCTAGTTTAATTCTACATCTCAAGTTTATGAATTTTTGAAAAAATAAAATTTATGATTTTTTTTCCGAAAAAAGCATAAGGGGGGACCCTTACAAATTTTGATTTTTCAAAAAATAGAATCTTGAAATTTTACGTTTAATTGATTGTGGGTGTCTCTATTAGTATAAAAAACTATACGAAAAGTGATTTTGAGGTGTTTCATTTTTCTGTCAAAAATCACGCCAAAAGTGACAAAAAAAAGACTTGTAAAGTGCCCAAACATCGAAAAGTTCCTTATGAATGACTTTCCCAGATTTCAAACTTCCATAACTTTGTCAAATCTGAATCGATTTTTAGTCCCGAGGCCATTTTGATCATTATTTAGCATCTAGTTTTGATCTACATCTCAAGTTTATGAATTTTTGAAAAAATTATATTTATGATTTTTTTTCCGAAAAAAGCATAAGGGGGGACCCTTACCAATTTTGATTTTTCAAAAAATAGAATCGTGAAATTTTACGTTTAATTGATTGTGGGTGTCTCAATTAGTATAAAAAACTATTCGAAAAGTGATTTTGTGGTGTTTCATTTTTCTGTCAAAAATCACGCCAAAAGTGACAAAAAAAAATGACTTGTAAAGTGCCCAAACATCGAAAAGTTCCATATAAGTGACCTTCCCAGACTTCAAATTGCCATAACTTTGTCAAATCTGAGCCGATTTTCAATCCTGAGGCCATTTTGATCATTATTTGGCATCTAGTTTAATTCTACATCTCAAGTTTATGAATTTTTGAAAAAATAAAATTTGGGATTTTTTTTCCGAAAAAAGCATAAGGGGGGACCCTTACCAATTTTGATTTTTCAAAAAATAGAATCTTGAAATTTTACGTTTAATTGAGTGTGGGTGTCTCAATTAGTATACAAAACTATACGAAAAGTGATTTTGTGGTGTTTCATTTTTCTGTCAAAAATCACGCCAAAAGTGACAAAAAAAAAGACTTGTAAAGTGCCCAAACATCGAAAAGTTCCATATAAGTGACCTTCCCAGACTTCAAACTGCCATAACTTTGTCAAATCTGAACCGATTGTCAATCCCGAGGCCATTTTGATCATAATTTGTAATCCTCAATAATACTACAATCAAAGTAATTGCATTTCTAAAAAATCATTTTTTTGCGATTTTTGTTGCAAAAATATGTACTACTATACCCCTTTTGAACGGATACAGGATATACAAAGAAAAGAAGGACATGGTTACGCACCTGGAGGACAAATCCATTGGTGCACCCATTGAGGGTGGAGGCGTTTTCAGTGCCGGCACTGCGGGCTTATTGAACTGGCCCGAGGACTGTCGCGAGAGGGAGGCATGCTGATGCGCTGGTGGCGGTTGCATGCCACTCAATGCTGCTGACGAGGTAGCGCTAGAGCCGCCGCGTCTCGCTGCCGATCCTGTCAATGCCTCCATGTTGGCGATTTCGCTCTCCCAGTCCTTGGGTGCCACTGTGAAATAGAAGGGAAAATGAGCAATTAGTCAAAGCATCTAAATTGGAATACAGCAATTTCTACTTACTTGACGAGCTGTTGAGCAGAGCGTGCAGCTTGGCGCGCTCCGTTTCCACATCGATGGCAATGTGCCGCTTGCGCTTCTTGCCGGCATTGGAGCCAACGCCGCCAGCACTGGGCACATTCAAGCCCGCTGCACTGACAGCCGCCGCTGCTGCACTTGCACCCGCTGTGGCTGCACTCAAGGACATGCCCGGCAGCAGAGCCGACAAGGAGGTGGCATTGCCGCCACTGGCAGCTGCTGCAACGGCAGCCGCCACCGCCGCATTAATGCTATTCGCATCCAGACCCGGTAGAGATGTTGCCGCCGTTACCGGCGTCTTTGTTGTCTGCTGCATGGAGGCAGCTCCCGCTGCCGCTGCGGCCGCAGCATTGGATACGCCGGCATTGCTGGCCACCTGTTGCATTTGTGATGACTGCAGATGTTTGGTGACACCCTGATCTGTAGTTATAGTGATGACATCGGGCGTTGTGGAACGCCTCTCGATGCTATTCAGATGTGGTATGGATTCGTGCAGGGCAATATTGAGGTCGGTGGCACCCTTGAGGCCCGCAAAGGCACTATAATGCTTGTCGACGGGCCACTTGCTCGTCTCCACACAGACAACGATGTGGGCGATGCGACGCTCGAGTGCGAAATCCTTGAACCAGCGTATCATGCACATCTCCAGCTTGGGCTTCTCCAGCTTTTGCTGTTTCACAGTTGCCGGCTGGATGACCTCGAGATCGGGAAAGCGTGCTTTCAGTTCGGCTGCCTGCTTTTTGCACTCTTCCTCGACGGCTTTCTCTTTCTCCTTCATCACCTCGTCGTCATCGGGATCTGTGGGTCCGGCCACGAGATCAAGTATCTCCTGTTCTGCCGGCGGCTTCTCGCTGACCTTTGCCTCGGAGACGGCTTTAGCCTCAGTGGTTTCAGTGACTTCTGTCTTAGCCTCGGCTTCAGCTTTTTTGGGCTCACTTTCAGCCACAGCAACTGTTGCTGCTGTTGTTTCTGTATCCTTTTCTGCCGTTTCCTTGGCAGCATCGCTTGGCTCGCTGGCAGCTTCAGTTTCAGCTTTTTCTGCTTTGTCGCTGGCAGGAGTTTCAACAGTTTCTTTTTCCACATTTTCCGCCGTTGGCTTCTCGCTGATTTCCTCAGCATCCATTTTATTGTCTTCTTCCTTTTCTTTGAGCTTTTCCTCTGCCGCTTCGCTTTCCGCTGGCTTCTCGCTTTTGTTTGTGGCAGCTTCTGCTTCTGTGGCAGCTTCCTTTTCATTGCCATTCTCTGCAATTGGCTCATCTACATCCATTTTTTCCTCATTATCCTTGGACTTGATTTCAGCAGCCTCCGCTTCGCTGACGACTGCCGCATCCTTGACAGCGGGCGTCTCTTCTGTGGTTTCACTGGGCAGCTTAGCTTCATCCAGCGCTTGCTCCTTATCGACTGCCATATCGACTGCCTCCGCATCTTCCGCTACCTTGTCCTCTAACTTCGCTGTCTCGCTTTCTGTTGCCTCGGATTGATCCGTGCTTAGCTCTGGTTTGACTTCCGCTTTAATTGGCGACTCCTTTTTGATGACACTCTCATTGGTCAACAGCTCATCATCCAGATCGATGACTTCATTTTTGACAGCCGCTGCTGCAGCCGCTTTTTCAGCTGCTGCCAACTTTTCAGCAACAGCTGCTTTCTCCGTTGCAGCTGCTTTTTCTGCGGCCAAAGCCTTTTCTGCGTTGAATGCCTCCAGTTTGATGGTGCGCTGTATTTGTGCCTCGAGTTCGCGGATGAAACGCTTCTCGGACTCGCCGAAACTAAAGTTGGGATCATTGAAGATGAACGTCTCGGAGCGATAGAGACCATGCTTGAGCACAGCGGCAATCAGTTCCTTATCGTGTCGTCCTGGCTCCCACCAGTCGGGCGTATCGACATTCATACCACAATGCTTGAGACGCTCCTCCAGCTGTGGATTGCGTGCCACTTCGCGTAGCTTGGCGAGCAGCTCAAGTCTGTCTAGTATTAGTTTAGCATGCTCCTTTTCCACCTCCTCGATGATGCCTTCGAGTCCGCGCTCGTTCTCGCTAAGCTTCAGGCCCGCCTGGCGACGGCACATGGCCACAAAGACTTTGTAGTAATCGGTTAGAGTCTCGTCGCTTTTACGCTCCAGATGCGCCATCTGTTTGAACTTGGTCCAGTCGGGTGTCTGGCTACCGTTGCTGCCGCCCATGGGCGTGGCCAGCTGCATATCGACACCATAGCCGGTGAGCACGCGCAGAAATTCGTATTCCTCGCGACGATTCCACTTTTTGGGTATCAGCTGCAAACGCTGCGACTCGCGCTCCTTGGCAGCCAGCTCCATCTTGCCCTGGCGCTCCATTTTCTATAAAACAAATTTTAATTGCATATTAATATTAAATATTATATAACATACGAATAGATATAAATAAATTATTATTTGTGTTGGTAATTGGGATTGTATGAGTTGTTACGTGTTCAAATATGATAATGAGATATGTGTTTATAGTTATACTACTTATAATGACAGGGCTTTGCTGGGGTTATTAAAAATGTGTTCCGAAAGGAAGGAGACAGTCTCCAATCCTATCAAAAATTCAAGTTTGTATTATTGATTGCAGTTAAAGTCGATGATGTCTATCAAGTTTAACGATTTATTCATGAAACTTTAATTGCATAATGGTACCAAATTCAGTTCGTGCATGAAAAAACGATTTTATTTTTCAACTATTCTTGAATTTGTTGACCAAATTGGAATCTGGTATTTGTGCCATGTGCTCTCTTCGGTTATATCATTATTTCCCATTTCTATTGCATATTTTATCAATTCATTTAATATTTTTCTCATTTATGATGACTCAACGCAATATTCAGTGTATTCCGACTTGTTGATGGATTAAAGAGACACCATCAGACTTGAGTATAATCTTTGCTACTTTACAAGCGTTACCCATTCATGACATACCACCAGAAGGCTGGGCGATAAGATAAGACCCCAGAGTACAACTACATACTACGCAGCTTAAGCTGTCAGCAATATGTACATATATGTATATATATATACATAGATATACAAATACATACATATATATACATATGTACTCATAAATGGTCATATACGCAATTTGATTACTGATACTCACACCAACAAAAATGGAAGAATGAAATAAACGCAGCACAAATTCATTACGAATATTTACACAATTTGAAAAAAATTAAAAGCGGACCCCTCATCCACATTCATATAATCATCAACCTAACGGGATGGGATGGGATAGGATGGGATGCATTCAAGGGTGGGTGCTTCGCTCTTTGGTGTACTCTGGTTGACTGTAGGGGGTAGTGTTTGGGGTTGGTAGTGGTGTCGGTCTTCGTCGTCGGTACCGGGTACCGGGACCGGGGACCAGCCTTTCGAAATTACAAAAATTGTTTGCGAAAAAGTACAAAATGCGAATGGCGAGCGCAAAGCAAAGGGGCAAAATGTGAGAGACAATAGGCGATGACGACAACGACGACTAAATACGACGAGCGAACTGAAACTGGAAATACAATAAAAATCATAATAATAAAAGTAAAAAATCCATTTTACACCCCTAATAACGACCCGGGTGCAGAGGGCAAATGGCATAGCGACAATTCGAGCAAGAGACGCGAAAGGCTGCAAACGGAGACAAACAAATGAATCCTGCGAGACCAATTGCACGCCACACACATCCATACAGACAGACACTCATACACACACACACACACACACACACACACAGACAGCCAGAAGGAGCTCTCTCTCGCATTTCGTGTGTGGGCCCCCATTCTCGTTTTGTAGTTAGTTATGATAATAATAATAATAATAAGGGGTAACCCCCTACAAAAAGGGCAACGGCAACGCCAACTCCTTAGACAGCGTTGCCAGGTGGTTGCAAATAAAACACATATAAGTACCGTATATACACATGTACTTATTTATATATATTTGTATGTGTGTGAATGCAAATCAAAACAACAACAAAACTGCAAAACGGCTCTTACAGTCAAGTGCCCTAGGGTGCGGAGGGGGGAAGGGGCTACCTGCTCTCATCGTCATGTTGGCAAGTCTGGCTTCAAGGATGCCAATTGGCGCAGGTTGGCAGCGCTGTTTGTGTTTATATGCAAGCTAACGGCTTTTTGCTACACAAATTTCAAGCAACAACGATAGTCAACCAAAAAAAAAGGTGTGGGGGGAGGTGGGGGCAAACAAAAACAAACGACAAGGCAAAGATAAAGAGGACTGAGCGAACGCGACCTCTTCTACTTGCACACCAGCCAAACCCATCTCCTATCATGCATCCATCTCGCTTGCGCACACGCGACGCCATCGAAAGCCGCCTTCGCCTTGCTGGTCGTTCGTTCGTGCATTTGCACGATACAAGTGCGAGCGATTGATTATGATTATTAGTAAGTAGCAAAGCAGCAACAGCGGCTTGACTTGCGGCGAAATGGAAATAGGGGGTTATAGCGAAGACAGACAGGCGGAAAAACGAATTTAAATGAGCACCTCACAAACACACACACACACACACACACACACACAGATAACAACTGGTTACCGTGTGTACGTTTGCTTGTGTGTGAGTAAAAGAGAGTGAGTTACACACATGCCGTGTAAGTGGCAACGCTCTCGTCTCCGTACATGTGAAATCTATAGGCATAAATTTATTGTTTTGTATTTCGTTTTAACTTTGCGGCAGCTTCGAGTTGCTTTTGGATTGGGTTTTTTTTTAAGTTGCTTTGGGATGTTACTTTTATTACTGCGCTGCTGCTGCGCTGCTTCTTCTTCTTTCGCTTTTTACGTTTTCCGCACGCATTCTTTGCATTCACATTTTTTATTCGTTGTCGCATATTTTTGCTTTTGCCCATTTGCCTTGGTTTTAATTAAGTAGTTTTTTTTGTTGTAGCAAATTTGATACAATAAATTGTCATTGTCATTGTTTGTTGTTATTATTGTTGTTGTTGTAGTTTTACCTCCAAATAAATTCCATTTGTTGTTGGTGCGGCTGCTGCTGTTGTTGTCGTTGTTGTTGTTGTTGATTTATTTAAATGCTCGCAGAACGCTGAGAAGCTACTAAAATCCATGGGTTTAATAACCTCCATTTTGAATTAGACAACAAAAACACTCAATTTACATTTACACAATTACAAAATACATATATGTATATATATATAAATAAATGCTATATCACAAATATTGAAATGGTTTTCGATTTCGACATTATTGATTTTAATTAAGCACTAATTATCATTCATTGCGGCGGCGACACATTTGCTATTTGCACGTTGTTTGCTGTTGTTGTTGTTGTTGTTGTTGCTAGTTGTATTTCGTCAAAAGCAACCAACGCACTCTCCCTCTCGCACTCGTCTCTCGCACACTCGTCTCGTCGTCTACTTTTGCTTCAGCAATTACATTTTTCCATTCGTTTGATTATTATTATTTCTACACACACGCACACACTTATAAACATACAGCGGGTGAGAGAAAGAGAGCGAGGGACACACCGATACGAAAACCCGACAGCAATGTTTGGATATGGATGCGTTTGCTTGCTTGCTGCTGCTCAAGCACTTGGACTTTTTACAACTTTACACCGCGGCGCTCAAACAAATAATGAGCGAGCGCATTGCGGACTAAATACAAGAAACACTCCTCACACACACAAACACAAGCACACAGGCAGAGACATAGACAGAGACCACAACGGGGACGCATACGCGCACGGAAGCAGCGACGGCGGCAGCGGCACTAGCAGCTAAAATCGAATGCGAATCAGCCAGCAACAGAACGGGGGAGAGGTCGCTAGTCAAAGCACCAACAACAACAACAAGAACAACAACAGCAAGCAAGCAACTACTATTGAGCGAGGGAGCAGAGCCAAAGCCAGAGCAGAAAAACCAAAACCAAACGAAACCAAACAATCGTGAGATTAAGCCAAACGCCGTTTTGGGTGAATGTGAATATGAATGAGATGGGCAGGCAAGCAGGCAGAAAGGCAGTCCACACAGCCTGTCCTCTGAGGTGAATGAGCGCGCGGGCAAAGGCAAAAGTAAAGGCAAAGGCACAGGCAAAGGCAAGGCAAACTCAAGCAGCAAAGCGTCACTTGCAGTGGCGGCGAGAGAGCGAGAATGAGCGCATTGAACGCGAGAGTGCGCCGCTAGCGAGAGCGAATAAGAGCGTAAATATATTCGGTGTGTCTGTGCCTGTGCCTGTGTGCGTTGTTGTGCACTAGATGGACGAGTTGAAGAAGAATGAGGAGGCAGCAAACATTGTGTCAACTGTGTAATGTAAGCAAAAGGCAATGGGCAAAGGCAGAGCCTGTCACACACACACAGACACACCTACGAAGAACACTCGCACTCACACACGTGCGCAAGGTAGTTGGATAAGGGGGGGGTCGAAGGGTAAAGGGGGATACATGACATACACGGCAAAAAAGCCAAGCAATGAAACAAATGTACCACAAAAACTGTTGACGACAAGAAGAAGCATAGGCAGAGGCAGAGGCAGTAGCAACTGCGACTGCGACGGCTGCGACTGATGTTGGCGCAAAGGACACACAGCGTAAAAGGGATAAAATAAAATAATAGCCAGCCATGCGCTTGGGCTAGCCATGAGAAATGGATTAAATTCAGGTACAAAATATGTGCGCACTAGAGATGAGCGCGTGTCGTGTTTTCTTGCGTGACACGAAAATCAAACTAATTGTTAGAATTATAAGTTAATATTGTAAACTATATTAAAAATTTTAAGAACAATTAAAGATTAAACAATATTTTACACAATTTTTAAGAACTTGAAATTGTATAAAAGGTTTAACAAAGATTAAAAACAAAGTAATTATTAATTTCCAAGCAAACAAAGAGTTAATCTTCAAAATTCTATTTTTTACCTAAAATATGGTAAAACATGAATTATTGCCGTCTCGTGTTTTAAAAATTCGATATGCGCGCATCTCTAGGCACCCACATACAAGTGCACACGTGAATGGCAAAGCAGCGAGTGCTTCTAGAAATTTGTCTTTTATGGAATAGGAAAAGTTCTTGACCATTGTTATAGAATTATGCAATTATTTAATTAATACGACCTTTGCCTTAGGCGTCCCCAACTAATTTGCATATGTATATTTGTACATATATTCACGAAGATTGTTGGGCAAGTAATGCGAAAGATAGAAACTGCAATAAAGTGCGATAAGCACGTAGCCAGAGCGAGAGCGCCGTTGAGTATAAAAACGAGATTATTAATCAATCTGTAAGATACAGATACACATCCAACAGTCCCACCACCACCACCACTAGCAGCACCAGCAGCAGCAGCCATCATCAACGACAGCAGCAGCAGCACAAAACAAGCTGCCAATCGACGACGACAGCGACACATCTTCAGCAAATGCATATGACTAAAATACACATACACGCACACACATGTAATAACATGATCGAAACGGAGAGAGAGAGCAACTGCAACTGCACGTGAGAGGTTACGATTGCGTGCATGTGTGAGACTATGTGTGTAAGCGTGTGACGTTTTTTCTATGCATGTGTGGTCGTAAATTTGACTAAAGCGTAACGCAAAACTAAATCAAAAAGCAGGTAGACAACAGCGGCTCATTTCAGACACGTATCCCATGCATACATATGCATATGTGTGTGTGTGTGTGTATGTGTATTGATGAACTGACCATTGCACACTGGGCAGGTTTTAAGAAAAATATTTCCAATTATTTATGGCTGACAGGTGTGAAACGAATGCGCCATCGATGCAGCAGCAGCAGCCGGCAGCAGCTGCACTCTGTTGCACCAGCAACACGTGAGAGGCACGCGCACAGTGGTCAAACAACTGGCCAAAAATGTAACAAAATGCATGCATGCTAAATGACAATTGCACCACTGTGCGCCCAGCTAATAAAAATAATAAATCGAATAGCGGTCAGCGGCGAGGTGAGCATCCAACCAAATCGCAGCCCAAGAAAGATGGTGCACAAAAGAATGGCAAACATTCACACACACACACACACATGCGAGTGTATGTATGCATAATCACACACATATGGGCAGCAAACTCTATGCTTGTGTTCTAAATGCAAAAAGGAAGCAATAACTACAACAACAACAACAAATATCTCTTAAGCTGCTGCTGCAAGTGGAGAAACAGAACACGAAAAGCGAACAAACGAAACAGTGGAGCAAAAGGAGCAGACAGCAACAACAACGCTGAGCTCAAATGAGCACAATTAGGCTTTGGCTTTATTGACGCGCCGCGGGCTGAAAGAAGAAGCAGAAGGAGCGGAACAGGTCACCACATCCAAGTCACATATTCGCCATCATCGTCTCGCTCAACAATTCGCCCCGTGAGAGAGCGACGACACGGATACAAGAGCAATAAACGCGGCCAGAGAGAGACGCAACGCGACGCGGCTGCTTGGCTTTGGCATTTGGGTGGGCAAAAAATTAAACATTGAATAAATCCAGAAAATGTAAAATTTCATACACACACACACACTCACAAACAAACAGAGGCGTACACACTCATGAAAAACTAATACACACAGAGAGGGGCTCAAGTACAGCCAACAACAACCACCCGATACCCCGATACCGATACCAATATATCCAACAGTCAGAGTCACAGACCAGCGTGGTCGTCGCCCGCCAACGCCGCGACGCGGCAACAATCATCGTCACCAAAGAAGAACTTTACTTCGTCAATACAACAACAACAACAATACAACATAATGCGGCTTTGGCTGTGTGACCATTTTGCTTGCTCTTCTTGCTTTTGCCAAGTCAGTGGTGCCTAATCTAGCTTTTTTTTTTAAAGTTATGGTTAAATTTGGCGACATTTTTTAACTACGTAAATTTTACAATATATATTTTGGGATTTTTTTCAGGGAATTTTTACTTGTGAATAATGTTGATAATTTCAATTTTCTAGAATTTTATATAACCACCTAAAATGTTTCAAATATACAGTATATTAATACAATAAATACAGAAGAAAAGGCTCAATATGAAAATAAAAATTAAATTTTTTTTAAATTAATTTCCCACCGAAACTAGCTTTTTTATTGCTACTCTTAATTTAGCCAACACTGTTTGGCATTGAGGCTGCCTTGCTGCTGCTGTTGTTGTTGGTTTGATTGATGGCGCTGGCGTTCGCTTTGCCTTTTGATAATGGCGTCGCCAACGACGTTGTTGTTGTCGTTATTGTTGCTGTTGTTGCTACAGTAAAATGCGCGTCAGGTTGTACATACAATTGACTATTCGCATCTCGCAAGTCGAATCTCATAATTTGACCCAAGAGCAGAGCAGTTGAGCTTGTTGGCCAACATGTCTGCGGCTTCACTGTTCGCCTCTGCACCTCCTCTTGAAGGTGGCAACGCCAACAACAACATTTTGGGGCGGCTGCTGCTGCTGCCGTTTCTTCTGTTGCTGAGTGTGCAAAGTGGTTTGACATTTTCTCGTTTGCTCGTTTGGCTGCTCATTCGCGCCCGCCCGAGCATCTCGTTGTGTTGTGTTGTGTTGTGTGCACCACATTTCGGGGCTGGCTTCAAATTCGACTCGAGGCTCGTTGGACGCTCTCCGAGCGTGCTACGGCTGCTGCTCTATGTGTATTTCTTTTATTTTGCATAAATTAAGCATAAGTGTATTTTGTATTTTGCATTCGTATTTGTGTTTGTATTTGTAGATTTTCGCCGTGTTGCTCTCGCGCGCTTGTCTTGCGTCTCGTTTTGTCATCGTTGCTTTTGTTTGAACATTCGGAAGTACACCCATTCACCCATTCACTCATACACCCATTCACTCATACATACATACATATGCAGAGATACAGTTATACACTCGCATGTAGTTGACAGAAATCAGCGACTGCCACCACCACCACCACCCTACCTATCTCCCCCCTTGCACACGGCGGGTGTAACTTTTTTTTTTTATTTTATTTCGCCTTTTATTCGTTTTTGTCCGCTGCTGCTGCTTGCCAGATTTCCTCTTTTGACTTTTCACACACTTTATGCCCACTCCACATCGAAGTTTGCTTTTGAATGCAACCGCGAAGGGGTTTATCGATACAAACACAGAGATACGTATCGAAAAGTGAGATGGCAAATAACAAATAGGTATACATATACGCAAAAAATAAGGTAATCTGTATATTGAGATTTGCCCAAATCAATTTTTACTGGTGGTAAATAACTAGAAATCATTTCGAATCTCTATTTAACGACTATACGAAATGGACTTTGGCTGTTCTTAGTACAAATTCTTAGACGATAGACAAGATAGAGAAAAACTGTTAAAATCAACGATGAAATTCATTTCTTTTCAATGACTGGTAATATTTAAGTTTTCAAGTTTTTACCTTGGGATACCTATTATAAAATCGATTTGAATAGGTTTCGTAGAGTTCGATAAAATCGTATATATAAAATATGTATGTATGTAAATTTGTATGTTAGTAAGTAAATAAATAAAATGTTTTGTACATAAATACGCTATATGGAAATATATAATTGTATACCAAGTTAAGATCATGCGAGTGTTAGTATGCAATATATATGTATGTATATACTCAATAAAAAGGGGTTAGATCAATGCAACGTTTGTGGTAGATGTATGAGTGAGTGAGTGATTGTGTGTGTGTGTGTGTATGTGTGTGTGTGTGTGTATGTGTGTGTGAGTTAAGTTATTGTCAGTGTAAGGTGGTAGGGCGACGTTGAGTGGCTTTGAGTGGGTGGGTTGGTCATGGTCTATTAACGCCCCCTCAGGGGGTGAGGGCTGAGAGGCGTAAGGGTGTGTTAAGTACGGCCGATTTGTGGGTGAATGAATGTTTGAGGGGGGTAAGTTTCTATGTGTATATATTATGAAGGAAACTTTTTTGGGTAGATATGAGGGGGTTAGGTTTTTTGTTTTTGTTGTGTATTATTTTTAAATGCATATTATTATTGTCAAGTAATAAAATTTGGAGTTTCACGTACATTGTTCATACTAACCAAATACATGGCCAGCTTGTTGATATCCAAATTGGCCAATTGACTGACATCGGTGGTGTTGAGAATGCTTAGCATCAGGCTTATATCGGCAGCAGTGGGCATGGCCGGTACCGTTGATCCAACCTGCTGCTGCTGCTGTTGCTGCTGTTGTTGCTGCTGCTGCTGCTGTTGTTGCTGTTGCTGCTGATGCTGCCCCATTCCGTGCTGTAGCGACGAACCGCTGCCAGAGACGCCACCGGCAGCAGCGGCGGCGGCGGCGGCAGCAGCGGCTGCAGCTGAGGTGCTGGCACCCTGCGACTGCATCAGCGCCTGTAGGCTGCGATTGCTCGAGTCGAGTTGCTGTTGCAGCTGGCTAACTGTGCCACCGACAACGCTGCCGGCAGTGGAACTGTTGCCGGCGCCGGAGCTCTGCATCTGCATTTGCATGGACTGCAGGGTGGGGGTGGTGGGCACCGAGAGCGGCGGCGTCGATGAGACCAGCGCCTGTAGCTGTTAGGGAGGCAGAGGGTAAGGTTTGTTTTTTGTTGTTCTTGGGTTCTTTTTTGGTAAGATTACTCGATTTAAAGCAAACAACTATTTAACATCATCATGAGAATTAGAGAGTATGCAGTTGGTACAGAGATTTGGAGTGTGGAGGACAGAGAGTATCAGTTTTGCGCTATTGGATTGGAAATGCTATTAATTTTTATAAAATTCTATTAGCAAGAAACTTGCAATTTGAAAATTACGTTTAGCTATTGAAAAACACTCTGAATTACTGATTCGACTCCATGAAAATTACATTTTTTAAGTTTTGCAATATTTCAAATTTTTGAACAATTACTGGCTAGTTGTATGAAAATCTATAAATTTTGGGCTCTCAAATGTGGGATAGAACTGCTTCTCAGTGAGAAGAAAGCGAGAGAAAGTGAGAATATATGATTGGGGGTTTTTGTTGCCTTGAGGGTACGCAGGTAGTTTTGTTAATCAGCTGTTGGTTTGGTTGTTGGTTGTTTGTTTGTTTTTGGCCTGTTTCGTGGGTCCGTAGCTTTTCACAGTCCGTCGTCGGTCGTTGTTGTTCCCGTTTCCGGTGTCGCTTCTACGTTTCTACTACATGTACAGTACTCGCAAATTCTAAACCAAGTAGTTAACTACGGCCAACAGCTAAGCAACAAAACTACATACATACTTACAAGGACACTACGAATTTTGAATAGGGTTTTTGGTTGGTGTTATTTTATTATCAAAATACAAAACGATAAAGACAAACAAATTATAGTGGAAAGTTTTTTTTGGCAAGAATGACGAAAAAGTTAAATAAATGTTACGAGAATCATAAAACTGAATAGATTTAATGGTATTCTCCGCTTGGAGGTTTACTCACATAGCTTTAAGGCTATTCAATATTCGGAGCAGACTATCGGAAAGGTAATTGACATGAGTAAGATTCTTATTCCACACGAATTCAAATAATATATTTGAATATTTAAGATTTTTGGTAATCTTGGACAGATATAAATTGGCAAAACTTTTGGGTAAAAATGAGGGAGAGCCCTAAGAAAATGAATAAAACTATAGATTCTAGTATAGCTTGTTTTTCTACTCTTTCGCTATTCCCATCATTCTTGCTATGGTTTTTTTTTATGTGTAGTTGGAGGTGCCAGGAAATAGTACACTTAAAACATTTACATCCAATTTGCATAGTTCAAATAGTTGAAGATCAAAGCTCAAAAATATTTGCTGTGGCAAACGAGACTTTTAATTCATCCCATGTGATGGGGATGAGTGGGGGCGATAGATGAAGTCAGTTGTTGCAGGACTTACCTTGGCCTTTTGCTGTTGTTTGAGTTCCTCCTTCTTGTAGTTGCGCTGATAGGCAGTGATGACGCGACGTAATCGTGTATTGAGATCCTGCATTGATGGCCACAATGTGGCATCCTCGACGGCGGCCAATGTGGGCGGATAGCTGCCGGCGACACTCTCCTCCTCGTCCAAGCCTAAATTTGAGTTGGAGTTAGCATTTTCGCAGTTTTGACCCGCTGACTCCCCGATCCCAGGGGCCGCTGCAGTCGTTGTTGAAGTTGTTGTTGTTGTTGTGGATGATGGATTGGTAATGGTGGTAGTAGTAGTAGTGGTGGTGTTGGTGGTGGTGGTAGTGGTGATGTTTATGGTGGTGGTGGTGGTGGTATTTGCGTTAGTGGTGCATGAATCGGAACTGGTCTCGGCCGGAGCATTGGCAGCGGCATCATCGGCTTCGCCATCGGCTGGCGCAGCGGCTTCGTCGCCATTATTGTTTGTCGCTGGGGCTTTTATCTTAGCCACATCCATATCAGTGTCCAATGCGTTTGGCGAACCGGGCGCAACAGTGGCAGCTGATGAAACCACATCGCCACCAGTCGCTGCCGTGGCGTCACCTGTGTCGGCGGCATCCACAGACACGGAGGCGGCGGCGACATTGGTTTCCTCATCAGCCACTGTCTCGCTGGCTGACTGCTCGCTTTTATCATTTTCATTTTCGTTTTCGTTTTGATTATCTTTTTGATTTTCATTTGCATTTGGAATTTCACATTCTTTTTCTTTTTGTTTATCTTTATCAATTTCTTTTGCCGATTCGTTTGACGCTTCGCTGCCAGCTGACGCTGCTGCCGTGGCGTCCGCGTCGACGACGCTGCCATTGCCCACGGCCGAGTTGACGAGTTTCTCGCTGGCTTTGTTATTGGTATTGATATTGGTATTGATTCCATCCTTATCGCTCTTACCCGACGAACTGGGACGCTCCGGATCGAGCGAGTCCTTATTATCGCCGGCCGTTAGCTTGGTGGAATCCGAGTCTTTGGTGGTGGTGGTGCCATCGTCGTCCACCTCATCGCCGTCATCGTGCTTCGAATTTGCATCGTCCTCATTTCTGTGAATGCGAAAACGGTATAATTTAGTATTGAACGTTTCATTCCAATTGACAACTTGGATGGTTTTTTAAGCGGGAGCAGAAAATTGTGTTTGCAACTGACAGAAATACAAGCATACATTCACACAAACTCACGCAATTTACACATTTCGCTATTCCTTTTCAAATGTTTGGCGTATGTGAGAAGCAAACACAAAAATTCAGTGTGACCGTTTGCTTCAATTTTCTATATATGGTCTTTTGAAGTATGAAAAGGGTATCGCAAAACAAATTCTAAACTTGAGATGTAGAATAAAACTAGATGCCAAATAATGATCAAAATGGCCTCGGGATTGATAATCGATTCAGATTTGACAAAGTTGTGGCAATTTGAAGTCTGACTGACTTATAAGGAACTTTTTGATGTTTGGGCACTTTACAAGTCTTTTTTTTGTCACTTTTGGCGTGATTTTTGACAGAAAAATGAAACACCACAAAATCACTTTTCGTATAGTTTTTTATACTAATTGAGACACCCACAATCAATTAAGCGTAAAATTTCAAGATTCTATTTTTTGAAAAATCAAAATTGGTAAGGGTCCCCCCTTATGCTTTTTTCGGAAAAAAAATCATAAATTTTATTTTTTCAAAAATTCATAAACTTGAGATGTAGAATTAAACTAGATGCCAAATAATGATCAAAATGGCCTCGGAACTAAAAATCGGTTCAGATTTGACAAAGTTTTGGCAATTTGAAGTCTGGGAAGGTCATTTATAAGGAACTTTTCGATGTTTGGGCACTTAACAAGCTAATTTTTTTTATCTACAAATTCGAATGATAAGATTTAATTTAAAAATATGATTAGTTTGCTGCAAAAAAAAATACGGTCACACTGAATTGCGTTGCTTTCATTTTTCTTAATGATTTAATAGTTAGTATAATTGCTATTAGTAATAAGTATATAGAACATATTCCAGTTCCTGTTTGTCTATTGAGGTTTCCTCGTTTATTTCCATACATGGCTAGAGTCTGGTCTCGGTAATTGTGGGTGTTAGTACTTGTGGCTTATGTGGTATTATGAAAATGGCAAATGGTTCCCTATTTGGGCATAGCTAAATGGATGTTTGGGTTGGGAAACGGATAGGATAGGGTGTTTAATTTTGTATCTTTTTTGTTTTCGATATTAACTTACATCGGCAAATTCGTGACGGCCAAATCGTCACCGGCACCGGCGCCCACATGAGTGACAAAGCACAGATTCGGATCGGCGCGCATTTGACGGTACATTTCACAGCCATGCTTGTAGGTTCCAACCAATAGACTCTTATCACAACAAATGGGATTCCACCATGAGGATGGCACTTGATCGGGCGTTGGCGGCGGGCGAATGGGGAGCTCGCTACATGATTGATATAGATATACACACACATAGATATATATATATATATATATATAAATATATATATATTTAGAGAGAGAGAGAGAGATATAGATGAGGAGGGAAAAGAATTGAATGAGTTTAGTACAAAAATTTCAATTAATGATAATTTCATTATTTCTTTTAACAAATTCTATGCATTGTTTTTGTTGTCAAATCAAATCAAATTAAAGAGAAAAAAACTATAAAAAAAGCATAAAAAATGGGGGAAAATACAAATCATAAAACTTGTGTTATTTGTTTGTTGTTGTTAATTGCCAATTTGTGCTACGGATTAAACAGAATACAAATCACACTTTTACAGATTTTTTTTTGTTGATAATAAACTACAAAAATGCAACTCAAGTGAGGTTCGGAAAATATTTGTTAATGGTAGATTTTTCTTTTTGAGATTTGCCAATTTGAGATCTAACAATTTTGGAATTTGGAATATCGAAAATCATATATAATTTTTGTGCATATAACTTGTATATATGTATATATCATTTCGTTGATCGATCGATGTGAAGAGAGGCATGAGAATTTTCAATTTCGATTTCCCTATTCGCCTGATTCGCTTCGGATGGGCGGATGGTGGGCGGAGGATCATATTTTTTTTTTTTTTTTTTTTTTTTTGGCGATCGTGCGTGCGTGCGTGCGAACTGGCGAGCGAACGGGGCGAGCGAGCGAGAGCGAGATGTGTGCATAGATATTACCTTTCCAGATTCTGTGCTAGTTGCTTTGCTTTCGTACTGCTGCAGTTGTTGTTGTTGTTGTAGTAGTAGTAGTAGGAGTTGTTGTTGTTGTGGTTTTTCCAAAAGTTGTCATTGAATGTGTGCATATATACACATACATATATATATATTTATTCGTATTCAAATTAGCAATTAGAATATTCGTCAAAAAGGTTTTCAAGTGCAAAACAAAACACAGCGAGAGTAAAATTGAGCAACATTTTTTTTTTGCAATATAAATAGTTGGGGTAAATGGTTAGGAATAGTTAATGTATTTGTAAAATGTGTAAAAAGTTGCAAAGAACAAACGTTTAAGGATGAGTAGGTGTCGAAACACTGAGCGAGAGATAGCGAGAGAGAGCATTTAAACAGTAAGTAACAAGAGCAAAGTTAGTAACGAGAGAGCGTTTAGGAATAGCAAGTGAAAGAGAGCTCACGTAAAAGCGAAATAAAAACTCAAAAGTAATAAGACTGCACAAATTTGGAGCAGAAATATTACTTGTGAGCTTAAATGATTCAACTGTCGTTAAGTTAAAGAGATTAAGTACTAGCATATAGAGTTAAACAAATTGGCATTTTTAGTAAGTAGTCAGAGATAATAAGACAATGATAAGTAACGACTATAAAACATCGCAGAACAAAATAAATAATTGAAAATCATAATAATAATATGTAATAATAAAAACAAAAATCAAAATACAGAATACATGTAATATTATCAGAAAAACAAATGCTTTAGGCGCTCAATGAAGAGCGCAACAACAATCAGTCAATCAATCAACGACAACAATCATGATGTGATATGATGGATGCTGATGAGATTGATAAACGCTAAACACGCCTACCTGATGGGCGTATTATCCTTGATCTGCTGCACTAAATCGCCAATGACCTCGTGCTGTATATAGTAGAGCATACGAACGCGCAGCAAAACCCTGTGAATTAATACAAATTAAATAAACGCAAATACAAAACAAACATAACGAAGAGAGAAGAAAATAAGAGAGATTTTTGTTAGTAAAAGTCAGCCAGGATACCCCGCAAAGGCGCGGGCGGGGTTTGTTAGTATAAACAAATTCGATTCCACACGACTCACTTATTCGCGTGTCTGCCCAGATGCTTCTTGTAGGCGCCCTCCAGGTACGCGTCCGCATCATATTTCTCCTTCTTGCTCCAATGATTGGGATCGTGTATGCTGGTGGGTGGTGCGGGCGGTGCAACAGCTGCTGCCACAGCGCTAGCACTAATCCCACCATCCTTATCAAGGCCACCAGCCTCCAAAGCACTCGACTTGTGAGCGGGCGTAGTGTTGCCACTATTGCTGCCCGAAGCAGTTCCCGGCGCTGGCGTTCCAATCATCTCCTTGTTGGATTTACCGCCATTGCGTCCTGCAAAGTTTGTAAATTGCAGATATTTAATTGCAATTCTTTCCCTGACATTGAGTCATTTGAAAACGAGCTCAACATTTGTGGTTGATAATGATGCATGAGTTGATAGACTAATTGATCAGCGATCAAATGTTCTACTAAATTATTAACAGTGGCAATATACCGTGAGATGGATGATATATGGAAATTGTATATAGTATGTGTTAACTACAACAACAAAAAATGGCGTGAACTTGCAAAACGATCTTTTAAAATTTTGATTACAAATCGATATCGAATGATTTACTTTTACTGTAGTAAAAAATGTATTAATTCTCCATTCCAAATCGAATTTATATTGATTAAATTAGCTGATGTTTGAATATTTGCAAGTGCACGCGTTGATTAGTAATGAAAAATAATAAATATGGGTTTTGGATTAATGGGGGGCATGTTATATACGTTAGTTAAAATACAAATATGTATGTTAGGTTAGATATATATATGTAAATAAATGTATATAGATATTATAAATCATAAAAGGTTATAGTAAAAGGCATACAATTGCATGGCATCAAAACATACACACACTTTTCTTCATCGTTTACCCAGTTATTTTGGCGTTCGTCTTGTCACGGTTGAGTCGAGTCAGTTGCTAATTGTTATATAGTAGAGGTGTATATATATATGTATATATATATATATATATATAAAGAGCTTTGACAATGAACAGACAGGCTTTGGAGAGGTGGCGAGTTAATTAACAGAAGTGGAATCATGTTTGAGGGTAGATTGTAGTACACAGAGCCCAATTACGTATAGAATCAGATACATATATGTATATAGTGATATAAGCTAAACGCTAAACAGCTGCCAGAGAGCGTGTAGCTGCTCAAAAGTTGATATTTACTTGAAGTTCTAGTGTGAATATGGGTGTATACTATATAGTAGTTAGGTAATTAAGGTAATTAAGCTAGTCCAGCCCAGAAATATAGTGTGTAGTAATTTGTGTTTTTTTTTTTTTGGTTTTTGGTTTTTGTACAATACGAGTAATTTCTATGTTGTTCGAGGCAGCTCTTTTTTTTTTTGGTTTTTTTTGGATAACTCTCTACGTCCGTGCAGCAGTTGGAGTGCGTGAATGTATCTTTTACCATACCTTTGGCATTCCTACCTCGTGGCACCAAATTGTGTAGGCCACTATGATCCCTGCTGATCTTCTGCACCTCGCCATCCTCCGTCGGTGTTATTAGGTCCCAGATGAATGTCTTGATCTTCTCGTCACCCTTGTACACCTGCAGGCAGTACAGCAGCTGTAAAGATTTGTGAACGAAATAAACTCGTTAGTTTCGAGGCAAATAAAGTAGCGAGTAGATGGCAAGTAGATTTTCCTTCAGCAGGTTGAGAAGTTGGTTCTTACTCAGCGAAAACCTAAAGTTTTCTCAATATTAGCATGGTTGGTCATCATTAGAGAGTTCATATATTTTAAATGTGTACATAGTGAGTATATAAATGGAAACTTACTATAATGCGTGCACAGTCCTCAACGTCAATATCGCGCCAGCCGCGCTTAAATTGGCCCAGTTCCAAGAGTTCCGACCAGCGTCCCCAGCTGTAAATAGTAGAGATACATAAAATATATATCAGTACAGATTCTTTTGTAGATCATAGTCGGCCTATTGTCAATATTCATTAAGCAAACAAGTCTATAAACACACTATAAACACCATTTATATAAAGTATACGCTATATCCATCCTACAACTCTTTTTCGGCTATACAAATTTATTTAAAGAGATTCTACCGAATATATATATATTTTTTAGGATTTAAAACAATTGAATAAACATGTTAAGCGTATCAGAGCGGAGCTTTGGAATGGCCTCCGAATCGCGATATGTTGTGCCCAGATCTCATGGACATGAGGCCGAGGAATCGCGCGAGATCGACATCTCGGCCATCGCATACCGGTTCTTTTTAGATGATTACAACAATCTGTCGGATGAGGAGCGCAAGATGCGACTGAACAGTCTGGATGCCTTGGAAATGCTGCACACCATCGAAGAGGTGCAAAAGGACCTGGCCATATTCAAATTGGAGAATTACATAATGGTTGATTTTCTAGAGAAAAACGATCCCAAGTTGTTGGTCGGTCTGCGACAGCGACGCACCTCAATTTTAAAGCGCCTGCAGACGAAGCGCCACCTACCACAGGATGGCCTGCAGCAGTCGAGCCGGCATTCCAGCTCCAAGCGTTCCATGTCCATGTCCATACACATGGGCGGAATGAGCATGACGGGCGAGCGTCGCAAACAGATCGATCACAAACTGAACTTCAAGGCCAAAGCTGAATTGGCCGAGAAGTCGGCGTCCGAGGTGGAAAAACGCGTTGTCGACATTGAGCGAAATGGTAAGTGAATCAATTCACTTCGAATGGAACCCGCTATCAATCTGCATTTCAGCAATGGTTGAGGTTAAGCAGCTGCGTGCGAAAATCGAGGAGCTGCATTATCGCAGCGAGGAGACAATTGAGACGGAGAAGAACTTTATGCTGCACTTTCTGCGCGATGAGAACGATGTGGCGTTCCTCGAGGGCGCCACCGAGCGTCAGATTGAGCGCAAGCTGCGCAAATTTACCGCAAATTGGTTTAAGAATGCACGCGCTCTGCTGGGCACTATGCGACTGACAATTGTGTCGCTGCAGGAGACGTGTCAGCAGCATCGTGCTGATCTGATAACCAAGGCGGATCTCAGTGGTATTCTGACAGCAGTGGATTTTGAGAAGCTGATCATTAAACGCACCGAGCTGACCAACGAGCTGGAGGATAAGAACACACACATGTCCGGTCTGAAGGGAGTGACGGGTAAAACATCGCTGGCGATGACGGAGGAGAAACAGGCCATGATGAATCTGGAGACGGAAATGCGTAATGTACTCAATCGCACCGAGGAGATAACGCGTACCATCTCCAAACTGGAGAAGGAAGTGGCCGCCGTGCAGCTAAACAACGAGAAGGACTATGTGATCCTCGGTGAATTGCGCGCCCAGCTCGATGAGTACGAGGCGCCCAGCGTAACGGAATATATTGAAAGGAAAGAGGAGGCGCTCGTTCTCGAAAAGGAGGAGAAAATGCTGCAGCGCAAGATCTATATATTGAATATGAAACTGAACAATGTGATGCGCCGTTGCCGTTATCGCGATGATTAATTGAATAAAATTTTGATTTGAGCTTTGATTTGAGAGTGCCTAGCAACTTACCCGAAAGACAGCAGACCCTTCTCCACCTTGAAGCACTCGGACTTGGCCCAGTTGCCATACTGTATTTCCTCCAAGCCCAAAGCGGCCAAAGCATCCCGCTCTCGCGGTAAATACTCATCGTTGCCTTTCTTTTCGCGGGCCCGATCGCGATCACGTTTCTCCTTGCGACGACGAGAGCGCAGACCTAGAGCAAAAATAAGAGAATTTAGTTAGCATAATCTATGTAGAAACAAGATGATCTCCTTTCACCTGCTACGCACATTTGTACTAGTTAATTAAACCCACTTTACCCCTTTAGAACTCACCTATGCCGCCCTCCTCATCGCTGTTCTCATTCGAAGAGTCCTCCGAGTTAATCTCCATGACGTCCTCATGTCCATACCGTTTGATTTGTGTGCGTCGACGCGGCTCAGACAGCACCAGATCCTCAGTTTCGTCGCGTTCACATGCATCGGGATCAATGTCCACGCGTTTGGCCCACTTGGTCCAAAAGTCGGGATCATCAATGGTAATATCAGAACGATTGCCCGAAGCGGCAAACGAGGCTTTCGAGAAGGTCGAACCCTTCTCCGACTCCATGGTGATGATCTGAGTGCGTCGCTTTAGAATTGAATCGATATCCTCTTCGCAGAATTTATCGCCGGCATTGTCATCGTCCATGACAGCGCCATAGGCGCCCTTTTTCAGCAGATCTTCGATCTCCTTCTTGGACATCTGCTTGTTGTTGCCATCCTTGGAGCCATGCGTATTCATCGACTGCAAGACAGCCTTATCTAGACCCAGTTTCATCGAGGCCTTGTCGAACATCTCACGTTCGTAGGTGTTGCGACAGAGCAAACGATAGATCTTGACCATCTTCCTCTGTCCAATACGATGGCAACGCGCCTGCGCCTGCAGATCGTTCTGCGGATTCCAATCCGAGTCGTAGATAATAACGGTATCGGCGGCAGTTAGATTAATACCCAAACCACCCGCTTTGGTGCAGAGCAGAAAGACGAAACGATCGGAGCCCGGCTTGGAATAGCGATCGATGGCCTCCTGTCGCAGATTGCCACGAATGCGTCCATCGATCCGCTCAAAGGGATACTTGCGATAGACAAGATAATCCTCCAGTATGTCCAGGCAACGAACCATCTGACTGAAGATCAGCACACGATGTCCATTGGCCTTCAACTTGGGCAACAGTTTGTCAATTAAAACCATTTTGCCAGCGGATAGGATTAGATTCTTGTAGTAGGATTCGGGATCCTCGCCGTTTTGGGATCTAAAGTCATACTGTATTTGCTCCTCGGCACCATTGAGTAAATAAGGATGTATGCAGCACTTGCGCAACTCCATCATGGTATTCATAAGGTTGGGTATATTCGCCGAAGTGGTTCCCTTCTTGAGGAAACTAAAGTTTTGCTCAAGAATACCGCGATAGTATTTCTTTTGTATATTCGTCAGCTCCACTTCAATGATGGTCTCCTCTTTGGGTGCTAGGGATTTCTCCACATCATCCTTGAGGCGACGCAACATCATGGGTTTGAGGAGTACCTGCAGTTTATTGACCTCCTCCTCGGTACGTAGACTGCCGAATTCCGACATGAACTCCTCCTGCGACGAGAACTGACTGGGCTCCAGGAAATTGAGCAGTGAGAACAACTCACTGATGTTATTCTGCAGTGGTGTGCCCGAGAGCAACACACGATGCTCGAGACTGAGCTGACGCAGACCCTCCAAGAGTTTACAATTGCGATTTTTCAGACGATGCGCTTCATCGATTACACAGATCCGCCAATTGAAGGCCTTGAGGTCCATATAATCGGTGACAATCATTTCAAATGTGGTAATCAACACATTAAATTTAATGGGCTCCTTCAGCACCTTGCCACTGTCCGTCTTGTAGTAGAACTCATAGTCCTGGATCATTTGCTTACTGGTAAGGGAACCATGATAAACCACCACATTCATGTCGGTCCAGCCTTCGAATTCACGCTGCCAATTGGGTATGGTTGAGAGTGGCGCAATCACCAGGAAAGGTCCTCTAATGCCATACTCATAGACCGAGTGCACAAAGGTTAAACTCTGTATGGTCTTACCCAGACCCATTTCATCGGCTAATATGCAGTTATGTGAGTTAAACCAGGAGAATTTCAGCCAGTTAAGACCCTCCAGCTGGTAGGGTCTTAGACTGTTCCCACTCTTGTAGATTGGCGTTTTATCCAGCTTCTTCCAGAGCTCGGGATGCGGACGCTTGCGACTCTTCCACTCGCAACGCAGTGGTGTCTTATTGAAGCGTAAGTATTGCTCAATTTTATCATCATCGACATCCTCCTCGAGCTCCCAGGTGCAGTCTTCATAGGGTAACGACTTCCACTTGACCAAATAGTGCTTCGTCGTCTCACCGCTATTCTCATCCGTGTGCACCGACATGTCCAGCACACGATCCACTTCAATGAAGTCCTGATTGAACGGCTCCTCTTCGATGTTCTCAAAGATATTTATCTGTTGCGCCTGCTTCTGCTGGAAGCGTCGCACTTTGGCGGCAACACGGCGATCTCCCTTGAGCAACTCCTCCTCGGTGCGCCATTCGCAGTGTAGATAACTGAAATTGCGATACTTGACAAAGTATTCCTCGACATCGATGAATACCGGTTCGGGTTTGTCCTCTTTGGATTCGCTATCCTTAGACTTTTCGTCCTCGGTCGTTTCATCTGTATTCTCTTCCTTTTTCTCAGACTGCTCTGTTGTTGATTGCTCCTTCTCTTCACCCTTCTCCAGTTCCATCTTTTCTGCTTTGACCTCATCGCTTGTTTCGGTTTCAGTTTCGCTCTTTATCTTCTCCTCTGTTGTTGCTTCTTCCTTAACTTCAGCATCAGCTGTGTCTACTTCCATTTTCTCTGCTGCTACAGCGGGTGCTTCTTTTTCTAGTTCTTTCTCTGCTTCTTTTCCATTTTCTTCAGTGTTCTTTTCTTCTATCTTTGGCTCAGCTGGCTTTTCTTTTTCTTCATCAGTCTTGGCCTCTGCTTCGTCATCTTCGTCTTCCTCTTCTTCCTCACTTTCTTGCTTTTCTGATTTGGTTGCTTCCTCTGCCGGCTTTTCTGCAGCTTGGTCAATGTCCATTTTATTTTCATCCGTGTCCTTTTCGGATGTATCTTCAGCGGATTTTTCAGCTGTCTCCACTTTTGGTGATTCCGGTTTTTCATCCACTTCCATTTTCTGCTCGCTTTCAGCTAAATCATCGGACTTTGGCTCGAGCGGCTCCTTGGTATCATCTACTTTTGTGGTTTCTTCTTCACCTTGAGGTTTCTCCTCTTTAACTTCGGTTTTAGCTGTGTCTTCAGCGGACTTCTCCGGCTCAGTTTCTGCCTTCGCCTCCGTTTCCGACTCTGCCTCCTTTGCTGTTTTAGGCTCTGGCGTTTTGACCTTGGGAGCTTCGGGTATCAGCTCACGTTTGCCCATCCGCAGCGCCAGCACCAACTGCACCACCATGCTATCCTCATCGCCCGTATTAATGTACACATAGTTGGGCTTCGAGGACATCGCAGCAGCTGCTGCGGCGGCTGCGGCAGCGGCTTCACTGGCACTCTGCCTTTCGGACTTCTCCGCTGCTGCTGTGCTGGAGCTGGCCTCTAGCTGGCTGTTCGTTTCGTCTGCGGTGAGCGGTTGCTTCTCTTCGCCCGCTGAGCTACCAGCCTCACCCTCGGCGCCAGATTGCGGCTCTGCCTTCTCCACATCGCTGCCTGCATTTGAGTTGGCTGCATTTGCGGAAGAGGATTTCTTTTCCTTCTTCACAGGGGATGCGACGAGCAAGGAATTCTCATCATCCGAGAATCGCAGCATCACATCATCAATGTACTTTTTACGTTGAGTGTTGCGTGAGGAGCGTCGCTTATTCGAGTCGAGCTCGGAGTCTGGTGGTGGTGATGGTGGCGGTGTTCGATCCATGGTATCATCCTCGCCATCCGATTCGGGCACAATGCGTCCACGATTGCGTCGCTTTTTCAGTGCCTTGGCACTTAACGAGCCCCGATTCCGTCGCGCACTGCCACCATCGTCGGACGTCGCATTGCGGCGACTGGAACGTGCGGTGGAACGCTTGCGATCCCGCCGACTGCTGGGCGTACTCGCCGCATCGCCGGCGGAGTCTGGCACGGAATCGACAGTCTCATCGCCCGCTTCGGCATCCTTTTCTTCATCGTTGGCTCCACGTGGTATCTTCGAGACGGGTATATCATCATAGTCTGGTGATTCACCATCAACACCGCCTCCAGCTGAGGTTTCCGCTTCGCCATCGACTCCAGATTTGGGCAGCAGCGGTTTGTTATCCTCCAGTTCGCTACCCTCGCCAGTTTGCTCGGCTGCATCGTCCCCGTATTGTTTGCGTCGCTTGCCAACGCTGCCGCGTTTGCGTGCCGCTCCTGTGGATTCGGTAGAGTTGGGATCATTGGGATCGCGTACTTTCTTGACTTTCGGCGTGCGATCCCGTGGCGGCTTATTGGGATCCTTGGGTGTGCGTGGCTTGCGTGGTTTCTTCTTCTTGCCGCTGCCATCGGTGGAGGTGTCCAGCTCATTGGCCGAATGCACATCCTGCGACAGATCACCCATGCCCTCGCTGTACTCCAGCAGACCCACAACGCTTGTATCGCCAGCTCCTTGGGTTACACAATCCTCGGAGACGGGCAGCTGTGTGGTGGGTATAATGCTGCTGCTGCTCGCACTGGCGGCAGCAACCACAACATTCCCACTGATGTCCATCAGTTCCTGCTGCTGCTGCTGTTGTGACTGCAGTGCAGCAGCGGCGGCGGCTGCCTTGTCGCCCTTCTTGACGCGCGGTTTGCGTGGCTTATTGGCGCCCTTGCCGCGTCCACGTCCCGTTGTGCTGGACACCTGTGGACTCTCGACCATTTGATTGTGGAGGGCGGTGCTGCCATATGGAAGCGGCGGCATGCTCTGATAGAGCAGACACTGCGGTCCTCCGACGCACTGCTCGGCGAGCTCATGTTGCTGGAGCAGATTCAAGCGCTCCTGCAATCGCATTAGCTTATCCTGATGCTGATGCTCATGACCGGGCGGCATGCAGTAGAGCTCCTGAATTTGTTGCTGCAGCGCCGCAATCTCCTGCTGATGCAGCATTGGGTAAGGTGGATACATGCCAGCGGTGGCTCCGGGATAGGGTGGCAACATGGGCGGAATATGCGAGGGCGGCGGCGGTGGTGGTGCCGGTGGTATCTGCGTTGCTGCAGTGCCACCAGCTGTCGCATCATAGCCAGCCATGGGATGCGGCGGCAGTGTCATGCCCATATTGAGAGGCGTCTGCGGACCCAACGTTTGAGTTAGGCTTGTGTCTAGTTGCGATTGGGTTTTCTCTTCGCAGATTTCTTCAGCGGATTTGGTCTCCTCGGCGAGTTCGGAAAGCGTTTGCTGCGTCTGCTCCGCCAGGAGATCCTCCGTGTTCAGCGGCTGCTTGTGAACCACTGTGTCCTGTTCGTCCTGCGCAGGCAGCGTTGTATCGCTTAACGTTTCCGTTTGAGTCTTGGACACACAGCTATTCTCATCCTGTGCCAGCTGTGCACACAAGTCTGTATTACTAACTGCTGTCGGCTCCGGCTCACATACGCTCTTCTCAAACTCCACATTCGAGGATTGCGAATTGCTGTCGAGCATCGCTGCTGCCGCAGAAGCGGCACTCGAGGCAGCTGCGACCGCAGCAGCACTGGTGGAACTCATCGAATTGTTGTCAAAGAGTCCCACATCGACATTACTCACATGATGTGTGGTGTGCGCGGAGTCCGAGTTGCTGTTGAGCATATTGTTGGTCACGGCATCCATGGATGAGAGCAATGGTTGTTGATTGGCCGAGTTGCTGTTGATGCTGCTCTGCGAGTTGCTGTCGTGCACGGAGGTGGGCTGATTGTTGACAATGCTATTGGTGCTGCTGTTGCTGCTGCTATTGTTGCTATCATTGGCAGCAACCGCTAGCGTTGAGGAATCATTTGAATTGGCCGTCTCATTGAGTATGCTGCTTAAATGATGCGAGGGCGTTGCGGGTGTGGGCGTGACAGGTTGCTGCTGCTGCTGCAATTGTTGCTGCTGCTGTGCTGCGACCTGTTGCTGTTGATGTTGCTGCTGTTGTTGTTGTAGCTGTGGTATAGGCGAACTTACATGCGCTGGCGACATTATTTGCTGCGTTGCTGCCGACACAGCAACTGTTGCTGGTGTTGTTGTTTCGCCCAAAATATTGGCAAATGCATCGAATTGCTGATGTTGCTGCTGCTGTTGATTGCTGCTCTGTTGCGCATAGCTGGGCAAATGTGTTTGCTGCTGATGCGGCGACTGTTGCTGATGTATCGGCGATTGATGCTGCTGCTGCTGCAGCTGCTGGTGTTGTGGCGGCTGTTGTTGTTGCTGCTGTGGCGCTGCGTTGGCTTCCAGAATGGGTTGTTGCTGCTGTTGTTGGTGATGTGCGGCGGCGCTTAAATGATGCATGCTAGGCAATGTCTGCTGATGCAGCGGCGAATGTTGTTGCTGCTGTTGACTGCCGCCCACAATATCATTGATGGAATGCTGCAGTTGTTCATTAAGCTGTTGTTGTGCTTGCTGCGCTTGCTGCTGCTGCTGTTGTTGTTGATGTTGCTGCTGTTGAACGGGCACCGGCGGCGCCACTTGAACCGGCACCGCTGCGGGCGTCGCTTGTGGCTGTTGTGTGGGCACCGGAACAGGCACCGGCACTGGAACAGGAACTGCTACTGGAACCGGCACCTGTTGTGCCATGCTTTGTCCATACATGAGCTGATGTTGCTGATGCTGCGCTGCCTGCGCTGCCTGTGCAGCCTGCTGCTGCTGCAGCAAGGCATTGGCCTGCGCCTGCTGCTGCGCCTGCTGTTGTGCCTGCTGTTGAGCCTGTTGCTGCTGCTGCTGCACCTGCTGTTGCTGTGCCGTTGGTGGCTGTTGCTGTTGTGGCGCCTGCTGCTGCTGTTGCATTGCTGCCATATGCGTGGGTGCTCCCCATTGCTGATGATGCTGCGGCGAGGGTGAGGCGGGCATGCGTGGACCCATCACTGCCGCACTGCGATAGGATGTGGGATAATCCATGGGCGGCAGACCATGCGCCTGGCTGGGCATAACCATTTGTTCGAGTGCTTGTAGCGTATTCACGGGCGGCACACCGGCGGCAGCTGGTGGCACTTTAACGCTGGCCGCGCTCACACTGGGCGGCTGTGGCCGTGGCGAGGGCAGACCAACCATGCCTTGGATGCTGTGCTGACTGGGTGAATTCACCTGCTGCTGTTGCACCTGCTGCACCTGTTGCTGCTGCTGCACCACCTGCTGCTGCTGTTGCTGCTGCTGGGCCGTTTGCGGAGGCTTGGCGGGCGAAACGCCCACAGGCCGTGGCGACATTTGCGGATGCGGCGACATGGTGGGTGGACGCGGCGACATTTGAGGCGAGAGCTGTGGAAATGGTGCACGATATTGCGGCGATGAGTTGAGCTGAGCGGCCGCCTGATGTTTGCTGCTGGACATGTAAGGTGGTGCGCTCTGCTGTTGCTGCTGTGCCTGCTGCTGCTGCTGTTGTTGTTGTTGTTGCTGCTGCTGTGCCTGTTGCTGCTGCTGTTGATGATGACTGCCATAGCTGGGCGGCATGCCCATATGCGGCGGCGGCAACACGGCGCCCGGCAGCTGCTGCTGCTGCATGAGGCTCACATGATTCGGTTGCTGCTGCTGCTGTTGAGCCTGTTGTTGCTGCTGGGTCTGCAACTGTTGCTGCTGCTGTGCACTGGCTAAATGCGCTGCCTGCTGCTGCTGCGCAGTTAGATGATGCGTGGGCGGTGCTGCACTGGGCACAACATGCTGACCATAAGCACTGGCCTGATCCAGTGCCGCATGCCCGTAGCCCACATGCTGGGGCGCACCACGTCCTGGCTGATGCTGCATGGGACTGCCGTAGGGACTGTGCGCGTAGGCCTGCGGCGCTGCTGGCTGTGCGGCCTGCGCTGGTGCGCCGGGATACAGTGGATGCTGGCCGGGCGCCTGTGGATAATGCTGCGGCAATCGAGCCTGCTGCTGACTCTGTTGCTGCTGCTGTTGTTGTTGTTGCTGCTGTTGTTGCTGCTGCTGCTGTTGTTGTTGCTGCTGCTGTGGCGTGGGCGGCTGTTGCTGTTGTTGTTGCTGCTGCTGTGGCGCCAAGCTGCCATAGCCTGTGGCGCCCAGTGCACCCATCATATTCTGCTGTGCTCCGTAGGGCACAAGTTTCTGTTGCTCCTGTCCATAGGCGGGCATATGCTGGCGATAGGCGCTGGCGTTGCTCTGACGCTGCTGCTGCGTCGGTGGCGCCACCGCCTGTGGATGCCCGTAGGCGCTTAGGCCGGCGCCGGGATAAGCGGCCGCTTGGCCCGGCACCGATGGTGCCGCACCCCACCCGCTTAGATCACCCATGCCGACGCCCATGGCCGCATGCTGATCGGTGGCCCCCAGCCCGTAGAGATTCTCCGCCGTTGGCTGGTACGATGGATATTGTGGTTGCTGCTGTAGCGGATGCGGCGCTCGATGACGCGGCGGATAGCCGCCCGGTGGGCCCATCGCACGCGGATTTGCCGCTGCAACGGCGGCGGCTGCTGCAACCGCATCATAACGGTAATAGGGATCTCTGCAAAAAGAATATACAAAATATTGATCATCATTTGAGAACAGAATTGTTTGCAAAATTATACAATCCATGGGGGTATCATCACTACATGTATTATATTTTGATATATTGAGAAAAATAATTGGAAATAATCTACTTAAACCCAAAGAAACCCGCAATATAACTAACGGTAATGCACCCCAACTGCCAACGAATAAAAAAAAACTCACCCTTGATGATTGCCGTGAAACATATTTTGTGCATTTCCATCCATCAGATTTTTGAAACGCAGCGCACACAGAAATGTCCCGTTACGCGTCGATGAACGCGACGCTGCGTTTTTAGGTTTGGTCGTCGATTGGCTTAATTTTGATGCTGCTCTCTGCGCGTGGCCGTTGTCAAAAGTGAAGTCTCGAGGGGATGTTTGGGGGGAGACGGCTCACCACGTAGTGTGGGTGTTACGGTCTACTCGCAGCCTGACTCATTTAGTCACGGCGCAAATGCTCGAAATTTGATGCGCACACGTCGAGTAACACACAAAAATAACTCCTGCCAATCCACAAAAAATAAAAACCAAGGATATCAACGCAACTATGCGTATTTTGGTCGGTTATCCTTTGGTTTTTTTTTTTTTTTTTTGAAGCTTGTTTCTAACTACTAAACTTAATTACAGCTCATGTGCAGTTTTTTATTGGGAACGTCTTCCGTTATTTATATTTGTATTATAGTGTATACACATTTGTGTTTGTCCTTTTTGTTGTATTTGTATTTGTTGTTTTGCACACTTCATGGCCGACCTTTGACATATTCGCAGTGAAACATTAGCTCACAGCTGCAATTTATTAGATAATTATTTAGGTTAGATAGGAAACAATTAAAAAAGAAAGGACCTTATGCAAGGTATCAAAATTTTGCGTAAAACGGTAAATTAACGGTAAGTATTGAGCGTATTTTAAACGTAGATTCTGCAAAGATAAGAATTGAAAAACCATAATTAGTTAAATTATTATAACTATTAAGAAAACTACAAATTAAGATATTTATAAACTTTATTCTCGAAATTAGAAGCGACATTTTCAAGGATTATCTGATTATTTTCCATTATCTATTTATTTTCTTTGTTGTTTTTTATCACTTTTGTGTTTTTAAGAATATTTTTATTTTTTTCAAACACTTTTATATCGAATTGTCAAAAAATTAACTCAGTAAACTTATAATGTAGTGTATGCTTTTTGGATTGTTCTACTTATCCTAGTAGGATAGGATTTCTCAGGTTGCCGTCACTTCAACTTTTAAGGGGAAAAGCTATACGCTTATGAATTTTATCATTTACACATATAACGTACAGTTTAACCCCCTAAACATTTGAGTGTTGTCCTACACTAAGCTACACAGATTTCACAGGCAAAACTTTTCGCAATTTCACGCTAAAAATGTTAGTAATTTGTGTTTGTGAATGTTAATGGAATTGTGTAAACTGTAAACTGAAATCTATGAAATTCTCAAAGCTTTTCAGCTAGGCTGTACCCAAATACCGTAAAACCATCCCCCAAAAAGTAACAATAGCAGCAAAATTTAAGACGAAAAGTGCTGGAAAAAGGGGGCTAAAAAGGAAAGTGTAACCAATTAATGAGGCGTGGATTAAGACTGGTCCTTTTGGATGGCCCATGGCCCATGAACCCCTTTTTGTAAAAGCTGTCAGGAATTTGTAATGATTTTGTTGTATGCTTATATTGTTGGTGTTAGCTTCTTTTTTTTTGGTGCGAGTGGTGGGAGTGGTCGTGGTGGTGGTGGTAGCGACATCTTTGCAGTCAGAAAAAACAATGGCAACTCTATCGATTTTTCGCAATTGTCTGCAATGGTTTTAGCCCAAAATCTAAAGTAGCGGCAGAAAACCAACTGACAGAATCAGCAAAAAAAGTAACTGGATACTCAAAGTGATGCGGGTGGTTACAGTTGGGAAGGGTCTTTTTTTTTGTGGAGGGAATGGGTGGGTAAACAGCAATGCCCAAAAGATATGCAAATGTTGAAAACAGCAGCCAAAGGTGCGGGACCGGGACATCTACACAATCGTACGAGTTTTTGTGCATATGTGTTTGTAAATGGAAAGTGTAAGCCAAAGTAGAGTGAGAGATACAAACTAGAGATGGACGCGTGTTGGATTTATTCAAAGCGACACGATTTCAACAGGAAAATTGACGCTCGCAAAGACCATTTGTGGATTTCGTGCAGTAATATTTACAATGAAAACTTAGAGTGCTAAGTATTGTTCACTTTATTTTGAGCTAGTTTAATCTAGATTTTTATCATTATTTTCAGCCTACGATGCCTTGATTTCTCAATAGTGAATTTCTTGCTAAGCATGGGTTGAGCTCGTGTCACGCAAAGGTAAACACGACACGCGTCCAACTCTAATGCGAAACTACAGGCAGCGGAGAAATAGTACATACAAGATATGCAGTTAGTAAGTCAAAGACACATACATATGTATACAAATTGCGCTCTGTGTACTGTTATAAATACGTGCACACATATTTTGCTTGCCAGACAGTTAGGCAGGCAAGCAGGCAGGCAGAGGCAGTCGTCAGCCAACCACAGTGGCAGCACTAACTCACACACACACACACACATACACACATCTCAAACTTATGTGGAGTGCATGACATGAGCGCTAAGCGAGCTTTGGCTTTGGCCTCCCGCGTTCCCACTTCTACTACTAATGCCTAACCCCTCGCACCCACTCAACATGCTTCTTTGCTCCGAGTTGTTCGCGTTCGCGCTCATTGGGCAATCATTTAGTCAGTCGTCGCTGTTTATTGCTGTTCTTGTTGTTGTTGTTTGTAATCAATTACATTTTGCTTTTGCAATTTCAGCTATTTATTTATTTAGTTTCAGCTTTTTTCCATTATTATTAGTCTATGTACGTGTGTGTATGTGTGTTTGTATCTAGCAGATAGCCAAGTATATACAAACATGCATATACAAATATACATATGTACATGTCATTGAGTTTACGTTTTTTTGTCTTCTCTTCTGCTTTTGCTTCGTTTTTTTTTTTTAATTTGGCGTCGCCGTCAAGTAATTGCAAAAACAATAAACTAAAAGCAATAGTAATATGTAAAGCAACAACAACAACAACAACGACAACAAAGCATCTGAACACAAATTGTGAAATGATATGTACGTACAATATTGGCTATGCGCGCAACTGTACTTTTGTTTTAAATAAGCGAAAAATCGATTAAAGGTGATAATAGACAAGCAAATTTTCTGTGTGTCCAACTTGGGTGACGCCAACAACAACAACAACAGCAACGTCGCTATTGCCGCCGCCGCTGCTGACCCGACGACGCTGCCGCGACTCGCCTTGTAGTTGTTAGTAGGCAGTATTAGCTTTGCGTTTTGGGTGTTTGTCTCTATTCTTGTTCTTTTATTGTGCGACAGCAACACCAACAACAACGACAACGACAATTTAATGGGCCGTAAAAACAGTTCACAGTTGAGAGTGTTGCCCAACCGCTTTTCTAAGTGCCTGCGAGTTGAACGCCTCAAGTTGCGATTGTCAAATGTGACAGATACTCTCTTGCTTTTGCATTGATATCGATAACACTTTTGAAAAATATCAACAATGTATTTTTCATATGAAATTGATACTCATTGAAAAAATAAAACAATTCAGAAAAAAGTTACTCTTAAAAATATCGCTAAAATTGATCAAAATAGATATTTTTGCCAAGCAAAATACAAAAAAATATATTTCAAAATATATTATCACATATAACAGAAGCTCAAGACACAAGCAGCAATTGAAAAAACTTCAGCAACAGACATGAACTACTAACAATAAGAGAGGAATATGATTAAACATTTTGCAAGACAGTCGTTAACAATGAGAGAGTGGTGGCAGCGCCGAGCAACAAAAAGTTCATTCACCTTCTCCAAAAACAGAAAAAAAAAAACATTGTTGTTTGTAGACATTTGAGCTTTGCTTTTGTGCTAGCGGCATTCGGCATTTTGAAATGTAACCAACATTTGACCCATAATAAATAATAATGGGGAATGGAATGGAATGAGAATGGAATGTGTGGAGTGAGTCTGTTGTGACACTAGCAGCAGCAGAATAGAAAGAAATGCGCGTCTGCATATGTATATGTGTGTGTGTGTGTGTGTACATACATATTTTGCTCTCTAATGGCAATCAAGTCAAGTAGTCAAGTGACTTTTAACGTGTGTACGCCGGGCACTAACAGTAACTAAAAAAAAAAAAGTACAGTTGGTTTTTGTAAGAAAAGCAACAGCCAGCGCCAAAGACTCAGATGATGGGTGCTGTGCCGCGCACACGCATAAAAATGGTAATAAAATAGGTAAAGTAACCGCGACAGCCAAGCAGCCACACACAGTATTTCTATTTTTTTTTTTCCTCGACTGAGCTGAGAGTAATACAGCAACTCATAAATTACAACACGTCGCAGCTTTTGAATGTGTAACGGTGCATTTTATGATGTGCCTGCACACCCAATCCTAAAATTGGATGGCAACGCTGTATTTGACTGCTGACGTTGCAATTCGCCTAAAGTAGAGAAATAAAAACCCAAAGGAATAAAGCAACAACAAAAATTGACGCCTTGTTTCCCGCTAGAATTGCCGAAATAACACAAAAAAAACGTGTAGAACAAATGGCCATAGCCTGACCCGATTATCGAGTTAAACTGTTGTATAAAATTTGCACCTGGACCTAAACCGGATAGTGCCATTGTGTGCAATAACAACAACAAACACACACATACACACACACACACACACGAGAGGTGAAACAAACTTGCAAACAGCCGCTGAGCGCTACGAAACGAAACGAGAGCGATAGAGCGAACGAGAGGCTAGCCGCTAGCAAAACGAGAGCGAGAGAGCGCCGGCTGTGAGAGCAAGAGCAACAGCGGCGAGTAAAAAAGAAGACAACAAAGAAGGAAAAGAAAAAACAGACCAACAAGTGAAAAAAAAAACAACAAAAACGTCAGACAAAAGCGTAGCGTGCGCTAAAGAGCCAGCCAAAAGCGAAATTACAAAAGCAAAGCGAGTATATCACGTGCTGCCATACAGCAGATAGACAGGCGGGGAGGGGAGCAGTGATAGGGGATACATGGGTATGGGTTGGAGCAACAGCAACAACGTGTATGCCGGCCTTTGGCGGCAGAGGCAGAGCGCAGAAGCAGCGACGCCAACAGAGGCGTCAGCGTCAGGTTAGACAGATGGCCGGCGACTGAACGTCAGACTGCGGCGTCGGCTTTCGTATAGAAAGAGCGTCGAAAAGAGACGGCCAGTTGACAAGAGCAGTCAAAACAAAAATGCGAATGAACTGAACGAAAAACATGCCACAATAGACGAGACGATTACTTTTAGAGTTGGCAGAAATTTAAATATTATTGTTGTTAGGTTTATTAGTTAGTTGAATGAATGAATGGGCGAGGGGTTGGAGAGGGGGTGGTTGCGGGAGGAAACATACATACATACATTATCTCGGGAAAGCGAAATCAGAGAAAAGTCCGTGCAAACGTTTTGAAATGTAACGAACAAGCGTCGCGTAGATACAACAAAAAAAAAAAAAAAAAAAAAAGAGCAAAAAGCGTGTGTAGCAAGCAAGGCAGGCAGGCAGGAAGGCAGGCAGCAGCCATGATGGCGAGAATGGCCAGCGACAATGATGATGATGATGATGATGACGAAGACGACGGCGACAAGTACAAAACACGTATTAAGTATGCATGTGTATGTACACAAGAGTGTATATGTGTGCATTGGAGATTCGCATGATTCGTGCAAATTCGCCGCATAGTTGCCCTGCCGTTGGTATGTTGTTTGCTCTTGTTGTTGTTGCTATTTTATTCGCATTCGCATATCGTTTAAGTACGCGCGAGTGTATGTGTGTGTGTGTGTGTGTGAGTATCTGTCATGGGCATGAGCTACGTGTGTTTGTGTGTGTTGGTGCGTTGGGGTCGTCGTCGTTCATATGTTTTTGCTTGTTGTTTGGTCGGTTTTGATTCGGTTTTGGATGGATGATATGGTTTGGCTTTGGATCGCCGCTGCCTTTGCTGTTGCTGCGGTTGTTGTTGCTGCTTTTCATCCATCCATTTGCGCGCTCTCCATTTGGCTGTTTGGCTCTCGCGAACGACGACCGGTCATGCATGAGTGTCAGTGGATTTGTGTGTGTGTGTCGTTGCGCTCTTGCTGTGCTTCGATGAATTGTTGTTTGCTTCAGTTATTTTTTTTTTTTTCTTTCGTCATTGTCGTTCTCATTTGCACGTCACGTAAAAGCGCGCTTGTAGTTTTATTACAGTGGTCGCTCGACATTAGATAATCAATTTTAGTGAACAAATTGTCCGAGTACAGCATTTTTGAAACCATATCAATTAAAATCATATTTATTATATACTATTCATTAATTAATTCCATTATTGTCTACGCCGGTTTTGTACCTGAGGCGTAGGTATAAACTGATTATATTCCATTTTCTATGGGAAAAAAACTTTCTGTCCGATTCTAATTGTTTGACTTCACATCAGCTTAATTTGCTAGCGACCACTGTGCCTTTAATTTTTCGCCGCAGCTCCACCAACACCCAGACAAAACCCCAAAACTCAAATGTCTCCTCACTGGCCTCTGCCCGCACACTCTCACTCTGTCTCTCTCTCTCTCTGTCAGATGCAGGCGTCGTCTTATGTTGTTGTTGTTTGGGGGCGCGTGTGACGATTATTTTATTTCTTCTTTTTTTTTTTGTACACACTTCTGTTGGCTGCCCAAGCAAAGAGTTGATTGAAATTATTTCAACAGTGTGTGTGTTTGTGTGAGCGTTCGTTTTTCGCTCAATTCATTTCATTGTGTGTGTGTGTGCTCGTTCATTTTTATTTGCTGGCTGAGTGAGTGACTGCTGTGTGTGTGAGTGTGTGTACGTGTGTATCTGCTTTTGGTTAAAGATACATAATTATTTCTAAAAAGCATTTTCTGCCTTGCCATTGTTGTAAATTTCTCGAAATTTCACGTTTCGTCTGTGCAAAGCATTCACATGAGCATTTGATATTTTATTACCGCACCCAACTTAATTAACTAATAAAACTTAGTACAATTTTGTATATATATATTTATATGCGTGTATGTATATTTGAATATTTACTGTTCAACTCACCTCTCTTTGCTTTGCTGCTAATCCGTTAGACTTTTTTGTTGTATGTAGTACAAATTGAATACTTTTGTGATTATGCATTCGATTCGGACTTTGTTGTTTTTTGAGTGTGTGTTTTGTCCCGATTGACAAGAGAGCGGCGCGGCGAACCTATCGATAGTTTATGCATTGCAGCAGCGCCATTTGCCGTTTTGCGACAACGAACACAACTTTGAAATGTGAATTGTGATGACGAACAATGACGGACGACGGGGCGAGAATTCGAATGGCAGCAACAGCAAAAACAACAATGCTAATTCGAGTGTAGATACATGCGAAATAATAATTGTAGCACACCATTGCAATAACAACAAACAGAGAAATGCCTATGAGGCAAAAGAAGATGATGATGAAAAAGAAGACAAAGACAAAACGGCAAATGGCAAAAGTACTAACAGCAGCGAAAACTACAAAAGCGCAACGATTGCTGCTGCTTCTTCTTTTGCCTGCTGCTGCTGCGACTTGAGCAAATAGCTCACACACACACACGATAATTACAATTAAACATGATATACGCGCAGGGAGTTGGGGTTAAAACACAAAGAAATCGATAGATATTGCTGGAGAAAAATGAACGCAGACGTGAAAAATGTTTGTGTAATTGGAAAAGGAAAAGCAGCCGTGGCAGCAACAGCAGTTGGGAGGCAGCAGCAGCTAAAAAAAAAGCCATGAAAAAAAAAATAATACAAATAAAAATGTTACAGCCGCCGCAGACGACGAGACTGCGACTGCTGCTGTAGATGGCGCCGAGAGCAGCAGCAGAGGAGAGCAGCGAAGAGCAGGGCAGCAGCATGAAAATTTACGCTCTCATCAATTGCGCGTAATGCGAGAGAGAAAGAGAGAGAGCGAACGCGAACAGCGAGTGCCCCGGCTAGAAAAACGTGTGGCTGTCATGTATGTGTTTGTGTGTGTGTGCAAAGGAGGTAGACAGATGACAGGCAGCGCGACAGAGACGAGACAAATCAAATGGCACGAGAAGCAAAAGACAATGCAAGCAGAGCGGCTATACAGTGGTCGCCAGATAATTAGAACTTTTCGAAATATAATTGCTATTTTCAATCTTAGTATTCAACAATTAATTCTTTTTTAATAATTTAACTTTGAATTTATTAGGTTAAGTAGGTGAAGTTATTGTATTTTATATTTTTTTTCAGTTTTTGTGACTAGTGAATTAATTTAGCACTACGAAATAGGAAATTTGATAAAGAAAATTTACTTTTTTTTAACACTCGAATATTAAAGTTTGTACTTGAAGAAATCATAATTGTCTTTTGCCTTGCATAAAAAATTCAAATTTTGAATAAATTTAAATTCAATATGTTTTTTTGTTTATTTATATAACAGTATTATATATATAATTATAACTTTTCAAATTAGTATCGTCCTTTGCAGTGCATTGAAAATCGATTTTTTTTTGAATATTTTTTATCTTATATTTTGTTTATTTATAAAACTTGTCAAATTGATAATTCCATAGTTTTTAGTACTTGTAGCATATGGAATAATATCACACTAAATAAATTAAAATTAGTTTCTAACATCAAATAAATTTCGATATTATATATAACACATTAAATAAAAAATTGTTTTTAATTATGGAGCAACCACTGTACTAGGGTCCGGTGAAACAACAACACTTGTGCACACTCATTGCCACAACACACACACACATAAGCACATACATTTGCGGTAAATGGAAACCGTTGCATGCAGATGTTGTCTCTTTGCGCTTGGACTCGGTGAACGCGTAAATCAGTGAAAATACACACACACACAGACAGATTAGAGTACAAAGTATGAATAGAGCCTAAGAACACAACAACACACAGCGGGGGCGCGCAGCAAACAGCAGCAGCCCCGAACTAAATGCGACAACGCATTTGCTTATTTTCGCAGCAGCGCATTTGCACAGGTGTGTGTCAAAATCTGCATGCAAGTGTGGCAACGCTGCAGCGCGAGAGACCAATACACTAATACATACACAAAATTTGTATGCTGCCAGCGAAAACTTTTTTAGTTGTTGTTGCAAAATCAACGCGCGGGACAACAACAACAATAACGAAAGCATGCACAAAGAAATGAAAATATAAATGGCGAACTTCGCCTCGGCGAATAATTACAATATAGCCAAGCAAATGTAAGACATTTTATTGCAATCACACACACACACATGCAAAGAGCCCAAATAACTGAAAATGGGCAAAAATCATTGACGGGCGCCGTTCTCTGCAACGGTATTTTGTGAAGAGTAAAGAAACAATTTCCTTGCTTTATTTATGCAAAAGTCAAAAAGCAATAAAAAAAAAGAGAATAAATTAAAATAAACTTGCAACTTGCCGACACCCCCACAAATTAATTCAGCTGCCGAAGCAGCAGCAAAGATAGAGAGAGAGAAAGACACAAATGTCAGAGAGGGAGGCAATAATCATTATTATAATCAAACATCATCATCAAGCGAAAATCGAGCATCGCCGTCACAAACACACACATACATATATATACAGTAGCAAATGCACAGCGAAGTCCATTTTTAATTATACAAAAAAGTAACGAAAATGTGTAAAAAGAGGAGCGAATTCCCTTTACTTTGATTTATAATTTTTACATTTTCCTCTTGATATTTCAATTAATAATTAACACACACACACACACATACATTTATACACATGCACTTGGCCATAATTTGGAAAAAACAATTGAACGGCTGCTGTTCGTTCGGTCGTCGCGAAATACATATTTCTTTTGCCGTTTTTCTCGTCGTTTGCTTGTCGCCGTCGTCGTCGTCTTGTACTCTCCGCTCTCTCTGCTTCTTTCACATTTTTTTTTTCTTCGAGTGTCTGGTTTGGAAAATCATATAACATTTGAAATACGCTCAATACTCGTTTGGTTTTTAGCGCAAATTGTTGCCGGCAACTTGTTTTGCATTTTGTTGTTACTTTTTATTAATTAAACGATTTATTTGTACCGTTTTACGCAAAATTTTTAGCAGCACTTTGTCAGACATGTACGCACCACATCAAAGACCTCCATTTTGTTTAACAGCGATTAGGGATGACCGATATGTACTCAGCAGTTACTTGCCTCAAGTATTTGAAAAAGTAACGAGTAACTGTTTGTGTATACAAATACGTGCTACTTATAATAAAATAATTTTAATAATTGTATACAATTTAGAATTATCACATTTTGCACAATATAGGAAAAAATTGCAGCCAAAGTTATTTTATTATTGAAATAAAAACTGACTAATTTTTACTCATCGATAGCAATCGAAAATCGATATATTTTGTATACACATCTTTTCAAATTAGATAATCGTTACAATTTTATTCGATTTTCTGTCTTTTGTTGGCTTGACTGTTTTCCACTAAGTCCTCTGCCTCTTCGTTTGCTGTTTCTGTAATTAAGGCATCCATTTCGTCATCGCTTTGGCTATCATCGGAACTGTCCGAAAATACAATTGGCCCTTTGCCTTTTACAAACATAATCGTTTTGCCCAAACGACGCGATCCCGCACGCAAAAACACTTGGCGACAGAAACGATCGATGGCGTTTTTGCCTTGATCCTCCGCCAGTCCAAAAATGAATGCACTGCAAAGAGATATAAATTAAAGAACTAAATGCCGACAGCTAAGTTTATTACTACTAACTAAATAAGTTCATTGAAAATTCAAAAACATTTAAATATGAATAGAAATGCAATCAAGTTGGCAGCACTCTAGCGGTTCTTTTGAAGACAAAAATAAAAACAGCAGCTGTTTGTTAAATGAAAATAATCATTAATTTGATAATGTATTAGCAAACTCATCAGTTTTGTTGCTTTTTTTTAAGTGTTTTTGATTCTACAATATTGCATTGCATTTTATATTTGTAGGATTTGAAAAAAAGAAACGAGTTGGCAGCACCGTGTTTGAGCATATGGCGTTGCCAGAATGCCGGTTTGTCTACTCGACGCGAAACAGGCGTGAAATAAAACGTTCGCATTTCGCGCATGTAAACATCGATGAGGGAACGAAAAATGAGTCCAAAAAATAAGAATACTTATAGAAAGCGACGCTTAGAGGCATTTTCTAAAGCGGATAAGCTTAAATTGTTAAACGCCGTGAAAGTAAAGAGCGAACTTTGGGACTTGTCAAATAAAAAACATTCCGATTCGAACGCAATAAGCGCGGCCTGGCTGTGGATCGGTGGAGAGCTTGGCAAAAGCGGTAAGCAAGGCCGCAATATATTGATATATTAATTAGAACTGGATATATGTATTTAAAGCGATGGACTGCAAGGATGCCTGGTTGTCGCTAAAGGACAGCAACCGGTACCACACAAAATTAGCGTCTGGAAAACGCTTTAAGTCGAGTGGCGACCCATTGGATTCAGAATCTAGTGCCGTTGACTGGGAGTTCGCAGGTGCCATGTCTTTCTTGCCAAACACAACAATGTGGACGTAAGTTTATAACATAAGTTATAATAAATTGGCCACTTGTGTCCTATTCCTTGCAGGACACTATTTTCGGAGTACGCGCAAAGTGAGCCGAGTCCACCCGTCTCAAATCGCGAGCTATCTATTCCCGATTCGATAGCTGATAGTGATCCTGAAGCGGAGCCGGAGCCGACATACCAATATGTAAGTTATACACAACTAATTGCGAGGTGGTTTTCTAACAAAGTTAGCCTCGTTTCAGCAAAAAGCACGCCCGCCGATGAAGACCAACCTGTTAAGCACCCCAGTAGCCGAAAGGATATCGTGTGCTATCGATAGCTTGGTGTCCCAAACCACCCGAATTGCTGATGGCCAAGTTAAGCAGCAGGGACTGAAGCATATAGAAATGCTGACATTTTGGGACACTATTTTAAGGAAAATGTCGGACGAGGCCATTGCCGATGTTCAATTGGAGGTCACTGTAAAAATATTGCAAATTGCCAAAAGGCATAATGATAATAAACATTGATTTTTATACCATTTGATTCAATTAAGATTCAATACATAATACATTATATGCCTATGCTGCATTATCCTGCCAAGGAGCGCTCCTATCTTTGGCATAATTAGCCTAGTGTCTCAGCTCTCTCTTTTTCCCTGCTGCTGCTGCTCCAGAAAGGCGGCGACACATTTAGATGCAACATTAAAAGTTCGCTTAAATGATGATATTATTTATATATAATTAATTAATGTACATAAATACTTGTATATTTATTTATGTACTTACCATGTAGCCATCATCAATTAAACGCCTACACTTTTTTTAGAAATCACAACTTGAACTTTGTTTTGTTTACGAACAGCTGATTTGTGTTTTGAACAGCACAATAACAGCGCAAGGTTGCTTTGAATCGTTTAGCGGCACCTTAGTAGAATCTGTTATGAATCGGAGAAATATTTTTTTCGCGGGCAAATTTTCGCGACAAGTAGAACAAACAAACAAACAAACAGTAAAGGACTTACAGATTTGCCACATCGTAGGGTCCGCGCAGTTGGAATTGATGAGCAGCGCCGCTGCTAAAAATGATATTCTTCGATTTGCCTTTGGTCCAGTAGTTTTGAGCCACTTTAATCATGTCCTTGCGATTGTTAGAGTCTGCGATAGCCGGTGCGTATTTAAGCTCAAAGAAAATGCCCCGGCGCACCGCAATCAGATAAGCCTTGCGATTGACGAGCAAACGGGAACCGGCAACGGGATCAAATGTAATAATGTCCCCATTGAATGCTGTGCAACAGTGCTGTAATAAATATGATGTTGGTTAACATTTCATTTGATATTTCGCCAAACTGTTTTACCGTTAGAGCCGCATCCGTTTTGGGTTGACCCGCAATCAGATTAAACTTGCGCAGATTGAGAGAAACGCTCTAAAGATGAGTTATTTGTACAGTTACAGTTAGGTGTCAACTATGGAATGGATTACCATTGCGTGCGCCACATTTACGTCCACATACAAAATTGTAATGCGTTGCAATATCATCAATTTATTGGCAAATTCCTTGCGCAGATGTTCAATTCCGTGTGGTTCCGGAAACATTTCGGAGCCACGTTTGCCGGCTTCCTTTTTGCTGTGATCGAAACTCTGGTCAATTGCAATCGTCCTGTAGCCCAGCTCAACCAACTCCTGTAATATTGCCCGCAACACTTTGTCATCTTTATTATACGGTATACAAAAGTCGTAAAATCCTTTTGTTTGCTCCATTTCTGTTTATGTTTATCAGCCGCAAAACGTGCGTGTGGCCAGAGTTGATTCCATCAAAATATCGTATGAACGATAATCGAGTAAAAAGCCGCCAAATTTTGTAAATACTTTTTTTCCTTTCTATACTGCGGTAATTCTTAATTCCTTGTTATCGCAGTTTATTTGGCCTTATTATTATTATAGCAACAAGTTAATATGTGAAATGAATATAAACTATGTTCAAACGATAAGTGCATTGAAACGAACCGAATGAGAATCATAGAGCAACTATCGGACTCAAACGAATCGATCGAGTGATAGTCAAGTGCCTATCGAACTCACGGTGATCTGAATGTTGCAACTCTGTTAAGTATTTAAATATGCAACATTTTGCAGAACGTTGACATTTTACTTAAAGCTTTAAAAGCGTTAAATGCTTCGTTCACAAACTTTACTAAACGATAACACGCAGAACAAATATTTGCGCGATTATTACATTTAACTTTTTATTATATTTTTGTAATTATTAATTCCAGCGGTCACAGAAAATTGTCAGCCTAAATCGCCATTTACCTTTTTCTACGATATATTTATTTTTTGTGATATATTTAATCTATATAAATGATTTATTGTTTGTACATATTTTTGTTTATTTGGTAAAGTTCATTTATTTTTTTGTCTTCGACTAATAATTAATTACACCATGGCGTGGGTATGCCTGTTTTAGCGCTTTCAGGTTTTTAAACTCAGATCCCAACCAAACTCAGACAAATTATTAAATTTGCAGAATATCATATTATATTTACAAATATGTTTGCGGGGACATAATATTTAATCTTTAGCATCCCATTTTTATAAATGTACATTTTATAGTATGAGCTTCTACTAAAAGTGAAATATATGAAATTTAAACATAATATAAGAATATATATGTTTGTTCAGTACGTTATATCTAATCCCATATCTTTGTTAGATATTGTTCATATTTAACTAAGTTTTTCTCATGGTGGATTACCAACCTGGAGTATGAAGTGAACTTTCTGTTTTTCTGCCCGTGCTATCGCCAAATGAGGCTGATCAGATTTAGGCATCTACAGATCTGCGATGTACTATATGTAGGGAGTCTGAATTTTGGCTAATTTCGCCTTGACTATCGTCCATTTCAGCTGTTTGATGCTGCCTCGTGTGGATGCTGTAATAAGAGCAGTTAATCAAATGTAAGAATATATGGTGTGGAATTAAATAGCTCACGTTTTGTGCCTTGTCAATGAGTCCTTCCTAGCAAAGGATTTGCCACAGATTTCGCAACAATGTTTGCTATCCGCATGGGAAGCCGCATGACGCGTCAAATTATCCTTGCGCTGGAACATTTGGGTGCAGCCTTCGTATTCGCAGGGGTAAACATTAACGGCGCCATGGGATGTTCTGTAAAATGAGAAGAATTGTATGAACAATTGATTTTCAAATTTCTGAACATTTTAAAATGTGCACTATTTTTATATATTAATTATTATATTATTGTGCAAAGGACTTTTACTTGAAATGACGCCGCAGTGTTTCGATTTTAGTGAATACTTTACAGCATTCATTGCAGCCCCAGGAGAATTTCGGCTCATCCGGGTCTACTTCCTTGTGCGTATTCAGATGTCTCTTCAATGCCGCTTTGTACCAGAATGCCTTGCCGCAGCCTGACGCGTTGCATTTGTAACTCTTGTTTGCATCCATTTTTATAATTTTTTTTTTGTTATCGATAGTTTTTTTGTTTTATTTTGCCATCGAAATTCTCCTATGACGCCGCATTAAAATTTTAATTGTTTGCAAGTTGAATGCGTGCGTGTCATTGGCAATCGCCAGCTGGCGTCAAGTGGGTTATTATTGCATTGCTATAATAATAAACAATATTATATTGCAAACCATACTTTTAAAAACAAAAAATACTTTCGCACAAGTCTCTTACCGTTTGCGCTCCAAAGGCAATCAGTATACTAAAGTGCAAAGATAATATTAACATTTTCGGAAATGTTAAAGAGCCAAGTTCTGTTAAATCATTCCTTATGCCAAGCAATATGTTATTTCATGTATACCCTAACATTGACTATCACCAAATAATTTTTTGAATTGTCAGGAATAAAAACAAAAAATTAAATTAATAAAATGTTAATTTTTAACAAAAATGGTCACGTTGACGTACCCTACTTGGCGAAAGCGGCCACACTAAAAATATATTTATCGCGGGCATGGTGGTATTATAATACCGAAAAAGAGGGCACTCGTGTTTTATCCGCCACCTTATTATAATTCCACCATGATCGCGGGCAAATGACATGATTACATGCACACATCAAAATGGCAGAAACGGCGCTAACCGTCTTGATCGGCATCCTCTCTGCATATGCCATAATGCCATATGTATATATTATAATTCCCCCATGTGCCATAACAGCTCAACAGACCCATGGTGGAATTATATTATAATTCCACCATGAACAGACCAATCGAGCCGATAGCTTGCGTTCGGTTCGCAGCGAAATACGACCGATCTCACTCGGCTGCCGCCGTCGTCTTATTATAATTCTATTCTCTATGCTCAAAACAAGCGGTGTGACGTTCGAACTTCGAATCGAACTGCACTGGAAGGGGAACAAGTTCATGCGCTGAACTAGTGAACGGGGTCTGCTTCATATATGTTAACTTAACAGAGCGCTGTGACACTTAACAGATACGATAATTAATCGAAATGGCATGAATTTAAACCTTGCCGGCAACGAATTAAATGATTCGATTTATTATATAATTTTTATTTGCACAGTACGGCATAGGAACAACAAGAGAAGTAATTTCCTACATTAGACGGTACATATTAGCTAAGGTCCAAAGTCTGATATCAAGAGACACTTCAATCTACTGTAGTCGCATTATCATCGACAGGTGGTAAATGTGCAGCTGGAATAGCAACATCAATGGAATCGTTGTTATTCTCTTGTCTTTGCATTTCTTGTGTCTCCTCATACTTTTTGGCCTTGGCACGTCGCGATTTGATGAGTATGCCATGCCCTGGACAGTCCGAATCTTCCGCATAGCACTTGTCCCGACAGCAGATGCGACACAGCCGAAATTCGCATTTGGAGCCAAGAGGATTGGCGCATTGCTCACAGTATTCAAGATGGCGTTCGTGACGCAACTGGATCTGTGCATCGGTTTTACTGGGTCGCCGCTGTCGACGTCGCAACTTTTTCATGCGCTTACGGGATATCTCATTGCCGGCATTGTCAAAGTACTGTCGCTTGGTGCGATTCGGATCGATAGCCTCAGCCTGCTTCTCAGCGATCTTCTGGCGATGGGACTCCGGCGAGGCGCGTATATAGGGCTGGCACAGCCAGGGCTGCAGCATAGGTGACTGTCAAAAAGGGGTTTCGTTTCAATTTCAAATACCCTTTGTATTTCAAATACCCTACGTACCTCTTCTGTTGCTCCAGCGCTCATGTTGAGCTCCATTTCCTCCGGCTCGTAGCTGGCGGCGCCTGTATGGTATGGCTCGTATTTGGTCTGTACTTTGGCCACAACACTGTGGAATTGCGTCAATTGATTGGCAGTCGCCAACTGTTCCCGCAGCTGCGAATTCTGACGAACATTCATGCTGTAATCCAAAAACACATGTTACAAATCAATGACTATATAAATGAATAGTAATACAAATACTTTTTTTTATACTAATATTGACACCCACAATCAATTAAAAATCAAATTTAAAGATTATATTTTGTTAAAGAAAACAAATTTTCAGAAAGTGATCAAGTTACCTTATGCTTTTTTTTTGCAAAAAAGTCCGAAAATGTTATTTTTCAAAAGTGCCTAAACCTTAAATGTGGAATTAATCTAAACGACAAATCATGAACAAAAAGACCTCGGAATCGAAAATCGGTTCAGTTTTGACAAAGTTATGGTAGCTTAAAGTCTGGGAAGGGCATTTTTCACTGTTTGGGCACTTTACAAGTCTTTTTTTTTGTCACTTTTGGCGTGATTTTTGACAGAAAAATGAAACACCACAAAATCACTTTTCGTATAGTTTTTTATACTAGTTGAGACATCCACAATCAATTAAACGTAAAATTTCAAGATTCTATTTTTTGAAAAATCAAAATTGGTAAGGGTCCCTTCTTATGCTTTTTTCGGAAAAAAAATCATAAATTTTATTTTTCAAAAATTCATAAACTTGAGATGTAGAATTAAACTAGATGCCAAATAATGATCAAAATGGCCTCGGGACTACAAATCGGTTCAGATTTGACAAAGTTATGGAAGTTACCCTTACTCATTTTTTTTGTCAATTTATACCTTTAAACTGCCATAACTTTGGCAAAACTGAACCGATCGTGAAACCTGATGTCATATTCTTCATGGCTTGTCGTTTTTAAGAATCCTACGTTTAAATTATAGCCATTTGTAACAACTCATTTTTCGCAAAAAAGGCATGTACCCCCCCCCTTACTCATTTTTTTTGTCAATTTATACCTTTAAACTGCCATAACTTTGGCAAAACTGAACCGATCGTGAAACCTGATGTCATATTCTTCATGGCTTGTCGTTTTTAAGAATCCTACATTTAAATTATAGCCATTTGTAAAAACTTTTTTTTTGACCTCTAAACTGGCATAACTTTGTCAAAACTGAGCCGATCGTGAAACCTGATATCATATTCTTCATGGCTTGTCGTTTTTAAGAATCCTACGTTTAAATTATAGCCATTTGTAACAACTCATTTTTCGCAAAAAAGGCATGTACCCCCCCCTTACTCATTTTTTTTGTCAATTTATACCTTTAAACTGCCATAACTTTGGCAAAACTGAACCGATCGTGAAACCTGATGTCATATTCTTCATGGCTTGTCGTTTTTAAGAATCCTACATTTAAATTATAGCCATTTGTAAAAACTTTTTTTTTGACCTCTAAACTGGCATAACTTTGTCAAAACTAAGCCGATCGTGAAACCTGATATCATATTCTTCATGGCTTGTCATTTTTAAGAATCCTACGTTTAAATTATAGCCATTTGTAACAACTCATTTTTCGCTAAAAAGGCATGTACCCCCCCCTTACTCATTTTTTTTGTCAATTTATACCTTTAAACTGCCATAACTTTGGCAAAACTGAACCGATCGTGAAACCTGATGTCATATTCTTCATGGCTTGTCGTTTTTAAGAATCCTACATTTAAATTATAGCCATTTGTAAAAACTTTTATTTTGACCTCTAAACTGCCATAACTTTGGCAAAACTGAACCGATCGTGAAACCTGATGTCATATTCTTCATGGCTTGTCGTTTTTAAGAATCCTACGTTTAAATTATAGCCATTTGTAACAACTCATTTTTCGCAAAAAAGGCATGTACCCCCCCCTTACTCATTTTTTTTGTCAATTTATACCTTTAAACTGCCATAACTTTGGCAAAACTGAACCGATCGTGAAACCTGATGTCATATTCTTCATGGCTTGTCGTTTTTAAGAATCCTACGTTTAAATTATAGCCATTTGTAACAACTCATTTTTCGCAAAAAAGGCATGTACCCCCCCCTTACTCATTTTTTTTGTCAATTTATACCTTTAAACTGCCATAACTTTGGCAAAACTGAACCGATCGTGAAACCTGATGTCATATTCTTCATGGCTTGTCGTTTTTAAGAATCCTACGTTTAAATTATAGCCATTTGTAAAAACTTTTTTTTTGACCTCTAAACTGGCATAACTTTGTCAAAACTGAGCCGATCGTGAAACCTGATATCATATTCTTCATGGCTTGTCGTTTTTAAGAATCCTACGTTTAAATTATAGCCATTTGTAACAACTCATTTTTCGCAAAAAAGGCATGTACCCCCCCCTTACTCATTTTTTTTGTCAATTTATACCTTTAAACTGCCATAACTTTGGCAAAACTGAACCGATCGTGAAACCTGATGTCATATTCTTCATGGCTTGTCGTTTTTAAGAATCCTACATTTAAATTATAGCCATTTGTAAAAACTTTTTTTTTGACCTCTAAACTGGCATAACTTTGTCAAAACTGAGCCGATCGTGAAACCTGATATCATATTCTTCATGGCTTGTCGTTTTTAAGAATCCTACGTTTAAATTATAGCCATTTGTAACAACTCATTTTTCGCAAAAAAGGCATGTACCCCCCCTTACTCATTTTTTTTGTCAATTTATACCTTTAAACTGCCATAACTTTGGCAAAACTGAACCGATCGTGAAACCTGATGTCATATTCTTCATGGCTTGTCGTTTTTAAGAATCCTACATTTAAATTATAGCCATTTGTAAAAACTTTTTTTTGACCTCTAAACTGGCATAACTTTGTCAAAACTGAGCCGATCGTGAAACCTGATATCATATTCTTCATGGCTTGTCGTTTTTAAGAATCCTACGTTTAAATTATAGCCATTTGTAACAACTCATTTTTCGCAAAAAAGGCATGTACCCCCCCTTACTCATTTTTTTTGTCAATTTATACCTTTAAACTGCCATAACTTTGGCAAAACTGAACCGATCGTGAAACCTGATGTCATATTCTTCATGGCTTGTCGTTTTTAAGAATCCTACATTTAAATTATAGCCATTTGTAAAAACTTTTATTTTGACCTCTAAACTGGCATAACTTTGGCAAAACTGAGCCGATCGTGAAACCTGATGTCATATTCTTCATGGCTTGTCGTTTTTAAGAATCCTACGTTTAAATTATAGCCATTTGTAACAACTCATTTTTCGCAAAAAAGGCATGTACCCCCCCTTACTCATTTTTTTTGTCAATTTATACCTTTAAACTGCCATAACTTTGGCAAAACTGAACCGATCGTGAAACCTGATGTCATATTCTTCATGGCTTGTCGTTTTTAAGAATCCTACGTTTAAATTATAGCCATTTGTAACAACTCATTTTTCGCAAAAAAGGCATGTACCCCCCCCTTACTCATTTTTTTTGTCAATTTATACCTTTAAACTGCCATAACTTTGGCAAAACTGAACCGATCGTGAAACCTGATGTCATATTCTTCATGGCTTGTCGTTTTTAAGAATCCTACATTTAAATTATAGCCATTTGTAAAAACTTTTTTTTGACCTCTAAACTGGCATAACTTTGTCAAAACTGAGCCGATCGTGAAACCTGATATCATATTCTTCATGGCTTGTCGTTTTTAAGAATCCTACGTTTAAATTATAGCCATTTGTAACAACTCATTTTTCGCAAAAAAGGCATGTACCCCCCCTTACTCATTTTTTTTGTCAATTTATACCTTTAAACTGCCATAACTTTGGCAAAACTGAACCGATCGTGAAACCTGATGTCATATTCTTCATGGCTTGTCGTTTTTAAGAATCCTACATTTAAATTATAGCCATTTGTAAAAACTTTTATTTTGACCTCTAAACTGCCATAACTTTGGCAAAACTGAACCGATCGTGAAACCTGATGTCATATTCTTCATGGCTTGTCGTTTTTAAGAATCCTACGTTTAAATTATAGCCATTTGTAACAACTCATTTTTCGCAAAAAAGGCATGTACCCCCCTTACTCATTTTTTTTGTCAATTTATACCTTTAAACTGCCATAACTTTGTCAAAACTGAGCCGATCGTGAAACCTGATATCATATTCTTCATGGCTTGTCGTTTTTAAGAATCCTACGTTTAAATTATAGCCATTTGTAACAACTCATTTTTCGCAAAAAAGGCATGTACCCCCCCTTACTCATTTTTTTTGTCAATTTATACCTTTAAACTGCCATAACTTTGGCAAAACTGAACCGATCGTGAAACCTGATGTCATATTCTTCATGGCTTGTCGTTTTTAAGAATCCTACATTTAAATTATAGCCATTTGTAAAAACTATTTTTTTTGACCTCTAAACTGGCATAACTTTGTCAAAACTGAGCCGATCGTGAAACCTGATATCATATTCTTCATGGCTTGTCGTTTTTAAGAATCCTACGTTTAAATTATAGCCATTTGTAACAACTCATTTTTCGCAAAAAAGGCATGTACCCCCCTTACTCATTTTTTTTGTCAATTTATACCTTTAAACTGCCATAACTTTGGCAAAACTGAACCGATCGTGAAACCTGATATCATATTCTTCATGGCTTGTCGTTTTTAAGAATCCTACGTTTAAATTATAGCCATTTGTAACAACTCATTTTTCGCAAAAAAGGCATGTACCCCCCCCTTACTCATTTTTTTTGTCAATTTATACCTTTAAACTGCCATAACTTTGGCAAAACTGAACCGATCGTGAAACCTGATGTCATATTCTTCATGGCTTGTCGTTTTTAAGAATCCTACATTTAAATTATAGCCATTTGTAAAAACTTTTTTTTTGACCTCTAAACTGGCATAACTTTGTCAAAACTGAGCCGATCGTGAAACCTGATATCATATTCTTCATGGCTTGTCGTTTTTAAGAATCCTACGTTTAAATTATAGCCATTTGTAACAACTCATTTTTCGCAAAAAAGGCATGTACCCCCCCCTTACTCATTTTTTTTGTCAATTTATACCTTTAAACTGCCATAACTTTGGCAAAACTGAACCGATCGTGAAACCTGATGTCATATTCTTCATGGCTTGTCGTTTTTAAGAATCCTACATTTAAATTATAGCCATTTGTAAAAACTTTTTTTTTGACCTCTAAACTGGCATAACTTTGTCAAAACTGAGCCGATCGTGAAACCTGATATCATATTCTTCATGGCTTGTCGTTTTTAAGAATCCTACGTTTAAATTATAGCCATTTGTAACAACTCATTTTTCGCAAAAAAGGCATGTACCCCCCCCTTACTCATTTTTTTTGTCAATTTATACCTTTAAACTGCCATAACTTTGGCAAAACTGAACCGATCGTGAAACCTGATGTCATATTCTTCATGGCTTGTCGTTTTTAAGAATCCTACATTTAAATTATAGCCATTTGTAAAAACTTTTTTTTGACCTCTAAACTGGCATAACTTTGTCAAAACTGAGCCGATCGTGAAACCTGATATCATATTCTTCATGGCTTGTCGTTTTTAAGAATCCTACGTTTAAATTATAGCCATTTGTAACAACTCATTTTTCGCAAAAAAGGCATGTACCCCCCCCTTACTCATTTTTTTTGTCAATTTATACCTTTAAACTGCCATAACTTTGGCAAAACTGAACCGATCGTGAAACCTGATGTCATATTCTTCATGGCTTGTCGTTTTTAAGAATCCTACATTTAAATTATAGCCATTTGTAAAAACTTTTTTTTGACCTCTAAACTGGCATAACTTTGTCAAAACTGAGCCGATCGTGAAACCTGATATCATATTCTTCATGGCTTGTCGTTTTTAAGAATCCTACGTTTAAATTATAGCCATTTGTAACAACTCATTTTTCGCAAAAAAGGCATGTACCCCCCCCTTACTCATTTTTTTTGTCAATTTATACCTTTAAACTGCCATAACTTTGGCAAAACTGAACCGATCGTGAAACCTGATGTCATATTCTTCATGGCTTGTCGTTTTTAAGAATCCTACATTTAAATTATAGCCATTTGTAAAAACTTTTTTTTGACCTCTAAACTGGCATAACTTTGTCAAAACTGAGCCGATCGTGAAACCTGATATCATATTCTTCATGGCTTGTCGTTTTTAAGAATCCTACGTTTAAATTATAGCCATTTGTAACAACTCATTTTTCGCAAAAAAGGCATGTACCCCCCCCTTACTCATTTTTTTTGTCAATTTATACCTTTAAACTGCCATAACTTTGGCAAAACTGAACCGATCGTGAAACCTGATGTCATATTCTTCATGGCTTGTCGTTTTTAAGAATCCTACATTTAAATTATAGCCATTTGTAAAAACTTTTATTTTGACCTCTAAACTGCCATAACTTTGGCAAAACTGAACCGATCGTGAAACCTGATGTCATATTCTTCATGGCTTGTCGTTTTTAAGAATCCTACGTTTAAATTATAGCCATTTGTAACAACTCATTTTTCGCAAAAAAGGCATGTACCCCCCCTTACTCATTTTTTTTGTCAATTTATACCTTTAAACTGCCATAACTTTGGCAAAACTGAACCGATCGTGAAACCTGATGTCATATTCTTCATGGCTTGTCGTTTTTAAGAATCCTACGTTTAAATTATAGCCATTTGTAACAACTCATTTTTCGCAAAAAAGGCATGTACCCCCCCTTACTCATTTTTTTTGTCAATTTATACCTTTAAACTGCCATAACTTTGGCAAAACTGAACCGATCGTGAAACCTGATGTCATATTCTTCATGGCTTGTCGTTTTTAAGAATCCTACATTTAAATTATAGCCATTTGTAAAAACTTTTATTTTGACCTCTAAACTGCCATAACTTTGGCAAAACTGAACCGATCGTGAAACCTGATGTCATATTCTTCATGGCTTGTCGTTTTTAAGAATCCTACGTTTAAATTATAGCCATTTGTAACAACTCATTTTTCGCAAAAAAGGCATGTACCCCCCCCTTACTCATTTTTTTTGTCAATTTATACCTTTAAACTGCCATAACTTTGGCAAAACTGAACCGATCGTGAAACCTGATGTCATATTCTTCATGGCTTGTCGTTTTTAAGAATCCTACATTTAAATTATAGCCATTTGTAAAAACTCATTTTTCGCAAAAAAGGCATGTACCCCCCTTACTCATTTTTTTTGTCAATTTATACCTCTAAACTGCCATAACTTTGGCAAAACTGAACCGATCGTGAAACCTGATGTCATATTCTTCATGGCTTGTCGTTTTTAAGAATCCTACGTTTAAATTATAGCCATTTGTAACAACTCATTTTTCGCAAAAAAGGCATGTACCCCCCCCTTACTCATTTTTTTTGTCAATTTATACCTTTAAACTGCCATAACTTTGGCAAAACTGAACCGATCGTGAAACCTGATGTCATATTCTTCATGGCTTGTCGTTTTTAAGAATCCTACATTTAAATTATAGCCATTTGTAAAAACTTTTTTTTTGACCTCTAAACTGGCATAACTTTGTCAAAACTGAGCCGATCGTGAAACCTGATATCATATTCTTCATGGCTTGTCGTTTTTAAGAATCCTACGTTTAAATTATAGCCATTTGTAACAACTCATTTTTCGCAAAAAAGGCATGTACCCCCCCTTACTCATTTTTTTTGTCAATTTATACCTTTAAACTGCCATAACTTTGGCAAAACTGAACCGATCGTGAAACCTGATGTCATATTCTTCATGGCTTGTCGTTTTTAAGAATCCTACATTTAAATTATAGCCATTTGTAAAAACTTTTTTTTTGACCTCTAAACTGGCATAACTTTGTCAAAACTGAGCCGATCGTGAAACCTGATATCATATTCTTCATGGCTTGTCGTTTTTAAGAATCCTACGTTTAAATTATAGCCATTTGTAACAACTCATTTTTCGCAAAAAAGGCATTTACCCCCCCCTTACTCATTTTTTGTTGTCAATTTATACCTTTAAACTGCCATAACTTTGGCAAAACTGAACCGATCGTGAAACCTGATGTCATATTCTTCATGGCTTGTCGTTTTTAAGAATCCTACATTTAAATTATAGCCATTTGTAAAAACTTTTTTTTTGACCTCTAAACTGGCATAACTTTGTCAAAACTGAGCCGATCGTGAAACCTGATATCATATTCTTCATGGCTTGTCGTTTTTAAGAATCCTACGTTTAAATTATAGCCATTTGTAACAACTCATTTTTCGCAAAAAAGGCATGTACCCCCCCCTTACTCATTTTTTTTGTCAATTTATACCTTTAAACTGCCATAACTTTGGCAAAACTGAACCGATCGTGAAACCTGATGTCATATTCTTCATGGCTTGTCGTTTTTAAGAATCCTACATTTAAATTATAGCCATTTGTAAAAACTTTTATTTTGACCTCTAAACTGCCATAACTTTGGCAAAACTGAACCGATCGTGAAACCTGATGTCATATTCTTCATGGCTTGTCGTTTTTAAGAATCCTACGTTTAAATTATAGCCATTTGTAACAACTCATTTTTCGCAAAAAAGGCATGTACCCCCCCTTACTCATTTTTTTTGTCAATTTATACCTTTAAACTGCCATAACTTTGGCAAAACTGAACCGATCGTGAAACCTGATGTCATATTCTTCATGGCTTGTCGTTTTTAAGAATCCTACGTTTAAATTATAGCCATTTGTAACAACTCATTTTTCGCAAAAAAGGCATGTACCCCCCCTTACTCATTTTTTTTGTCAATTTATACCTTTAAACTGCCATAACTTTGGCAAAACTGAACCGATCGTGAAACCTGATGTCATATTCTTCATGGCTTGTCGTTTTTAAGAATCCTACATTTAAATTATAGCCATTTGTAAAAACTTTTATTTTGACCTCTAAACTGCCATAACTTTGGCAAAACTGAACCGATCGTGAAACCTGATGTCATATTCTTCATGGCTTGTCGTTTTTAAGAATCCTACGTTTAAATTATAGCCATTTGTAACAACTCATTTTTCGCAAAAAAGGCATGTACCCCCCCCTTACTCATTTTTTTTGTCAATTTATACTCTTTAAACTGCCATAACTTTGGCAAAACTGAACCGATCGTGAAACCTGATGTCATATTCTTCATGGCTTGTCGTTTTTAAGAATCCTACGTTTAAATTATAGCCATTTGTAACAACTCATTTTTCGCAAAAAAGGCATGTACCCCCCCTTACTCATTTTTTTTGTCAATTTATACCTTTAAACTGCCATAACTTTGGCAAAACTGAACCGATCGTGAAACCTGATGTCATATTCTTCATGGCTTGTCGTTTTTAAGAATCCTACATTTAAATTATAGCCATTTGTAAAAACTTTTATTTTGACCTCTAAACTGCCATAACTTTGGCAAAACTGAACCGATCGTGAAACCTGATGTCATATTCTTCATGGCTTGTCGTTTTTAAGAATCCTACGTTTAAATTATAGCCATTTGTAACAACTCATTTTTCGCAAAAAAGGCATGTACCCCCCCTTACTCATTTTTTTTGTCAATTTATACCTTTAAACTGCCATAACTTTGGCAAAACTGAACCGATCGTGAAACCTGATGTCATATTCTTCATGGCTTGTCGTTTTTAAGAATCCTACGTTTAAATTATAGCCATTTGTAACAACTCATTTTTCGCAAAAAAGGCATGTACCCCCCCCTTACTCATTTTTTTTGTCAATTTATACCTTTAAACTGCCATAACTTTGGCAAAACTGAACCGATCGTGAAACCTGATGTCATATTCTTCATGGCTTGTCGTTTTTAAGAATCCTACATTTAAATTATAGCCATTTGTAAAAACTTTTTTTTTGACCTCTAAACTGGCATAACTTTGTCAAAACTGAGCCGATCGTGAAACCTGATATCATATTCTTCATGGCTTGTCGTTTTTAAGAATCCTACGTTTAAATTATAGCCATTTGTAACAACTCATTTTTCGCAAAAAAGGCATGTACCCCCCCCCTTACTCATTTTTTTTGTCAATTTATACCTTTAAACTGCCATAACTTTGGCAAAACTGAACCGATCGTGAAACCTGATGTCATATTCTTCATGGCTTGTCGTTTTTAAGAATCCTACATTTAAATTATAGCCATTTGTAAAAACTTTTATTTTGACCTCTAAACTGCCATAACTTTGGCAAAACTGAACCGATCGTGAAACCTGATGTCATATTCTTCATGGCTTGTCGTTTTTAAGAATCCTACGTTTAAATTATAGCCATTTGTAACAACTCATTTTTCGCAAAAAAGGCATGTACCCCCCCTTACTCATTTTTTTTGTCAATTTATACCTTTAAACTGCCATAACTTTGGCAAAACTGAACCGATCGTGAAACCTGATGTCATATTCTTCATGGCTTGTCGTTTTTAAGAATCCTACGTTTAAATTATAGCCATTTGTAACAACTCATTTTTCGCAAAAAAGGCATGTACCCCCCCCTTACTCATTTTTTTTGTCAATTTATACCTTTAAACTGCCATAACTTTGGCAAAACTGAACCGATCGTGAAACCTGATGTCATATTCTTCATGGCTTGTCGTTTTTAAGAATCCTACATTTAAATTATAGCCATTTGTAACAACTCATTTTTCGCAAAAAAGGCATGTACCCCCCCTTACTCATTTTTTTTGTCAATTTATACCTTTAAACTGCCATAACTTTGTCAAAACTGAGCCGATCGTGAAACCTGATATCATATTCTTCATGGCTTGTCGTTTTTAAGAATCCTACGTTTAAATTATAGCCATTTGTAACAACTCATTTTTCGCAAAAAAGGCATGTACCCCCCCCTTACTCATTTTTTTTGTCAATTTATACCTTTAAACTGCCATAACTTTGGCAAAACTGAACCGATCGTGAAACCTGATGTCATATTCTTCATGGCTTGTCGTTTTTAAGAATCCTACATTTAAATTATAGCCATTTGTAAAAACTTTTATTTTGACCTCTAAACTGCCATAACTTTGGCAAAACTGAACCGATCGTGAAACCTGATGTCATATTCTTCATGGCTTGTCGTTTTTAAGAATCCTACGTTTAAATTATAGCCATTTGTAACAACTCATTTTTCGCAAAAAAGGCATGTACCCCCCCCTTACTCATTTTTTTTGTCAATTTATACCTTTAAACTGCCATAACTTTGTCAAAACTGAGCCGATCGTGAAACCTGATATCATATTCTTCATGGCTTGTCGTTTTTAAGAATCCTACGTTTAAATTATAGCCATTTGTAACAACTCATTTTTCGCAAAAAAGGCATGTACCCCCCCCTTACTCATTTTTTTTGTCAATTTATACCTTTAAACTGCCATAACTTTGGCAAAACTGAACCGATCGTGAAACCTGATGTCATATTCTTCATGGCTTGTCGTTTTTAAGAATCCTACATTTAAATTATAGCCATTTGTAAAAACTTTTTTTTGACCTCTAAACTGGCATAACTTTGTCAAAACTGAGCCGATCGTGAAACCTGATATCATATTCTTCATGGCTTGTCGTTTTTAAGAATCCTACGTTTAAATTATAGCCATTTGTAACAACTCATTTTTCGCAAAAAAGGCATGTACCCCCCCTTACTCATTTTTTTTGTCAATTTATACCTTTAAACTGCCATAACTTTGGCAAAACTGAACCGATCGTGAAACCTGATGTCATATTCTTCATGGCTTGTCGTTTTTAAGAATCCTACATTTAAATTATAGCCATTTGTAAAAACTTTTATTTTGACCTCTAAACTGCCATAACTTTGGCAAAACTGAACCGATCGTGAAACCTGATGTCATATTCTTCATGGCTTGTCGTTTTTAAGAATCCTACGTTTAAATTATAGCCATTTGTAACAACTCATTTTTCGCAAAAAAGGCATGTACCCCCCCCCTTACTCATTTTTTTTGTCAATTTATACCTTTAAACTGCCATAACTTTGTCAAAACTGAGCCGATCGTGAAACCTGATATCATATTCTTCATGGCTTGTCGTTTTTAAGAATCCTACGTTTAAATTATAGCCATTTGTAACAACTCATTTTTCGCAAAAAAGGCATGTACCCCCCCCTTACTCATTTTTTTTGTCAATTTATACCTTTAAACTGCCATAACTTTGGCAAAACTGAACCGATCGTGAAACCTGATGTCATATTCTTCATGGCTTGTCGTTTTTAAGAATCCTACATTTAAATTATAGCCATTTGTAAAAACTTTTTTTTTGACCTCTAAACTGGCATAACTTTGTCAAAACTGAGCCGATCGTGAAACCTGATATCATATTCTTCATGGCTTGTCGTTTTTAAGAATCCTACGTTTAAATTATAGCCATTTGTAACAACTCATTTTTCGCAAAAAAGGCATGTACCCCCCTTACTCATTTTTTTTGTCAATTTATACCTTTAAACTGCCATAACTTTGGCAAAACTGAACCGATCGTGAAACCTGATGTCATATTCTTCATGGCTTGTCGTTTTTAAGAATCCTACATTTAAATTATAGCCATTTGTAACAACTCATTTTTCGCAAAAAAGGCATGTACCCCCCCCTTACTCATTTTTTTTGTCAATTTATACCTTTAAACTGCCATAACTTTGGCAAAACTGAACCGATCGTGAAACCTGATGTCATATTCTTCATGGCTTGTCGTTTTTAAGAATCCTACATTTAAATTATAGCCATTTGTAAAAACTTTTTTTGACCTCTAAACTGGCATAACTTTGTCAAAACTGAGCCGATCGTGAAACCTGATATCATATTCTTCATGGCTTGTCGTTTTTAAGAATCCTACGTTTAAATTATAGCCATTTGTAACAACTCATTTTTCGCAAAAAAGGCATGTACCCCCCCCTTACTCATTTTTTTTGTCAATTTATACCTTTAAACTGCCATAACTTTGGCAAAACTGAACCGATCGTGAAACCTGATGTCATATTCTTCATGGCTTGTCGTTTTTAAGAATCCTACATTTAAATTATAGCCATTTGTAAAAACTTTTATTTTGACCTCTAAACTGCCATAACTTTGGCAAAACTGAACCGATCGTGAAACCTGATGTCATATTCTTCATGGCTTGTCGTTTTTAAGAATCCTACGTTTAAATTATAGCCATTTGTAACAACTCATTTTTCGCAAAAAAGGCATGTACCCCCCCCCTTACTCATTTTTTTTGTCAATTTATACCTTTAAACTGCCATAACTTTGGCAAAACTGAGCCGATCGTGAAACCTGATATCATATTCTTCATGGCTTGTCGTTTTTAAGAATCCTACGTTTAAATTATAGCCATTTGTAACAACTCATTTTTCGCAAAAAAGGCATGTACCCCCCCTTACTCATTTTTTTTGTCAATTTATACCTTTAAACTGCCATAACTTTGGCAAAACTGAACCGATCGTGAAACCTGATGTCATATTCTTCATGGCTTGTCGTTTTTAAGAATCCTACATTTAAATTATAGCCATTTGTAAAAACTTTTTATTTTGACCTCTAAACTGCCATAACTTTGGCAAAACTGAACCGATCGTGAAACCTGATGTCATATTCTTCATGGCTTGTCGTTTTTAAGAATCCTACGTTTAAATTATAGCCATTTGTAACAACTCATTTTTCGCAAAAAAGGCATGTACCCCCCTTACTCATTTTTTTTGTCAATTTATACCTTTAAACTGCCATAACTTTGTCAAAACTGAGCCGATCGTGAAACCTGATATCATATTCTTCATGGCTTGTCGTTTTTAAGAATCCTACGTTTAAATTATAGCCATTTGTAACAACTCATTTTTCGCAAAAAAGGCATGTACCCCCCCCTTACTCATTTTTTTTGTCAATTTATACCTTTAAACTGCCATAACTTTGGCAAAACTGAACCGATCGTGAAACCTGATGTCATATTCTTCATGGCTTGTCGTTTTTAAGAATCCTACATTTAAATTATAGCCATTTGTAAAAACTTTTTTTGACCTCTAAACTGGCATAACTTTGTCAAAACTGAGCCGATCGTGAAACCTGATATCATATTCTTCATGGCTTGTCGTTTTTAAGAATCCTACGTTTAAATTATAGCCATTTGTAACAACTCATTTTTCGCAAAAAAGGCATGTACCCCCCCCTTACTCATTTTTTTTGTCAATTTATACCTTTAAACTGCCATAACTTTGGCAAAACTGAACCGATCGTGAAACCTGATGTCATATTCTTCATGGCTTGTCGTTTTTAAGAATCCTACATTTAAATTATAGCCATTTGTAAAAACTTTTATTTTGACCTCTAAACTGCCATAACTTTGGCAAAACTGAACCGATCGTGAAACCTGATGTCATATTCTTCATGGCTTGTCGTTTTTAAGAATCCTACGTTTAAATTATAGCCATTTGTAACAACTCATTTTTCGCAAAAAAGGCATGTACCCCCCCCCTTACTCATTTTTTTTGTCAATTTATACCTTTAAACTGCCATAACTTTGTCAAAACTGAGCCGATCGTGAAACCTGATATCATATTCTTCATGGCTTGTCGTTTTTAAGAATCCTACGTTTAAATTATAGCCATTTGTAACAACTCATTTTTCGCAAAAAAGGCATGTACCCCCCCCTTACTCATTTTTTTTGTCAATTTATACCTTTAAACTGCCATAACTTTGGCAAAACTGAACCGATCGTGAAACCTGATGTCATATTCTTCATGGCTTGTCGTTTTTAAGAATCCTACATTTAAATTATAGCCATTTGTAAAAACTTTTATTTTGACCTCTAAACTGCCATAACTTTGGCAAAACTGAACCGATCGTGAAACCTGATGTCATATTCTTCATGGCTTGTCGTTTTTAAGAATCCTACGTTTAAATTATAGCCATTTGTAACAACTCATTTTTCGCAAAAAAGGCATGTACCCCCCCTTACTCATTTTTTTTGTCAATTTATACCTTTAAACTGCCATAACTTTGGCAAAACTGAACCGATCGTGAAACCTGATGTCATATTCTTCATGGCTTGTCGTTTTTAAGAATCCTACGTTTAAATTATAGCCATTTGTAACAACTCATTTTTCGCAAAAAAGGCATGTACCCCCCCCTTACTCATTTTTTTTGTCAATTTATACCTTTAAACTGCCATAACTTTGGCAAAACTGAACCGATCGTGAAACCTGATGTCATATTCTTCATGGCTTGTCGTTTTTAAGAATCCTACATTTAAATTATAGCCATTTGTAAAAACTTTTTTTTGACCTCTAAACTGGCATAACTTTGTCAAAACTGAGCCGATCGTGAAACCTGATATCATATTCTTCATGGCTTGTCGTTTTTAAGAATCCTACGTTTAAATTATAGCCATTTGTAACAACTCATTTTTCGCAAAAAAGGCATGTACCCCCCCCTTACTCATTTTTTTTGTCAATTTATACCTTTAAACTGCCATAACTTTGGCAAAACTGAACCGATCGTGAAACCTGATGTCATATTCTTCATGGCTTGTCGTTTTTAAGAATCCTACATTTAAATTATAGCCATTTGTAAAAACTTTTTTTGACCTCTAAACTGGCATAACTTTGTCAAAACTGAGCCGATCGTGAAACCTGATATCATATTCTTCATGGCTTGTCGTTTTTAAGAATCCTACGTTTAAATTATAGCCATTTGTAACAACTCATTTTTCGCAAAAAAGGCATGTACCCCCCCCTTACTCATTTTTTTTGTCAATTTATACCTTTAAACTGCCATAACTTTGGCAAAACTGAACCGATCGTGAAACCTGATGTCATATTCTTCATGGCTTGTCGTTTTTAAGAATCCTACATTTAAATTATAGCCATTTGTAAAAACTTTTTTTTGACCTCTAAACTGGCATAACTTTGTCAAAACTGAGCCGATCGTGAAACCTGATATCATATTCTTCATGGCTTGTCGTTTTTAAGAATCCTACGTTTAAATTATAGCCATTTGTAACAACTCATTTTTCGCAAAAAAGGCATGTACCCCCCCTTACTCATTTTTTTTGTCAATTTATACCTTTAAACTGCCATAACTTTGGCAAAACTGAACCGATCGTGAAACCTGATGTCATATTCTTCATGGCTTGTCGTTTTTAAGAATCCTACATTTAAATTATAGCCATTTGTAAAAACTTTTATTTTGACCTCTAAACTGCCATAACTTTGGCAAAACTGAACCGATCGTGAAACCTGATGTCATATTCTTCATGGCTTGTCGTTTTTAAGAATCCTACGTTTAAATTATAGCCATTTGTAACAACTCATTTTTCGCAAAAAAGGCATGTACCCCCCCCTTACTCATTTTTTTTGTCAATTTATACCTTTAAACTGCCATAACTTTGGCAAAACTGAACCGATCGTGAAACCTGATGTCATATTCTTCATGGCTTGTCGTTTTTAAGAATCCTACATTTAAATTATAGCCATTTGTAAAAACTTTTTTTTTGACCTCTAAACTGGCATAACTTTGTCAAAACTGAGCCGATCGTGAAACCTGATATCATATTCTTCATGGCTTGTCGTTTTTAAGAATCCTACGTTTAAATTATAGCCATTTGTAACAACTCATTTTTCGCAAAAAAGGCATGTACCCCCCCTTACTCATTTTTTTTGTCAATTTATACCTTTAAACTGCCATAACTTTGGCAAAACTGAACCGATCGTGAAACCTGATGTCATATTCTTCATGGCTTGTCGTTTTTAAGAATCCTACATTTAAATTATAGCCATTTGTAAAAACTTTTTTTTGACCTCTAAACTGGCATAACTTTGTCAAAACTGAGCCGATCGTGAAACCTGATATCATATTCTTCATGGCTTGTCGTTTTTAAGAATCCTACGTTTAAATTATAGCCATTTGTAACAACTCATTTTTCGCAAAAAAGGCATGTACCCCCCCCTTACTCATTTTTTTTTGTCAATTTATACCTTTAAACTGCCATAACTTTGGCAAAACTGAACCGATCGTGAAACCTGATGTCATATTCTTCATGGCTTGTCGTTTTTAAGAATCCTACATTTAAATTATAGCCATTTGTAAAAACTTTTTTTTGACCTCTAAACTGGCATAACTTTGTCAAAACTGAGCCGATCGTGAAACCTGATATCATATTCTTCATGGCTTGTCGTTTTTAAGAATCCTACGTTTAAATTATAGCCATTTGTAACAACTCATTTTTCGCAAAAAAGGCATGTACCCCCCCTTACTCATTTTTTTTGTCAATTTATACCTTTAAACTGCCATAACTTTGGCAAAACTGAACCGATCGTGAAACCTGATGTCATATTCTTCATGGCTTGTCGTTTTTAAGAATCCTACATTTAAATTATAGCCATTTGTAAAAACTTTTTTTTGACCTCTAAACTGGCATAACTTTGTCAAAACTGAGCCGATCGTGAAACCTGATATCATATTCTTCATGGCTTGTCGTTTTTAAGAATCCTACGTTTAAATTATAGCCATTTGTAACAACTCATTTTTCGCAAAAAAGGCATGTACCCCCCCTTACTCATTTTTTTTGTCAATTTATACCTTTAAACTGCCATAACTTTGGCAAAACTGAACCGATCGTGAAACCTGATGTCATATTCTTCATGGCTTGTCGTTTTTAAGAATCCTACATTTAAATTATAGCCATTTGTAAAAACTTTTTTTTGACCTCTAAACTGGCATAACTTTGTCAAAACTGAGCCGATCGTGAAACCTGATATCATATTCTTCATGGCTTGTCGTTTTTAAGAATCCTACGTTTAAATTATAGCCATTTGTAACAACTCATTTTTCGCAAAAAAGGCATGTACCCCCCTTACTCATTTTTTTTGTCAATTTATACCTTTAAACTGCCATAACTTTGGCAAAACTGAACCGATCGTGAAACCTGATGTCATATTCTTCATGGCTTGTCGTTTTTAAGAATCCTACATTTAAATTATAGCCATTTGTAAAAACTTTTTTTTTGACCTCTAAACTGGCATAACTTTGTCAAAACTGAGCCGATCGTGAAACCTGATATCATATTCTTCATGGCTTGTCGTTTTTAAGAATCCTACGTTTAAATTATAGCCATTTGTAACAACTCATTTTTCGCAAAAAAGGCATGTACCCCCCTTACTCATTTTTTTTGTCAATTTATACCTTTAAACTGCCATAACTTTGGCAAAACTGAACCGATCGTGAAACCTGATGTCATATTCTTCATGGCTTGTCGTTTTTAAGAATCCTACATTTAAATTATAGCCATTTGTAAAAACTTTTATTTTGACCTCTAAACTGCCATAACTTTGGCAAAACTGAACCGATCGTGAAACCTGATGTCATATTCTTCATGGCTTGTCGTTTTTAAGAATCCTACGTTTAAATTATAGCCATTTGTAACAACTCATTTTTCGCAAAAAAGGCATGTACCCCCCCTTACTCATTTTTTTTGTCAATTTATACCTTTAAACTGCCATAACTTTGGCAAAACTGAACCGATCGTGAAACCTGATGTCATATTCTTCATGGCTTGTCGTTTTTAAGAATCC